>OZ020239.1:7852582-9052582 GCA_963971235.1 Cryptus armator | reverse complement strand
TAAAAAAGAAAAATACAACGTCAAAAAAGAAAAATTTTTCCGTGAGACCGTCGAGCTTTGCAAACTTCTAATTGCGCAGTTTGAACTCTGATGGAAAACGATGCAACAAAAGAAAAATATGGTACTTGTAGAATTTAAAAAAAATGTTCCAAGTCTTCGCAGTTTCGATTGTAAGAAAAGCTTGAACTTTGTTACGTTAAATGTCGCGATACGGCTCAATGGGCATAGAGTATCAGTAGCAGCAGCAGGCTACTGTCAAACTCAATCCTTCATACCATCCGGAACGACTCTATATCGCTATAAAGTATACAGAGTATAATATACATGTAGAGATTGTCAGCCCTCCCTCCCCCCGTGTGCTCCGGTGGTCGTGAACTCGGCATACTCGTCCATGTCACATTTTCACGCTTCAACGAACATTGTCGTTCGTGCTGCGCTGCCCCGAGGCGAAGCGGAGGGCATCCCTGTCCAACGGTTCGAAGCGAGTAGAAGCCGAGAGCCAAATCTACCGTAAAGTATCCGCTCACCTCGGATAACGAGGAAGCACCGACCATCCGGTATCAAAGTTATCGTCGTAAACGCGAATTCGAGTAGTGAAAAAGATAGTTCGACGAGGATGTCGAGAGGCCGGAAGTTGGCTTCAAAATTGACGGAGTGAAACAAACTTAGGAGGATGAAAATGTTGTACAGCTTCGAGGGAGTCGAGTACCGGTAGCCACTGTGTATCTGAGTATCTGACGCTGCAGATATTAAGATTTTCGATACGCTATGTAGGATATTATCGACGTTAAGACCATCTCGGGGTGTAGAGGATATTCGAAAATAGGTAGTAAAAAAATATAGGATAAGTAATCTTTGGAATGAAAAATGAATACATTTTGATATTTTTGAATATAATGTTTTTTATATGAATAGTTAATTAGTTAAGAGTTAATGTTCAATATTTATCGACGGGGAAAGTTATACGCACTCTTGGAATTCTTGGAAGGATAATACCAATTTTGAAAAAAATCCGATATAGAGCGCAAACTTTGCCTACTTATAGTCTACTGCACGGAGAAAGGTGTATACGGGGTTCACATTGGGATCCCTTTTTCTCCGGATCTTTTATTCGCGATAAAACGTAAAGTAAGAAATCGTGGTCTTCGAAGCTTATACGTACCGTCATTCCAGCAGAGACATTTCGAGGGATCGTAGCCAATATATTTTTTCCTTCGAGATATCGCGCGCCAGAAGAGAAAAGAGGAAAGCTACAGTATAGAACGAATGACGGAGAAGACAAAGGGGGACAAGGGCCCATCAATTTTTCGACTGAAACTGGACAGGGGTCGTCGCATCCTAGTCGTAACATTACTCTCTTGCTGTTCCTTCTCATGTCGTTTCCACTACCCGTAGAGCTTTCCTGCAGAAGAGCATCATTTGCTCGGAAGTAATGCTACGCCATCGAACATCTTCCGGTTGCGATGTTGCTGGGGGAAACGAAAATAGAGCAACTTGGGATATTGAAGGACAGAGTTAAGCTTTCGTTGCAGAAAGAATTAAGGGGCGAACCAAAAAATCGAAGAATAAAAATGTACGCATCGAAATTCAAGGTTCACAATGGCGCAATTCCAAAATTTTTGGCATCGTCCGCCCTTTAAAATGCGCCACAACGATTCGAAGCTTATCAGTTCGAATTGATGGAAGAAACGATTTATTTTCGTTCTTTTACCATCGAATAAAACCATTTAATTAAAATCTTGTAAAAATCGATCGAATAGCGTTCTTGTCAACGGTATAACATGACTCTTCATGTTTTTCTCGTTTCGCTGGCTCGTCGACATTCATAGTCGAGCGTTGCGGAACACTCTACTGACCTATTTAATTAGGTATGCGACATTCTCAACCGGATATCTATACCGTTACAAGATATATAACCATCTTGAACCGACTATGGTATGCCAAAGATATGTTGAATACAATTGGGAACGCTTGTCCCAAACATTAGCAACTCAAGAGAGTTTCAATCCTCTCTAATCGCGAATATCTATTTATAGGATCCCGTTGAATGACTACATAATTGGTTGTGCACTGCATCATCGACCTGTGCTATATATATATCACGATATAGGTAACGTTTGCACTATATATCGATGCGCTTTTGACTGACGCCTCATGATGCCCTCAACCCTCCGTTGAAATCGCTCGTGGGTACGTAGGCGTTTCATACCTTCGACACCGCAGTGTGCAATGCATGCATGCGTGCGCTCCCTCCTCCCCTGTAAGCCCTACACGCTCGATGCAATCGAATTGTGGAATATCTTCGCGTTCACTGTACACTCAACGTATTACATTCACCGAAATATCACATACGTAAATATTTTCATACATTTGTCGTACTACAATCACTCCAACCGCGAATTTCCGTTCTAATGAGGTTGTCGACGAAATGACAAATTTGCAGAGCTCAGTGGCAAGTCGATAATCTTACCACAAGAAATTTCAGCGTATCTTCGTAAAACTCTCAAACTAATCCTCGTCCTTTCCCCCCTTTCTTCATCACGCTGTTAAGTAGCCAAATTTCGGGCGTTAACACCCTATTTGCTACGTTGCAACCCAAAGGTTGTATACACGATTATCGTTGGACGATATCGCCGAGTACACTGCAACCCTCTCTCTGTCATCATCATCCTACTCTCCCTCCTTTTACCAACAGTCTCTGCATGGATAATTGTGTACAAACTACGTACGTATCTGCCTGTCGATGGGCTCGTTAACGGAGCCCTCTTCCCTCTATACATACCGCGTAAACATATTCTCGCGTGTGTCCCTGACGCCCGCTACTCGACGTGACGGTCATGCGCGACCCCTCGGCGCTACGACACATATACTAAAACCCGGCGGAGGCCCCAAGAATACGGATGAGGGGTGATATCGATTCTCAATTATAACGCCGGATAGAAGAGATGCGAAAGATTATACAGCTTTCGTCTCTGCATTTTCGTTGTGGTTACACGTTGACGTGTACGCGGTGGACTGTCTGTTTCAATTCGTATGATAGGGAAAAAATTACAATTTCGGTTCAATTGTAGAACGTTGATGTCGCGTAGCGTTGATGCAAAGACCATTCGTTTGAATTAATGTTACACGCGGATTGCACCGATTCCAATTAAATTCTTTCGAGGATCTGCGCAATTTTGATTACAATTTTGTTGAAAATTTTATCGCTTTTTACGTGTAATTAACGAAGTGTTGCCATATTATTTAACGATGCATAAAACGCTGTAACTGGAGGTCATTAACTACGGATACGATTCATTCATTATCGCGGTTAAAGTCCCGATGCTCAGGTTAGTTTACGATTTCAATCGCAGCGTACAGGATGAAGAGAAATTATAATGTTTTTTTTTTTTCGTTTTCGTTCGATAAAAACAATGGAATAAAATTGACACCGGAGCTTAAGTTACAATGACTGATCAGCCGGAAATTTTATCGTACTCGCGTTTCACACTTCGCGCTAAAATATCGTCGGATTATAGCTTTCGCCGGGTGTCCTATACGTTTTGATAAAACTGTTTAATCGGAATAAATCGAACGGCACAGATCCACGCGTACAGATGCATTAGGTAAATTGCGTTACGCAAGAGCAACTGCAACAACGAGTTTGCATCGAGTTAATTACACTGCGGGTATATAACGCGGATTTCGCGGGTTAATGGATCCTCGCATTGTCATATATTATTTATTCTCCGCATTAAACGTTAGGGTTCGCGAGAGTGCGCGAGCCATTGCGCGTTAATGCGACAAATTGGATGCTGCATAGCTGTGCAGAAGGGCAAATGGGATTACGCGATACTAATCGTTCTGTCGTCATTTTCATAATTCAACGAATTAAATTTGGGCATTACGCGCATTTTTTTACGTCATCAGGAGTATCGACGCTGAAAAGATATGATAGTTGCGAGAAATAATAGTCATATGATACAACTCTAAATTTTACGAAAAAAAAAAAAAAAAAAAAAAAAAAAATGGTTGGATGAAATAATTATTAGTTCCCTTAGCTGATTATTCGTTCTTCCAACTAATAATTTTTTTCAGTATAGAAATATTGAGAAAATAAATAGAAATATAGATCGCGGCACTTCTTTTCCCTTAAATCGATACAATGCTGGATAATAGATCGAAGCGTGATATCGAACCCGAAACAACGGCGTCGCGGGTGTCTGATTTTCTTTTTTAAATTCACTAAACCTATCTTGCGAGTTTGGCACTACGGCCCGAACGTGGCTAAGGAGGCAAGCAACAGAATTCAAGTGGAAATCGTCGCTGGATAAACGCCAAAGCACGAGGTGAAATACTAGTTGTACGACAACAGTTTCAACGTACCTATTACGATTCACTTGAACGAACCCGCGACTCCCACCCACCCGAGTCATAGAGGAGATTGACATATAATTTTTTTTTCGCCTCCGTCGTGTCGCCCCGCAGGCTATTCTTCACGTTTACATTGCGTTACACGGATATTTTTCCCCTCAATGAAGAATATGTATGTTCGTGTTACCGCCTCATTAAAACGGCATTCCTATTACAAACTCGAAACAAATATTTATGTCGTTAAATTGGCGAATATTACATAGCTTCGTCGCTCCTTTGTTACGTTTATAAAATAATAATTGCTGCTTTCTCTTTGACGCGAGTTGTCGAGGAAATACGCGGTAGTGTGCATACACGCGAACTATATTCCGGCATGCGAGCTCCGGGGGCTTAGAGGCACCGTTGTTGAAGAGGTTTTATGTAGGAACAACGAGAACGGGAGGGAGAAACACCCTTCTGGAAGTTGCAGCTTCAACGAGAAAGCGTTTTTTGAGCGTTTAAAGAATGACGAGAAAGTGGGGGAGAAAACACCTTGTAGAGAGTAACATTGAAGTTGCGTCGGGCGTTTAAGTATATTCATCTAGAAAAAATCGTCTCTTGACAATTTTTTTTTTTTTTTTTTTTCCTAAATCGTTGACCTTATTACGAAACCCTCGTAAGCTTGGAAACGCTTAAACCAGCGTGGGTAAAGGTGGAATTCTCTCGGTGTAGGGAAGCGGGATGTCGCGCAACGTAGAATTTAACTGGTTTACGTCGAGAGAAAATGTGGAAGGCTTTTGGTTGCCCGAGGCGCGTGAAGACAAAAGGATATTCTCGCTCTCGACGACAGTGCGGTCTCCGTAATCGCGGCGCGGATGTCATGGACTTTTACCTCATGATTGGCCAATATTCTTTCACATAGCTGACTCACTCTCTCTCTCTCTCTCTCTCTCTCCTACTTTACTGTTTAAAGTTCGGTAGAGCATATCTTCGATTACATCGAAAAAGTCTACTTTATTCCGAACGATAATCATTAACCGAAAGCTTGATGGGGATTTCCCCTGTGAAGCTTCTTCGGTTCATCGGGGCCGCGATTCATCGGAATTTATCGAAACTTATCGCTTTCCAATATCTCTCGTAAACGCCTTCCGGTCCAACGAATCGTACTGTTATATCCTACGGTTATTTCGATCGAATTACCACGAGGCCACCGTATCGGGTGTCCGAAAAATGATTTAAATTCAAAGATAAATCTCGATCGCGCTATGTGTACGTAACAAAGAGTAAATGATGTACGATATTTCCACATTTTTCTCGATTTTCGAACAATTGCTTCGGATTAAAATACAACGAAGTTTCCGATGAACAAAAAAATTGAAAAAAAAAAAAAAAAAATCTCTACAATTTTTTTTTGTTTGTTTCATTGTATTTTTTGGTTCCTATCGTCAAATTTATATATATCACCATGAAAGTATATCGAATGGAATACAGAAATGTACGTCGATATTGCCAGAATAGTAACAGAGGGCATAGAATGGCTGGTGCAGACGATTCCAAGTATAGTAATTTCGTACCGACGATATTCCAATCGCGAACGGAGTCACCGAAGCGAGATTCCACGTGGAAGCAGCCGGTACCGCAGGCGAGTGTGAGAATCTTTCCGCGATATCAGAATATATATTTTATTTTTCCTCAACCGTCGACTGTGCATATTTTGCGAAGGGAGAAAAAGGAAAAGAAAAGCAAAAAAAAAAGTTAAAAATGTCCTTTTCCTCAACGAAACGTATTACGATTCGGTAACTCAACCGACAGACGGAGAGGGAAAAAGTATTGCCTCCACTCCCTTCACGCTCTGCCACAACACTCACCAAAGTAAATACTCCCGTCGCGTATTCTTTTACGGCCACTGATATTGTCTACGCCGATAAAAGTCCTCGCTTACCGCATAGCGCTTCGCTCTTTCTTTCGTGACTCTTTGTGAATGCACACTACTTTTTTGTTCCGTTGGGCGTACCTATCCAGCGTTAGGAAAATCCCAAGTGATTACACTTTTTACTTCGGGGCTCGAGATATGTACTCTCTCTCTGTATAATTGTCGGCGACCGGAACTTGCTGTGTTTTATTTGCATCATCCGAGCTCCGCTTTCATTCCTCGGGGAAATGTGATATTAAAAAGATAGAGTGGCAATTGAACCTTCGCGAAATTTTCTCGCGGAAACTGTTGACGAGTCATACAAAAAAAAAGGTATAAAATATCAATTATTTCAACGAGTTAGAAATAATTCGAAATTATTTGACTGCGCAATAACGAGTCGTCATCGCGAAATAATAGGGTTTCTTCCGTTCCTGCCGTGGGGCAGTATAAATGATCATCTCGTAAATAGAAGGCGATTCGAAACGACAAATTATTGAAAGCATTTGCGATAAATTCGAGGGTCGTCCACGGAGCTTTTGCTCGCACGTACTTGATCCTAGCTAGTTGGATAGGCATGATCCATGGTCGCAGCTGTGCTGCGCGCTTTATCAGACCGCCTCCCGCCCTCGAACACGATAGCAACTGCACCCAAGAGGATTTTCCCCCATTCACGAGAGAGTCCACCTACCATGAATAGTGATCAAGGCGCGTTGAGAAAAGAGAAGCCTCAAAGGACATCGCCAAACTTGTGATCTACGGATGCATTCTCTATTCAGTGACTTCACAGAAATATTAGTCGAAGCGCCAATTTTTCATGAAAATATTGACTTTACACTGAGAAAAACAAATCGGTTAAACCGACAAAATCGGCGCTATATTTATTTCGCCACCCGCAAGCGCCGATTTTGTTGGTTTAACCGATTTTGTCTTCAAAGTGTAACAATTTTTTGAAAAATGTTCGTATGGCTTTGCGATAAAAAAAATTTCGTTGCAGCAAATAGACGGAAAATCAAAATATTTCGGCGAATTTCAAGAACATCAAACTGTGCGAAATGATTGATAAATGTACATCGATAATGGCTCGATAACACCTGACTCTCGATTTTCGCACAGCCGGCCAGTTTAACGGTCAGTCGATTATCGCTTTGGATATTATCGCTGTATCGGGGTCAACATAGCCACACTGACGAAACGCCCCCTTCATGATACAGTACACACACATAAAATATATACATATATATATATATATATACTGACGATAGAGTAAATCTGTCGATGCAATTTGACCTCTTCAATCTAAAGCGTCTCTAATTAACCCACTCGACTGAAATGCTAACTAAAATAAATATCGTTTGCGATGAACGATATAGAGGTCAGAAATGGAGGCTACGGCAGCTGTTGGCTCTTCGTTCATTTCTATATAATACTTCTGTACTGCGATCTCTGCAAAATTACGGATTTATGGCTAAAGACCGCGTGCCTTGTATTGTATAACGTAAAAAAAAAAAAAAAAAAAAAAAAATAAGTAGAGAACAGTTGTTACTACCAGAAATGTATCTCTACCACAGTACGAAAACAATAGCTGTTAAAAGTTTCAAGCGAGCATCGACTTTACGACTTTTTGCCGGTATCGAAAATAAAACCGTTTATATTTGGCGAAACATAAACTCGCGAGGAGACGTATCACGGCTTGATCAATATTTTCCTTCGAATCTCGAAGCGAAGCTTCGAATCCGAGAGCGTGCAACGTTAGTTCGAGTTCAGGGATTTTGCGGTAATAGCGTTAAGTAGAAAAGGGTTGGGTCCTTGAGAGACGGTTGCACCTCGTCTTCCGACAACGCTCTCTCTTCGGAAACGATAACGGAATTGGCATTGTCGGTGTAGGAGTTGATTGAATGGCGGAAAACGCGACGAGAGGGCAAAAAAAAAGACTAAAAAAAATCGCTGAGACCATCCTCTCTGCAATTCTTATCAACGTTTCCTCTTGAATCAGCATTATTCTCTCCTCCTGGAACCTTTCGTTAAAAATAAAAGCTTTATCGACGCTATATATATGAGGGAATGTCTCTTTCCACATTTATCTCGCTTCAGAGTTTCGACACTCTCCGTCAAGAGTTTTAGAACGTCTCGCAGCATATAGACTTGTACTACTTTCGAATACTTTCGAACAGTTCAAAAGAGTCGGAAAACTTTCTGTCAGCTCGATGACACAGTCGACCGTATATGATCCCTAAGCATTGCAAAGAAGATATTGATTTATTTTCACGACGTGGAAACGTTACTTCAATTTCAATCGGCTCTCAGTCGACTTTTCGATGCTGAAATATAATCTGTAGAATTGTATCTTTAGAAGGAAATATCGTTACATTCCCAAGTAATAGTGAGATTTAGAGAAATTAAAAAATGTTTTTCAATGGATTGAAAATATGCGATTATTGTTTTTAACTCCCGACTGCACGCCCCGGAAAAAAGACGGGAGTTATGCGTTTCACGGAGACGAGCGATTTCGTTGTCCCGTATGTTCTCGAAAACGGCAAAATGTTAAGAGAACGAGAAAACGATCTACTAGAAGTTACTATGTCATCCGGTAAAATTCGACGGTGGCGCTACCTATGACGAAAATAGTCGATATTATGAGAATTTTTACTACATTTATGGGGATTTTTACCATATTCTATGGTAAAAATTCGCATAGTTCTCGTAATTTTCAACAGGTGGCGTCATTGACTCCGCATTACCAGAAATTTAAGATATTTTTTTAACTAAATATATGGTAAATTATATCAGATCCTTCTCTCCGTGTAGATACACGAAATTCGAAGTTAATGCTCGGCGAGTATCGGAGGTCGTGTTATTTCTGCTCACGCCGAGGCAGATTAGCTCCCGTCGAGCATATTCTTCGTGGTTATATTGCTAGATAACTCGATTGTGCGTTCGCGAACCGTTGGTACTGCAGCAACGGTGTACATTGTGGGATTTACGCTGTTGCGAACACGGCATTGCGGAGACACAAGCGTGAAACCGCGTTCGTGTGTTTGTCCGCAGCCTACGTCGAGAGAGAACCAACTCGCTCTTGTTCTGCGAGTATTTCCGATATCGTCGGCGCTGCATTCGCAACACTACTGCTGCAAATCGTGCGAAATCCCCGAATTATCCTCCAATTGCAGATATTCTCTTCTCTTGACTTCCGCATTATCCCTCGCATCGCAATCCATCGCGAACAAAAATGATCGCGGCTCTTGAGTAACGAACTTCAGTTTTTATTTCATTTTTAATTGTTTTTTCCTCCATTGCGAAATCTCACTCACTATTATCGGTTTTTCAATTGCATGAAAAATGTATCCCTCGCTCTGTTGGAGAGAAGCGAAAATATCGGTGAACTGTCTCATATGATTTATTGAAAGAATGCCCGCGAGAGATATAAGTATCAGAGGGATAATACGAATATTTAATAACTTTCTTTTTTTTTTGTGATTGTGACGACCAGTGCAGGTAAAATATTTTTAGAATAACGACGCGAGCATTTACGCGAGACAAGCTTCGTGTTTCAATGAACGAACTTCGATTTCTTTCTCCACTACGAAAAAGATTCTTCTTTCCGATCTCAGAAACTCAATTACCTACTCCAAACCATTGCTGCGGAAGTAAAATGTATTTTTGCATACGAAGAAATATCCATTCGTTCCAATCAGAAAAAGATATTTCAGGTTTGCATTTTTGCTCCGAAAGTTCGTCCTCCGAAGATTGTTCCAAGAGACGGGAAAATGTCGGAAATTGAAGTACATTCACCGATAACCGAAGCTTCACGCTTGAAAATCCGTAGAAAAATATTCGAAATATGTTGTGAAAAAAAAAAAAAAAAAAAAAATGTACATTTTCCACGAAATATCTTTCGCAATGATAGACATCGAATTACGAAAATGTGTGTTCTCTCCTCCTACCAATCTACGAATATGCGGGAGGGTAGCGAGTGGCTCATTCTCGGATCAACTACGAGAACGCTGCATGCCTCAGATCCCAGCATCCAAACGAGATACGAATTCGAGCGGCAATGCCCTTCGCGTGCTGACCGAGATACACACGAAGGCACGAAATAGGATATTCTCTGGACCGATGAGCTTCGCTTGATGCCTCCGCTCGAACAGTAATGGTCCTCGCGTGGTTTCTCTAACTATAGCACACGAGGATTCGTGAAGATCGGAGCAATTGGATTCCGCACGGATCGCATAGTCCGTACATTACCGCTGCCTTGATGTGTTTCTTGTCTACTAGGGTTCCGGCTTTCTTTACGGTTTTTCGTGCGTTCAATGTCTTTTTCTTATTCTCGACGTCGAATTCTTCTTCAATTTCAATTGTTCGGACTCCGCAGACCGGAGGGTGAAAGACTCTTTTTTATGCTTTGCATTTAAAATAAATCGTTCAACTAACATGAGGAATTCCGGGGTCACGTCAAGTAATTCCGAAAACCCTCCCAAGCTGTGTCCTTTCGCGTATTATATATACTCACACACACACATCCGGTTCCACGTTTGCTCTCTAACCCGTCATCCTCCGGCGATATCCTCCGGTAATTCCAAGCGGTACGCGTTGCACATGCAAATTCCAGGATCTCGGTATATAGCACTGTCTATATATATTTGTGTGTTCAACGGTTTGTTCCCGCAAGACATGTTGATCAAAGTGACAAGCGTGCGTTAGCTGGGTTCGCAGTATATACAAGGGGTAGAAAGGGGTAGCAGGGGGGTACACGGGTGTTCATTGAATTCTGCAAATGACGAGTTGCCGAGTGTAGGATATTCATCCAATGCTGAGGAACATTTGCGTTTGAAATATTCCTAAATTCGGTAACATGAAGATTCAAACTTCAACTTAGCGTCGAAATGTTTGAATGTCGTCGGACATTTAACAAACTCTTTTTTTTTTCGATCATTAAAGATCGTCATAGAAAATTTTATGAAATTTTCAATCTTCTTCTCTATCGCGTGAGAGATCGCGAGAGATTTCGCGAATTCAATCATTGGATTCATGCAAGTGTTTCGCTAAACGTATATTCGATACGAAACTCAAGACGACGGTTTACAAAACAGAATTTCCTCAGTAAAAAAAAAAAAAAAAAAAAAAAAAACAGCCGAAGAGACGAGAACGCGAGGCGCGAAAGAAAATACTGCTGAGACGATTCGAGAAGGTTATTCTTCAGTTTCGTTCATTCGTGAATTTCTTTCGCATTCGACTCGTATAGCGCCGCGAGACGAAAAGGGCTCTCGGTTTTCTTATGTCTGCTAGCTTACCGTACGTATTCTTCTCGTGGAATTGAATTTCATAGCTCAAGTCTCGCGACAAGAACTATAAAAAGAGTGGCCGGTGACAGGTGGTACTGAAACTGTAAGAGAGCCACTCTTTCGCTCTCACGCGCGAAAGTCGCTCGGTTATCGTGTAAACGGTACTTTTTCCACGATTGGACACCGTACAACTATTTCTTTAAGGTCCTACTTGGCTCGATATACCGCCGCTCTCGTATGATCGTTAAAAAATATACATTCTTTTTTCGCCACATAGCGCAGTTGTAGAAAACTGTTCCGAGTTTCAACCACTTCAACGTGATTGACATCGTAAAGTCGTCCTCTATACGCGAAAAAGCTGTACAACAAAGTTCACTACTCAGGCTGAGAACATAGTTGGCAAACAAAAATAAAACTGAAACAAGAATATGATAGTCAACATTTATAAATGCATTTTATTATAGTCAAACAATTTGAAGAATCTCTTGAAGAAAAACAAAAAAAAAGTTTCTAATATGTTCCTAAAACATCTACGGAAAGAAAATTAGTTGGATGCTACCAAAAAGTAGTTGCAAAAACCATTTTTTAGAATACAGTTTAAACCAAAAAATCAATTTGTTGAGAAAATAAGTGTTTGTTGGTCAGATGACAGACTTAAGGTTTACCATTTATTGTAGCAGCCAACACCTTGGCGATGAGTTGGTGCAACATATCGACAATCAACCAACACGATGTTGGTGTCGACTACTAATCGATTAGATTTGCGTTTGCCGAGATTTGCGCTCTACAAACAAAATCGCTGAAAATTTAATATTCTCGTACTGGAAGCTTTTATGTTGAAAGTCAAGAATTTACTTAAATATTCTCGTAAGACTTTCGTAAGTGTCATACTTTTAAAAATAGCGTGATAATAAAAGCTTAGTCTATCTACTGACATTTCTATGACATTTTGCTACGCGCACCGAGTCAACGAGCTGTGGCAACACAACAGAATATTCGCCGTATATCGTATACTATGCACAGGTAATATCGTCTGCTATCAGTTCTCTCGGTGCATAAACGGCGGAGATATTCGCGTTTTCGTGCAAAGGTTCAAGGAAATAATCGTTCCTTATATACCACAGCAACAGCGAACCTGATCCCATTAAGTCGCTGAGAACAAAGCGCCTTGCATCGCTATGGCAAACCTCTTGGAGATTAAGTAGCTCTCCGCAGGCATCCACTGTGTTTAGCTCGTTCCCCTTCCGTTTACCTTAACCGAGAGAGGATTTTGAATGTTTTGTCTTTCTCGGTATTCCGACGACGAAATCGTCTTGTCGAATGCATGAGGCTTGCAAAATTTCTCGAAATGAGCAATAGACCTCCGCATCTCCCGCTGCGAAATACGATACAGGTTCGGTTGCAGCACTGAGTAAACGATGTTGTGGAGCTTCTATCGTAGTTGTTTGTTTATCGAGGAGCCTTGTATAGCCTGGGAAAACGAATAGTCTGCGAAAACTGGGCTGAGAATACACACGTTTGAGTGCTCCTGACTGCCGTTCTTTGAATTTTTAACTCTCGCCGCTGGCATTCTATACATATATTCTGATGTTGAAAGTGTGTCATTGATTCAATGGTTTATGCATCTTAACAGTGAAGTATTTTTGCATACAAATGCTGAGGAATTATTCATTACAAACATCAATGTATTGAATACAATTTTTCTTATTTTTTATTTCGCGACAGCATTAATAAAAAATTTCTTACGGTTTTGAAATGAAATTTAAATAGTTAATATACCGATTTTCTGTCTTCAACGACATTTTGTGGTAAATTATCCCTAACTTGACTATTGACGCCTCTCTATACGTACGTTTCAATCAATGGCTTTATTGAACCGAATTCTGAAGCTGCGATAAATTTCATTTCGCATCTTCCCCCCGTCCGTTGGAGGCGATGTGGGAAAAACCGATGTGCCGCAGTTTCCTAAGAAGCAGGGAAGCGTCCATGTTCACGGTTTTGTTCCGATGCGGTTTTCTCTATCAGCAAGAACGCGGAGGAGCTCTTTGCAGAACGTTCGAGTGCTGCCTGGTGCGACTACGAGGCTTTTACTACTTCCTCTGCCACGGTCTCCTTCTCACTTCCTCTCATTGCCATTGAGGGGCACTTCTAACTTTCTCACTCGTTTGCTCGTTCCTCTACACGCAGCGATCGCCCTCTCCGGCTTGGGGCTGCAGCACCAACGCTATACAGAGCAAACGTTCGCCGATTCACGGCAATGCGGCACTCCTATCTATGTTTAATAGTCTGCATAGGCGCGTGTTACCCATCTACGCGACCTATACGTCTACTTAAAATGTGTTTACACTATTATGCGGTTCTAATAGCGTCGGACACGAATATCCCGTTAACCTGAGAGCTTTTCAAATTCCTACGTATTCAATCGTACATATTCCTCGAAGCTATTTTAATTTTTTCGCATTGTTTTTTTTTTTTTTTCGTATCTCGCCAATATATTTCAAGAAGACGCTTACAAGTTCGCAATTTCGTATTTTTATTTTGCTTTCTTTCCGTTTATATTCTTCCTCCATTTTCTCGCAAATCCAAGAGAAACTTTCGAGACCGCGGCTGTTTTCCGAGGTCGGGAAGGAGTTTGTTTCGTGAGGAAACTTGTTTTACCCTTAATGATGAAAATATAAAAAGATCGGTAACACGCGTAGTTTCCGATAATCTGCTATATGAAAAATGTTTTTCATCGTCAATATGTCGTCGAATAGTCAAACGCATTGAATAAACTCTCGTTATACGTTCAATCTGTTACACGATTTTTTGTTTTTTTTTTTTTTTTTCTCGAAACTTTTTCCGTAAATACATTAATTTCAAATTGCATTTTTAGCGCGTATAAATTTCGCTGTTGTATTTTTAACGTACCGTGCGTTAAGTCGATTTGGTCGTTTAATGGAAGCCGTTAGTGTATATGCAAAGTCTATCACAGCGCTTGCTTGCGCGTGTGTGCGTATGTATGTGAGGTTCAGGGTTCGGTACATTTCGTCGTTTTATCGATCACCCCTTTGTTACCCTCGAACGTTACCAAGTATAAATATACTGCCGCGTCGTGTTTTTAATCGCGGTATAAATATAGACAGATAGGAGTTTACGGTCGAATTCATGAATGTACGGTACTCGCGCCAAACTTGCAGACCCCTGATATACCCCTCCATATCTCGGTATATCAACAGCGTCAACTCTCTTTGTTTGCAAAATCTATCTATATAATCCATAAAACATTTCCTCTTTCATAATTTCCCCGAATAATGAACATTTTATTCACCGAATTTATCGAGTATCCGCCGAAGCTTATTGGCTTCTCGATGGAAACTAAAACGCTTTTGCTATTACATTGTCGAGACTCCTTTTGTTCCACGGAGAAGCGTTATCGCGCGCATCATTTATCCGAAGAGTTACAATTCCGGCAAATTCCGACGAACGTGTAAGACTCGGACAAGAGAAGGGGGAGAACCATAGGAATTCAATTAGGCGTCTCTTACATCGATTAATCAGCCTTAACTCGGTAAAGTCGACTGCTTTATCCGTAACCACGAGACCGAGACGGCGGAGGGTGGAAAAGATAGGGTTGGGTTCGGTCGAGCATAGCTGATGCAGAAGCCGTGGCAGCAGGCGGTAGGGTTTGCCGAGCTGACGACGACGGCGACGACGCCACGGGCATTCGAAGGGGTATAATGTGCCACATGTTGCTGCCAACTTCTCGCGGCCAACTCACGTTCTCGCTTGGCATTTTTCCCTGTACCATCATTCTTGACATCCACGGTTTTACTTCCTTCAATGGCAAAGATTAAGAGTTTTCTTATACGAGAATCGAATCTGACGATTTACCCTAAAACGATGGAGATAAGAACTCCATCGAAGTCCATCGAAAATGCCATTCACGCTGATTGATTGGAAATGAGAATGAAGAAACTTTTTTTGAGATCAGTTTCGACCTATTTGTACAATTAAATGCATAATTCATGGAGCCAAATGAGCCGAAGCGACTAATGTGAGTAGTTACGCGAAGGATGCGCAACGAAGATAATGTCGATTAATTTAACGACAGGGGGATACAGGAGCGCGTCATCGATGGTATGGTGTAATAAGTGGCAATCAATGTTTGCCACATTATCGGTGCCGTTGGTGTGTAAATCATTGATGTTTCGATGCATCGGATTGCACGGAGTAATTCCAATCGGCTTTACTCTCGAGGATTTCGAACACGAAACTTTTCGACAGTTCGATACCGTGCGGAAGTGACCGCGACCGCAGTGGGCACGTAGTTCGGTGAATGGGGACCATCCGTGCTTTTGCGGTGACGTCAAACTGATCGTTCGATCCGGGAGTACATACCGACGACATGGTTTATTGGTACATACAATTATGCGGCTGCGTGTATGACGACCGCTCACAATGTTAACAAAATTTATTCCGACTCGTATCATCGTCGCGTGAAAACATTCACAGTGTTGCGGAGTCGAAGGAAAATATAAAAAAATTGGGAGAGACTGTTCGGCGAGATTAAGTCGTAAGATTTACGATGAACATTCGATGAAGCCGCGTTATTCAGTGCGAACGAAAATCGAAATTGCGAGAACGTCGAAAGCCAATTGCAGAGTTACCGCCGATTGCAAAATTGTTTGCACGATCATTTATCAGAATGGGTCGAGTGTTCCGGAATTCTCGAGGCGCGGATATATTCAGATATCCCGTACCTACTTTTTCCGCAAGCAGCACTCTCGGCACCTTCGTTCCGGAACCGCTGGCCGCTACTCGCGGGAAAATTTTGAACTTTTCAATGCATTGTTCGGAGTTCCGCGCTCGTACAAGTGGCTATCGGGGGAGGAAGCCCCACTGTTGTAACAAACTTTCGGACACGGAAGGCAAATGTATTTTTCAGATCTGTTCAACAAAAGTTTGTCGACACCTCGGATCACTGTGTTAAGATTGAAAAATGCATAACTCCCAGTGGTGCTGAAACTTTCTCGACTCCTGATGATTGAATCAATGCTATCATAAATCTTTATCTATTTTCTCGCGCGTAGGAAGTAGATAACGGAAATGAGCTCCTCTTACAAACTCGTAACATCGGTGGGAAGTGTCGAGTGCAAACTGTGTTTGAATTAACTACGATATTTTTACAAACCTAAAAAAAAAAAAAAAAAAAAAAAAAAAAAATTGACAATTATTTAAGGAAACTCCGTGAATTCCCAGATAGGGTTTAACCGTTGGGCCAACGCTGCCTTAGGCTCGTTCGCCAGTGCCTCAACGGTGTCATGATGTTGGCAAACGATAAATGCTGCACTAGTATCGGAACCCCACGCCGTCCCAATCTAAATTCACCGTACGCATGTGCTATTTATCTACCGCTGAGGTACTGATGACGGGGTTTACTTGCTCTACTATCCGATACGTGAAACAAATGTAATATATACAATTAAATACTGACAACGGTGGATACGCGGTCGGCGCGCGGCTCCGGTGATGACCCAAGTCAAGCAACTTTGTTCGCGGGCAGTACTTGGATGGGTGACCGGTTGATTAGCCGCGCGCTGGCTGACACATTAGTTATTGGGTGATAAGAAGGTGTTAAAAACATTAGTTTTGCATAATAATAATGCCAAAAAGTTATTAACGAAGTCCGAAAAACAAATTGTCCAACGAATAATCCAACAATCTAATTTTTGTCGACATTTTTATCTATTTTTGTTTGTGCTGAGATTCTGAAATTGAGAACTCTGACAGATAAATTGACAATCAAATTTTGTTTTAAAAGTAAATATTGACGCCAAATTTGTCTAAAGCTTTAGAGTTGACGTCTAATTTGTTTATAATTTTTTATTTCACGACTAATTCCTTCAAAAATACAAATTAACGTTCAAATTGTTAATAATTTTGTAATTCACGACTTATCTAATGGTTTGTTTGTTTTTTTGCAAAAAATTTCAATTTTTTTGTCTATCTTGCCGTTATATTATTGCGGTTTTCCGTCGGCCACTTCACGATGTTCAATAGTCAGTAATCGAATCGATTGCATACGTCGCCTACGATCTTTATCACTAAATTTAGCGCTTTAGCCTTTTACCGTTAAAACAAATCTATCGCCCACGCGAAAAAAAACGCAAACACATTTGCATTTATAACGCTCGATTTATTTTCTATGAGCGCTTCGCGCTGTTCGAGCATTAAAATTCATACCCAACGCTCTTCATACCCAACGTTCGCACATATACGAGACCGGAAATGCACGGTTCACGTACATTTCGCATAGCTGTCCCCATGACAATTGAAGAAATCCTCGGGATCTTCAGTCCCGTCATTTTAAAGTCGAGCGCAAGACGCTTTATCCTCTTCGCTTTTCCTCTTCGTATCTACACATCTCTCACTTTTTCATCCCTCTATAGAAGAAACTTGCATTATATAGATATAATGGAAGTGTACGTATGCTATTTCTATTCGGTGGATTTTATTCGATGAAGTCGTCGTCGTCGTCGAGCCAAATTTAACGTTCCGGAAAGAGCGCTCAGCGCGCGGAAGGTGAGCGTGTTAACGTTTTTTGCCCTCTCGAATATAACGTACGTGAGTAGCGTCGAGCTGAACGGAGGTAAAAGGATAGATGGGTCGGAGGGCATCGGGTGAACGAGGCTAGAGTGCGATAAAGCCATACGGCAAAAAGAAAAAAAAAAAAAAAAAGAAAAAAAAGGCAAAAGAACGAGAGAGACGAACGAGTCGTACGTCGTTGCTGAACGAGAGGGATGGAATCGACGGTAGAGAAAACCGAGATAGAGTGGAGAAGTTAAAAGAGCGACAGTAGAGTGAAAAAAGCGAGACTTGGGAGGTTCCAGCGCTCGCAGTATAAAATGTTTGGTCGGTGGGCGGGAAATTAACTCGTTCGTTAGCTGTATACGTTACGTATATACAGAAAGCAGCATAGCATAGGATAGGGACAGATATAGGCCGGTGGGGAAATTCGTTTTCGCGTATGTGTGCCGAACGTGTACGCACGGTTGGACGCGGTCATCGCAGCTTTACTGCCGGACCAACTCGGGTGCGAATCTCCACGGATATACATACGGTATACTATACATATATATGCATATATGTTTATACATACACTGAAAGCCGAGTGTATAGACCAAGAGCGAAGGTTTGTGTACTCTTCCGTACAGGTCCGTCGTCGAGTCTCTCATCTATGTACTTCCCTACCATCGGTGGGCGTGTGTTGAAACTCTGCCAATTTTGAGTCTGCAGAGAGAGAGATAACTCTGGGAAAACGCTTGTCGGCTCAACACCGCGCTCGCGCCAAACCGCATCTCATAAATTCTCAAATCTCAGTACGCGCATCATACTTATCTATAGGCCTTTTTTTGCCACGGAATTTTCTTTTTTTTTTCACCTTTTTCTCAACTTTAAGACAAAAAGGCGTAGATGAAGATGATTCAGGGATATAGGATTTTTTTTATCGGTCCTTAAAGTTTCATTATCTTTATTACGATTATTAAACTAATATGCGACATTATGGGGAAAAATATTATTGTTATTTTTTCGTCGATCACGGTAATGATTGATTGAGCGAATTTTCAAGATTTTTCATAAATTCGATGAAAATTTAATTAAATGCGAATTTGCATGTGATTCCAATGAGAATCAATGCTTGTACGACGGTCGAGAGGAGGATTAATAATAACAAGTTTGTACCGTGTATAAAATCTATTTGTGATTATTGATCAATTCATATATTTAATCAAATTATTTCGTTCTGTTGATTGTTTCGATGTATTATCTTTGGTTAAATAATGTCTCTTCCACAGCTGTTACCTCTCGCAGGTATTGAATGCTGAATACTCGCCCGTAGTTTTCTAACAAAAGGTTCACTTTGCTCGACTGCGAATCGATTCTTAGACACATTACACATTCACGTATTTATCAAAATTTGTGTCAATTATTCCCTCGAATACCACAGCCGCAAATCGTTATATTTACATTTGTCGCAATAGATACGCGATTTGTACGGGAAATTGAAACGTCCGAGCTTTCGGTCCATTGTAGTCGGTGAAAACGACGACGCCATTGTCGGCGAGTACCAAGAGTTTCCACTGTTAGACCGCTCGTTCGTAGGATATCCGGTTCGTAGAGTCACCCTAGAGAAAGGATTAGTCCCGTTGAACGGAGATGACTAAACGATGTTCCGAGCAGACGGTAAACAGTTTGAGGAACGTAATTGCTTTAACCCTCTAAATCGGCATCAACATTTTCCCGACTGTTAAATTCTCCACTCTGAAGCTTTCCATTAAAATATATTATCGTCTTTTTCTAATTTACCAAGTATCCAATTATTCGGCTTCGTTAAATGTCTTGTTCTCGTCATTAGTGAAAAATTAATTATATAATAATTTAAGTACCTCGAGGACGTTCGGAATTCATTAAAAAATAGCTTTTTCAAATAATCGTCTTCAAAGTTCTCCGGGTTCTACTTCCGTACTTCGCTTGGAAGCTCTTTTTTTTCTAAAGGAATATCCACTTACCCTCCGGTAAATAGCAGGACTATTTTAATTCACGATGCTTCGGCACGGTTTTTCATTCCTGTCCCCAGAGCCTCTTTCGCCCGTCGGACGCTAGGAATCTCCTCTCGGGTCCAAAACTTTTGTCGAACATTAATTAACCTTAGAGTTAGGGTAGGCAGTCGCTTCAATCCTAGTTTAATCTTTCATGTGTTCTGCCTGAAATAAATAAAAGATTTGTTTTCAATTACGGTAAAGTAATTACGTTGGCACGGTGGAGTGACTTTCTTTCGCCACTCAGTTGGAATTCTGCCCAAAAAGGATCTACCAAAAAAGAGAGAAAAGAAAAAAGAAACAAAACAGTAGCTGAGAGCTCGTTAATCTAGCGAGGTACCGTTTATTCTCCCGTTCGATATTCAACCCAACATTCGTCGTTTGCTATATAAGTATAATAATAACACCCTTGATAATACGACCATTATTCACGCGAACGGGGATTGCCAAGTCCAGTAACAAACATAACGTATAATTATCAACATACGGAAGTGAAATATCCTTTAGGGAGGGAATTGACAATTATATACTACTCTAGTTGCTGCGATAATAGCTACGCGTATATATCGATCGGCCATTGCCTGTGCTGTTGACCTGAAATCTGAAAATCCCGTGTCCCGGAAATTGATTTCTTAAATCCGTTGCCTCTTCAATTTCATTGGCTTTGATTGACGTATATAACCCATAAATGCGGAAATAGCTAAAGTATTGGCGCTTGTATTACAGAAATGTGGCATTACACTTTATTGAAGGGAACTTAATTCGATAAAATGCTCTACAGTTTTGTAATAATGTATTGATATCTCGAAGCAAGGGCACTGCAGCTGTTCATAACCATAGATGATAAGGCACTTGAGAGGTTAGACGTCAACGATATAATCTATCCAGATCGTCGATGTAAAGAAAATACCTGCCCTCGAACGTGTGTTCCATAAGGTCACTTGTTGCCAGCAGGCAGGCAAGCGAGCCAGACATCAGAGCGCCAGGGCACAGTTCCACCAACAACCTGTTAGGGCAATGTCACGGCACACATTCAAATATTGATCTACATTATACACACATTTCTCACGGGTTTGCCTTTCGAATAAACTTACAGTATTTCATATCTTTGTCGTCAATCTTTATAACGCGTTACAACAAAAGCAGTTACGGCAACTTTAGTTCTTCTTTGTAATTGTTGTTCTTTTGTTGTCGTAAATTGTACCGAAAATGATCGTGGAAAGCACGAAAGAGGTGTCAGTTGCCTCGAAACGTCATCATGTGGAAGCACACCGTGAAAAAAAAAGGAATCTGGAGCGACCCAGTTATCGAAAAAACAAAAAGAATACCTTGTATGCCTGCGAAACAAACAGGAGGCCTGTAGCAATCGTTGCTTTTGCTGGTTACTGTAGAGGGATAGAGGAAAAAATAGCGCAGCTTTCAGGGAGTCGGTAGCTCGAGTCTCCGCTCAACCTGCACCTACTCCTTGAAATGTACGAATAATGTAGCGGAGGGGTTGCATCTATTTAGACGAGTACGAGAAACGGTGACGACAACGACAGCGACGACGAGGTTGTTATGTTTCTCATGGCCACGTGCACTAATACTTACGCACGTGGAAACTCGTCGTTATGTGTATGTTGGAAACGGTAAGTAGGTCGTTACCACGCTTGCTACGAAATACAATGAGAGGGGTAGTACTTGGAGCGGACATAGGTCTTCTCTCATCGTTGTAGCTTCAACTCCCCCACTGGCTATGTACAACATATATTATGTACTCCTGGTGTGCAGGTAGAGATTGTGGAAAATGTGGACGGTAGGTGAGGCGACGCTATAACAATATAGTTGCGGGTACGAGAGAGGTGTTGGCCCGAAATGCATCGCGGCTAATTGCGGCTTTCAGCAACGTGTCGTGCAGTATAGGCCTCTCTACCGCTAGCAATCTCGGCGCGCAAACGTTATTCCTTGTCTAATTCAAGCAAACTGATTTGATAAAACGCGCTTTAGATCTTCGTAACACGACGGGAAGATAATCTTCGCATGAATTTAAGTTGGAATTTTTAATCTCCAACACTAATGGATTAAATTTACAGACTTTTTGGAAAAGTAAAAATCCCTTTAACGTACAATTTAATTTAATTGTACAGAGAATTCTGATACTTGTGCCGAGAAAAATGGAGTTTCTGCTCAACGAACGTTTTACTGCTGAAATCGAAATTAATTAAAAAAAAAAAAAAAGTTTGATGTACACTTTTAAGAGAATTTCTCCTGTACGCGAAAACTATATAGCTGTGACACACAAATCTTTGTTGAGCCGGAAATTCATCACTACTAATTATGGACTTTACCGAGGGCGTTCCACGATTACAACCCCAGAGGCAATTTCGTTGACCTACACAAACATTCATTATTTCTTATCCATCGTAGCGTTAACTGATTGACCTATAGCTCCAACCTTCCGTGATTCCTCCGTAGGGAATCATGAGAAGAAGCTTTTAAAGCGTCTCTAAAGCTCAAATTCTCAAGGATTCCGGATCTCTTTACGATTCATGGATCGTTGCCATTATGGCTTAACCGCACATATAGTACAGTTCCGGCTGAGTTAGTAGGCGCCCGTCCGCGCTATGCCACAGGCCCCTTCGTCTAGTACTTCTAGGCTTTGGTATGGGAGCTCTCAAGGATACCCACGCAAGAGTCATGCGTCAACGTGATTTATTTTACGACGATGATTTTCATTCGTGCGATATCATACGGTTGCTAACCTGATATTAATAGTTATTCGATACAACTGTATACAGAGTTTTGTACTTTCGAATCAGAAAAGATGTTAAACACAACTGAACACCGAACACCGTCGACTGAACATCAAATATGATTATTCAATCGTCCAGACGGTGTTTATTCTTGAAATCATCTGATTTTTAGAAGATTTCATCGAAAACGTTAAAAGATCGCAATTTAAGTTTATCAAAGAAACATCATTGGAGATAAAAATCGCGTCGAGCAAAACGTGACATAAAATCAGATTTTATTTGCCCGGAAGAAATTGAGATGTTTGATAAATTCGAACGATTCGTCGCGAGCTGCATACACGTCGTAGATGAACTCCACAGCGAGTCGATCTTTCGTCGCAACGAGGAGGGGTGGAGGCGTAAAATGGAAAGGTGCTTACACCCCAATCGTATCGTAAAATGTCTACGTGACACACGTAAATACGTATATCGTGGGTTCGACATCACAAAATGTGAAAGCTTTGCCGCATTTCGCGCATTATCTCTGAATAAAGATACGTGGCAACCGTAAAATCACGATAAGTCGGTTTCGATAGTTTGCGCTCGCAATAGCAATTATTTGATGGTAGTGATAAAACCCATTAAACAGTGATATCGTCTATTATTTACTTCGAATCTCATGGAATCTCCAGACGGGCTTTTGTATTCCCAGAACGTGCAACGATGCTATTTAATGCTTGTTCGGTTTATAATCGACCCGGGCGTCCTGTATAATTTTCGCTGAGTTATTTAACCGCGTTTAGTCGGCGCAGCACTATGGTGCGCATGTGTGTGTGTCGCTAAGGATTCCCCGGAGGACAACTTATCGTTGGTTTGTGTGGAGCACTGGGGGTTCAACGCAACACCCTCGCAATTACTACTTACTGCGTGTACGTCGTCGCCAACGTCGATGTCGACGTGCGGAGAATTGTCACAAGCCGAGAGCAGCAGTGGTATCGCATCAGCCTATTTGCCATTAACACGCATCCAAGACACGAAGGATGGATCTGCGCTAAAAGCAAATCCAGAGGGGACGAACATTATCCAGAGAGAGAGTTGTGTTTAGCTTTGGATGGTGTTTGCTGCTGATGGTCAAAGTCATTTGAGAGGATTACAACGCGCAGTCGAGGAGATCCTTGACCTCTCGCGACCTTACACCTTCGCTTGGATAAGATACGGTTACTGCCATTATCGCAACGTCGTCGGTACTAGAAATGTCGTATAGTTCACATACGCACCTATACATTATTGGTGGTATATCTGTTGATTCATAAAGACAGTGTATATAGCTTTGTTCGCTCTCTGTATCCAAACCGGTTGCCTACGTGTCTTAGAATCCTATTAAGCACAAGTCCCATTAATCAAGCGCCTTGTGAGATATGGTGCTTGCAGCAAACTCGACGTGAGATTCGGAAACATCACTGGTGCTGTCAGGGTGCCTTGGAGCGACTTCCTCCTCCTTAGAAGCGTTGCGTGTAGATTATCACTGAAATAGTGTTCGGTGGTAATACGACTCGCTTGTGGAATTACATCTATTGTTCCGTTAAAACAATTAAATTTTATTTCCAATTAACCAAACATTTGACTGAAGCTTCGATGTCTTTTGGAATGAAATTATTTCAGTGCTGTTGAAATTCTTTGAAGAGTAAACTAATCGATTCTAAGATCACTGATGATGCATTGGAATTCAACACGAAATATTAATTAATTATTTTAAAAAAATAACCGTAACTCTTGATATAATATTTCTCTGTAAATAACGCGAGTAACAGTTACTGCAAAATCTGCTAATTTTAATGTTGCTGATCAATTGAATTTATTGGAACAATTGGACATCTATTGCAAGTCGTGATAGCGTTAGTTTTACAGATGTTGGGTATTGGAACAGTTCGCAATAAAGATGCTTTGACTAGATCCCTGTTACGAAGGTGTAAACCCACTTTTTCTTATCGGTTCCATTAATCCTCTGGGATGATCATAATCTATCAGAATTTCACTGGCAAGTATATCCAATGCGAAATGGCAGTGAATTCTATGTAATACACAAATATCGCCTCTGTTTTTGTATGTACGTCATTATTTTTAACGACGGACGAAATTCCCGCGAGATCAACGGAATGGTAAATGCGGCACAGACGATCCGAGAGACGGAGAATATTGACTCGCGCAAGCAATTTATTTATGTGGAAAAGCGTAACTTTTTTTTTTCCCAACTCCTGGGGTAATTGACGAACCAATGTGATATCCGAGTGGCAGCGGCTGGTATATCACGTACCTACCACAATGACAGTCTGCTGGGAATCGCCAGGCACGTTCCTCTTGTTCAAACATGGAGATTTTTCTTTCACTTCTTCCTAACCCTCTGCTGATAAAACGTGCGCGTGTAGTTGTAAAAAAAACGAAAGAAAGCAAACGTATCACGATCCAACGAACGAATGAGCGAACGAAGCGGACAGCGGACACAGTATAGGCGCAGATAGCCTGTGACAAACTCGTTCAATCGGAAAATCTGCATTGCATGCTCTAATGAACGAGAACGGTGAAAAAAGGAAAAAAAAAAAAAGGATATGAAAAGTATCAACTCCGACACTCTCGATTAAGATACCCGATCGCAAGGGTCGTTAATATTTTATATTAACATTCTACTTTCCGCTAGTGACGGAAACTTTATTTCGCACTCCATCTCGTTGACACGAAAATATATCTATACCCACTTTCTGATCTGTCCGTTACATTCCAATGTACGATGCGTCTTGAATTTTATTGCATCATCCATCAAACTTCGAACTTCCGGTATGGATCGTTAAAAAAGTTTCCGAAACTCCGAACTCTGTTTTATTTTTTTTATCTCAATGTGGTACAGATGTTAATATAACTTCTTATCTCTATTAAACTTTATCCAGTGCAATCGATTACCGCCCTAATTAGTCGGTCAATTAATTCCTTCGCCTTGCAACTTCTCGGTAGTTTAAGTAGATGAATTTTAATATTTTCTGAAATGCAATGCGCGCTCATACCATATGAGCATTCGCGATGGTTCGAGTGGCATCTCCGGGGAGAAAAGCAGTTTTTTTTTTTTCTATTTTAATATTATTCGAGGGATTGCCGTAGTTTCAGGCATTCTAGCTTTTCTCCCCTTTCAATGGACTTAGAGTTTCGTGTTGGAAAACAGCATTGTTCCATCCCTACGGAACTCTCTCGCTGCTGCTGCTGCTGTTACCCCGACGCCACTAACTCCGAGAACTTTTTAAAACATGAATCCCTGAGAGGTCTGCGAGCATTTTGCGCGAGGAGGTGGACAATTATTGATTCGCCACACGTGCGCTCTCGCAGTGTTATCCTGTTATTTATTATTATCAAGAGACGCGGTAGCATCTCGACGCCAAGTACTTAAAAAAAAAAAATTGCTCTAAAAAATTGGCGTTCCAGTGTTTGCAAGCGTCCGAATAAACCACTGGCATTGGAACGCCAATTTTTTATAGCAATTTTTTTGCAGTAAAGAAACAATAGTTTTTGTCATAAAGAATCATTTTTCTTCTGTTATACTTGGTCTATAAAATTTTGTTGATTTTTTAAAAATAATTTTTGCCAACAGAATTTTTAAGTACTTGGCGTACCTTTTTTTTTTTAAATAGTTCGGAAAATTATTATATTATTATTCAGCGTGTCGTAGTATCACATTTTCGACGAATAAGAGCAAAATCATTCTACCATATAAATATATACCGCACGTTCGGTTGTATACCGGAATTCGCGAAGACTCTCGTAAGAGTTATTGAACATAAATTTTCACGTTCGTTGGAAGTTATGGCGCATATCTCAAAAACTTCAGTTCTACCGAACTAACAAAAATTATCGTTTGACCTCAAACACATAAATAGTTTACGGAGACTTTTGGGTGTCTGTCTTGGTACAATTTCAAACTTTACACAAGATAGAGATATTAAGCAAAAAAACAAAATTGGCATTTACTAGCTAACCACAAATTCAGTTGCAATTCTATATATGATCGACACGGGATATAACAGTTCAGCAAAGGAACATTTTAATTTCCACGTTAGTGAAAAAAGAAGTCTGATAATTCGAACAATTTACAATTGAAAAATAAGAAACTATGTTAGTTTTATCCAGTATGATGTCAGCTACGATACAACAGTAGATCCGACGTTCGTTCTGAAACACTCTGTACGTTGGCTATTCATTAAATCGTAAAAGGAAACAATCATGATATTAAGTTCCGAAAGCGATAAATCTTTCCTTTATGATCCCTCCAGCAAAGTAGCGAAATATAGAGTGTGAAGCTCAGTCTTTGAAAATATCATTACGGAAATTGGAATAAAGCTTGCCGAGCTTAAAGCGACGGGTTCCGATAATTGGATGAACCGCTTTGGCTTCGAGGTGCAAATATCGACGGTCGGCACCTCGGTGTCAAGTATTACCTAACCGTGATTTCCACGGTTGGTTTTACGGTCAGACGGTTGTACAACCCCCTCTTCCGAGTTCTCTCGTTCCGTTCTCCTGCAAGCAGCAAGTCTTCGGAACTCTCCTAGTTTCGTCCGTCACTTCCTTCCGCCAAAGATCTCTTATCTCTCTTTAACTCCACCAAACTCCTCAATTTCCTTCGATGCTCTCTCCTTCCTTATCCTCCCTCTCTTCTATACCACTCCCGCCCTTAGTTTGTCGTACTTTCCGGACACTCAACGACTTATCTCGAGATTCTGGCAATGGTCCAGCTGAAATCGTAATTGGAGTTGGTCAAATTTGGTGACGGGTGTGCGGTCGAATTATGGCAATTGTCCATTTGACACGTCTCTCCCTACGATGGTTCAATTTCTCGACATTCTGCACTGTCTATCGCCTCGTATGATAACGCTGTTGATCGTCTTTATGACTCTACTAGGAGGTTGTTGTGGTTTGGATGTCTCGCGCCTTCGCAAGAATATTTAGCTGCAAGTTTGTAGAAGAAGCAATAATGGACGGATGGATGGATACATAGATATTCTTAAAATGGACTTAAAATAATCAAGAATCACCGATAACCGGGAATATTGCTAATTAGGGAGGTGGGTAATCGTGACCTAACCAACAAATAGACAGACAGGCAAGCAACTTTTCGAAATGTATATAAGAAAATGAAGACAATTGATATGATTTCCTATATCAAATTTCGTTACCAAAAAGTTATTAAATTGTTATCATTTTTTCAATGGATGTATTCTTAAGAATTATTTATTTAATTAAAGGAAATCAATAATTTCGACAAGTACAATAGCTCGGGGCTCATTATTTTACCGGATTGACGCGAGTTTGACGAGGGTTTACCTTTTTTCTTCCAATACGACGCCTCATTAGTCGCATCATGTTTGACCCTTATCATCGTAACAACAAAAGAATTGACGATAAACGGAACTTGCCGGAATGATTTACGACCCCTGACGTATTACGTCCCTTTCAGTTTCCTCTGCAACGCGTGTACAGTGAGAGCTCTATGTTTCTCTTGGTTCCCTGCTATGAACAAAATTCCAACCTCGTATTTCACATTCAGTAAGCGTAACCGCTGCTTCGAATGGTCGGGGAAAAGGCGGTCTCGTTTACTCGCGCTAATGGTGCGAGGCGTGCACAAGGCATCTGTGAAAGTAAGAACCCTTGTCTGGGAATACGCTTGAGGCTCCTATGGCGCGATGTGTACACCGATACGTAAATTTGTATTCCAAACAGAACACTCGTATTGTCGTGAAATATATTTTTAAGAAAGAATAAAAAATCTGTGCCAGCATTGCTCGTTCGTGCCAAAGTGGTCATTTACAAGTGTGCGTACCTTCAAAGGCACACGTATGATCGCATAAAATATATTAACGGCAAGCAGACTCGGCGAATGTAGCCTTTGACAGCGGTTATAAACTTGTCCGAGCGTCGAGTGAAATTCTTATAAGATAGTAGCGTAGCTGTCCACTATCGAGTTTGCGGGTTTATGAAAACCGTAGAACGGATTTTCTCTCCGACGGTACTTTGGTGAGAAGCTTTGTAAGTCTCTTTTGAAACTCCACCACGGCTCCCCAAGGAAATTCAAGCACTTGGTTCGCGAACGTGAGAAGAATTTTGTTGCAACCAGTTAATAAAGAGAAATTCGGAAAGCAATTAATCAGTTATATCAAACGGACAATTCAACGGATCAGAAGATCTCGTTAAATTTGTGGAAAGACAAATGGCTTCCCTTATGACTGTAAGCCTTTGTAGTTCGACGAAAATGTTTAAGCCGCTTGAGGGGCTTAGAAAGTTCAGCAGAAACACTGGTAGTTTTAGTAACACAGGAAAAAAAAGCATCGCGCGAAACAGACAACTCTAAACGCGGCATCGCGAGACACATCGGGTAAGAAGTACACAGAGTGAAAACGGGACCGGCGTTTATTGACGTTTTTATCAGCGTTCTCCTCTTCTGTGGAGAGTCATTCAGTAACTCTTTTATGAATGACGGGACGATACAATAGAGCTGTACTTGGAATGTCGCTGCGGCATCTCGATCGCTTTACTTGGGTCTATACAAAAATCGAGCTGTTTTCCACCCCGTATTACACTCACTATATAACAGCACTTAGCTCTCACGATTACATCGCTGATTCGTCATCGAAAAAATCGATAGTCGAGATGAATAATTGGAGATCGAAGTTAATATGAATATCCTAACATTATATATATCTTTCTTTATGTACATACGAATGCAATTAATATGCAAATGGAAATTCGTCTGATTGTATTGGCTGTGGAACTTTCTCCCTTCAATTATAACACACAATAGACTCTATTGAATATAACCGATATCACTGAAAGAGATCTGGAACATCGTAAGAAGAAATCATTTAACGTTTCTCTATAGACCATCAGAAAATCGTCACTCATCGGAAATTCCTTTTCTATAACAGATTTCATTTCAGAGAAATGTAATTAAGTGATAAATCCCTTTATTTTAACGGTATATCGCGAACGAATTTTCACTAATTTGAAATATGGTCGACAATGAAGAATATGCTGAAATACTACTGAAATGAAATAGACAGACGAGCGAAAAACTTAAATGTGACGAGAAAATATATAGATCTGTGATTGAAAAGGACTTTGCGTTTTAGTTTGATGAGCGCATCTCAGCTGTATAGAGAACGAATTTTTATCAGTATCAGTTGATAGGAAGCAAGAAACTGATTTGTATGTTGGAAAAAAATGAATGTAAACACACATTGCGCGTAAAGCCCCCAGTGCTTCACTAATGATTTTCCGTTCTGCGAAAGATGAGACACATCTCGTAAATTCGTTATGCACTTCTTCGCTTGTAAATCCTGTACTTCAACCCATTGAATACTTTAATCCCCGTTGCCTTTCAACATAATATATCGAGAGTAGTTTGCCCGTGAAAAAGAAATTAAAAAGTTCACGCTGTTTTACTATTCATAGTATCCGGTAGGACTTGTTTTCCAAGTCTGAAACTCGCGAAAGCAACTATTTCAACGTTGTGTAAACCGATTAGCGTGTATACACGTTGATAATGCGAGGTTTAGCGAAAGTACTCGGCTTTAAAAAGAATGCTACGCTATGCTAAAGATAAAGCACGAAATTTAATCCATGAATTTTGGTGACCAAAATCGATCAACAGTTTGTTGTTTCCGCGTACCCGCGCTATACAACAGTTTAGACCTTTAAAAAAAATCGATTTTGTTCCTATTATAAAAAAATTCTATAAAAAGCAATGAAAAATCCGCAAATATTCAGATGAAAAAGCGATTTACGTTTTTTATTCGGATTTTTTTGTGCATTAGCCCAGTGTATGTTAGCGTAATACTTTTTCTTTGGTGAAAGGAGGGTTAATAAAAGCTGACAGAAAGCCGGTCGAGTCGTAGTGACTGTGAGCCTCGCGACACAGCCCCTTCTAAAGTCGGGGTCGGGCGGCTCAACGTCGGGGACAAAGTAAACAATACCGCTAGAAGGGGGTGTGGTGCCATCTATACCACACTCGTTGACCGAGCGTACGCAAGAGCTGCTTGCCCGTCGAGTACGAGAGGAGGCTTTTATTTTCATCGGCCTCGGTGAGCTTTCGACGCGTTGTGGCTTCGGCGTCTCTCGTGAGCAGCGCGTTGACGAGAAAGAGCGACGGAAAGAGAGGAGTTTCTCGTCCTCGTGCCGCGCGACTAAGCCCCCGCGAGAGTCAAGTCGTGAGCCTTGTGTCGGCTAGCGAACGAGTCACAAACGACGAAGGGGAGTAGCGAGAGGCTTATTCTCTTCGCCTAACTCAACGCCGTTATTATACGGACAGTCGTTAGATCGGACGCGTCCAACACATCGTCAACGTAATTCGTTATCCACAAATAATCATACTTACGCAAACTTCTCGGCAAATTTTGATTAAAACTTTCACGTGAAACTCCTGGGGGAGAGGGGAGGGAGCAACACGCGTATAGCGTAATTTCGAGTAAATTAAAAGTTAGTCTACTCTCGAAATTCCCGTAGCGGCGTTATAATTGAGAAGTTTCCGTACGAAAAATAGTTGGCATCTCGTACATCGTAGTCGTGACTCTCGTTTATGGTTTAGCTGTCCTCCGGGCTATTTGTCGGGTGCAAATGGGACACGAAGATCGATGCGCGACAACCGGAATTGCTGGCGCAACCCTCTGATCTCAGTGAATTTCTCTCTTCCCGAATCGCCTGGGTCAAGGCTATTACGACATTTGTTTTCTTCGGTCGATCGAAAGTCGAAATAACGTGGATCACAATTTTTTTTCACCGGGTGAAAATGATGGACTTTCGCGATGTAATACCGCTTTATTTCCGGACGAATAGCAACGTAATCGCGTACGTTATAATGTTAGCAATTGAAATAACACCTCAGTCTCGTTTCCAGCGCAAGCGAAATATCATATAGAAATGAAAGAATAGCTCCTCCAATGTGTGTTCTTTCGCGAAGTCCCGACCACACTCTCTTTATCTCTTCCGGCTGTACATACACACGCGCTTCGTACGTGTATCGTTTCGAGGGAATTTGCATAATACGAGAGAAAAATAAGAAGGTGAACTCATTCGAGAACACGGGATAGAAACAGCGCCGGGCACACTGAGAATATATATGATATTATTCCGAGCATATCGACTTTGTACATACGTAATAGACCCGTATGAATTCCATAGGTACTATTTTTATAAGCCATCGTTGAACTTCTACGAATGACGATTTTATAACACGATCTCGTAATTCAAAGATATTCGTATTCGAAGCGCAAACGTTTTTGTCGATATCTCTGTGTCTTCACAGTTCGTACTTTTATGGACATAAAAACGTTGTCTTCGACGGTAAAGTTAATATCTCAAAGGGATATATATTCGTAATCTGGGTCATCATTGTAACGGAGGATGGAAATTGTAGTTGACACACATAAGCGACGGTAATTTCGTCATTTTCGTCACACTTTCGATATTAATTTTCGCGGTAAACCAGACCGTTGACGAACACGGGGTACATTCGAGATTCGTTTCTTGTCGAATTAATTAGAGTAATGAGAGCGGACTCGGTGGGTTAAAGTGCGAACATTAATTATGAGAGTATTTAAAGCGGCAATAGCTTTTATGTTTCCGATATTTAAAAATGATTTCCGCAAATAACGCCGAATTTGAAAAAAAAAAAAAAAAATGAATATTAACTCCGTTACATCGCGAGGCGTGATTTTGTGACACGAGTTCGATTCTCGTTCGAACTTTTCAATCAAGAAACTCGTCGAGATACGTTGATTGCGAGCGTCAAGGCCACGCGAGTTTATTTTTTTTGGGTATCTTGCATTGCAAGAGAGCTCCGGCAAATCGATTTCTCGTTCTCATATAATACCCACGCGGTATAGTACTGAAATACGCGAATGCATATTGGTGAGCTTAAGAAAGTAAGCTCGGGGAATCTCTCCGTCCTTCGGAGGATCTCACAGAGGAAGGAATCTCACTTCGGCCCGAGAGTACCGGAAGATGCCGGTTGGATTATAGTGAAAACTTTGATCCATATTAATAACGAGGAAAGTTTTGCGGAGCGAAGCGGGAAGGGAAAACGCGCAGCTGGATGCCCCGAGACCGTCTTGGTGCGGGATGTTCAGTGCGTTTTCGCTAACGGAATTAAAGTCTTGAGCAGTTTTGATGTTCCGGTGAATTTCAAAACGGGAACTTGCGCGCGGCGATGTGTGAATCGAAAATTACGAGAGCGCCGCATGTGCAAATTGAACTGTTTCCGATTATCTTTACTACAAATATCGAAAGTTTGCCGACAACCGAGCCATCTAAGAGCAACAACGAGAGATAGAGATAAAGTTTTGGCGACAAGTTTTCTTTGGACTTTGCGCTCAGCGTATTTCATTTGAAAATAATGATCGTTAGTCCTTTTTGTCCCCCTCACCTCATTGTTACCCCTTCGGATGAGCGGTCGGGCAAAAGTTAAGAACTCGAGACCGCAAAAGTTGGAAAATATCTCGGGCGGTGTCTCGGGAAATGCGACGATGAAATAAAAGATATATATAGTACATTTTGATGGCCACTTGATTCTTGGATCTCTTATGAAGCTACTTTTCCAACATTTTCTCGCTGCATATGAACTAAGATTCTCATCCACTTCCGTCGCTTTATAATTTTGGTCAGTGACTTCGTATTTTCGAAAAAAGAAAATGAAAAAAAAAAAAATCGATAAAATTTTTTCGTGAAGATTTAATTAGGATATCCATAGGTTGAATTTACGACGAGACAGAATATTGAACGTGACTCAGATATAGATTGACGGAAAAACCGCGGACCTCAATTTTCAGAGTGTCACTGTGAAAGGCCAATTTGTCGGCAACTGTGAGAACATCGCCACCTACAGTACACATATATATATGCATGTATATATCCCGGTCGCATCAAGCTTTGGACCGTTGCTTTCCATACGAAATTCAATAGACTCTCTGGCGTTCGAAAACCCAATTTTTCCGTTTCCGTCGGAGTTTAACGTCATACCGTTCGAAAGCGATTGTAAAAAAAAAAAAACGAAAAAAAAAAAAACAATATCATTCTTCAATGAAAAAAAATACGAACTTTGGTTCGTATATCGCAGGATACAGATATATAATGTTTTCATCGGTGTTATTGCAACTCGAAACGTGCATCGCATTTTTCTCGCAATAAAAAAAATCAAAAACTACACGTGCAACGTAAACAATTAAAACATAGAAATGTTTAAGTCCATTTTGACACCGCTGTCGAAAATATGGATTGAGGTCATATTATACAAGCGTTGAGTGTATCGTACAAGAGTGAGCTTTGGCACATTTCGGAAAAAGGAGGAAATGAAAATTTAATTGGACATTTCCACGGCGTCACGTTCGGGCGAGCGGGGCAAGCGAGCGAGTGGCATCGAGACACATTATTCCGACTGCGGGGGGTGCCATCTGGTGCACCTGGCCTCACATGCGGCTGCATACATACACCGGTGAGGGGAATTGCCGGTAGTCTTTCGTAGTGGAGAGGGGATGAGCGGTGGCGCTGTAGCCGGGGTGCGTGCGCTATTCGAGGGGTAGAGGGGTCGCGTGGAAGCACGTACAAGCTGCACGAGCTTTCGTAAGCGCTCATCAAACGCGGAGCAGCAGGCTTTCGCGATGCCGGCTGCTCTGCGAAATTCAATAGCCAGTCCCTGTGAAACGTTGGATCCCCGTACCGCAGAGTTACACACAGACTCTGTGTCCACTTTGTCTGATCTATTACCGACCTAACTACTGATCCATTACCAGCAAAAGCTTTTAGCCTTTTCAGCCAAAAGGCCTCGTTGCCTATATTGAATCTCGGGACAAATGAAGCAAACGATCCTCAAATAGTCGAAATTTCAATGATTCCATCGACGAACGTATTTATAGCTTGAAGTCGATACAATATTCCGATATTTGGTACACGAATATTCTTGCGGTATCCAGCACGTGGCGACCATTTGGCCTGCGTTGGCCTCGCACGGCACGCTGTACTCACCTCTGACCGGCGGTACATACCAAGAGTTTCTGAGCTCGACAAGTGGAGGCGCGCAGTGGTGGCCCCGTGTACCAAAGCCGGTCGCCGTCGTCGCCGTCGTTGTCCCCTTTTCGTGCCCCACCAAAATCTGCTTCCATCCCGCGCACGAGCTCCACCAACCACGTCCGTGACGTCAAGACGCATTGCGACATACCCTCCTGCTCGCCGGTACCGTGTACTTCTGCTTTTGCTGGTGCTGCTGATGTTGTTGCTGCTGCTGCTGCTGCTGTTGGTGTTCTGACTTGTTCTTCCCCCTAAGAGCTCGACGTCACTGGCAGAACCTGCTTCACCAGCATCTATACGAATTTCATTCCCGACACCATCCTCCTTACATCAACCTCATTGAATTCACTACCGATCCTGTTGGCGCAGCCATACGAATTCAGCCACTCACTACAGAGATCCACTCGCAGTCGGGCATCCCGGCAATAAACGCAAATACTCTGAAACGTACAAATAAAGAAAGTGTGCTCACCTATGTGAACACAGTACATAGACTCGCAGACCGACGAGGAGATAGAGAGAATGAGTTGGTCCACCACTTGTTCAGTGGAGTACCGTACCACGACTCGGAAAATGTTGACCCCACGAAAATATGTATGAGGTACCAAGAGCACAAAGAGCTCTTGGGTCTTCTTCGCTTCTCTCTCTCTCTCTCTCTCCCTGGAAACAGTGGGACATCAACTTTTTTTTTCTCGGTCTATTTCCCATTCGTTGAAAGTACTCAAGCGTACTTGGTCTTTGTCGACGAGGGTGGAACCAAGTTATTCAGGAATTACACATCGTTGAGTTAGAAATATTGCGGTGGGTCCGGGTTCTTATCGCTCTTTGTTTCCACTGCTGAAATGTATTGATTGCATAATTGATGAAACAGGAAGCTCGTTTGAGGGATCTATAGAATTCAAATTTAGTGTTACTTAAAGATGACACGATATCTTAGTAGCAAAAGGCGTTTTTTTTTCTTTTTTTTTTTTTTTTTTTTTACATTTACAACCCTCTTCGTGTGGCAAATGGAACGGCAGATGAGTCAGGCTGGGGCCATATTTTTGAGCCGAGAAGAGAATTGCGAAATTCCACGAGATAATGAATGCAAACTACGTAATTGGGATTAACCGTGACAACTTCCAACTGTCCGGAGTGATAGCACTTCCACACCACGATGCCGTAGTAACTTCGCGTCTATGTGTACGATGAGAAACCGTACATACCGGTATGTTATACCTATGGAGGAGTGCATGGTGGAGGTAAGGGCACTCGGAGAGTCGTCCTCGAATTACCATCAATTACCATCAGACACTAATAAGATGAGCTTTCTTGGGTAATCGTGTGAAGAGGAGCTTTCTCATCCGGCCTTTTTCCACTGCTTTTTGCTTCTTTTTTTTTCCGACAAGACAAAGAGTGCCACTCGCGTTGATCTTCAGACAATGGCGGATCTTCTCCGTCAGCATAGCCGAGAGGTGGTTGGTGCATGTTAAGCTTTGCTCGCAGAACGGAAAGCGGAAATGAAAGTTTATCCGGGCGAAAGGGGTGCACAATTGAATTTCATTCCTTCTCGTTTCTGTTTGTTTTTTTTTTTTTTTTTTTTTTTTTTCAAATGTATTTTCCGTATAACGTTGATTGGACCGATTCGCAGATTTATTTCCGCGGTATTGACATTCGCGTATTGAACCGAATATGAAATATCGTTCGGTATAATAACGTAACTCCTTTCTTTTATTGCTTGGCGAATGAGTCTTGGACGTTTGCCCGTTTTCCCGGCTTCGTGTACGTAGAGCAATACATGGAATTTTAACGAAAGCCGAGAAAAAGATTCACCCCGATGATTCTGTTTTCTCCTCACCGGGAACTTGAAACTTTTTCTTCTCGATAGCCTCGGGTCTAACAAGGCGCATCTTCCATCTGTAATTCGAGGAGCTACTCGAAATTCGGGTGGAGTCATTGATCTAACGATATCTTCTACCTTTCTGAGTTTCATTTCGTTTTTATTGTTTTTTTATTGCAAAATTTCACCGGTTTTATTAGAAGGGTTTGAACTGCTGGGCTGTGTATCGGTCACGTGAACTTTACCTTAACTATCTAACGTCTTCTTCGATCGTAAAAAAAAAAAAAAAAAAATACCGAAGGCACGTTTTTCCACGGGAATTCTTGGTGATTGGTTTGGCTGGGCACATGAAATTCGTGAGTGCTTCACGAGGCATTTCGCTTGCCGTGAAAGTTTTAAAGGTCGTGGTGGCATGGTTCGACGACTTTATCCATCGAGTCTCGGTAATTCAGAATATACCTCTTTGATGCCGCGCAATTTTCACTAACTGTATCAAACAAAGTGCCGACTGGTTTATCAGCAAGCTAAGCACTACTTTCCTTTCCGGAAGTATTAACCCGTAACTCTGGTACAAAATTGCGGTTGGGTTAGTTATAGTTATTTAATGTTAGCGATAACTATAATGATTGGACGATAAGACGAAAGAAAATCGATGACCAATTGCGTGTGTTTTCTTTTTGTGTGTTTCAGGTAAGTGTGATCAGGATAGTTCAACCCAAAATATAAGGGCGAAATACCGTTATTTGGTAAGTCATACAAATCTTTATTTCGATGATTAGCTCGAAGCTTTAGATGTTAGCTGTTTGAGAATAGGTGAGTAGGAAATGTTACAATTGCCAGTGCTCTTGTGTATACACCGCAGAATTAACGCGTACAATAGGAGAGACTCCAGAGCTCAGGTAGATCAAGGCACGAGAATAGTTGAACCCCGTTGCTTCTGTTTAACAAAGCTTACAGAGGACTACCATAAATTCCGTGTTGATCCTCTAGAGTGGACCTCGCGCAAGGCACTCAGACTGCTCAATACAATCCAACAGTATCGTATTACAATTACCCTTACGTAGTGTGATGCTGTAATGGTATTCGACTCGAAACTGGAACAACTGATACTGTCGAATCTTGAGTGATCGCAGTTTGATACGTTCCCATAACAAGTACTCCATCTCGATTATGATCGATTGTTCAACCGCGGAAAACCGATATTCTTTCACGCGTCACACATAACGCAGAAACTTGGCAACCAGTTTACGACTGGCGAATCTCCAGATATCAGACGAACTAAAAAACATTACTGTTCTATTGAAGCTTTTGACGTATTTGATTCCATTTTCTTGATTTAACGAATAAGGATCACACTACATTGTGGTTATATATAGAGACATATTTTTGATGCATCCCGATATATATTTTATTTCTTTGGGGATAGAAATTTTTCGTTGCGGAACGCAGTGTAACGACTCTATAAATCGGTTTTGAAACTCAATTAAATATCCTTTTATAGGTACAGCGAAACTTTTTTTAACTTCAAAATCGCGTCAGAAGTAAAGAAAAAAATATTTTTGTTCGATATCAGCGTTAAATACATCGTAGAATGTTCGCTTGTAGGCCACTGGTAGATTGAAATAATGATATAGTTTCATCACTGACGCCAACTGGAGTTATCAGTGCAGCTTAATCGATAGAATTATGTGACCGTTGGCTGCATTGGATGTGCGCCAAAGAATATTAAACGGGTCTAAAGTGACTCGAGGGAAGGTTGGGAATCCGCAGCACTCAGGCCGCACCTTTCACTTCCTTTGTAGTTGCCGTTTATCAAGATGAAGTAATTAACTCAATTACAGTCTTCTGTTCTTCAATATATAGAATAAAGTTTCAGTAATATGATAATCCACCACGTCTAACTATTATTGCGGGGAGATTGAAACAATTATTAACCCTTTCACGTCATTTTGCTCTCAAGTAATCGCCTCGCCGCGAAATTACTAAAAAAAAAATCTGTTTTTTTTTTGTACCTAAAAAGAAAAGAGAAACGAAAAAAGATTGCTGCAATACATTAGAAAACGCGCAATTACCTCTTCGTTTCGATCTCTGTCGGTTCTCGAGAACTCACAAATTTCACTGTAGTAGTGAACGATCTTTTCTGGTATTCTAAAATCGTTTTTATCGCGAATAAAGGAGTATCCTCCATAGCGATATTTCAAGGAACCTACCGCAGTGTTATACGAATAGACCGAACAGGAAACGCCATGAATAACCTATCGATTCTCTGCCAATAGAACTTTGTGAGAATAATCTCGAGCGTTAGCGCCCCGTACTGTGTGAAATAATCTGCCGGCAATTCGGTATCTTTAAATATCGAAAATCGATCCGTTCCACCGAGTTTTCTCTCATCCTCTACACTCGAGTCTATAGCTCTCGCGAAGAGCAACGGGCAAAAAAAGTTTAGCGCATCGCGAGTTTGTTCTTTTTATTAGACCAGAACTCGCTTGCAAGAAGGACAGCAGCCGGTGGCTCTTGCGCATTGTCCTATATACAGTCGTAAAACTCAACGAAGCCAGAGACACAACACTACGACGATTTTTCAAACAAAGAGTCAATGCCGAGAGGCAGAAATAACAGAGAGAATTCGTGTTACTCTCGAGCGTTTCTCGATGTTTACACGGATCGCCAATGTGACACTAGAGCGCCAAAGTATCCACGTGCAAACACACAAGACCAATAACGCTATTTTCTCGTACAACGACCAGAGCGCTGTACGGTTCATCCCAATCGTCCACAGTTCCGGCTATTCTGTCGCTCTTTTTAACTCCGGCAATTCTTAACACTGTGTAAAAAAATAAACATATCTTTCTCGCGACTCAAGGAGATGAAAAAAAGTTAAAATTGGTCCGCGAACAGCTTGCGACTCGCGTATTTCTTCTATCAATGCTTTTATGCAGAAAATTAACTTTCTATATTTGCAAAGCTGTTGAATTGGTCGCGTTGCAATGGATATCGGGAAAACGAAAGAACGCGACGAGAATGAAGGCATCCGATGCAATAGCTTCCATTTAACAGCCTCAATGGCTCGTTGGGCAACCTGTCCCCATCGTCGAACGACCGACAGTGGCAGTCTCACTTCACTGTATTCCCAGGCCAGCTATTACCTCGCTGTATCCAAAATACACTCTTCCCCCGTTAACCGTGAGCCGAAATAATTCACGAGGCTGGTATGCCGACTGTGCCGATACGCCCACTACTAACGACGTTTCTTCCATGAATTGATCTCTTTCCTCTTCGGATCGAGAGGTCGAACAAATCGATCACTCCTGAGTGCCTCGTTAGTTTGTTAAAAGCGGCATAATAGACTGGCATTACGAAACGGAAAAAACAAAAAATTTCTTTTTTTTTTTCGAAGCCACAGGGTCATTCGAAAAATTGAGGCGTCTACGCTAAAAATGTTGTAGAACTATGTATATAGATAAAACATATTACAACATCTGGTCTCGTGGCGTTAGACGGCAGCAGAAGACTTCGTGGGCAGTTGTTGTCGTTTTAGATAGTTTCAGTCGAAAATTGCGACGTTCGCGACTGAACCGCGTATACGCATTCTCTCGTTTGCTCTGCTCTCTCGTTCACTGATCTGCATTTATTTTCGTTAAAACTCTATTCACGTGCATCAAAGTAGCAACCGACATCGGGTAACTCCGCGGGTCCATATTTCATCCAAGACGCTTACGAGGCTCCGTCCCTTTTTTTTTTTTTTTTTCTTTCACGCGATAAATTATACGAGATAAAGAGACTTTTCATTTACAAACTGTAAATGCGACAGTGGTGGAGTGTCTTTTATTTTTTCGCTCGTTTTCATTGCCGGAACTATCTCTCGGTTGAAAAAAAATAAAAATAAAAATAAATAAACTTGTGTATAGACGTCATTAACTCGCGGAAAACATCCAATTATAAAATAACCCCGAGAAAAATGTGCGTTGAGTAAAATACGGCGTAAAACATAATCATATTTTCATTTATTCGTAGATTTTTTGTTTCACGCGTTATTTTATTTTTTTATATTGTACTTTGCATCGAGAATGTGTTCCTCGAGAGTGTGTAGTATATTTTAACTTCGCGATGCGTGGGTGTCAGTGTCGAACAGCGTTGCGGAATCTCGAACAATGTCTAGCCGTAGCGGAGAATGAGCTTTGAAATAGCTTCGGTCGTGTTATTCGTCGCTAGCAACGGTATAGTGGTAATTTAGCAAACGCACATTGGATATTTATGATTTACGCCGGTGAACTCGAGCAACGCTACTGTTCAGTATGCATGCGGGAATGAGAAGCGCGTTTGTCGGGGCTAAGAGATCGGTACCCTCCGGCGGAAGCATCCGAAGGTACGAGCAGGTAATGAATAAATTGTGAACTGAAAACTTCGCAGCTAATTATGTGTTATACTCCATGAAACTAATATTTTTCAGAAAATTTTTTCAACAGTCAAAAGAAAAAATAAACAAATAAAAATCATGAAATATTGTATAAAATAACACGATACACGAATAGATTTCTTATACGATGCGATAAGATACAATTTATCCAGTTGAAACGGAGTCACGAATCAAATGATCTTAACAGTGTTTTTTTTTAAGAAAAAAGTTTAACCAATTTATGGTATTAAATTCTTGTTATCAGCGTTATTTATGATTTTATCCTTCCGAAGCTTGTCTTATCGCCGAGAAAGCTTTAGTAATATATGTATATATATATATATATATATACGTGGATTAAAAGCAATTGTATTCTCGTGGGGGTTGGTAAACTGTGCCATCTAGCGCCATGCCGTTGGAATCTTCCGAAGCTTCGAGCTTTTAGGGTAGAGCTCGGGTGAACGAGGGTAGAATAGATACCACCAATTCGAAGGATTCTCTAGAGTTTGCAGCGCGTTTCAAGCTTCTCGCTGCAACCCCCGAGAGATAACAGTGCTTCGGGTTTGCGGATCTTCGGCTGGTAACCGAAAGATATAGCACTCCCGACGCAACTACTTTCCGAGTGTAGATAATATACGCTTCACAGGTGCATATCTGCGACCGGGCTGCAGACAATATCTGGAGAATATAGCAGCTGTGGATAAACCCAGTTAACCCATACATTGCAGTCATCTACTGCGAATAATCTTTCGCGATACGCGTTTCCTACTTATCTACAATCAAATCGAATAACTCGACATTTCGGTACAACCGATGAACAGCCGCCTATAATTTCCCGCTATACGAAAACCGAAGAAAAAAAAAAAACTCGGCAAACTTCCTGTCGCTAATCACATCCACTTTTCTCTCCTACTACGTCATTTATGATTATCAGAAAATCATATAGGTCGTATAATATAGCGAAGCAGGAGGGTGTGTCGGTTTTTATTTTTTATATCGATCTTCTGCTCCGTGGCGCAGTGTCTCAACACCGCAACATTGTTGCTATGTTTCAACTACCCGAAGTTTCTTATACGATCTTCTACATTGTTTCATTGTTCTCCACGCAACTATGAAAGTTTCACTTTCGTTATTAGTGCGTACATCGTGGCCGGGCATTACAACAAAAGATTTATCGTCGGTTCATAAATTAGTCAATTGCCGAGTTATCCGATTTGTCGCTATGAATTATCACCTCTGCTCGTGCATATTATACCTGCTCTGCTGTAACGAGGTGGAGGGGGAGAAAAGTGCATTTGCGTTTACCTCCCCCGAGTATATATGTAATATACAATGCCTACATAAGCGTTCTTTCTTTGTTTCTGAAAATTACCCAGAAGGCAGTTATATCGACTTTCCCTTAGCAATGTCGTATAAATACCGATTTCAATTGTTCCGTTTGACTTTACGGCAACGGTGGAGGGTTATAAAAATAAAAGTTCGTCAATACTCGCCAAAAAAAAAAAAAAGTCGATGTGATTTTCACGGAACGTTCGAACCCACCGACCTCAGTTCCACAAGCCGTTTACTTGCTTAAACTTGTGCTTTATCGTCTTTTTATATAGCGTCGAAACAATGTGATTCGCATGTATGGATTTGCCGAATAATTACACGGCAAACTCACGTTCAATTGTCGCCACGAATACCTATATTATGATTATTTCGGTAGAACGCGCGAATTCGAAAATAGAGGTGGATGGCTGGGTTTGCGTTGAACGTACATAGAGAAGGACTAACAGTAGTAACAGGGGAGAGGCTTGTTAGAGTTCCACATATCGTTGACCTGGGTCATGAGTTCGAATATTGCCTGCAGGTAATCGCGCGGAATTGTACAGTGTGCGTTGCGAGTTGGCGGACGAGAACGCGAATGAGAACGCATACATATCGTGCATGCATGCGTGTTTCTCTGTGTTACACTAAATTAGCAGGGTACATACACGTTTCTAATTCATTTTCCATGACGCGAGGGTTCTCGCGTATTCCCTTGTGTTTTCCTACACTGTGCACCGGCAATCGATGGACACACTTAATTATCTGATCGCGAATATCAGTTTGTAAAAAAAAACAGCTCGGGAAGGTATCGACAAGAAAGAAGATAAAACAAATACACATAAACCACATAGATACAATTTAATCTCATTAGCTAACTATTGATCTAAAGTCGGTAATTAATCAACCAGTATGTCAATCTTCCTATTAGTTTCCCGTAACGTAAAGAATGTTATGAGTCTTAAAATGTAAAGGGTTTTACTACTGCGTACTGTATATGAATCTGTTATTGATCACCTATGTATCCTTTGCCCGCTGTAAGGAAACGATAGCAACGAATGTAAAGCATACTAATGAGTGATGGATCTTCAACTCGCCTCTTTACCCTAACATTGGTTGGAAAATAGTGCAACGTCAACAGTATATATGGTACTAATAAAAGTATCGCTGTACGTCATCTTGTCGGTGTATGACCTCGGCTAACACAGTAGTACTCCGTTTGGCATTTCTTTGTTCATTTTTATTGATACAGCAACTCTATATCTCATTCGCCCTTCGTCAATATCTATGCAGATAGTTGAAGTCAGTCAGTGGGTCGACACGGCTGCGGAATATGTACCAAGTTGGCTAGGGTCGCCGACTGAACACACACACTGGCGTCACCGCCTGACTGCCGTCCGCCCTCCCATTCTTAGCCTGCTTTGCATCGTGCACGCCATCGTGTACGAACACAACGAATAGTTAACGTTAACAGGTAACGCCCCAAGCTCGTTGCGCACATGGCAATACGGACTCTCGAGGTTGTGTACGGCTACTATAGAGTACCGGGAGACCAGCCACGGAAGAGAACCGGATCACGACACGAATACACGCGAGGAAAAGCCTCGAGCGAGAGAGAGACTAGAGCTAAGGCAAGAGCGACGAGAAAGGGGGTCGGGCAAGAGGGGCTTGGGAAAAGAGAGCAAGCTAGAGAGAGCAAACCCGTTGGTACTCGACGGTGGTTGCGTAGAGGAGAAAGGAAGAAAGAAAATCGAGAGGCCAGGAGGTACCGGTAGCCTAGGCTTGGGTTAACTCTGTACCCCAACAGGGAGGCCAACCGAGGGAATCGCAAGCAGCAAAGAACCCGCCTACCGGTTTGCCATAAGTCGGGGGGGATGTACTCAGTTCCCTCAGTCAGTCATTCCTACGCCGTCATCCGATTCACGTCAGCAGACACATTTCTCCAACAACGAAAAAGTAAACTTCTCGCATCAATTTGTTTCGAAGCTTGAGCATTCGTTACGGAGACCTTGGGCAACTTTCTATCCGCGATCTACCCTAACGTGCACCGATTACCAAACTCGCGACCCACAACCCACCGGCTTATTGACAAGACGACATCTGTAGGATCTTTCCGGAATCGTCAGTGATATCTCGGCGTGTCCAGGAGATATTATCTCGCGCGGTCGGTTCGCAGAAACGGAAACGACCTACTGACGAATACGACCTGCTTTCTGATCTTTTCACCAATATCAACGAAGTCTAAATTTGCAGGACTTCGAAACTCACGTCTGGATTTTACAAATTTCAACTACGCCAACCGAGGAATAAAGGATATTACGGATCGGGAAGATACACGACGGAGGGAAACCCATAAGATATAGTAAAAAAAAAATGATAAAAGAAAAGTATTTCCAAGTATTCGTTTTTCATCTATGATTCATGATCGATGAGGTGTTGTAATGTGGTGTGGAAGTTTTAGAAGCATGTATGTTACTCTCGCAACTGGTTAAATGAGGTCTGAATGAGGTATCCCATTGTGCTACACACTGTTCTTCAAACTTTTGTTCTGCAGCTTTACCGATGACGGGGGTTCCGCGTGTTCGCGTGGTAGATCGCGAATTCTGAGACCTTGAAACGTTTTAACATTCGCCGGTGGTAACTCGGATTTTATGCGGCTTTAAATACGCATTCGACACGCAAATGCAGTTATTAAATTTTTTTATTTTTTTCGTGTTCGCGATATGTATCCAAAGAGTAACGACAAAACATTTCAGTGCGGTATTCAATTAAAGGTGTCATGTGCGCGCGGTTTTGTACGATTTCGCACGACGAAATTTTACTATTATCATCAATTTAAAAAAATTATCTATTATTTTTGCAAATTCCATTTTAAGTAAAATTCTTTATCGCTGATAAAACGCGCTTTCCGATTGTCGAGAGTAAAAGCTTAAAGATCTTCGGAAAAAAAAATGTTTGTCGCGGTAGCGAGTGAGTTATCGAGATTCGCGATCGTGTCGAAGCTTTTATATGCAGGTTGGAAAATTAACGTCTATTGAAATCAGGCCATTCGGTAGAGAAATGTAGATCATACACGCGGGGTGAGTATAGTATCCTAATCGGGGTTAGCGTGCCGACTAGGCGACACTGTGCTTTCATATACGGTGGTCTGGGCGTATCGACCAGCCGGCCGGCGGGCTACCGAGCACAGCGCCCTTTTGCACAAACTTCACTATCGCCACCGTACGGAAAATCTCGGAACTCGATGAAATTCCATCTCCTTCTCTCGGCAAATCGCGACTTTGATAGTGAGAGAGGGATTGTTTCTCGTGGGGTTGGATAGTTGAAAGCGCGAATCGGCGCGGCAGCTAAAGTGGGATGCAAGTAGTGAGAGAAGGTTTGGGGCAACGTGTGCGCGCCGAATCTGTCGCCGAGCACGTTGTTGCGCTTATCCTCGTGAAATATAAACTTTGCAGCTATCATGGGGGCGTCGGAGGGTTTTAGCGAAAATCACGTGAGACAGTGGGTACGGCGGGGAGGTGACTAATTGAACGGAAATAGGCCGGTAAGCTCAGGTGTGCCAGGGTGTGTTCGTATGTGGAAAATTCAATAGTGTATAGCATGTATCATGAGAAGAGAAAGCGGAAGCGTGTAGAAGGATTGCATGAGTGTCGGTAGATAAAAAAGAAAAAAACGAAACAAGTGAAAACCCGGAATTATATGCGCTGGATGAATGCTCGATGTATCGGTGTGGAAAAACATTCGAAAAATATAGAGGAATATAGCGGAAGTGAAAGTGAGAGATGAAAAAGCTTACGAAGATTGAAAGCTGAAGGGGTGTTAGAAGGATGTGTGACGTTCAAGAGTGCACTAGCAGCGTGCGAGAAATCCAAGGTGAGAATGCATGCTTGGGTGTGAACGGTGCGAGAGATAGCCGGTGCGAGAGAAAGTTTCGTTGAAGTGTTGTCCACGTTCCTATAGTGATTGGTCCTCGTCGTTTTAACGTGTTACCGGGGAGTAGCCTCGTTATGTCAGTAAGCTTCGTAGTGTTCATGCGAAGAGAATTTGGTCGATTTGGTAAAGATAGAACTTTTGGTGAATTGATCAGATAGGACAGAAGTGGAGTCAACGGGCGTCAATCATCGAGTTGAATGGGTGGGCCAGGCGCCGAGCGGGCTACGAGGCACAAGCTGAACGCGGTGCCACACCACGTCGGTCACGGGGAACACGTCCTCGTTATCGGCGAGCCACCCGCTGCCGCTTGCCGCTGTTACCAGCCTAACAATCATCATTCACCACCTGGGACTATAATTCTACCTTCGCCACCGCCGCTCGGCATACTTCACATACATAACAGCCCATTCAACGAGACATACAATCTCGACAGTATAAACAACAATAACAACAATAACAACAACAACAACAATAACATCACCAATCACAATAATACCAACAGCAACGGTAATCACGCTAAGGTCATCGCCGCTGACGGAAGCGCCAAGACGACTGCTATGTCATCACCACCGAAGCATCGTCGGGGCTTCGACCCCAACGACTCGTCTAACAACGACTTCCGCCGCTATCGCCGCGTCAAGACGCGACAGCGGTGAGTCCGAATGATACGCTAAATGATCGAAACCAAAAACTCGTCAAAGAGCACTTTTCATACACTTCGGAATTTCTCTTTGACGAGTTGATTCGTACTCTGTGTTTGAAACACGCGCACACGTGATTACACTTTGGCGGGAATGGCTTGGAAACGAGTTCATGGCTTCGCGGTTGCTATTTTTTTTTTTTATATTTTACGGAGAGCAGTTGTATTAGAGTTCAATGTCAATAAAAAAAAAAGGTCGAGATTTCAAAATCACCAGATTTGGAGCTGTTTTTGCGGTCCTTAAAATCAAACTGATTTAGACGAATCGAAGACTCTGAACTTCTGTTCCCGATTCCAGTACCGCAAAAAAAAAAAAAGAAAAAATACAAGAAAAAAAAGAAACGATAATTTTATTAGATACACGAGGCTTTACTCATTGGCGAATGCACAAATGTTCACAGAGGCTTTGTATGTTCCCACCGTGACCTTCGAGGCTGGGCACACAGACCTCCCTGACCTCTGTACCCGACACATCCAAGAGCACAGGCACGTCCAATACACGCTTGCGATGTTTGATGTTGGACCGCTTGACCGGTTTGTCTGCCGGTACCAACTGCCCGATGAAGTCACTGCGATGTTCAAACAAATAATAATAATAATAATAAAAGAAATAACAAAATGAATGAATAATAAAAAAAAAGGAATAATTATGCGTCACTGCTTCAAACCCCTTTCCCTCTCGATGTCCACCGATGTGCACTTATAGCTCAACGCTTACTACGAATGATCGAGCTTCTTGGGGTATGCGACCATCAGCCTCTCAAGTCATCGATACCTGATGTTCTTTTTTATAGTTTCTCTTTTCTTTACATTATGTGCCTTTGAAAATCGATCTTCGATGTCTCGCCGAAGTGCTGATCGAATTTGCTTGGAATGAAATTGGATTTTGCATTTTTTAATACTTCGAATAATACTTTAATGTGTCATTTTTTTCTAACAGACAATACATGAATATGATGAAAAATAATCCCGTTATTCTAGATTTGGAAAAATAACAACGAGAATGAATATATGCTGATTACGATTTTCTCGGAATTTTATTACGATTTTTTTGATGCTACTTTCGTATATGTGAGGCGTGAAAATCGATTATTATGCGACTGTTACAACGACGATTTTTTATGCGTTTTCTGCAACTCGCAAGGGTGTTTATGATTGACGAAGATTGCATTAAAGAGACACGACGCCTTGAGCTACTGACCGCGAACCTAGACGGAAGTATAGAATTCTAGGAACGCTCGCGGTATACAAACGTATCCGCTGTTAACGCGAGTCAAGTTGCAAATCAAACGAACTGGGACGGCTTGCTTCCGGAATTGCCCGTGAATTACACGCTTCCGGGAGTATGCAAACGTCGATCGTAGTATAGCCTACGAGAGAATAGAGAAATTTAATTAAGGTTCAGCGAATTGGAATAAAGGGTTTGGTAGGGCAGAGTTAGAGTTCCATTGGAAGTGAGTGAGTTTCAGATATTAATAATCTCTCCGTTGTTCGAACAATTTAGCATTGATCGGTTCGGAGAAAAAAAAAATCAACGTTTCAGCGTTTCGGGGAAATGATCTATATGGATCCGAAATATCCAATTCAGGACGAGGTTTCTCGTTGAGAAAACAAATGAACGTTTGAAAATTGAATTTTCTTTTTCCGTGAAGTTGAAGCTGAAATGATTGTGGAAAAAATTCGAAACATTACCCTCGTTTCCAGCAGGAAAAATCTTCCGTCAATTTATTTAACCAAATCGAATAATCGCGATCCGGAATAGTGAACATCGATACTTCTTTTGTACGATCCAACGCTACAAGGGTAGAGTACCGGGGTTGATTAAATTCTGTTCCAAACCGCATCGAACGTGGGTTGAAGTGACAATGGAAAGCTCTGCTCGTCGCTCACGACCTGGAAATGGACGTTAAATGGAACTCTCCTTCCGCTTTGTGTCTATCAGCGACGCTCCCTGCTTCTCCGTATTGTAAAAGATAGATTTGACCACAAATTTGCATAGGCATTGAGCCACCGGCAGAAGCCCTTTCACTCTCTCATTGGCATCACTTTGTCGCGAATGCATTTTATTATCCATAAAACTCCCGTTGCCATATTTTCATGCAAATTTGTCGAAGTTTAAAAAAATCCAAAAAATCGACACGATATTTGCAACATTGGGAAATAAAAAAAATCGAAGTTTTATTTTCTCTCTGTAGGTCGTAGCGTGTTATACGATCGATATTCAATAGAGGAAAAATGTATCATCAACATGACTATCTTTACTCTATATGACCCTCGATTTTATTTCCCATTGTCATTCGTTCGGCAGATCACTCGGATCTTTCTCGTATCTTCAAATGCGCGAACGTCGGGTCTTAAATTAAATCCCGTAGGGACGGTACCTACAGGTGCTCTTTTCTCCACCTTAGTACTCGAGTTGCCCACTCGAGTGGAATTAATTGTCAATGCGAATGAAATTAGATATTCCATTTGAAACGTTGTAACTCCATTAGCACTTCCTGCCGTTGGTTTGCTGAAAGGAAATCGTTTTATATAGCACTGGACACTTGGCAGCCTCTTGGGCCGCCGTTCAAGTAGTCGGAAAAGATCAGACGAGAATTTTTTTTTTTATGAAGCAAATGTTTGAAAATGATTAATAGATTACTGCAATATTTTCATTTTTATAGCAGAGCATTAAACATCAATAGAATCGAACAGACACCGCTGTTACTTTCTCGTTGCTCACTTAGTTTAAAAAAAAATCATCTAAACATAAATAAACCAAAAGTGAATCTTTACATCGTATGATCAACGGGTATGCAATAAAAAAAAAATTGCCGATGTTTCGTGAAGCCGTTTATCAGCTACAACATGAGCTTCAAAAAGTTAAACTTATCAGCAGATCCTCTTATGTCTAAAATAGAATAAATCTACTTGGTTTTTAAAACGACTCAATATATGCGACATGTCGACATAGCGGATGGGCAGCAAGGAGAACTAGTTGTGGTATTGCACAATCATATTTCTTACAAGCTTATTCCAACCCCTCGAAGGGGAACCCTTCTTTCAACACGATGTATCTTCTCATTGGTTACGAGCTTTGGGAAACCCTTCAAGTTCCTTAGCGTTGTAAACGTACACATTGCCTCTCGGCGGCCAGTAACGTATTGTTCAAACATCGGTACCCCTCTACAAACTTTATCACCGTAGAGTTTCCATGGTTAGAGCTTTATGTGTATTCGCATTGTTTCAAATTATTAATCAAAAGTTAACAAGTCCCATTTGTCCGTAGGGTTAAATTTTGCATCGCGTTCCCCGCGCTTGTAATTCGTTGTGAAATTTCGTACGGTCGCGTTGCGCATTGAGATTTTTTTTATTCCCGTTCTCCGAGTTATAAGTTATAAATACCGAAATACATTATTCAACATTTAAATCGTCGCGTGCTTGAAATTCATCAATTTTCTACGTAATCCATCGATTTTGTTGGAATTATTCGACAACAGTACTCGCATAAATATCGGTTTGAAAAGGCTTTGCTTGCGATATACATCGACGATAAAGTTATGGTCCCGAATGCCCTTAAACTGTCACGCTACTGACTATCCAATGTTATTAGTCGCGCGTGTATGGCACAAAACGTTGACACTGGTCAGTTGGCCGATGACAAGGTCTCGATATCAGTTAGGAAGTCTCGTGAGTAAAGGTGTTTAGACAGCCTTACAGGAACGATGTGGACGTTGTCGATCAGTGTAATCGTTTGTGATCGCGAGATTTGTTTGTGAATAAGTGATATGGGTTTTGGTGGTACATTTTTGGATTCAGTGATTCTATTTATAGCCGTAAACGTAGCACTCAAGTTTTTCGGTCTTTGCGACATTTGCATACCGTACGCCATCCTTCTCACTATTGTCTTCATTACCTACGTTTTCATGTAAGTTTTCGAAAAATAAAAAATATTTTGTTGAAAACAGAAATCTGCGATCGCTTCGTTGCAGCGCACAGAAATGTTCAACTTTCGTGAGAATCGAGCGTTTTTTTTTTTTTTTTTGCTTCCTTTCAGCAAACTGTCTATCAGCCGTTTTATTAGTAATCGATTTGCCAGGTTGGTTGGTTTATGTAGCTTTGGTTGTGTACAATTCGACACGCTATATATCTAAAGTACAAGGAAAGCCGATATGTCAGAGGTTTGGAATGGATCCTGAAGCGTATCGCTAAGGTCAAATCTCCCGGTGACCTGCATCACGTGAACTTTTCTGCAACCTTTTAATCTCATATATTATTCAACGCTTTTCTAATCAATTATTTTTCTTGAAACGAGACCCGATCGCAGATTTCACTTTATTAATGAATTTTTTATCAGCGATATTACGATTAGTTATGTGTTTTCTATTTCATACGTAGACCCCTCGGGCCCTAGAGCTACGTCTACGTCTATAATTGCTTCTACGCACTTCTCGTAATTAATCATCGAAAAATTAGTGAAGACTCATTAAAAAAAAAAAAAAAAAAATCAACTGTTTCGTTGAATAATTAATAGTCGGGCCAATGATATCGTAAAGGAGTAAAAAATATCGTATGATATCAGTAATAAGGCGCCAACTCGACAATAGTTAGATTGCGTACCGATTAACGAATAACGCACTTCAGAAATGAATATACATACTTTTTTCGTGTGCGATTGTAGATGTTGAAAAACAGACTTATCAAGGGGAGATCACTGTGAATGTTGGACTGTTTTGGTATTGATTTTTCCTTGATACAAAACTATAATCGATATTTTCTACAATACGATAGTTGAATGCTTAACTAACGATTAGCGTTGTTTAAGGATTAATGCATTTTACGTGGTTATAACGTACGCTTGATTTTTAGAGAGAAGGTATGTAGCCGGACGGAGGTCGGGAGCTGCTGAGCGCAACACGCCAAATTTGTGGGATAAGTGGCTCACGATTAATTGTAATGACGTAGTTGATAGTGGCCTGAGGGTGATGTACGTATAATCCGTGTCGCCTGGAGGTCGCGGCACAGTATCAAATTTCTCGACTCAAATTATATATAATCCACGTTACGCGATCAAATTCAATCCTTCCCGATGAACTCAATTTCCGAGTTTCGAACTCTTCGGGAGTGAAACAAAAAAATATACATATATATACTCTGTACGCGGCTATCGATGAGGAAAGTCTCTTAAAACTATAAGCGTGTCGGGATAATTGAGTACAACGTATATAAAGTCTTCACGGTGTAGCAAACTTTTTCCGACCTTTCTTCTGTTTTATCTCATAGAAAAAGGGAAAGTTTCTCGATACTTGAAAGATTTTTCTTTGAGTTTCTTATCCTACCTTCGAAAATAGTTTTCACTTCAATGTTTGAATCCTTGATACGTGAACGTGAGTGACGTGACCTTCTGGCGATAGATCCGTAGATGAGAGTGTGTTTGTCCTGCAAAAGAAATCGAAGTTTAAAACGTTTTAACGTGGTGTTGCTTGGCAGCTCCTAATCCGGCGGAGTGGAGAAGGGCTGGAGAGGATGTTGAAGTGGATCACCAAATTATACATAGCATGGGTGATCCTTCCGGGACAGGGTGGTCACTGTCCATACCAGAGACGAAAAAAGCGGTGATGCCTTACAGTCCGACAGACTTTATAGCAATTATACATTCTGTTCTCCCATTATTGTATTATGCTAGTTGCTTACTCATTATCTTTAAGACGTTTCCGTCTGCGTAAAATACATTCGGGATCCATCATAAGAAAAAAAAAAAAAAAAAAAAAATAAAGCTTCAGAAGCCAAAAGTAGAGGAATCACTGAATCATTGATCCAGCGGTCTTAACTCGTGGGAGCTGCGACTGTACGTAGATCAATAACACAGGTGGAGAAATGCACGAGAAATGTTTTATCTTAAAGTCGAAGAAAAGAAAGAAAAGAAAAAACAACAGACTATAAACACGATGAGAAGATTTTTCTATTTTGATACTTCAATCCTCACATTGATCTTATTCTTCGCGGGTCCTTCGGATACTCTATGAAAGAGGTAACAAGAGATTTGCGGGGGGAGATTAAAGGGAGTGGATTGGTTTCGAGATGGTGGATGAACCGATGCCAAGAAGTTGAGAGCGTTATTGGAGGTCGAAGGGCGTCGTTCGTACATTTAACCCATACGTTCGGAGTGTTCGGCTCGAGTATCCAGTGAAAATATACATTAGCTACTCGAGGTAAAGCGTTTTCGAAGGCTTATTCGGAAACTAACGTAGGGGTATAAGTTCCCTACAGGCAAGTTGGTAAAGTAGTAGCCTGATGGTACAAAGTTTGATTCCGAAGAGAGCCAAAGAATGTAGCGCTCTCGCGGGTGAACCAACGAGCCCCCAGCCCCCTTTTAGTTTCGCGGAAGTCATACCAGATGGCGCGAGAGGACAATGTGTACCGCTAAACAAAACTCACCCCCTCTCTCCCCTTTGCTACCCTCCACGGTGGCAGAGATTCTCAACCTTGCCAGCCTTGACCTCGGTTCGTGACGTTAACAGCTGCACTGACGCAAAGCATACCTTGTAATGGGGTTACGTACCGACTGCATAGAGTATAAAAATGAAAAATGTTTCTTCATTAATTATAAAAAATGGCAGATCGATGAAACCTTTAATCAAATATACCAAACTGACGTTAAAAAAAATGAATTACTGTTTATTTATAGCATTTTCTAACAAAGAATAAACTTGTAGCGAATGCTACAGTTTGTTGCGATAATGATATCAAAGAATAACCGAAGCAAAGGTCGGAGATTAAACATTAGTGGTTGCGCACGTTCGTCAGCTCATCAACTTCTTCTAGAAGTAGGTCGTGACGTGAGGATCTCGATGATCGTAAAACTGGGCCATTCTATGCTACCCGAGCACATATGTCTGAGAGTCACTGCATGCTTGGCCAGGATGCCAGGACACGGATTCTATACTGCCGTGCGCTATTCTATGTTACGTGCGCGCGGTGATGCACATCCTGCGTTGCGGTTGTCACTCCGAGTACAACTACCTATGGGTCGTATACTCTGCGATGCACAACTCTCGAAACTTCGAACGAACCTCTCGACCGCACTAATAGTTACATATGACTGAAACTGACTCGCAGATTCTTCGCTTTCTCGCGAATTCAATTAAATTTTCATGGTTATGTCAATTTTTTTTTTTTAATTCTTGTCGAATAATTCAACAGGACACTCATATAGCTACTCGAAAAATACTCGAAATCGTTAAAATATAACTAAAATAGCAGAGTTTCTCGTTACGTAATCGCTTAATGACTCTATGACTAATTTAGGTCAACGGAAAAAGAGAAAAATTGTGAGCATAAAAACAATAGTCGTGATACGATAAAAAGTATCCTTTGAATAATCACTTGACAATGCTTGCAGTGAATTAAAAAATGCATAATATTTTATTTTTACGAGATAAAGCAATGAAAACATTGGATGAACAAATGCATAGTTGGCTGTCGTCTTTGATACTCAGCACTATTCGTGTAATCAGACACTGGATCGTGTGTCTCTTAGTTCTCGATGAGCTGCCCATCTTATTGGTAACGGCTATGAATTCGCTTGGGCTAATCGATCCCCGTTCCTTAAGCCTGAAACAGCGGAAGCATATACCACGATTTGCATAGTACACGATGCTATTAGTATACGTCACAATAAAGTTATATTCCACGAGGCTGTATAGTCAATGGAGATCACACTGATACCGATGGATAGGAATAGTATTTTTTTTTTATTTTCGTCTTCTCTCGGTCGTGTATCAAACCCTTGGGCAATATCGAACTTGGATTGGAGTTTGCACCGTCTGGCTAACTTTAGTGAGAGAATATCGATGTAGGCTATCTCTGCGGTGTCGCTCGAGCGCGGCTAGTCGTTGAGACAGTGCAGAATTCACGACACGTTCGGCAGTCCTCCGGCTGCTGCTGCCGTTTCCTGGTAATTCGCGCGATGCCTCGAAATATATCCTTTACTTGCTACCAGCATACCTCGTCCTCTGGCCTCCTCGTCCTTCTTCAATTTCCCTCGTCAAAGCGACCCAGAAATTTCGGCTATGCCGCAATGGAAACCTTTCGCGATAGGCCTTTCCATCTTCACGCTTGCTGCTCGAATGCCCTCGTTCACCCACCTTGCTTTCCCCCCCGAAATCTGGCTTTGTGTCGTTTGTTTCGATTTTCGGCATTTCGAATTGACTGCCGCGTCGGGTGGGCATTGCGACGATGAGGGACGAGTCAAAGTTTCCGCGAGCTGATAAAATCGGACCGCAAGCGCGCGCTCACCCTATCAGCCACTCTGGACCCAGTCGGCCCGACCGGATAAGGGCAATTTCACCCACCTCCGTATCCTCTTCAGACCCGTGATTTACGAAACAACTTTTCTCCACGCTATCCATTCGAGTCCAACACGTTATGGATACAGCGCCTTTCTTCGCTTTTTTTATCTCTTCTTCTTTGTAAACTAATACACCATGATACACGAATGCATTTGCAAGAATTATGATGGCGGATATTGCAACCTTGGCGGTATTTTCTTGCAGTATGTAAACGAGCGTGTAGCAACGATTTGAAGGAAATTGTTTACGATTTCATCGAATTATTTATCGCTGGATAAAAATGGGGTTATTACATTCTTTGAAACGTTTGAAACTAATTAATTTCGTAATCAAAATTATGTTTTGATTGTTATGATTTTTTTTCCCTGAAAATGGTAATTTTGAAAAATATGTATGTGACTTTAAGGCAATGTGAAAATATAATTTATCGAAAGGCCGCAATTAATTCAGTCGAATTAGTGAAAACAAGCGCCGATTAAATTATCACTGTGGATAAACAAGGAGTATGATATTTGTATGCAAATTCATGATTGAATCAGGATGTGCGCCTCACACAGGTAAAATTGCTCATCCCAACGTTGATGTTTCATTCGTGTCAGAAGGTTGCCCTCCTTGAATGATATATACGAAGCTATCACCATTCTGTGAGACATGCAGGTAACTTCGTTATACATCGCGAATATGGTACAATATCATGAACGCCAGCGGCGACACAGTCGAGCAGCTGTCTTTCCGAGAGCCCTCTCTGTTAAAATATACCATATAACACGTTCTTGCGTCGTTCTCACAAAGGATCCAAGCGAAAATATTTACAATCAGCTTCACTTACTCGCGACGTAGCTGTACACACAGTTGAATTGTCTTTATTCAATTAAATTAGCATCAAGGTAATCTCTCAACGTATTTACGGAGCGAACAAAGAAAAAAAAAAAAAAAGAAATAATACAACGGGAGAACTAGAGAACGAAATACGAGTTGCCATTGGTGGCGAGACTTTCGACCTCAATTCGTAATTATTTTCGTTACCGAGGCGTACTTCGTCACTCAGTTTCCTAATGATAATGAATAAACGCGCGGAGTTTGCACTTAGTTGGTCTCAACAAGACAATGTATAATGTGTATTGAACGAAGAGCCACGCGTTGGGAGGGACGAGGGTAATACAGCGACGGTGTCACCGGTGGTAGATGCAAGTAGTAAGCTTCCGCGAAGCTCAGACATTCCACTTGGCGCGAACGGCAGTCCGTCGACGTGGGGGCCGAGGATCGCTTAAATGAAATTGGATTTTAACGGTGATTTACGAACCCCGAGCGATACTTAACGCTCGAGGATTTAAACAAGGAGTATACCCTAAGTAAGTTAGGTAGTCGAGCTGAAAATAGCCGGTATTTCTTGATAGACTATCCAAGCCTTGGCGATCTCCGATCCGCATTGTAAGGCTTCTTACCGCACTGCCTTATACTCTCGATCGAACCTCTTAATAATCGCACTTGCTATAGTACATGTCGTTCGTGTTGTAACCGCAGTTACTACAAAACTGTCGCGATCGAAGAACATAGAAATTTATAATCTCCACAATCTCTGTCTAATCTGTAATCTTTTTAATGATTTCTCTACGAAGAATGCTATTTTATTTTACTTACAATGATGATATCTGCATAAATACGTTTATACATTTTATCATACAACATCTAAAGAAAGGTGTATAATAACGATACGAATCGATGTCGCAATGAAAGTTTTTTAATGAATATTTGAAAATTGCAATTTACGATTTTATCTCTTCCACTGAACGTTCAGCAGCCTAAACGAGATGAAATATCATCGATTTTATAGAATTTCACGATTTTATAGAGTCCTCGGACAACGTTGACACAAATCTGCCCGTATTGCAATCGGCGACAGATCGGACATTCGATTTCGAAATCTCATCGAATATCCCGTGTCCATCGTATTGCCCGCGCCGAACAAATGCAACAATGAGAACGTTACATTATTGTCCTTCGTAGAACGATATTGATGCTATTGTATCCTGTTCGCTTCAGTCGTTATATACCCAATGCGAATCAATAAATCGATATCAAATGATTTAATTCCGCTTGGAAACCGCCAACAACCATGAGCATCCCAAGACGGGACGGTCTTCGGAGTAATTACATCGCAACTTCGGTATGCCAGTCTCCAATTGATTAGGGATTATATCTCACGATGCGCGATAGACACGAGGACCATAATTGTCCATGAAGCTATTCTGTATAACTGACAATTTAAGCATTAGAGCTCAGCGCGAGTGCTTTGATAACTATTTTTTTTTTTTCGTGTCTTCCTTAAAACGAAATCAAAGTTGAGTACGGAAAATAGGTTTTGTTCCAATTTCGTCTTCGCTCGCGAATATGCACACCGGGCACATTATCTCAATCCGTCTATTCTACTTTCTTCGTAACTCTCATTCGCTTCTACGGCGCTCTTGGCCTCTTAAAAACTTGCCACGATTTCGCCAGTTCAGCTAAGGATATTAGCTCTCGACAGAAATTCATAGCCGGTTACGGAGAGGGTGCAGTTTTTGGGTCATGGTCGTGGAAGCCAGGAAGAGCGGCGGCAATGGTTGCTGCAGCTATAGCGGCAGTTGTGAGCTCCACGTATCCATATATATATGTATATGCTATCCACCGACAGACAGTAGTTTACTGGTATCTGTCTTCTCTGTGCTTCTATACTCTGCCTCGTTGATTCCACGCGATGTTCGGGAATGACTGAGTTCTCTACCTCTCGTACCTTGTACCCACCTATCCTTAGCACTTTGGAACGCCTCGCATCCGTCCTGTATGACTCTCACCTGGCAAACGCACTCGTACCACTGACACCCCGGTACTCTAAACTCTATGCATTAGCAGTATACGTGCGTTCAAGTCACTGCTATTAACTCGGAAACCTCAAACCTCTTGGTACCCCTCGCGACTCTCGTTGCTGAGCTTTCGCGAGCAATTACCCTTCCCTCTTTGCCCCATTATCATCGATCTCAACCGCGATATTCCTCGCCCTCAACACTATCCGCGTACTCTCCAGCATAATCGTTTCTTATTTCTAAACGATGAAAAAAAGAGGCTTTTCAGGTTTTATTTTATGAGCACAGATTTTGTATTCTTTGAAGCTGCTATTCGCGAACTTAGAGTTCTATATTTAAACTACTATTCGAGAAATGTTTTTAAAAAAATAATTTTTTTTTGGTTTCCCTAATTTTATTGATTTTAAGCTTTACATCAATCGGTAGCTGTGGAACTTTTTTTTCGTTGGTTGCCACCGTTATAAATTACCGTAATATAATTTTTCTTACGATGCCCTCTTCTCTACGCTTTGGGACCACTTACACTGCAAAGACATGTTTTGTTGTCTGTAGATAATACCTTTAGACTCTCAACCCCATTTATCTTTGTCCTGTTTCGCTAAGAATTCCTTTCAAAAACGGAACTCAATGTTTCCGAGTATTCATTCTTAAGATGACTAAGAGTCTCCGGTTTAACGTCGCATATCTTGCATATTTCTTCTTATTATCTCGATGCTGGAATCCATTTGCTCTTTTACTAGTTTCCTCTTTAAAACTTTTACGTATTTTCTCTTTTCCCGTGATAGCTTCACGATCTCTTCGCTTGTGGCGCCATGTATTGAATCGTATATTCCGTGTTCCTTTTCTCAGTGTGTTTTTATAATTGCATTCGAGCTTTCGGTTGTTCCGATGCGTCATACAAGTCTTTTGGGGAGAAGACGAAACGTACATATCTATATCTACATGAGTAAATGGCCCGCGAAAACTGCGGGAGAAACAATAGCGTCAGTCGTAGTTACCGAGGTTGGATGGAAGAACACGTAATTAGGCCATCGTTATCTCTCTCTGGCACGGCCACCGGCGCTGTGGTCGTCACGCTAAGCGCCATTGATAGTGGATTTGGGACTGGCAAGCGCATGCATGGACAGGCCATTTCTAGCATATCCAAGCTCTCTTGTTTCTGGACGAGAAAACGCCGATTCCATCTCTGCAACCTCTCTCTGCCTATACAGCTATCGTTATTTTCCTCTATCCCCGCTTCAATCCTCTCTTCGCTCGTCACGGCCGAGTTTTTTTTTTTTTTTTTATATCGTTGACACCCGATTTCGTGCGAATTCCACCAGTGAATTCAACTGCACTCTTTCGAGCAGAGAAAAAAAAATAATTCTAGTTTGGCTGTTTTTCACTGCCCTCTATCGTCTGTTTGTCGAAAAACTTTTTTTTTTTTTTTTTTTTTTTTTTTTTTTTTTTTTTTTTCTGTGTACTTTTCACCTATTTATCCACCGAAATATCATGGGTTATATCGAAAAATATCATCTCGATATGAGATAGATTGGGAACGCGATTATTTGAAGTGAGCGAAGCTGACATAAAATCCAATAGAATTCGTTCTGCCACTGTCCAATTAAAATATAAACTGTCGGAGCTCTCGGACTACGGTCAAAGGAGGTATATCGATCAGGAAATCGAAACACTTGATTGTTTCGGTGACAGGAAATTGAAGGAGACGTGTATAGTTAGGTCGGAAGTTCGTGGCCTATATATGTTTTATTATTGTTTCAACGAAATTACTATTGGTATACCGATTTATATTTTAATGAATAAGAAAGAGGTCTGTGGTTGATGATACTGGCATATATAAAAATTCTTTTCATTAAAACTATTCTTCGTATACCGCATTGAGAAACAATAAATTCATCAATTCGACGAATGAATCGTTGAAACGAAAAACACCCATCTATCGCTGTGACGTAATAAGCATCGATTTTCTTCTTTGTAGACCATCACTGAAAATATCTTCGTTGTCACGATTTCGAGGTCTTTCGCAGTGTAAACAAAAAGAAATACGTATGATGTCACGATAATTCGAAAATAGCTTCGTACCGATTCGCGAAGCCAGATAGTTGTCGAATGAATGTCTCGTCTCAATTAAGTGCGCTCTTTACTATGTTGGCAAACAACAGAACATACGCGGTGTTTACACTTGAGAAATAGGGAAGGAGGCTCTTCGGTTATTTTGGCTCGGATGCAACTTTGAATCACATCGGCTGTTTGTTTCGAATTGATGGGCCGATGTGACAACAGGTAGTGATCGTGATGTATGATAGTGGAACGGTAGGGGTTACTACTGGAATAGCTTGCGGTTCAACCGATGGACTACGAATCCCTTTTCGAATGAGTCTCTACGCGTGTCCCATTGATTAAAATAGTACAACAGGGTTATCGCTTTTATCTCCACGCACACCTGTATACACGTGTGCGAGAAGTGTCCACGCGTATGAAGCTTTTCGTGTTGATGCGCTCCAATGGGCCATCTACGTCTCTCTCGCTTTTGCCGGCAACCGATTCATGGAGGGATACATCAGCTCTCTCAGCTTTCTATGCATGAACGCGGTTGTTCACACGGTTGCTTATTGTACACTGAGCGACAGTGAGGGAGCATATTGTCCGAAGGATCAGGTACACGAGTCACGACAAAAAGGACGAACCGAGCGTAAATCGTTCACGATTAGTATCGCACAGAATGTCCCGGAGTTAATCAGTTTTTTAATTACTGAAGGTATGTTTATTGGGTATCAGAAATAATAATTTTTTGCAATATTTTCACAATAGATGCCAATTATTTGATGCATCGAAGGATATCAAATGGAAGTTGTGTGGGAAATTTCACAAAGAGTTGTTACTGTAATCTACAAAATAAGTATTGTTACGAGAAATCAATGCGAAATAAATGCGCGCACATCACTGTTCTACAACACGATCGTTTCTTATAAAAGCGTCGTCTCCGCTGCAACAGTGTTTGAAAATTTCAATGATTTATCTGAAAATAGAAAAACGTAAAGCAGATAGTACGCGACAGTGAAAAATGCACGTGGTCTACAAAAATCCGGCTTGAAATATGATAGACGAGGAATAGTCATTTTTACAATTTAAATAAGTCTCGAGAATTTTACTATCGCATAAATCTTTATCGCGTATCTCTAGAATCGGATTTTTGTTCGTGAGTTATGAGAGATAATAAGGATCATGCGTGAGGGGATATTGAATCTTTTTTTTATTTTCGAAAAACTTTGCCCCGGATTTTCGATAGAATTTCAGCCGTTGACCGCAATGGATTTCTTCATTTTATCTCTATGCTCGGTAGTCACGAGTAACGGATCCACCGAGGAACCATAGATTGGAACAAATGGCTCTACGATCCCCGCTGTGTTGTTCCTTGACAATCCGGCAGGGTTCCTTTCCGCTTCTTCGGTTACCGCAATACACATATATATATATATATATATACGTACGCCACTGACAAAAACGAGATTCGCCTTTGTTGGGAGGGGGAGGTAACGGAGAGGAGAGTACCAAGCTTTCAGACAACCCCTTGGCGATTTTATTTTTGGCAACCTTACAAGCCGCATGTAAGTTAGTACTTTCGGCAGCGGTTTGCGGCAACGTCACTCCCGCTCGCGGCCCCTAGAAATTGGCCGCCCGGAATAAACAAACAGTATTAAGATGACGGATACATCCCGACTCCATTTTTGTTTTATTTTTTTTTTGTTGTTTTTTTGCCTGTTATTTCAACATTTTGGCGAGAGAATTAAACCAAAATGAGAATTGAGGTCTAAACCAAGTAATAGTACCTAAGTTCACATGTCATTAAAGAGAATACACCTATGGGACTTCAATTAAGTATTGCGATTCACTTATTTCATTCGAAACGGCGACCTTCGCACTTTATAATACGTGTCCTTCGAAAGTTCCGAATTGTGTTCTATTCTTATTTTTCACAAGAATAAAAAAAGTTGAGTTTTTGTAACATCGACATTTTGCAAAAACCAATGTCCCCAATTCTTATAGGTCTATAGGGAACGTAAAAGAAGTTAAATCGACAGGCGTATCGTTGGGAGAGGGATATTGCATCCTATTCCCAAGTCTCGAATACAATGCAAATGCGCTTTTCTTTCATGGTAATGCTTAGCATTCTATTGTCGTCGGCTGTGCCCAAGCGGTTTTCTACTGTCGACGCTCAGATGCCAGGCGTCCGGTACGTGTCTCGCATTGACGTATAGTAACAGCGAACATATAAACGAACGTATATAGTATAAGCCGCCAGTAGGTCGACACTGATAGTAAGTCAGGCAGATCGAAGAAATTGATTTGATCGCCGAGTGAAAATTCATGGTTTATTAGAAATTCGATGAGTGACCGAAGTGAAGGAGGGCGACGAAGAGCTCGAGGTTGCAGGGAGGAATCTCTCTGTAACCCAGGAGCAGGGTCGAGGAAAGCTATACTTGGACTTTAAAGGGTCCCGAAGTGTTCGAGGATATAGTCACGGTAGCAGCACCAGTAGCACACCAGCAAGCGACCCAGGAATAGGCATATACTACTATGTGTAGTAAGGGTGGGCGGGTTGAGGAAGTGTGAGAGCAGCGAGTTGCGTGGAGTTGAGTAAGGGTAGGGCCATGGCTTGTCGGGGGTGGATATCGACTGGAGAGTGGAGAGACGGCAACCCCACGCGGCTGATAGCGGGGTTCCTCGTTCGCTCACTCTCGCTCCCACTCTCATCCACTGCGCGTCATCTTTCTCTCTCTCTCGTCCGCCCTAACTCCCTGTAACCCTCTCGCATACCATCTCTCTTCGTCTCCCAAGCTTTTACTTCTCTGATCTCTTTCCCTCTATCTATTTCTCTCCTTGTTGCGCCACCGTTCATCCTCATTCGAAACTCTCTCTCCCTCACCTCGTCCAACTCACTCTTGCTCTCCCTGCGTTATATATCATTCGCTTCTCTCTCTCCTTCTGTCGTTTTCGCCCAACCCCCTTGCTCCGCGAACCCCTTCCGTATTCCCGCGGTGCCGAAGCTTTCGCAAGCTCGGCTCCCTCTCCCCCACTCTGAGTCACTGGCGCGGTGAGCTTTTCCCGCGCGAGTGGCGCCATCCCGAAACTGTACGGCGACGCCTGGCATCGAGGCGCCGCTATTCTCTACTACCTACCAACCAACCATCCCAGGTCCAACCTACCCGACACAAACCTATTTAGCCTAGAGGGGCCTCCTAGCCGCTCACTACCGCGAGCTTTCCGTTATCGCCGGTGTTGTAACGGTGTAACGGGGTGCGCGGGCTCCTCTCTCAACTATCGTAATCAGCCCACCTTCTGCATATATATCTGTCTGTACCGTTGTCGTCGCCGTCGTCGTCGTCGTCGTCGTCATCGTCGTTATAGACCGTGTCAGTGGTGGTTTCTGAAGCTTGACTCGCTTCTTCCTCATCACGTTCCGCGGATACATACACACACCTCTATCCAGCAATCTTCTTTTTTTTTCCTCCTCAGTCTCGTGCACACTTTTCGTTTCCTTCCTTCTTACTATCTTCACAATCCAACACCCTATAACCAGTGTGTGTCTTCCTCGTGTCACCACTTATCCATCTATTTTTTTTTTTCGTTCCTTTCTCCGCAACCCCCTCGGTTAACTCTCCGTCCCCACCTCTGTGTCTTCTCGTTCGCCGATTCACTCAAACCTCCTCGCTGACTCACTGACTCGGTTTTTTTCTTCACCCTCCAACCCCCGTTCGTCCTCCGCGGCGTTCGGTGCATGCACACTGGAACCTCGTCGTGTATCGTTGTGAGCATCAGGCAGCACCATCAGCAGCTGGATGGCTTGAGTGTATACGTGTCTATGTGCGAGCGTGTCTGTGTTACATATATACATATATAAAATCATATGTGTGACGAAAATTGTGGTACTGTGTGGGAGCGTGCGTACGGGACGTAAAGCTACCGGAGAATCCTCCCAGAAGCAGTCGTGTTACCGCCGAAATCAACGCCAGGTCGTTCACGGGCCTCGGAACTCGGGAGAAAAAAGAAAACGACAGAGAGAAAGAGAGAGAGGGACAAGACGGACACACGTTTCACGAGACACACACGGGTTTAACGATAGTCTGCGTGCTCGTTTCCTCGTTTCATCGGCCGTTCATTCGTTCCGTTAAACTCTGCCCGTTCTCTATCCTCTCTCGTCGACCACTCGAGTGATTTCTCGGTCAGCTGGTTTTAGCAGTCGTCGTCGTCGTCGTCGTGTAGCCGCGCGCGTTAGCGTCTTGTATATACTACATATATGTATATGTATATATATACATAACATTCGTAAAACTGTGCTGGCGCGTTAACGCGGCCACCACACCACGCAATTCACCACGGGGTTGACGAGAACGGGCTGTCCGCTGTCCAGCGGCCGAAAAAACGGCAGCGGCAGCGACAGCACCATCAACGCGACTACCAACGTCATCGTTGTTCTCGTTGACACGAAGGAAAACATCGATTCTTCAAACGGTACCAACAATAGCGTCAACAGTTGTAACGAACACGAGAACAACAACAGCAACGACGACGACGACAAGCATCATCGTCAGCTTTATCATATCTGCCAACGTAAACAAAAGGATCTGCAATCCTTCGGATCGTCATAATCGAAAATGTCGAGAATCGATCGTGGATGATGACAGTGACAGTGTGGTGACCCGGTTAACCGTACGCCACGGTGGGTGACAGTAAGTGTACGGTACCCAGGGTCGATCAACGAATTCAACAACAGCAAAATACAGCAACGCTCTTCCTTTTTCTTCTTCTTCTTCTTCTTCTTCTTCTTTTTCTTCTATACTTCGACCTCTATTCTCTATTTATCTTTCATTCTCTCATTCTGTCGCTCATTCACTCTTCCTGTCCCATTCATTGTTCGGTGCTGCCACACGAAACGCTGTCTGGTGGTGTATAGCCCGCTGGTTGCTGTTGACGGTGTGACCCTCCCGCCTATATCTCACACTTGTCCCTTCAGTTCCGTTTTCTCGTTCAGCCGCGGTTTGGGGGATTAATGCCGAGAAGGAAGGAAGCAGTAGGAGCCGCGTACTCGGCCAGGGCTAAGCGTGGCCCGAGGTAGCAGCAGCCCCACGGTTCGTGTTTCCTCGTTGCCTGGTCGAGTCCAGCCTGCAGTCAAGCCAGTCCACACGGCTCAACACAGCCCGTTCTCTACTACACGTCCAGGACACAATTACCGTCTCTACTGTCCTCATTCACTCCGTCCTCCAGCAACAATTTTTTTCTTTCGAGGGACAAATAAAAACCAAAAAAAATCGTCGAACGATCGAGCTTTACTCCAGGCAATACAAAATTATAAACAAAACAAAGCACACAAAAAGTTACGGTATAACCCGACTGTTTAAACGCTTGTTACGAATACGTAAACACAAGCTTCCCAGTGGTCGTCTTCGTCTTCTCAATTCCGAATTGGCATTGTTCTTCCATCGTATGATTCTCGTCTTGTTAATTGTTATTCGTCGCCGGTGACGAATAAGAGAAAAAACCGTCCATCGTGTGCCAAGAGCGTGTTGTTATAAATAAAAGATCCGAAGGAGTTTCGAGGAAAAAAAAAAAATAAAGAAAAGGGATAGAAGGTGCGAAGAGCGAGTGATTGAGAGTGAGAAATAAAAGGTGAAGGAAAGTGAGAGGATACAAGTGGCGTGAGGTGAGGGATAGCGCCAAGCGCGTTTTTTTGACAGTAAAGCGAGAGCGAAGCACCAAGAGCAGCCGCCCCCATGCAACATGCAGATGATCCTGGTTGCCGGCGGGTGAGTCCACATCGTTCATCGTCATCCTCGCTACTTCTCTCTACGGCTCGCAAATGCTATTCCCGCGAGTTTCTCCTGTACGAATAATAATTATTATAATAATAAGAATAAGAGCCCCGCAACGCGTTTGATGTGCATCCTTCGCTGACAGTGGCTGCATCTGTGTGAATGTGGATACATATAGATGTGTGTTGGGTGTGCGTTTGTATGCGTACGAGTGTTTTGCTCTATGCTCGTGCCGTAACTACTTGCTGTGGTTGTAAAGCTTTGCGTCTGTTCGATGTGCGTGAGCTGAGCTCGTATTGCTATTGTGAATTTGTCTGCGTGAAAGAATGATACCTACGCTCACTCTCTCGAGATGATATAGCACGAGACCCAAGCCTCCGCTTCCCTCACGCATCTGCCAAGGTCTGTTGCAAAAGCTATGCCAAACTATTGTGTACCTACTGCGTGTCATCGACATACATAATTGTAGGCATACAATCTCGGAGACTCCTCTCCGCATTTCGACGATTAATTGTGGTGCATTTGAAACACTCGTATTCACCTTTGACATTATTTTATACCGTTAATTATGCATTTCCGGTATGAAAATAAAAGCAACCGGAAGTCAAAAGGCCTACCAAGTGATTTGTGGGATTTTTTTTTTCCCTCCGAAATTCAACTTGTGTATTAACTTCATTATTGTGATATGTTTTATGTGAAAATTAATTTATCAAGTTCAAGTGCGTTTGACTGGAAAAAAAAAAAAATAACAATACATTGGATACCGTGTGTGTGTAGGGTGAGCAACGCCACGTGCATGATGCCGACACGCTTCCTGTATGTTCCCCACATGCAGCTACACACATAGGTACAGTGTCCATTCGAGTGACCCGGTCACACGTTTTGCCTGCAGGCTAACGTTTTCTGGCATCCTCTCATTTTATCCCTCTTGTACTATAGCTGGTCTCTGTATGCACCTATTTTCGATTTTTTTCTCTCCCTTTTTTTTGATATCCCTCTATATGTACGGATAGTAACCAACAAAAGCTCGATGTATAGTTGATGTATACATATATATACGTACATATCGATGTCTCTGATGCGCGAATACTCCAATTCGCTGCTTCCATCCAATGCCATATCATTCTATCTAGCAATGGGAGCTGAAGAAGCGATTTTTCTTTTTTTTTTTTGTTGTTTTTTTTATTCTTTTTATTTTTTTAAATAGCTCTTGCAACTGTCAGGGTGCTCTGTAACGTGTTATAGGATTCGGGGGGATTATTGCGTGAATGGTCGTGTTCCTTGTCGGTGATACTCTCTTCGAGGCTCAACCCGGACGTGTCATTATGTACCTTGTGGTTCTTCGATTGAACTATAACGACTCTATTACCGGTTATGAAATTTTAGTGCCAAGACAGTCGACAGATGAACGAGTGTTCATGGCCCTCTGGAATTAATTTAGTGTAAGTCAAAGTTTAAAAAAACAATTGTCTTATTGATCAAACGAAAAAGAAAATGTCGATATATCGGTAAGTGATGAAAAAAATCAATCGTAAATGTTGATCTCGTACTGTACATCGAAAGTAGAATAGACCATCAGACGTTCTATACATTTTTCACGATAATTTTAGAATATTAAGGATAAAAAAACAATAAATTTTTATGAAGGATGAATTTACGAATATTACAGTAGTATACATTTTTTTTTATTAATTAAAAAAAATCTACAATAACCGCGTAAGTAAAGGTGCGTGACCTGAGTTTCTTCGTTACTTTACGATGCTCTCGTGACCCAGAGCTGCGTATATTCACTACACGTGCGTTATCTCTTCGAGGAGTTTTTATTCGAGGGGACCGCATGTGTCGCCCTGTCGCATGTTGTTATATATACATTGTTCACGATCGTGAGCATCGGCTCGACCTTGTAGATTGACAAGCTACAGGGGTTTCAAAGCCCCTCTCTGCTCGTCATCGATGGCTTAATGCTGCATCGACACCTTCGAGGGCTTTTTTTTTCTTCACGATTCCTACATAAGTGCGAACAAAGGACAGAAAAAAAAATTGTCTACGTACGTACGCGCAACCATCTTCCCTTCCATCCACTTCCCTCTCACTGTTTCTTACCTTCTCGCTGACCTCCCAGCTGTCACCTTACGTTGAGGAAGGCTCAGTGTCGAGAATTGATTTTTCTCTCCCCTTGTACACCTTGCGCGCACATATTCGCGTTACGAGACCTTAACCTCGCGCTAAGAACGACCCCCTCCCCCCGAATATGTATTATCTTTTATATCTTTTTTACAGGTTTATCGTTTATTATTATTATTATTATAAAATTCTTCAAGAGATAACATGGACACTCTCAGCTGCCAAAAATCATTTAGTATCACGTATCCACGTTGTTACCATCTCTCATAATAACAAACTCTCAGATTCAGCCTCGAAACTCATCCGCTGCGAAACAAGAGTCGCGGTTAACGTTGAATTATCGTATAAATTCATTAAGTAATCGATAAATGCGACGTAAAAAGGAATAAAATTGTCGAGCCAGAGAGAGAGCAGAGAGCAGAGGCCGTGAGAGGATAATTAAAAAATTGCCGGAGAAGTTATCGATGGCTCGTAGCCGACGAACGCCACGCGAGCGTCGTCGACGGGGTTGGGATCTATTGATTACGTAATCGCGCCCGGTGAACCGCCCACTCTCACTCTATCTCTCCTCACTCTCCTCGGTCTTTCTCTCTCTCTCTTTCTCTCTCTCTTCCTCTCATGGACACCCTCTTTCGTGTGATCGCCGCCGATGGAAATGCGGAAGCGGATCCTGACGGACTAACGAGGCTCCAATGTTTTCGCACGTACAACGAAAATTCCATAGGATTCTCCTCTCCTCTTCTCGTTTCTCATTCCCATAGTCGTTTATGACTACGTCGCTTTAATCGTCGCGTAAAATGTAAAATCGTTACGCCCACTTCTCTACCATTTCCGGTCGAAAATTCCCAAAATGAGAAAATGCGAAACAGAAAAAAAAAAAAAAAACGTTTTACGTGCTTGAATTGGCAGAAGCCCTCGTGTGTCGATACATTTGATCGTCTCTAATGGACAAACAAAAAAGAAAAAAAAAAAAACCGACAACCCTCCGCGAGCGAAATTGGCGAAAGAAATCGAGATATATATATATATATATATATTTATAAGAAAAACAAAAAGAAGGTGAAGCGAATAAAAGGAACAATATGGCAAGAACTGTTTCTCGATATTGCGAGAGATGAAACGGTCTCCTTTTTCCGTTTGGGTAACACCCGCGCGTTTACAGGCCCAACCAGTCGCGCCCAGTTCTCTTGCCCGCCTTCCAAAGCATTATATCCGAGTGCTTATACTACAATGGTGACTATAGGAGCCGCTCATTGTTCTCGCAAACTACCGATTGTGGAAGCGCGTCAACTCGTTTTTTTTTTTCTTTTTTTTTCCTTTTTTTTCTCTTCTTTTTCGTGTTTCTGTTGGATTCGTCGGAGCGCCCTACTGTCCGCTCCGTGCGAATATATGTACCGTGGAAGCCTGTGGAGAACGGTGCATTGTACAACATGCTCCATCAACTAAAGCATTCGCGGCCACTCTCGCGTAATTGGAAGGGGTTAGAGCTCTCGGGGTGTATGTAGTTTCATATAGTTGTCGCAAGTGTTCGGGAGACGCGGATAGCCTCTTCGTTCATATCGTTGTACTATATAGTTTAAACTATATAGTTACCATGTACAATATATATATGGATATATATGCATATAATGCATTACATGTTCCATGTAGTACACGTAACACCGCGCAATCGAACCTAACGAGTTTGTTTTCCTCCCCTCCCTCCCCTTCGGACTTAAACGTTGCATCGATAAATCTCCTCGCCCACTGAGAATCGATTCTGCTAAGTGTGTATGCATCCATCCAATATTTCGTCCAACAACGATACGAAAAAACGATCTTGTTTGCGCGAACTATCTTCACGTAACCCCGCTTTTCGAGTTTCCAAAAGTAAACACGACACGAAAGTATGCAAGTAATTTAAAAACAAAAATGTCTCTTTATGTTTACTCGAGATTTCAATTATTTCGATATTTTTCTGGACCACTGATTCTCGCGTCAATGCGTCTGATACGATCTTGAAGACGCCCTCGATTCTCAAATTCCGTGTGACATTGACAAGGCCGCGTCTAAATACGTTAACCACGAGTTTTCGTTCTATTTATAGATAAACACACCGACTTGTCTCGTTCGAGATGAAATAACGTTGGGAAATAGAAGTCTGTACAGAATCGTGAATTCGAGATTAAAGTTCTACCATTGCTGTCACAGTAATTCATACGATGTTGGTCGATAAATCTCGTTCCTCCTAAAAGGTATCCTCACCTTCTCGAAAAAGAGAGAAAGAGCTGTTAAAGCGTTCATGGAAATGCACATTGGTTTTTGTCACGTGATATTGGTTTTATCAAAAGCTCTTACAAACATTGCGAATTAAAATTGCAATTACATCTTTGAATATATATGGATGATAGTCCAACATCGATAATTGTCCAAATAACGAAATTATCATTCGAATAATGATGTCATCATTCGTCATCATTCTATGATTTTAATTGTAACTGATGTCCAATCACAGGGGTCGGGAGGGTCGAGCGCGTTTCATTTATCAAATGTTTGAAATATGAAACTAATCAGTAAATTATTCATTAATTACTTTTAATCCGAATAATTACTAACGTTATCACGGCTTTCCATGTGAATCCACCGCGTGGACGTTGAGCTCAGTTAATCAGAAATATTCGTTTGTGTTACGAAATTTATTTCACACTAATTGTTTCGTAATATACGAATGAAATTTCAAGAAATTCATTGGAAATACATCGTCGACGATTTGCCCGTTGTACAACGTGGTAGATTTTCGGCGATGAAAGCCAATCATCGTCTCGACGTTCACATATTACTCCATGTTCTATCGGAGACAGGTACCGAAAGCTTAGTTAGTACCCGATTACCGTGGAACGCGGCGACCACTATGTGCCGTTGCCGAGTTTCTGCCATGAGAATGTGCTATAGTCAGCCGATGCTGTACAGTCTGCAGCACAGCAGCATTATACTATATCGTGCGCACGTGTTATCAGGTAGAATGCAGAGAAAGGGTGGGCTTTAGGGTACAGATACGTATAGACTCGTACAATGCTCGTATACGGTGAGAGAGCTCAGTCTCACCTCTATAGCGGCACACACCTTGAATCGGCGATCAACATGAATTACACTAAAGCGCCGATGTATTCGGCAAGGTAAAGCTGCAACGGTAGCAGTTCGAAGCACTGCCATGCAAATCAGTAGCGATTGGATTACTAGACAAACGTTATCGCATTTACCCTCTCAGATTTTATTTAGTTCAAGTTGATTGTGCGCATCAAGTGTGCGAGGCGACGATGGGCGCGGAATAAACGATCTTTCAGAGACATTTGCTACTCGGTAACTTAGTTTGTTTCTCTGTGTTTCATGTAAAAGTATATCGTGCACAACCGTTAATGTGTGTTGTGCACGTTGTCAGGTGAGATACAGCGCGCTGGGAATCCATTGCCGGGCGCTCCCAAAGCAAATTAAATTATCATGTCGTATTAAAATTTCCTCATTTGCATCAGAGTGAACGTTGTAATTCCACGTGGAATTTCAACACCCTCCCGTTGGAAAATTTAATTTCGATAAAATTAAGGCAAAAGAGGTGAGAGAACGCCATTCGTGGAGCCTTCAGACATTAGGCAGAAATGACCATTGGCATAGCGGCTGCCGGCTCGTTGGGCAATAGACGCGACGATGGTGCAAGCTATTCCTGGAATTTCCAACAGTTTCTTAATGTCGCCTAATCGCTCGGAGGATTAGATACGTGGAACATTTAAATCAAGCGACTCTTAATCCGCATAACCCTATTTATTCTCCTTATGTGATATCAAAAATTAATTCATAAGATTATGATCTGTTAACGGACGTTTTTTTTTTACAAAAAAATGTCGGTACCGATCGTAAGAGAGGCGGCGGAGTGCTGGCCAATGCCTCAATTGTTTTATTATTTAACCGCTAAACGAGAGACAAAGGAACGTCTGGTCGGCTGCTGGAACAGCACCTATAACGAGTGACGCACGAGACGACTACGACGATATCCACACGTGCTTCCTTCGATTTATTTTCGTCGTGATCACTCTAAAATAGAGGGAGAGAGAGAGGGACGGTCTCGAGTCGTGCAACTCTACTCCCACGTCGGTATCCGCTATACACGTTACGAAAAATATCTGAGAGCAACTGCTTTGACATTTAATTTATCTATTTTCCGTTGACGAATAGGAGAATTAAAGAAAAAATGAACTGAAGGCAAAGATCAGTAAGAGAAGCCGCCGTGGTTCCGAGATTGTCGTTTTAACTCTCGGTCGTGAAACTTCAGGATTCTTTACGTAACGTCAACGCACTCGGGGTTAAAAGGCTTCTCAGGAAAACACGCTTCTTCGTTCTCTGAACGTTATTTATCTTTATCTTACTCTTTCCACGTAGTTTCTTATCTTTAGGATTTTCTTCTTTATCTTGGTCCACTTCTTCAATGGTATCGCGGGTGAAAAAATGCTTTTTCGAGACTTAATTAAATGTTGAAAAATTGGATTTTTCAGCATTCAAATTTCACTCCATTTCATTCGATAAAAGAGTCATCTAAAAAATCAATAAATCCATTTTTCGCGAGTGGATATGAACGATTATTTAAAAATATTTTCCAGTTCTACCATCGCTCGTAAATTGCAGGATTTCCTTTAATCGAATTGATGCCCTTCAGAATGCGTATACGAATGTAACTTCACTGGTTGTGCGCGCGCGTTGGTGTGCTATACAGTCAGTTTATTTGGTGAGGCTACAGTTGACTCTTCAAGCTCTTTGTTGGCAAGAAAAGCCACCAACCAATTCATCTGGGATTAAATAGAGTACGAAGGCTCGACGACGACAATGAGTACGTGCAGAGGCTTTGGCATTGAACCAAAGGATTCTCCATTTGATTGTACCTTTTGAACTCACTATACCGAAAATAAGTTCTTTGCATGAATACTTTACACATGTATTTACCGTTCGAACTCCATTTCTATCAAAGTTTTCGTCCGTAAAGTGGACAATCATTAACTAAATCTCCAGAGTTTCAAGAGTCAACAAAGACATCGATATTTCACATCTTTGCACACATCCCTCAGAGACGATTTCAAAGTTAAACAATCAAAGGTTTTGTCGGGAAAGTCGTAAAATCTCCATCATTGGCCAAATTTCCAGAGTTTTTAGAGTTGACTAAACATCAATTATTCACATAGAATATTCGCCCTCTTTGCACACATTCCGCAGACACGACCTCGCCGACCCTTTGAATTTGCAATTACAGTCGGTAAATACCTCTAAGTGATATGACCTTCGGTCAGAACTCTAATTTATTGCTTTAGAAGTGCAACAATGAATAAAATATGTGAATAAAAATTTCTAAAGCTAATTAGTTGCTCTACAAAATTCAGCTGGTGCGGCACATATCTCGGCCTTCTAATATTGGTCTATGAATAGGTCATATAATCGCGAATCGATGCATGTCACTCGGATCTGTCTTCAACACGAGTCGAATGTTCCGTGAATGCTTTAGCGGGGATCCTACACCCCGGGGCGTCGAAAACATTGGGTGTGCAGAGAGGATGTTGACGGAAGGTACACTACGTATCAACCTGTTTCTCGCACTCCCACACGTTTTCCCGTCACTCTTCAACCTCTTTTGCCTCCTGTCTTCGATACACGGAGTATAAATTTATTCGATTTCCTGTTTGGCCAGCGTAGCTCTCTGCGACCAGTCGCGACGTTCTCGCTTCAGCCGTTTAACTGCCATATGGCCTTGTGGCGTTCCAGCACACTCCGCGTTCTCTCTCTGTCTCGTTCTCTCTCTCTCAGGTTACACGATATAACCAGAGAAGAAGATCCTGGCCTGTTGCCCGCACAGCATCACCACATTTTCCTCAACGCAGCGGCCTGAATTCTCACGATAAGAAGCTATACATATATGCGTTCTATAGGTACACTCCACCCATTCGCTACCTCTGGCTCTCTCTTCGCTCGCTCCTGACCAATGTCTTCTGGTTCCTCCAGCCACTCGCTTCACGGCTTCTGTCGTTTCGCGTTTGCGACCTGAAATAGTTTTGTAATAAAACGCTTGTGACGATGAGGTGTCGACTTCGCTCGAATCTCACGGGCTTTTACCGCCTTCCTCACTTCGCAAATCATGCGGTATCTCCTTTGACTTTTCAACAGTCGCTACCGGGCGAGTATCGAATTTTTTGGATTCTGCGGAACACATTTTTCCGCAAGAACGTTCAATTTTCTTGCTCTCGTTATTTACATTGTTTCATCTTCTTCGTCGATTTTTTGTCCTCTATGAGATCGAAAAATGCATGATATCATCCCTCCACTTTTGCCTTTTATCGTTTCCGATTCTGATTCTGATGATATCGAATTTTAGGAGTTATTTGGTTCGATGGATTGTATTTTCATCGAAGTTTCAATTATACCTGAATACACGCATCGATGAATTGTAATCTCGTGTAACATGCTAATTCAAGCTGTCGCAACAGCAAGCCACTCGATGATAAGTCAGTATGTGTTTGTTCATCAATGCACTGTGTGGCTAAACTTTAGTGTGCTATAGCCGAAAGGGGTCGTCGTGTGTCCGTAGAGGGAAGGTAACGTTGACACACGCACCCTTGACCCTACAACGACATTAATCATTCGGTGAGTGTTGCGCACGAGTCTCTCCTCATGTTACTGACTCTGGTCGGAAGTAAATCCGCGATTATACACTGCAGCCCCTACGTACATTAGCGCGGTAAGGGATGATCTAAGCTACGCGATGCGGCTGAGTAGACCTATACTCTCCTCGAATCTCTGCAAAGGACCTCAGGTGGCTGTTCGTGTGTATATATGGGAGTGCCAACTACTCGCAGCCCTCCGTTATCACACTGTACAGCGGCACATAATACAATCCTTGTTTATTGGCAGATTTGGCACTCGTTATAGGAGATTTCATTTTCGGAGCCAAGTCTGTGAACGTTTTCATTTGGATTATCTTTACTTTCTTCCCTTGATGTATAACGGCGGTTTATACCTACAATTTTTTTTATTTGAAGCGTTAACGTTTTGGCATAACAGTTTCATATCCGGAAAAAAAAAATCACGTTAAAAAAAATCTTAAAATATTGATGAGCCTTGTCGGTTTATCCATATGAAGTGTTTTTACATCAGAACCTTTAATAGCGTCGAAAACGAAAAAAAAAAAAAATTACTTATGTCGAACTCGAGATTAGGGTGAAACTGATATTGAATTCGTGTTCAGCACGGAAAAATATCTTAAAATAAGTGAACTAAATATTCCTTTGTCATGCTTTTTCACGTTTTTCATCACTCTGTAATGACCAAAAATGACGGTTCCAAAACCCCATGAAATACTCTGTTTTGTATATTTTTCTCCGGCGAACACGACATCTATCTGATTTTGCGACAATCGATGAGGAAGCGAAGATACGGTTGTTTGAAAATACTGAAAATCGCTACTTTTCGCAAATTTGTCTATAAAATTTCCTTAAAATCATTTTTCGTCATACATTTTTTCGGTATTATATCTAATGTATTTTTCCCGCTGATCATTCATCCATCGATTAGTTCACGTCAATATTTGGTACGGAAATTCACGTCAGAAGTTTTTAAAAATATTATTTTTGGCCCATACCAGCCGTTCAATGTTCATTAATATTCATTAGTGGCAATAGAATTTTAATTCGATCACAGCTGCCACCAGAAAAAAATTCCATCTTTTTTTAAAGCAATCAGAATCCGATCTGTAATAGGGGTCAGTAACGGAAATTTAATTCACCTTTCTCTTCGACAAACGTTATTGTACAAACCACGTTGTTATCGCAAACGAGTTCTTCACATCATCAGTTCATTCCTCAATAGTTAACGTAACGAAAAACATTACTCCACGCCACGCCAAATAAAAAATGCAAGTGCCCACAGAGTCCTGAGCAAATAAGATTCAAGGCTTCGCTTCTAGCGTAAGTGGTCGGAGTTCCGTGTGTAGTCAGGCTTCAGGCAAATCCTTAAAAGCTTCGAAAAATCCAAAGCATGTCGAAGGTCCGATATTCTCGGATCCTCTTTTGGCCTTCGGCAAAAGTGCGCTGCATAAATATCGTCGATCGCACAACGATAGGATCGTGCAATATCGTTAAATCCGGGGATTCGACGAAGTCGAGGGAGGTACTGAGAGAGAGAGAGAGAAAGAGAGAGAGACAGTGGTCTGGCGGAACGGTATAGGTGAGCCACGTCGAGCGTTGCTCGGCGTTTCGGTATACACCGATAGGGACGGATCGAGGGACAAAACGGCGGATTACAAGCAGTGGTTTCGTATATGTTGATAGAGGGGTGGAAGTGATAGGGATAGAGAGTATGTAGTTGGCATACCAGTGCGGCTACGAGACGGTTGGGTTTCGATCGATATCTATCTATCGCAACAGGGTCAGCTTCCCGATGCCGCCCTAAGGCATCCAACTGCGATCTATATAAGGGATACAGGTGGGCCAATGACTGTATTTATTCTCTCTGACTCTCACGGCCGCCGACTGTACCGTTTATTCTATTATTCATCAACGTCCCTCTCTTCAATTGAAATGTTGGCCTTCTGCAACGCTCTTATTCGCACAGAAGCGCAGACGAACGAATTTAGGACGCTCAACGAAGAGTACCCGCCAAAGTCCTGACGTTTGAATCGTAGATTTAATCCACCTTCGCTGCAGATCTTTGCTCGAGAGCCCTTGCTTCAAAGATTTTGTCACTCGACATTTGTCTCCACTGTAATAGCGTCGGTTGCTAAGCGAAATGTCTGGGAACCTTCGATAGAGGTAAAGCTATGTTAGTGCTTTACTGAAGTCGGTTCTGGTGTTTGTGGTTTCGCCCGGTCATCGTTGGCCGACAGAACAGAATGGGACAAGTCGAGAGTCGGGGGGCTGTTCTCGCAAAGCAAGACGATTTCCAGAGGCACCCATACACAACGCGCGTTCAACTGTTGAGCCTCAATTAGGAAGCAATTCAAGCTACCTGAGCGAAACAGAGAGAGAGAGAGAGATATAGACGCCGTGGCGCGTTGAACCAAAAGCTTTTTTTTCTCTCTCTCAAACCGACACACCCACAAACACATACATACAAAGTAGATTAAGTAGCGAGTATACGACTCAGCCCCCTCTGTTCTGGAGTGAGAGAAAGGCCTCTCTATATATTTACCTCTCGGCGATCTCAGCGGTTTTACCCTTCGCTCCCAAGCGAACGATCCTCTCTCTCTCTCTCGTCTAAGCACTTTAACTCCACAGTCCACTTAGCCAGAGAAGTGAATGGATGGCAAATTACGAGGGAGGGGAAAAATAATGAAACGAAGACTATGAGGGAAGCTTAAGAAAAGTACGATAAGCCTAATGCTATGTTTATCCTTTTATTCAACATACTGGCATTGGTAACTTTTTTTTTTTTTTTTTTCTTTTTCTTGCAATAAGAATTCGTTTGTAAGTAAAACTGTGCGCCCTGTGAAATCCGATGAACTTATGGATACTCTTTATGAAAGCATTAGACGGCAAATAAGTAAGACGATTTTTCTAGAGGCTTTTTATTGGATATTAAACGACTTGACAACCTTGATATGAATACAAAAAGCTTTGCTCTGCGCTTGAAATGAGATAAAAACTCAGATAAACATTACGTCAACATCTAATCGGATAAGGCAATGGATTTGTTTCATGAGCTCAACGTTACTTCCGAAAAACTACGAGATACAATCAACAGCCATCTATGTTCCGTTGGAATGGCCGGTTTATCGACGCTACCGTGAAAAATATTTACACTGCAGGAAATTATAACAATTTTCGTTTTATTCCCACGTAAATTAGATCACGAGGCACGTGATCTACAAGACGATAATGCAAATTGTGAGAAATCAAATTTCTCGTCTACACAATTCACATCTACACTGAGAAAAAGATTTATCTATAGTTAACAAATATATAGTTGTATCGAAGGGAAGGAATGTTTATAGTTATTGTTATCAAATATCAGCTCAACTACTCTGCTTCGACTCAACTGAGATTTGGTAACACTAACTAAACATTAATGTCGCCATACATTTGTGAACTATAAGTTAACTCTCTTATCAATGTACGCGCGTGACGACATCCGAATTAATATTGCTTTCTCGTTGACGCCGAGAAATTTGTCAGTTCGACAATAAAGAGACAAAGGGAAAAGTACCTCGCGAAAAGAAATTCGTGAGTGAAGAAAAGTGGGTCAGACATTACTGATGTAAAATCGATGAGTTAAACGCGGCTAATTTGTTCCAGAATCGCGGATGTTTCGTTGATTGAATTACAATTGCCAGTAGCTGCTGCACCGCGCCGTATAGTACAAGACGTGATTGAGTGTTTTAATGTAATTTACGTTTATACGAAAGGATTGAATTAATTTTTCGAATTTAATAACGCGAAAAGGTCATTTGTTATTTCATTTCGTCGAGTATGGGGAGAGAGGAGCAATGTGGCTCCGAGGTTTGTCGGGGTTTAAAGGAGAAAATTCGAATATCGAATTTCATAGCAGATACGCAACTTTATCCGCGCGACTGGGCGACACCGTCACGCCGGGTAACCCTTGCTTTCGACCGAAAAAGGAGCAGAGAGCACAGAGAGAGTTTGACGGTTGTCGGTGATTATGCTGAGATGCGGAGAAGCCGAGAGAACTCTGGCTGCTGCTCGGGATGTTACTCGGGTTGTAGAGTCTGAGGGTAGAAAACGAGGCCACGCTGCAGCACAACGACGGGATATACGTTTCTAATTTATTAATACAACCCCCTCGGTGCGCTGCAGTCGAGGCTGTGGTTGTCGTTTCTACTGTCACCAGTACGGAATACAATATTGTCAAGTTCAACCAAATGCCGAGTAGACAAACCATCGAACTCAGTCATGATGTCTCGTAAGAGTTTGAAATACTGCAATTGAATGTTCAATATCGATGAAAATAGATTAATTAAATGGGCCTTTACGACCCCTTTACGCGTCGTTCAAGCGTTCATGCAAATTCACATGAGGTACGCAATACGATAAAGCATACGATTTAATATACTAATCAATAATTCAGCTTCGTTGAAGCGCATGTTACAGAAGGCTTTCTTGAATATACAAAAAAATCATTACAGAGGGCTTAGAAAAAAATATGTCGTCTCTAATTATTTTTATCGGTCTGAAAATAATAGGGAGAAAATTAACATCATTATGGCAGAGAAAAAAAATTAATTCCTGTTGTTCTTTTTTTTTTTTCTTTTCGGAAAATGAATGCTGAAATCGTTAATGTCTATTTTTAGTCTAAATTTTTTTTATATATATATAATTAATATATAATTAACAATAAGTCGTTAAAAAGAATAAGGTATGACGAAAAAAAAAATGGCAGCTTTAACAAACAGAACAGGAACGTTGGCGACATACAACAATGAATAACTCATGAATGGCATAGAGTCCGCACGACGCTGGCTGGTTTTGAACTTTAATGTAATAGTATCACGCAGACAGTCGAGGCGCAATGCGAGAATTTCGACGCGCTCCGAGCTCTCAGAGAGCAGCGAAAACTGCGGATGTAGGCGCATAGAGGCGGAGAGCTGCAAGGTGTCGCCGGTTTGCTCGCTGGTATTTTCTTCCACCGCTCTTACTCTCGTTCTTCTTCCTTCCTTTATCCGTCTCTCACTGGCGCGTTTCTTTTTTACTTTTTTTTTCTTCCGCTCACGACCCAGCGACCACCCATCTCCTTGTATAATTACCGTACATGCAATCTGCTCTGCTCTGTGTGCACGGGGAGACTTTTTTTTTCTTCAAATACCCACACATGAAACTAACATTTCCACGTGTACTTCAGAGCGTTGGAGTATCCAACCGGATCTCAATTTAACAACGATGAAGGAGACGAAGAAACAAAAGACAAACAGCCGTTCCTTGGATACTTGATATCGTAAATGTAACCCTTTTTTGGCGCCCATTCCCTTTCTCGTTTAATTGAGATTTATTTGAGTGGATGAGGTATTTTCTTTTCTTTTTCTGAATCTCTCTCACTTTTCGCAATCATTTTGTTAATTGCTCGGCACATACGGGCGCTTTTTTTTTTTTTTTTTTTTTTTTTTTTCGAGCGCAGGCTCTGTAATAGTTGTAATTAATTGCCGCAACAACCCAATTTGCCACCATACTCCTCGGCACACCGACGATTTTTTTTTTTTTTTTTTTGTACATTAGTTTCACCAAGTTGATAAATGTTACCACTCGAGTAGAGGAACCACATTCTCCACAAATAAGGATGATTTTTCAATGAGGGAAGCGCAAGTGTAAATCTCACCGTAGAGCTTACGACCGTCGTTTTCTCCACAGCCAAACTTTTAATCGAAGACCATCAAACTCTCGCCCGTTGAGGCGGGTTTATAACTGGCATCAATTTTCAACGTAAAGATCATTTTCTACGCTAAAACTTGATACTTTGTTGGTTACTTAACTTCAACTTTTTTATCTTCCATTTTCTTTTTGCATTTATGCTTCTCGCCTAAGATGTATTTCTTACGATAACGCGCCTTCCACGAATATTACTCACACCCATCGTGCGAATTTTATTTTATTTTATTTATTTTTTTTGTTTTTTTTACGGATTTTTCCGATCGGGATATAAAATGCAGGATATGGAGTAGACCCTGGGGAAGGGTCGCCGCGACCGGTCTCCGGGAAATGGATATAACGAGAGACGGGAGCAAAAACCCCCGATATGGCGAACCATGAAGTCAATATACGCGTGATACTTTCTCCCGATCCTAACTTGCCACGCGCGGACCTTCTTCATTCCGTCAGCGAAATCAATCTTTAATTTCTTTTTCCTTTTTTTTATCCCCGGTATGAAAAGTACCGGATGAAGTTCCCGAAGGACGTACGTGTGCGTCAGGCTATCGTTGCTTCGTGTTCTCGAGCATTTGCAGATATTTCGAACTCGCGATTCCCGACATAACGAATCCGTTGTCCCTCGAGAGAACGTGTACTCGATATAGAAATAAAACGAAACATTATCGGCGACAACGTCGATGTTGAAAAAAAAAAAAAAAAAAAATCAAATCCAGAGGCTACGAAATGAAATTTATCCAATTTTTGTACTGCTTAGTCAAAAAAATTGAGTGTGTAATGACTCGCTAGTCATGAAATACTAAACGAGTAGTAGTTTCTGGAAATTGAAGAAAATAAATGATTCGAGCGAACGACAGTGTTAAGTGACTCGTCTCAAGGTTGCGAAACAATTAGTTCGGAGTTAGAATTTTCTTCATTTGCGTTTTAAGCTCGAAATAGCGAGAAAAAAAACTGTTCTTCCCTACAATGGTCGTTGTAGAAATAAAAAAAATAAATAAAAACGATGCATTACGTGGAAGTAAAGAAAAATTCAATAACAGAAGCCTACAGTGTTGAATCGTTGGGGCGTTGCAAAATGGATTGCTATGGTGTGTTCTCGGTATACCTGGTAACATGACGATCTAATTATCACTTGAGTCATTGGGGTTTTAATTAAATAACCACTATATTTCGAGGCTCCATGGTAAACGCCAAAATCTCTCTCTTACGTACCATCAACTTTTTCAACTATGAGGTTTCGGAGTTATTTCCAGCTGTTAGCCCGCGGCTGCTCTACCGAGCGTATGTCTGCGCATGACCCGGACCTACCCCACTGCAGTTTTACACGAGAAATCGAACTGCTCAACGACGAGAAGAATAAAAACGCCGTAGGGACTCTCTTGAGGCGCTAGAATAGTATATAGGCTGGTGAACGAGCGTCGAAAGGGTGGGGGTAGGCAAGTGAATAGAAAAGAAAAGAAAAAAAAAAAAAAAAAACGATGAAAAAAAAAAGACGGAAGCTATAACCTGGCGAAGTCTGCCAAGACTGTGGTATACCTATGAACGATTCAAATTAAATTTATAAAACGTTCTTGGCACATCGTACTGCCCTTCTCTTCACTATCTCTACGAACGTTTTTTGCCTCTTCACTCTCGCCACCCCATCCGTCCGTCCGTTTCACATTATCGCACACCGACTCCGATAGTGCAGAGTCCGATGTTCGCGCTTTGTACGTACGACAAGAAGAGAGGTGAGAAACGTTGGCTGACATGCCAAGTAGAATATTCGCAAACGTAAAACTTTCGAGGTTCTCTCCTACCTTACAACCAATGCATCGTACCATAGAAAAAAAAATGTTCCACGTGTACTCTTGACAAAAGTTGAAACTTCTCGATGTTTGTCCCCCTCTCCCTTCCGAGTGTACAAGCAAAGTTTTCTTCGACACTTGAAGAAAAAAAGCATACATCGTGAATTACACAGCGATATCGTCGAAACTTTTTCTCACGGAGTATAACGCGATATTCACCGAAAATTTCTATCTCATGTATATTTGTTGATATAGTCGTAGAAGTATTATTTAATAGAGTTGCAAAAAGCCTCGAATTTAATTGCCAAATTGTTAGTTAAATAACAGGAAAACGCCAAAGACCGCGGATCCACGATGACTTATAAAAAAATCCATCGTTTTTTTATTGCTTGCAGATTTCATAGGTAGCCGTGTAGATAAACAGAAAAATATTGTTGCAGCTAACATAACGTTGACGTTGAACTAACTTTTCGTATTTCTCTTTTTCACTCCTGTTTGACATGACAAATACGCGTTTAAAAGAAGGTAACGCGTTCGCTGAATACGTCTGTACTCGACGCTACCGCGACTACTAGTTAGTAGTGGTAAAAGCGGCAGCAGTCGTAGAGCGAGCGACGAAAAATATCACTCGTATTTCGCCGAACCGACCATATGCTGCTTCAATTTTACGCTCGATCCAATACCGGAATTGTCGGTGGATAACCGAAAAATAGAGATATCGCGAGAACCGGAGAAAACCTCTGCCCACATACCTATGTCGAAAGTATGTAACTCTGCACACCACAGCAGCATTCCCTTTCCATTAGAAATTGTTCGTGCGGTTACAATACAGTCGTTGCCGTAATTTCCATCCCACTGATTTTTTTTTTTTACTTCTGATCACATACGATATTCGAAAAAAAAAAAAAAAAAAAAAAAAAAAATGGTTAAAAAGATTTGTCGCTTCAATTTGATACGATTCCTTCGCGTCATAGATAAAAATATGGAGGATTGATCGATCGAACGAAAATTTGCTCTCTCGCGTGGCGTAAGACGTTCGAATATATAACGTCTGAGCCGCAGTCTTACCCTATTACTTCCGGTACGTCGGTCGTACTGTGCTGAAATTATCGTGCGGGCATTTATTACGGTGAATCGGTGTGTGAGGTTGAGAGTAACTCACACACAAACACAGTTAAACATATATATATATATATATACACAATGACTCGGTAGGGAGGTCGAGAGGCCTCTAAGCGCACGGTCGACACCGACAACCAGTGACCCGAGCCTAACATCTTCCGATAAAATTTTCCACCCCCGAGATTCCTCGTTGGCTCTCTCGTGAGAGGTCTTAGTGCTTACGTGGTTGGGATGCGCCACGGCCACAGTCTACCGCTGTGCGGTACTTGCCGCTTTTGCTGCCCAAGTGGATCTCGCGTGTCACGACAAGACACGTGAACATGGAGGGCTCATGAGTATCAGGTACGGAAAGAGTGGCTCCGAATCGCCTTGAAACGCCCCGCCTCTCCCCTCGACAGTCTTCGTACTTGAAGATGCCATTCTTCCACGCCATTCCACGTACTAATTGATTACTTTTTACAAGAAATAAGGAAAAATAAAGGGTTACGAAGAAAAATTAAATCAAATTTAAAATAAAAAATAAAAATGAGAAAAACGCTTCGAAAATCTTGAGATTACTTTACTCAGATGGATGCTTCCTTTTGCCTCCACTTGAAAAATTGATGAGTTGGCAGAGCTAACGATTAGTTGACCCAACAACACAAAAAAGGGTTTATTTACAGTTACCAAATGTAGAGAGGATACGACCGAAAATATATTTCGTTATTACGAGACAAATAAGATTTGGTAACTATTAACAATGGTTATTAAGCCTCATTTTGCGAGTTAAATATCATTTAATTCAAATGATGAGTTTTCCCAATTCATTATTTTTTTCATTGTCGACATCCACTTCATAAGATTCACATTCGATAAAATAAGATTCGAGGATACTGTTACCGAAGGACTAATAAAATGCCGACATTATTGTTATTTTTATTAAGCGTGACACAGAGCTTCTTCGATCGAAGCGACGGGCTCTTTTGGTTGCACCGGTTACAGCTCACGTAGACAGAAGAATCTTATCAATATCATAGTATAGATATACATTTTTTATTCATCGAATAATTTGGGGCCGGTGTCGCTTCTGTTACGATGCCGAAAATATCGCGACCGTATATATCGATTACATTTGATCGAAGTCAAGGGGACAAACAGGTAGATAAAGCACAGCCGGCTGTGTGTATTTTACACGATTGCGACACGTGGACCGAAATCCGATGAGAATAACGAATTATTAGTCAAAATTCGTAATCGGATCTTCCGATTGAACGCCCTGAGAGTTACGGCGCTTCGAAGTGTAGCGCTACGTGGGTCACTATCATACAGCTGGTTGGTCCAACTGACTGGACCACTGGTAACATCAGTTCGCACGAATATTCAAGCAGGTCGTCCGCTAGACCGAGAATCCAATGGTACCGTCGCGCCCATTATGCGATCGTGCATAAATAACGGGTATTGTCAAGCTTACTCTTGTCGCAGTTGAACTGCTCTCTGTATCGCGAGAGTCGTGCGTGGGATACAGAGTGGACAACAACGTTAACGCGGGATTCAGAGAAAGAACCTGATGGATAAATGAGAATTCGAGGCCGAGTGGAATGCAAAGAGAATGAGAAATAGAGATGGTGTTGCAACCTGCAATCTACTCTATTACAGGCCGTCCTACAAATGATCTCAGGAAGTAACAGTGGAAATTCTATTCTACTGTCAACTATTCGTATCCCGGAGAATTTAAGCCGACAGAATTGTTTAACCTTAAGAACATACGAAAGTTTATAATGATTTTTTTTTTGAATATCTTGCCGAGAAACTTAGAACTGACGAGCTTTGAGGCTTGAGACTCATACATGGAAAATCGGAAATGTATTAAAGACACGTGAATATGGTTGACTTGCTTGCCTCCCAGTCTATCAAATGGTCCGGAAGGCCGTTGAAACAATCAAATTTCACTTGATTTAAATAAATTTTGTTGAATGAACCAGATACGACTATACGAGTGCAATAGCGCGAAGGAAATAGAAGTTTCGGGGTCCGAATCTCCGTGTTTTAATACCCGACAGCCCTTGTCACAGGCAAACCCTTTTACGACACCGATTCTAGTAGAAAATAAAAAAAAACGCTTTTGGGGAGTTTTATACCTCGTACAGCTTCTGAGTTTGTGTTCTGTGACATACTGTACAGCGGAGTGTATGTGTGCGTTGTGTACGGTTGTACCCCCTCATTCGAGTGGAGTTGGCCATCCAGCAGTAGACTGCTTGTCGTCGTTGCTGGAGTGGCGGGTTCGAGCCATACGTTTGTCCAACGGTTACACACATACATGCGGTATATCCAACGGGGTAAAGAAAGAATATCGAGCCGTCGTTGCGACGATGGGGAAGGAGGAATGGAAGTGGTTAAAAGAGAAGGAGAGAGAGGAAAACGCGAAGCGGTGGGTAAGCGCGCCACGCCGCCTCGTCGCGCCGTTCCAGTAGTGCCTAGAATGTGTGTATATATAACGTAATACACGGCGAGTCGGAGAGTAAAGGGGGTGGAAAAGTGGTGGGTATGGGGGTGAAAGGATGGCACGCGCCCCCAGCAGCCAAGGCCTCCTCGAGCAGCAGAGAGCCCACGCTGCCTCTGCACGGCCGGTCGGGCGGTCGCGCGCGGTCGGACGCTCGTTCGTTCTCGCAAGCTCACTGAAAAGCTCGCCGGCTCGTTCACTTACTCTCTTGTGCCGGCTATCGTCAGCTCGCTGCTGCTGCTGCTGCTACTGCAGCCAGCTTCTTCTTCTTCTTCTACTCGCACTTTCCTCTCGAGAGCAGCGTCAAGCGGTGTGGAAAAGCTTCCAACGACTACGTCGACAACGCACGACGCCGACATTAACTGAGCCTCGAGATCACTCAATCTATCTGCTATCTTACTCAGCGTTATATTCTTCAAACTCTTTTTATCACCGAGATACGAGCTTCTCTCGATCTCTTTCTCATAATTCAACTAACGACTTTGACTCTATGTTATTAATTATCCACTATGACACCGATAACGAACGATTTAAAACTCGAACTCGACGATTCATTGCCGCGAGTGCAGTTACACACTCATTCGCTAATGCAATTATGACTTAATTATATTTTGCCGGTTCGTTATATTCGACGTGAAGTGCCCCCACCACGCCTACGGTAGGGCAAACCGGTGACACCTTCATTATTACTGTACTCAACTTCTACACATTGTGTGCGAGTGTCCGTGTGTGCTGTTCACTACGACGATGCATTGAGAGAGGGTGAGCATCGGAGAAAATACACAGTACGGCTTAATTAATCGATAATTGTGACAATCGTCGGGACTGTATTCGATGTTTTTGTGTAACCGAATTAATTCACAATCTTGGAACTAACAACTATTATTTCATGTGTTTTTTTTTTTTTTTTCGTCTTTTTCTCAACTTAATAAACCATTTTTTTTCGATGTATCCTCGTTATTTTGGTGGTGCAACGAAAAATTTACCGACATTTGAAGTGTATGAAATTCCCGCGGTTTTTTTTTTTTATGTGCAAAAAAAAATACAATACTCGACGAAATTTAATTACATTAACGCGAGTGTGAGACGTGAAATTTCGTTCAAACAGAACCATTGAAATCTACGGTTATTAAATTTGTCAGTGCAACGTAAATATTGTGAGTTTTGTACGATGGATAAAATATTTTTTCGAAACCGGAAACAGCTGTGACTTGAGTGGAAAAATATTTAAAAAATGGAAAAACTGACGGTCCGAGAGACTGTAGCATTTCGTATAACGTAGCGCATCCGTGTCTAGTAGGTTTCGCACGTACCGAATAACCGATATCCACTCGCGATATCCACTGCAACCGGGAGTCGCTAATATACCTCATAAATATCTCGTACAGTTCCGACTCTCGGGCCCCATACGCTTTCCAGTCTCTTTCAACTATGCTGCCTGCCCGCCTCGCGTTCCTTTGAGTTCCGGGAAATCCCCGAAGGTATTACCTCGAGAGTCATGCGATATTCTTGCTCTTGGAATGGCCCCGCCAACCAGGCCTATCTAAAGTATCCCTCGTGTATTCTGCCGACTTCTTCCAACTTCCTTCTCATGTTTTTTTTTTTCCTCCCTCTTTCAATTTTTTTTTATCGTCTTGTTCGCGTAACAGCCGCTTTTCGGAGTTGCCGAAGTAAACTCGTGAAAACTACCCTTCTTGCGCAAAAAAGTCGAAAACTACGAGATTGGTAAATCGTGGGCGGTTCGAGTGGAAAAGGATTATCCGCTAAAAAAAAATTGTTTTTAATCAGCTTTATAAGCCCCATGACGGTGGAAAGTTTTTCAAATTTGTTTTTCATGCTTATTTCTCTATAATAATCTTTAATATCATTCAAATTTTTAGAAAAATAATTTTAAAAAAGAGATGCGTTACACAGAGAAGAAGATTTTGCGTAAAAGTTGAACCAAATGAAACAGATAGTCTGGCGGTAAATTCACGAGAATAAATTTACTTCCGGCCCGGATATGCGAAACGGATCTGCCATGCTACACGGAATTCTCATATTTTCGTCCGGTAAAATCGCGTTTTAGAAAGCTAATCAAAGCCCGTGCAGTCATCCGGTGCATCGGTGAATCCCAAATTTCGCGAAAACGGAATATTACGGAAATAATTTTCGAAAAGTTAAATCGATTATTCTAAAGGTCGTACAATCGTTTTTTCGGCGCTAATCAAGTGGATTTTTACCTGATAAAGTCAAATATTAATTATCCGTTAGTTTTGTATGTTTTTTTTTTATCAACGCGTAGTCGAACCCCTTAATACATAGCCGAGTACGCGGACACACTGTAGAGGTCTGGTTAGCTGCAATGTCGATCGAAGCTGGCATGCAGGCTTACGTATGAAAAGGCCCCTCGGGTAGCACGATAGTTGGTCATTTGATCATAGATTTACGAAAGGCCAGGGAAGCTTTCAGCGATTTACATCATTACGGCGCCAATTTCTTATCCGCGTTTTTTTTCTCACCCTTTTTTTTTCCGCTGAATAATACTTCGATAAATTCGAGTGTAATAGAATTAACTATTTCATATTTGCCGTAGTTGACTTTTCTCGGAACGTTTCCTTTGATAGTCTCGTGACTCTAACGAACGTTACTAGCACCACCAACGTTGCGCTATACAGCAATTTTCATGGTATAGTAATCGTGCGATACAAGTCTATCACTCTATCGGTAGTATGTGTTGCACTGACGTTGCATTTGCTGTTTATACCGTGGGAGAGAGAGAGAGGGACAGCAGGAGAGCGTGAGTAGTATAGTTCGAACGGTTAGAGGCGTGTCGATCGAAGTTAGCGCACAAGCTTACGTGGAAATTGCGGTTAAGCTGCAAAATTCTACGGCTGAACGACATTCTATGTAGACGACGAGGGCTCACACACGATAGGATAGTATAATACCGCGCAACGGCTCGAGTCTTGCACCCCTGCCGACTATATCTACATGAGACTGCGTCCTGTTCCGTTATTTCGACGTATACCGTGCATGGATTAGTGCTCGATGTGCGCACGTGCTAAAAAGTGGTCAAGCTTGCCAGGTCTCGGTCACTGCTTTGTTCGTTGAACATGCGAAACGGGAGACACACGCGGTTTGGTCTCCACTCGCGATTCTCTCTGTGCGACGATGCGCGTTTACGATTTCTATTACACGCTCTCCCTGTCTCTTTCGGGGTATTCGACAATACGTGTGCAACGGTGATCCAACAAAGGCCACGAGCGCGTGCTGATCCTATCAATGAATAGATATAGCGGGAGTCGACGAAAATCGACAAAAGCCTAAAAGCACACAAATCACATTTCTTTACCCGGAAATAATGTAATATCAATTTCGAGGTGTTTTGTTGTCGTTTCTTTGTGTTGATTCGATGGGAAATTGATTTGTCATTGATATCAAGATGGAAGTTTTTCAAACTTAAATCGTCAAATTACAATTTTTTCTATTTTTGATACAAACGAAGAAGCAAATGTGTTTTAAAATGGCATAAAGTTTATTGTTGCCTTCGTTCATATCTTTGAAATTGCGAACTCTTATGTCTCGTATGACAATAATTTTTTTTTTTTCCACGTGGCACAATCTTATTGGAAGTTGCAGTAAGTGTTTGTTCTACTTTTCCGTTTACTTTGCTTATCGCGTGCGGTTTCGAGGTTAAAATACATATGTTTTTTTTTTTTTTTTTTTTTTACATTACTGAAAATGAGAGAAACTCGCGATAGTGATAATAGACTGCGTCAAAAATGAACCTGCAATCACTTAACATACTCGAGATTCGTGGAATTCACGAGGCATCGCACTAAATAAAGCGCTTTGTCTACTTCGGGTCTCCCGCTATATCATATATCGATCGACTGTTCGGAAAACCGTAAATCCGCAAGAGCTCATCCGTACTATTTGGTTGTCGATAAAATTAGATGATCGAGAATACGCAAGGGGCGTCGCTAACCGCTGCGGCGAGATGTTCCGGTGGTTCAGCGAAACGCGGCAATTAATCTGTGGGTTATAGAGAAGCTTTAGTGTTGCGCACGGAGGCTCGGTCTCGAAAATCCTCGAAGCCAAAGTGACGCTGTTTCCGCATAACGATCAGTGACACAATATTTCATCAGATATTTTAATCCCATCATCGATTCAAATAGTGCGCGACGTTGAAAACAATGAAAAAAAAATTATTCAAGTTCCTAAATTGGAAAACTTCGAGAATGTTTAGTGCCAGAAGTTGTTTGAGAGAAACAGGTGTTCTCGTGGAGTGCAATGAGATTCCGGGTGGTTACGTGTATTCTACGACTACTAGAATTTTGCTGCATAAATAGAAGGAGAGAGAGAGGGCGAGAGTAACTTCGCTCTGCGAACTATGACTCTCTAGTGAATTCGGTTCAAGGTATGGCCGCAGTAGCGGGCATTTATGGATTTTCAGACGACCGTCACAGCAGGTTCTCCGAACATCGGCATCATGCGTGAGTTTTCAAACAATTGCGAACATTTTTCATTTTTTTTTCAAATTCATTACGAAAAATACAATTTCCCGCATTCGAAAATACCTCTCATTCGGAAAATTACGTAATTAGAAATGTAATTATATGAACGAAGCACGGGACCTTGAGATCCTCAAAGTCTCATCGAAGTTTCCGACCGGAATATCATTTAGATTAATCCCCGAGGAAACGCGAATGCATCTGCTACGATACAATCTATCGAACTTTGTAATACGACGAACTGTTGAAATTAGAGTCGAAGGAAAATTATTTTCTTCCAATCTATAAAAGAACGATAGAATAATTTTTTCATCAATTTTAAATTGCCGATACAGCGAAAAATTTGCCAAAACATTTATCAACCCTGCAAATAAAAAAAAATCGTAGGGTGAGAAACACAATTGTAGTCTCCTAAAAGGGTTGAAAAGCATCGAGTCTATGTACAATTTAGATTAAAAAAAAATACACTAAAGTATGAGTATTTTTTATTCATATTGAACATTAGACTATGTTTGGGGCATAAATGGGATCTGAATTGCCGAGTCTCTTGATGAAAAAATTCCCCGAGTATGTCACTGGCCGTGACACGTGTTCTTATTAAATATCGTGTCGTAGCAGTGATTGCTTTGATATATACACTCGTAGAATAAAAATAGGTTTGTCTGCTCTCATATTACTTTGAGTGGACGCGATATTTCTCCAATGGTTGGAATTTGCGAAGCTTGTGAAGCTACACGTTCTTCAACGAGTATGCCAACAAGTGTACAAACTGCTAGTAGTGCGAATGAAATGAGAAAAATTTGTGCGATACTGCGGTTATAACTGCATCATTGTAGGCAATCCATTGCTCCTCTGTTTTTTAAACTTTTATAGCGCATTCCTCATATGCGATTAAAAAGTTTTATCGTCATTGTTAAGTAAAAGACAAGCGAAACGCTAGACAATGAAAAAAAAACAAATAAACAAAGAAACGAGTCGGCAACCTATACTCATCCAGTAGCTTATCAGACCTCATATTAAGGTGGATAAATGAAATAATAACGTATCTTCTGATATTTCTGTACAACTGTTAATAATCGTGCAGTTATTATATACACCTGTTATCTCTGTATAATACAATGAGATATCAAGATTGTCACGTAAAACTGGCTGTCATCACATGGCATTGGATGCGCCGCGACATACGTATGCTGAATTTTAAGGAGACTCGTAACATCGAGTCGAGTCGAGTGAAAAAGTTGGAACGAAGAATTCGCAGTTTAATTTTTGACCTCGAAATCCATTTATTAGTGGATATACTTGTACGAGTGTATCGCAAAGTTCATACGCTTTTTATGAGATTCGTTTTCGACATTGCGAAAAGTAGCAGAAAAAAAAAAACATTTACGATGATCTATGATCGTTCGACACATGTATTGACTAAATCTTGATCTATGATCTACATAGCTATGTCCAGAGATCAATCAAACGACAAAGTAATTTAAAATAGTCGCCAACATGCACGTCCGCGAGGTTACCGTCTAGTTACGAGGTTTCACAAGCGAGTGTCTAGTTATTTATTTATAAAGGGACACGCTCATCGTCCGTAGCGTCGAGTCATGCATTAACTCGTATCTTTGAACGAAATCGTCGAATGGGCAAAAAAAAAAAAAACCTTCTATATGCACTTGTTAATTTTTATGTGCATATTTCGCTGCGCTGCATCAGTCTATCGATCACGGAGTGTTCGGTCAACCCAATTAATTTCTGAAATATATAATACTTTCAACAAACTGAACGGAAGGCTCAGACGAGCGGACAATATTAGCTCTTTTGGTTTATAAATCGATGCGCTTTGTTTGCAAGCCGTAAAATGCTATGCATTCATTCACGTAAACAATGTTCAAGCGGCGATAATTATATTGTTGTTAAAATAAAAAGTTTGATACGCTTTGATTGCGAAGGTAACATTTTAATGAATTTATCTCATAAATAATAATCAATTCGCTATAATTACTTTGTTATTATCAAAATAGAAGATTCTTGGTGAATGAGAGTACACATCTTCCGGTCAATAACGCTTTTCCAATTCGACGAGAATTTCTGCAAAAGAATTTTTACCGCAAAAATCAATGAAGCTTGCGATGTGTGTATAGAAAAAAAAAAAAAAAAAAAAAAAAAAAAAATGAAAGCACATTATAGAAACATCGACGCCACTCTTGGCTTGGAAATATTGTGCTTGTTCTGTATCGATGACAAAGTGGATGCACCGAGCTTTTCTCCTACCCTCCCGCCATTAGAATAGAGGGAAAAATATTTACGAAACTTGTACAGCAATCTCGCGAAAAAAGTTTCAGGCAATGCAATCTTTATTCAAATTTGTATATTTATATGTAATTGCCTCATACAAATTTCATGCAACATCGCGCGGTTACAAAAAAAAAAAAAGAACATTTCTCACTACGGAGTTCGGGTTTTTCCTCCGGAGCCCGAAGTATATACGCGCAATTTCAATTTTTCAGCGTCAATAAGTCGCTCAACCGACCCTCGGCGATAACTTCAGTTTTTTTCAAATTTTCCGAATTTACGGTATTGAAGGAAAAATCGATTCTGGCGAATGACAGCGCGGTCGGTTATCGCGAAATATAACTATACGACACGTGTACTATACGACAGACAGTTAATATATCTATAAATTCCTTTGTGCCCATTCGATGCAGTGTGGCAATCATTTTTTGAATTTTCTGGAAGGAGATCAGTCTCGTGAATCGTGGAAGCCAATGCGAGATTAGGAGCAATCGTGAATGTGCAGTATTGTACCGCAGTTTTGAATGCCAACGGCAAGGTATTCCACGCTCGTTTAATTGATTTCCGATATCGGAGCTCTGTTGGTATCGGTTGCTGATACCGACCCCGGTTGCCGCCGGACCGTCCTTCGGAACCGTTGTGGCACGGGAACTATGTGTCCTCACAATGAACTATCGATGCAGCAGAGAAGCATACTGCTGCTGCTGGTTATCATACGGTAATAGAACCCTATTCATAGGAATCATGTTCATTATTTGACACCGATTGGTTCTCGTGTGCGAGAGGTTTCGTCGACAACGGCGGCACAAAGAAATACGGACGGCATTTATAACGCTGACGTTAGTGATTCGGCTATAACATTATAATGATAAGTTACATACGCTTCGGAAAATTGGCGATTGTTATGCTTCGCAGGCTTTGAAATAACATAACGGTGCTACACGTACAATTTAGTCAATTAACGAGACCATTATGCCTCTCGTTTAGGAAAGACGAAACGCGCGATAACTAATTTTAATTAATTTTCCAACGGAAACGCAAGTGTATTATCGATCTTCCACTGCTTTTCCAAGTTTCACTTGTTATCGCGACGAACTAAACATCGACGTTGCTCTTTCGAGGTCAAACTATTTTTATTATGTAGAATGTTGAATACTGTTTCGCCCTATGGATGTACCGTTATTAAGGGGAGGATTATAGCAATTTTTGCCTTTCTCTCAATAAGGTACAGACGTTGCTTTCGCTGTGCTCGAGTGATTTTTGCACTTTGTTAACCCGTTGATTGCACACTCATCTTGGCACGATCCTCAAGTTGTTTTTCTACCAGTATGTCCTCAACTGTCGAACTAACAAGTCTGTAAATCCAATTAATAATTGTTGAGGACTTTCATACAACAATGTTTAAGTTACAGATCGAAAAATTACATTTTCTTTGCGTAGAGCTTCGATCTGTATTCTCTTTTCCATTGCGGCGCATTTGTTCTCGTAGGACTTGGATGCATACTGGTATTTTGAATTAGAAATTTGAATATATCTTGTGATAAACTTAACATATCACCTCCCCTTAAACTTGATATCTAGAGGGGGGGGGGGGGGGGTGGAAACGAGTTCGGTGTGAGTTTTGGGAAGAAGAACGCGCGGATGAGTAATACAACGTTTCTTGGCATGGTATCCAGAAACTTTGGTTATCGCCATCCCCGACACCAATGTGTCTCTTCACTCTGACATATATTCTCCACGGGATAAGTCGTTAATGCGTCTGGAAGAGATTTAGGCGAAACCAAAACGATTCGAAAGTAGGCTAAGTCTACGATGCGAAACTTACTCGTAAAATTGTATTTCCTGCTACGAAACCATAATTGCTTATATCACCGCGTCAAATTTGGTTTATGTTGCATTTACTAACATTAGTTCTCGCGGTAAAATCGACGAAAATCGTAAATTATTTTAGCGCGATGTATTGAACAGATTATCGTTGTTTTTTTTTTTAATTTTCATTCAAAGTTTACTAAAGCGCAACTGGGACACGGCGAAACCATAACTGCCACCAGAACCATACAAAATAACTGCACACGCGAGAGATACGCGGAATGGGATACATTATCGTCGCGAATCTGTATCGTGTTACGGAGCCGTAATAGTTTTTCTTCTATCGCGGAGGCATTCCGATGATGCGAATGGCACGATGCCACACATAAACGCGAGCATAGATACGCGAACAGAGCCAATAATACTTTTTCGACGTTTATGTACACGCGTATCGCATAAAGGAAAGCATAAATAGTTTCGACGTGCCAATTTTAACTCTGATGTATCGACATTCGCGGCAGTTGAAGGAACTGAAAAACATATTTAAGAGTGTAATAAAATATTTTTCATGCAATCCATACGGGGAACAGAGACAGAGAGAGAGGGACATAGAAAGACTTTACGCTTAAATGTACAGTGGACAAAGTAAGGTCATCGCCGAGCCGTTGCCTCGTGGAAACCTTTGAAAACTTGTTTCCACTGTTTTTTATGAAACGAAGAGTTTCCTCGTTTTCCACTACTGTCATAGATAATATATGCTTAGTCTACTTCAACGCGCTCGCGGATTTCTCGTCCCAATGCTCCCTTATCCACGTAGCAATGTAACATATGGTTAACCACAGCCGAAGGCGCCAGCAAACACAATTTAGCATGATTTCGGTGTAGATATGTATTACAATACAGGAAGGTAATATACATATCCATACGGTGGTACATAGCGTACGTATTATGCAAGCAGATGCTAGGAGACAAACACCCGTCGGAGAATCGTGGACCACACGTTTCAAATTACCTCTGCAATTTGTTTAGACAACTTAAACTACAGGGCCCAATGTCCCGAGCCGAGGATATTTCACGCTTTCTTCATTATTTATTCAGGTCCACGTAATTCGATAATTGCCGTCGGTATTACTCGGGAAACAACATTCTCGGTGGAGTTCGGATAATTAAGAAAACACGACAACTTCGGTAACTGTCGAGCTGCCCAACGACGATTCGGTGTGCCATTTAAATAATGAAAACCGAATCTTCGAAATAAACTACAGAAAGAATCCATAAATTATGTTCTTCTCTCATCTACAAGAATGATATGAGTGTTTACAGTTGACTTTTTTATTCGCCAAAAACAGCACTTAAGGTACTATAATTTTTTTTTTAATCTCTTTGCAACAATACGGAATGCTTCGAAATGGGACAGTCTTCAAAAGTTCGCCTTTCACAGTTAAATCACGTGAAGTGTGAACCACTTTGCTCTACATTTACAGGCCGTTCTGTTTGATCTTAAATTCATAAAAAAAAAAATTGACGAATCAACGGATTACCCTCGAATCCCTTCATAAAAATAAAATCAATTGCATGTCATATACTCTCTTATGAAAAAAAAAAAAAATCTCCATTCATGAAATAGCGCGAAAATAGTTTCACAGAACGAAATCACCTCGTAAATTCGCTGAAAGCATTTTCCACTGTAACTCTGGCTGAAAGCTTCGCGAAATCAATACCATCTTCAAAATATATCTATCGTGTATTTGAACCGTTACCGCTTAGTATCCGTAATATCGTGTACTATATTCACTATATGACGGAATTTTGCCAATGCCACAAGGGGGTGGTAAGGGGGGTAGGATTGGGAGATTTCTCTGCCTCTCTGTCGCACGCAGCCGGTGGTATTAGGGCGATAATATTTGCCAATAAATAATAACGCGAGTACGCGCGACAAGGAGGGGTTGGGGTTAGCGCGTGTAACCTACATGGCGATATAGACTGTCGCAGCGGGAGTGGCTGTTGCCGATGACGGGACACCGTACTGGCCTGTGCACTGGCTGTACATAGTCAGATGTCAGCGTGTATGCAGCTGCAAACGAGGGCGTAGCTTTGCAATTTGCCACTGTAGTACGCACATGACGCGCGGGATTACGAATCGCCACCATCGGCAACGGGGTGGAACACACAAGGGTATATTCCGCGGCATTATCCATCCACTCGGTATGTGTGTATGTGTGCCATAGCGAATGTCCAACGGGGTCTCGCGCTGAAGACTTCGCTGACTCGGGTGACTGACTAGGAAAAAAATCGACCCACGACATTTTCCGCGAACTCTGCTTAAAGCCCTCGAGCCCCGTTTTTTTTTACCGCACATCCCTTTTTTTTCTACTTCCTCCTTCATTTTCTCGACAGTTTAATGGCAATCCCAGTCGTTTGGTACATTCCTGCATCGCTTTTTTTTTTGTTCATTTTTCGCAATTTTTTTTTTTTCTTTTCCCCTGTTTTCCTCTATCTCTTTTGTCTGCACAGTGAATCTGTCATAATAGAGAAAGAGAGAAAGAGAATAATAAGAGACGAGAGTCAGAGCTCGCTGCTCGATTGAATCGAGGAACAAAAGTAGAGATCCAGTCCGAGAGCTGTCCGGATCGATGTCGCCACTGCGGAAAGCGCGGTGACGTCCCCTTTTCATTCTCGGAAAGACGGAATTTACGATGTAACTCGAGGACACGCGGACGCTTTCTCGTAATTTATACACACGAGTACACGTATATATAGGTTGTACCCAACTGCGACCTTTCAATTTGTAATTTCACGAAAGCTAATAGAGGGAATGGTCGCAGTTGCCGAGGGCAGATCTCGAAGTTTACCAGAGAAGAAGCTCTCGAGGTGCAATATCGATGTGGTCGAAACCATGAAGTTTGAGAAGAAGCGTTCGAGTTTCAAGTAGCGCTGCATTGAGTATCTATGATTATCGAGCATCAAATTTTCGGGATGCACATCCGGTTATTAAATTAGTGGATGAATTTTCGCGAATTCGGCATTACGGAGGTATCGATCGGTCTTATCATATCTATATATCTGCATTATTTTCTCGGATCTTCCTTTAAATTATTGGCAATTAGACAACGAACGTTGTGCTTTTGGTCGGAAGTTTAGTTATTCCCTTAAAATATGAATTATCGAACAGGAGCTCACGAACTTTTTCAAACCCTTCAAATACGAGGAGATACTCGATTATGACGTCCTTATTGGTCATACGATGCTCTGAATAAAAAAAATCATTTCACTTCGAAAACTGGTGGATTGATTGCGAATTCCGGAAAAAAAACTTCAAGGCACTTGTCGACGCTTAGCCTTCGCTTGCTCCTCAAAGAAACTCATCGCGGCGACTGTTAATTGGAAAGTGAAGGAGTTTTCGACGAGCAACGAGGTGCCAATTAAATTGTTTTCTTTTTTGTGCTCTGTCGGTGCTAAATGTTCCAATTGATATATACGGAGGATTCGAAGAAGTCTATATATTTGTATTTTATATCAATTAGTTTCGCTCCAGTTTCATGATCATTCATTTTTTGAAAAAAAAAAAAAAAAAAAACATCCATTTTTCAGAGTTGTTTATAATGCACTCGAATTGAACGAGCGATTAATTTGTTGACCTCGTGCCGACGAGTTATTCAATGAACTAATAAAAATTTCGAAACATTGCAACAAAAAGTTATGAAGATGAATATTTTATGTTATTATTGATGCAGAGAATAATTTTATTGATTTAATCATTTCAAGTGCGATATTAAAATAAAAATGAGCACTTTTTTTTCTAACGTGTAGAGAAAAATTGCTTTCTCTATTTGAAGTCATAGGATAGACTCTACTTTATTGCGTGTCGTCTCTCATTCGATTGACATTAAAATATTTGTCATTCCATAACGAGATTCGTGGTTGATGAAGCCAGAAATAAGGGGAATCGAGTCTCTCTCTCTCTCTCTCTCACAGAGTGTATTCGGAGACCATTAAACGACTGAACCGTGAATTATTGCCCTCTGAATAGCGCAAGAGTCGGATCGAAGGCTCGGTACGAACCGTTGCTTCATTCCGGATTTAGCGCGGAACGAAGCCGATCCGAAAGCCGTGAGGGATTTGAAGTGTTGCGAACTCACCGAGAGAGCCAATATTTCACCATTGAGTCAGATGAATAATATTTTTGCCCCAATCTTCGAGCGCAATCTTCGAGTCTTCTTCTTGAAATATCTATAGACGATTCACGAAAAAAAAAAAAAAAAAAATCCCGAAAAAGCAATATTTTATCTAATTTTTTTTAAATTAATGAACAGAAGTGATCCGTTATCCAATCAGCAAAATTCATACAAACCTTTTTGACTAACTTTTTTTTTTATTTTTTTTTTTGCTTTTTCCGACCCCAACGTTGCAGTAGCCATTTGCTGTTTTGCGTTACCCATTATTTTATCACACGTTGTCTTCATCTCGTTGAATAAGAAACCATCATACTCTTTGACGTGTTTCATCATTTTCTGGGCTTCTCTCTTCATTAAATAGGTAATGAGAGCGTAGCGTAATCGGAGTGCTTGAACCTTAGAGACTATAAATATAACATTGTATATTCCATAGACGTTGCGCAGCAGCAGCATCCACTATATTTCGCAGTCGAGACGTAAAATTAATTTGCACTTTTAATGCAGCCGAACCCCTGTTGGACACTCGATCAGCGTTACGTGGCCGTAAATTCTTGCGCACGTGTCGACATTTGAATTCTCTATGCGCGCTCTGTTGTACTTCTTTCGCTTCTATTTTTCTGCTGTTATAGTTCGAGTTTAATGGCATTTATCGTTAAATACACGTCAAACACAAAAGCGACCGATTTTTGCGTTTCTACAGTACTTGAATATGGCGACAAAAAGTCGGTTCCGACGTTCATTGGCTTCTATTATTAACTCAAATAAAGTGTCGACTATCGTACACTAAAAATTTATTAACGTTTCGTCGTTGTTGCTTTTCAAAAACCCTACAGAAATGAAACCTCACGCGTTCGAATTCGTTGCTGAATAAAATAAGCTAAACAAATTCATGACGATAGGCGTTGTGAATACCACCGTAAAGCGTGAATAGTCACACCGTTGATTCGTTCAAACACGTCCAACGTGTATGCAGTGTAATGCCAGATGGCATTGAGGGTAATGGTTGAATTTATTGTCATGAATAAAGGCGCACGTTTTGAGGTTCCGGGTATAGCGAGCGTAGCCAGTGTGTCTAATGGACGTGTGCATGTCATGACACAGGAAGTAGTAGTGGAGGGGCTACGGTCAGACGAACGGTGTGTATTTGGTGCAGTGACGTCGATAACCGTCGTCGAGCATAGCACGCTAACGCCATCTCGCCAAATCTCATTGAAACATTGCGAGGGCGGTACTCCGTGGAGCTTGAAAAGCTCAACGCGCTCTACCGGAAGGTAACATTCCGTGAGTTTCTGCAAACCCGGAGTGTGTTACCTCCGAAAAGGGACGTTTTGCTCCGTTGGAAAATCGATCACAAATATGCATTCCAGTTTCGGAGACAGAGTTCGCTGTCTGACGACGTCCAATTTTTTTTGTAACCCGACATTTCCGATCTCCTGTTCAGGACGAAGGTTTCATAATTCTACACGCGATAATCTCGTATTGAATTTTTTTTAACAGAAAACTGTATTTGTTACGATACAATCGCGTTGAATCAAATTATGCCGAATTTCTAACGATTTATGACGAATTTGATCCACTAAACGAACTACAGTAGGGTAGAGGGATATTCCGATGAATCACTGACTTTTACATACATATATGAATAACGATATATTTTGGCTGCACTGCCAGTCTAAACATTAACAAACTCTACGATAGTGTGCAGAACACCGTCTGACGATTATCGGGCTGCGACTACTTTCTAAGAAGCCCTGACGCACGAGATGCGACTACTTGCGACAAGTGTTCTCGATACTAACGGCGAGGGCTTTCTCTCGCTTAAACACACGGCTGCGCAAACAAAGTTTGTACTATAATCGTCGAGTGTTTGGCCAGTTCGCTCCTCTATCTCTCTCGGTACTTTCTACGTTTATTTGATCAAGTCTATCATAAGGCATTATTGTTGGAGAGAGAACAAGCAAACGTGGAATAACGAAACGCCGAGAGAGAAATAGGCGAGAGGGGTGGCATAGCCCAGGGTGTAAAGTGCTATTAATATACGAGGAATCGTTAAATATAGACTAAAAAAAAACCACTTCGGCTGATGATCGATGGATCAATTTATTATTCGAGTTGAAACATGTGGCAGGGTCTCGATTGCCGGTGGCGAATAAGAGTAGTGTCAATCTTTACGATTCGATGCGGACGATTTCCGGTTAGAGCCCGAGGCGTGCGCCACCTCAATCGTAGAAACTCTCTCGCTCTTCCGACAGAGTAGTGTGCAAATGTTCCCTTGTGCCAACATCACGCTGTCGGAATAGTCCATCGTTGAACTCTCTCTTGTCTGTGTTCTCTTCCCGTTCGTTTGACGTCACACGCTGATCGTTAGCACGATGCGGCGAGGACAGGGCGAGCGACGAAATGGAGGGGAGGATAGAGGCGAAGAGCAACGCGAGCCGCCTCTCGACGAGCCTCGGTGGCAGTGACCGAATTATTATAAATAATCTCCCTCTGTGTTTACCGTTGTGAAGTGGCTTATGTCTACTACTTCGTTCGATGCCGAAATAAAACTTTTCTGCGCCCTTTCCTTTTTTATCATCCATCGATTCGTGTTCTACTGTTTTTCTTATCTAATATGTACGAAGCATCGATGTTTAAGATTTAATCTCGTTCGACATTTGAAACGTTAAATATTTCGAAGGTTTCGTCGCGCCACAATTATAGTTTCTGTTGTTTGCTATCGAAGAATGGAACAATAATATCGTTGAGTAAAATACGTCGAATTATTGAAAAAAAAAAAAAAAAAAAAAAAAAAAAATCAGACATTCGATCGAAAAAAAGAAATGCGTAACATCTGCTTTGTTTAAATTGAACTCTTGGTAAAATTAAATTCATTTTCACTTATCTAAAGATCGTATTTGTAGGAAATTGGGTAGATTGGTGGATATCGATTGGACCTTGCATTCCATATACATTTTTATCACATTTCCTCTCAATACTTCGAAGTTTTTTTTTTTTTTTCTTTTTTTTTTTCATCCGTTCCAGTTCGGAGAGGGTTCGCTCAAGGCCAACGGTGCCAGTGGCCCGAATAAAGTTGCCATGGGGTTTGTAACGGTGGTTTTCCGCCAGAGAGCGTTCTGGTTATTTCATTGATGTACGAGAGATGGCCGCATTCACGGGAAGCGTTTGCCACCCCATCGAAGCGCTTCTATGCGGAGAAGCAGCGGCAACGGCAGCGAGGTGACCTACATTGGGTCGCCTAGCCACGGCTGTAACTTGCTCTGCTCCACCTTCGTACCTCGAAGCCGGTGAATGGACCCCCGACATGACGCACACACCATAGCGCACACGAGCGTTTTTTCGCGTGAACCAACGACTCCCTCTGTCCCCATCCTCCTTTCTCCTCTACCTTCATTCTCGCAACCGAGGCTACCGCAGTCGTTCGTTCGTTCTCTCGAATCCGCACAACGCCGTTGCACACTCATCCCCGCACACATGCTCTTCTCACCATTGGAAATTCTCGTCTCGACGATAAGCCCATATTGAGTCGAGAAAACAAATACGGCAAATCGCTCGAACGAGACGATTATCACTAGTCAACATGAATTTTTTCACTGCATCTATTTTTCACGATTATTCCGAAGCTCCCGAGATATACATAGTTTTGACAATTACTTTTTTTTTTTCATTCTAATTGACTTTATTACCAATCGTTTCGATGACGTTTAAGTCAATAAATCGAATCGAATTCCTCAAGACTCGGAAATATCGATAATAAAAAAAATAATAATAACTACGGTTCCGTGATTTCGTCATAGTGTCATAATTTCTTCGACAACGAGGCGTAATTTCATTGAGGACGATTGAATCGTACTTGTCAACCAGAATCGAAGCGAACACAGATAGAGAGAGAGAGAGATGAAAAGCGAGTCCGCGGGTACGGTCTATCGAGTTTGCAAATGGGTCAGTCGATGCTGATTGATCGCATAGACACCGACAACCACCGCAAGATGTTGCCTCGTCGGGCTCTGGTATGGGATAGATGGAGAGGCTATTATTCGAAGGGGATTCGCGTGAGAGCGAGACGAATTGACGCTACGGTTAAACTGTCGAAGCGATAATTGATCGGCAGAAACTGTGCTACGGTTCGTCAATGAATTCTCAGTCCCTCCCCCCTTTTTCTCTATCAAGAATCCATAGTTTAACTTACGTCAGCGGTGTTTTCTCAGTTGAAACTTCAGTTACACTGGAAAATTGCTCGACGATATCGACAGGTGTAAAAAGTTGAAAGATTTCGTAAGATACTTGTTAACCAAACGGCAAAAGATAATTCATTTTTTTTCTTATCGAGAATCGTTGTTATTCTAAAAATTAGTAGATATTAAACATGTGGAGTGAACAACAGGATAAGATAGACAGTCAGAACAGTTGGGATAGCGATGTTTTTTAAGCGAAAAACAAAGTAATTTACTTTTCTTTTATGTTTCAAGTTAATAGAGTGTAAGTTTTAAAATATACCGTGAATAAAAAACGAGAATAAAAAAATATTCGTTTAAGAAAAAAAAGTTGCGATCATAATTGCCCCGACTGTCGCAGTTACCCATGTTGACCGTAAATAATTAGAATTAAAATTGCATAGAAACATTTGAGGTTAGATGTCCCGAATTGAAAGTTGTAATCACGCGCCTCGTCTGGTATGTTGAAATTCGTGCTTTGATGTACGATTGCCCCAAATGCGCGAACCCTTCAATCTCCACAATACCCACGTAGTACAGAGAACCATCGTGAACGAGGAGTGGGGGTAGCAACGAAAGCGGAGTTTGCTATTCAGAACACGTGGGTTTAACTATAGTTAATTGCATTCGCGGTGGAATCGATTGAAACCACTGCAATATTGCACAGTTGAATAGAAAATAAAAAAATATCATCAATTAGAACGCCGAATGGTATTGCGCAGTCAGGGTTCTGAGTCGGTGTGTGGGTTATGTAGTCCGTCGATTGCGTGCGCGAAGTTATCGGTGAAGCTGTTGAGCCCCCGCGTGTAGGCGTGGCGCGACATCAGCGTCGATGTGTTTTAAGAGGACTCGAGGCCCTTTGGCCTTTAATCTTCGTTCGGCCCGAATGTTGTCACTTCTAGGCTCTCTCTCTCCCGTCAAGAATCCCGTCACCACCCCGTCGGGTTTAAGATCAATCATCGAGTAGGAAACATATCCACCGAGACATCCCCCGACCATCCGTCCACTTCCCTTAAGCCCCGCGGCGCATTGTCTTCGCTAAAAGAGTTTTCGAAGCCAAGCACTTCTCGTCGGAGATGCTTTGTCGCCTGTGGCTTAACGCCGCTCGCTTCGGCTCGAGTGTTGTGCCTTCCGGGCTTCAGAGAGATCGGGGTACATTGACCTTTAGTCGAACATCGATTGCCCAAGAAAATCTATTTTTCCTCCATTTATTTTCGTAGCTCACAGAAAAAAATAGATGTAACGAGAATTTTATTCAATTGTTATGCAGAAAGAACATAAAATTTGATCGTAAAATCCCCATCGGCACTAGTCTGCACTCAAGATATCAAGATGCACATGTTCCCCGTGTTAAAATTCTTTAGGTTAACGTTATGTAAAAAAAAAAAAAAGAAAAAAAAAAAAAAAAAAACAGGGTGGGACACAAACTTGGGGATGGAAATCGTCCAAAGTATTATTTCGAATGGCCGGATAGCTGCAGACGGGAGAGAAACGCTTTGTTGGCTTACTTCCACGTCGCGTTGCGGACTGAATTCCGGTGGCCCAAATTCACCGATATTTATTGGACTACACACAGGCGCTCGAACTTCGATCGTATTATTTGTGAAAGACATGAAGATAGAAAGAAAGATAAGAACTCTCTCCCTCTTACGTTACTCGAGTCTCTCGTGTCCCACTGACAGATGTTTTCTTAAAAATTTCCTTACCGATTACGCTGCAATTCGTTCAATCGTAGATTTCTGGCATTATGAATTTTTAATAAACGTTAGTCAGAGAATATAAAAAGCAATTTTCTTTCTTGTTCCCAAAGACTTTCCACCCCGTCGGCCGTGCAGCTATTTTATTTTCAATTAAATCCCCAGATCTCCCCGTCGGCGATCCCTCAAGTCGACATCATTCTTACCGTGGAAAGTAAAAAAAAAAAAGTGCTTACTGCGGGAAAAACTCTAAAACCTTCCTACCGTCACTGTGAAACTCCAATATATCGTTCTTCCTCTTCCGATGATGTAATTTATTTGACGATATTGCCATATCCCCCTCCGCACTTTTATCGGTTTAATACTTCGCGGGGCTATCCACCCGGCTGTGTCCCTCCTGCATCCCTCCTTCGTCCCACCGCTCCGCGCCTATTGTGCTTTTCTTATCAGAAATCACGTCTACCGGAATTTTTCGTTGTATATAGTATACGACCGTCTCGTAAAAGCCCGGCCGTGGAAACTTATCGCGGTGTATTGGTTGCTCGACGAGGCTCGTATTATCGTATGGCCGTTCCTCTCCTACCCCCGTGGCCTTAATAATCGATTTCGATTGGTGCCCATAGTCCCGTAGTCAAACCGAGCGGATACTCAATAGGATACTCATGTACCCTCCGGTATATACGACCGACCGCCCCTCGCTATGAATAGGGTCAACTCTCCGCAACGAGGCACCCATTTCAATTGAAATTTCTCCGATACCAACATACAATCCCCCCTTTCTCGCTTTCGTATAATCCAACGACCCTAATTATACACACAATCACCTACAAACATAAATACATTTCATTCACATTATATTTTACCAATAATATCGGAGAAAAAGAAAAATGTTTCTCTCGAGTGGAAAGTAGAGTACGACAGTGGGTGAGCATCAAACAATGAGGCCTATCGCTATGTGTCCCACAGCGTGGAAATACAGGTAGTCTGTTGACGAGGGTGTACAACGGAGAAATGTTAGCCATATAGTAGTCGGGCGTCTGACCGCGTGGCCCGTGACCACTGGCGATGTCGATATCGCCAGTGGTTGCACGGATCGTGGCGACTATGAAAGGAGATAGAGGCATAGGTATGGCTCCCTTCTGCCGAGCACACGCCATGCCATAGCATAACCGTATCCACTGGCGCAGGAGAACGCGCAAGTTTTACACGCCGTTTCTGTCCTACAAACTGCTGCTGCTGCTGCTACAGTGCCAGTCTGCACTACTCAAAACTCCGGTGGCGCGCGCCTACCTACCCTACCTGGCTGTAGATCCGCACCGCTATGAGTGATGCAAGAACCGGTACAGGACGCTTCCGACATGCGCGGCGCGCGTGCAGCTACGAAATGCGTTCACAGACCTTGACGCTTACAGGGGTGCTTGTGTGACGCGCCGGAAATTCTTGTGGTGGCCCTCACAGGATCAGCTGACTTAATCTGCGATATGGTTCAGACGGAGTGAATTGCGATTAGAGTAGGTGCTTGGATTACGATAGACGGATAGACGCAATGATAGCGATAGGGAACACTAGCGTGCCTCTCCATCCTACGTCTGTCTCGTACGTCCATAAATAGTTACACCGGTTGTACCTGTATCAAGCCCGGGATAGATAGAAAATCTTAAGTAGAGATGGATAGGTAGAAGGTAATGTACGCAAGAAGATAGCGAGGTAGCGAGCAGTAGACATTTGCAGGTAAAGAGCGGAGGAGTGAGTGGCGCTGTAAAGAGTAGAACCACACACACACACACACACACACGCATATACATTCACATATACACAGTTGAGGTAAAAGAAAGAGTGAGGGCAAGTGATGCCCGTAGCGTGGGAGGTCTCGGTATAGCGGGCCAGGATCAGTCGCGGGGAGTGGTGGAGGTACACGGGTGCTTCGAGTCAAGCTGGATGGGTGGGTGAGGAGCCGTGGAGAGAGGGGTGTATTGATTGCGCGTCGTTTGCGAAGGAGAGACCGAGAGAGAAATTGGTGCGCGCGAGAGAGAGAAAGATGAGCATCAGCGCCACGGCCTTGTCTCTTCGTCCACCCTGCGCACTGGCACCCTCTTCTCTCCCTCACCTTCCACTTTTCTCTCCTGCCCTATCTATCTCGCTCAACGTTGAGTCTGGCTTTACCTTCTCTGTGTATCTCTCGCTCTCTTGGTCTTCCTCCCTCGTTCTCCGGTGTTCTGGCCCTTCTGTTGTTCCCCGAGTCTCTTCTCGCTTGGCCAGCCCCGACGTATACCTACACCCGTATTCTCGCCCCTGCTCGTCGGGATCAATGCCGTCACTGCATGCACTGACTCCGGGGGGGTAGCATACCGATGTGTGTTCCCATTGTGTTGCGCTTATTCGCCAGGTATATTCGCAACAGTAGCACACAGGTGTACACACGGCTACTTTTTTTTTCATCCGGGCGTACTGGCCCGGTGATTATCACCGTTGATGCCGAGAACAAGAGAGAATCGGTGGAGTAGCGCAAAGAAGGGAGTCGGGATAGAGGGTAGAGCTCCGCATGTACCACCTGGATGCCTTGGTTCCTTTATAATATTACTCAGAAAAGGGATTACTACCCCGTTGAATCATGCCTTCTTCTTTTTATTATTGTACTAATCAGTGACGTAAGTTTAGTGCTGACGTTACGGCACGTTATTTTCAAGATTCTGGTAGAGACTCGTCACATCTTCAACCTTTCCTTCTCACGCCTCCACCTCCATCTTCAAACGAATCCTCGATTTTAGCAAAGCCCCCCCGCCCCCCCCCCCCCCCCCTCTCCCCAATCCTCGGAGCCGCCAGTTCTCTTCATCCCCGTCGTTTGCCGAGGTAGAAGACTCGGTGGTACTCGGTACTCGGATATTGTCGCAGGAGCCGAGGTGAGCGCGAGAGAGAGAGAAAGTTACCCACCGGTGTGCTGGCGCATGGCCGAATACCCACGAAAATTCACGACCTCGTGTGCAACTTCGCTCCGAGTCATGCTTGTAGACCAGCTTCCCGAGGCCCTGCGTCTTCAACCGCATTGACACTCGAGCGCGGGCGCAACGCCCGTGTCCTCTCTCGCTCTCTGCGACGAAAATTCTTAGTAACGTTACTGCGGATGTTGAATACACACACACACACACACCTTTGTAACGTAATTGCTTTTCTGCGGTCCTAACGTGTAAGAGAAACCGCAGGGGGTGATCGTTATCCTGCAATGGACCCGGATACGTTTTCCACCTCTCCTATAGCCGGAAGTAACATCTTAAATTTATCTAATTTGACTTCAAATTGCTTCAGTTGTTTTACAAGATTTGTGAAAATCTTCTTCAGTTATTCACCAAATAGCATAGTATTCCGAAAAAATGCCCAATCAACGAAAAATGTTATAGTTTAAGATTACACGTATTGGTTATTCAGGATATCCGTACCAATTAAAATCCACACGGCAAATACCTGCTCACTATTGCTATCGTAATGTCTTACATAACAAGGACCTCGAGAGTATCGAGGGGATTGCCGGCTTATGAAACGTCGTCGAGGTCGTCAGGACCGGCAAAACAGAAGCATAATATCCTGGCTACCTTTCGGAAGACCAAATCGACGCGAAGCATTCGACAATCGTCGCTCAACGATGACCGAAATAAAAAACAAATATTGCATTTCCAATTTTCGTATAGCGCATCGAGAAAAAATCCATTTTTGTCATGTGACAAAAAACCATGTGCGCTGTTGCATAACGTAAAATCTGAACAAAAAAAAAAAATATACCAGGGCCCGACCCATCGAGTGTCACGTCATTGGGCGCCGACGATAACCGAAGCGGGCTCGTCGCTCGTCGAGCTTTCACGATGTGTTGCTTCGCCTCTCGGGCCAAGCGGCGGCGGTGGCGTGGTGTACGTCGACGAGGGGTGGGGGATTGCCCACGAGAGCTTTTCCCGTGTGTACGATTTGGTATTGGTGATGTACGTACACACAAAAGTCTCGGATGGCGAGTAAGGCACAAGTGAGCTTGCGACGAGAAAAGGAAAAGGATGACAGTTGGTCGCGAATGAGAGAGAGAGGAAAAGAAGCGAGAAGACACATGGTGGGTATAGTCGAAACGAGTAGATGGGAGAGAAAGATAAAAAAGAAAACAGGCGGGGGAGGTAAAGCTTTGAAAGCGACAGAGAACGAAAGATGGATATATATATATACAGGCGTCGAAGAGTAATAAGAGCGAGGTAGAGTTTGCTAGTAGAAACGGCCAGTGGGCAGACGAGGGAGGACGGCAAGAGGAAGAGAACGGGAGGGGGGTGTAGCGCGTGCAAAAGCGAAAGGCCGACAGAGAGGTAGCGCGCTCGGGTTTTCGAGTGAGACGAGAGAGAGAGAGAGAGAGAGACAGCAGAGCTTGCGGCTGTGTGTGGGAACGTTGGAAATAAGAGAGAAAGACAGATAGACAGATATATAGAGAGAGAGAAGGGATGTAGCGACGCAGCAGCGACGCGAAAGCAGGTGGGGGGCGCGCGCAGCTCAGGCCTGACAGGCAAGGCAGGCAGGCACGCAGGCGGCCAGCGCACCGCTACCGCAGCCTTGCAAGCTCTCTCCCGAAGAAGCTTAGAGCTTACACCTCGTCGCTGTGTGTTCTCGGCGGTGTGTGTCGTCGTCGTCGTCGTGTGTTAAATAAAGAGGGCAAGAGCAACATACCGGGGCTCTCTCGGCTATCAAACTGTTGACTACTGACTCTCATTCGACGTTGTTGTTTCTCTGTGTGTTTCCCATCTCGTTCATTATCGAGATAGAGTGAACGACACGATCGTGCGTGTGCGCGTCAAACGTATCCCGGACGGTGAGAGTCACACAGGAACGTAGACGAAGAATAGAAGCCGTAAGAGAAACTGTTGAGATCAGGGTAACCGTGAAACGGCGATAAAAAAAAAAAAGTAAAACGGAAAAACGAAAAAAGAGGCGAAGAAGTGTAAGATAAGTGGAAGTGGGGAAAAGAAGAGCTCGACTCTGTACGCGTGAAGAATAAGAATGAACGAGGAGGCTTCATACTTTTATCGTCGTGAGACCCAGGAGTAAAGAAAAAAAAACAGAAAACGAAGCTCGAGTACAGAAACACTACGGTGAGAAACGAAGCGAGAGAAGTGCGCGAGCAACGTGTCGGGATAAAGCGAGATAACGAAAGAGGGGGTAGGCGAGCAGGGGGCGGAGAAAAAAAGGAGTGAAGAGAGCGAGAGAAAGGATAGATAGGATAGATCGTAGGATCGGAGTGAGATAGGTGCTACCACCGTTCCGGTAGCTCCTGCTGCTGCTGCTGGCGCTACTGGTGCTGCTGCCACCGCTGCTGGTACCGAGACTAGACGGCGGTTGTGTTTTGTGTTTCCTCTTCTTATCCTCGAGGATCTTCTTTCCGACGACTCAAACTATTGCTCGATTAATACGAAAGTGGTGATTTTTCAACGCTTGACAGTGATATCTCGGGTTCGAGCAACATTCGGAATATCGGATACAATAGAAACAAAAAAAAAACGGGAAAAAAAACAGAAGACATAACAGATTGGACAAGAGATCGTAGTGATCAGGGGAAAAGGTTGGCTGTGAGCAGACATCAGTAAACTGAGATCGAGTGAGTCGCTTGGGCCGTTGGGGATTTTCATTGCGAAACCGTGAATTCGTGGATAAAAGAAACGAATACGAAGTAGATATATTGCCTGTGGAAGAAGAAGAGGCGGTGAGAGACAGAGAGAGAGAGAGAGAGAGAGAGGGGAGAGTTGGAAGTGGAAAGAGAGAAGAGGGAGTGAGAGAAAGCTCTCTAGCGATGGACACTCCTAGGCCGTGGGTGTCGGCGTGTCGTCGGTTCGTGCAGCGGCGGTACAGTGGGTGCTAGTGGTAGTAGCGAGAAGAGAACGGACACATAGACAGACAGAATCAGATACATAACTCGAGAGAGTGAACTGGTGGCAGAGAGCGCGCGCGAGGCGCGTCCTCGCGAACCTGAAAAGCTTCAACTGGCATCGGCGACAGTTGCGTGCACACGGGGTGTGTACGCTTCGACGTTATAAAGCTCGTTTATTTTATTTTTTTCTCACTACTTCCCACACTTTTGTGTCTGAAGCTCGTGGTGTCGATGAGTGTTGTCGATTGTATGGACAAGAGAGGGGAGGAACATTTTTCGAGTCATCGAACGATACGTAATAGAGCGTGGAGAAACGTGTAGAAAGCTCTCAAACGGCGTAGTATATAAACGCCAGACTCTACGTGTATCCACGGGTAGAGCGCGATCCATAATTCGCGTACGCTACCCTCGAGGATGCAACGCTCCGTTCTTTGCCGGGACACGAAGGAGAACGCGACACTCTCGGGTTTGCTACGCTACACGCAACGCAGTTGAAAAAAATAAATAAAAAGAAATGAAAAATACACGCATGGTGTGTTTTGCGTTCCATTGAGCTCTTAAGGGCGGATACGCAACAACGGAACTTGGAGAAAAAAAAGATATATTAAAAAAAAAAACACACACACACGCAAAGAGAAAGGAAGAGAGTATACATAAAAATGAACACGAGAAAAATGGGATGCATGGGAAAACAAGTGCGATGACCGGTTTGATCTTTTTTTTTCTCCATAGCTACGTAGTGCTGCCCGTTACGGTTTACTATATCGTAGTATAAAGAGCCCAAAGCATTCGGCTCGGTCTCGTATATTACAAACGTGAAAGGTTCGCGCTCGCGCGGCTACTCCTGCGCGTCTGACTATATCGTTCATACTGTCTACTCGTTGAATACACTTTGGTCCTTCGGAGGACGATGAGGACTCTTGTTTCGTGATCTGCACTTAGAGACTTTTTCTTCGTTTTATTTTTTTATTATTTTTTTGTTTTGTTTTTCTAGAATTTATTATATGTATAAAAATATCTCACAGAGATCTATGTAATAGAATATATTTGCACCTGTTATACGTGAGAATAAAAAAAGTGTTGATGGTGATGTCGTACTAGTGGTGGTAGCAGATGATAGTGATTTCGATCGTGAAGATAATACGAAAAAAATAAAAGTGCGAAGGAAAATTAGTTCGTGGCTCATGTCGTCTTTAAGCTGTGCGTTAACGTTGCCCGCGTCGTCGTTCTCGTCGTTGTCATCATTGTCGTTAATAGAAAGTTCCTGCCGTGATTTACCGACGTAGGGCCGGGAAGAAGCAGCCATTTTGGTGGCTGTGGGCTGCTGCGGGTGTCAGCGCGGGATTGCAGAGGCTTGCGGGGGAGCGGCGCTCGGGGGCATGGGGCTCGGGAGGGGGAGCCGCCCCCTCTCGTAACCGCCGCGAAGCGCCAAGATTTCCCGCATCGAGTTCATCGAGAAATGGGGGCTGACCCCTGTCCTCAAACCGAGGCAGGACCTACGCCCCCACCGGAATGGTGCGGAGGAAGGCGACACGAGGTATACACAAAACATCCCTCATACACTACAGTCTTGAGTACAAGCATTCAATAACGAATCGAAACGATGTTTGTTAAGATTGACAACATTTTCTAAACTACGAAACGTAAAAACTAAAAATAATTTTTTCATTTTCAATTCTAAATCGATGATATAATGAGGGTTTTCAAATTCGGGAAATGAGCGGTGTTTGATATGGATTTTTTTTTTTTTTTTTTAACGAAAGTTTAAATAATTTTTTTTATTGCCGATACTCGCCGATGCACGAGGGTAGTCGAACGCGAGCTAATCCGACAGTCGTCGAGATAGTCCAGGGCTGTCCGGCCGACTGATACGTATGTACATACCGGTAACGTGCCTCTTGGCAAATGTCTTCTTGGCTCGAGGCCTACTGTTTCGAGGAACTTTTTATTCTTTCATCCCTGAAAGAAATCTACCCTCTTTTGCTCTCTATCGTGCGTCAACGATACACACACAGAGAGCTCGAATGGTGACGGCGTCGAGGTGAGATACCGCTCGCGAGCTCACCGTGCGATTTCGCGTAAAGCATTACGAGAAGGAGGATGAAAGACAAGGAGGGGAGTGCCGGGTACGTCGATATAACAAAATACTATTCAATTCAATCTTTTTCCACTGTGAAACAACGTGCGGTTTTATTCATTAAAAGACAATCTTTATCTACTAAAAAGAAAAAAATTTCTGAAATTGAAGGAATTTTTGCAGGTGAAATTTTGTGATTCGAAGATTTTTTTTTTTTTTTTTTAAGTGTTAACCGCATAACATCTTCGATCGCGAGAAAATAATTAATGGTACTCATCGATAGATAGGGCTGTTGGATTTTTTTTAAATGCGATTATCCTTCTCTTGTGTAAAATATATTCATTCGAATGGGAGATATGGCGGACGCCAGTGGCACAGGTACACACCTGGTGGTGTTCGTTGGATGCTGCAACGCGCCACGAATAAGCCCGATCGGATACGCCCGAAACCACGAACTTCCTCTTCCACTGTGCACATCTCCCCTCTCTGCGTTTTACCCCGATATATCACGTTTCACGAAACGTGCCGGTGCGTCCCCGGTCATCAATCGATTTTCGGGATATATCGAATTATTTCCGACAGCATCATTGTATCCCATCTTTCTTCAATCCCTCGTAAATAATTTTTTTCCAACTGCACAATCTCGCGGAACACAAATAGCTCGATTGCAGCATCATCCTCGAGAAACACTGAGGTGTACTCTAATAAATTGATCTCGTCGGTCCTGTGGGAATAATGGAAATTTTTCTCTCCTTTTCAAGAGCTAAAATCGTCGGGGATACTTATTACATGTGCACGTGGCAATAATTATCATTCGAGTGTCGCGTACGCTTGTGCGGGTGAATGTGTGCGTTTATGTGTGCGGATACGCAGAGATCGAAGAGTATATTTCTCAAATGCACATTCCGATCGTGACGAACAAGTTTGAATCTCGTGGGAGTCTGTTGATGTGTACGAACGTGAATATATACCCTGGCAGCGTTCAATTATAGAACTCGAATATTCATTCCTCAGGCATAATCTCTCGTCGAGACAGCGTTTGTAAAAATAGCACCGTTTAATTCCGACCCTTTTTTTTTTTTTTCATCGGCTCGTATCGCGATATCAAGAGAACTTTCCGCGTGGGAGTTTCAATTGGAGCAATGAAACGCCACACATACACACGTATGATATACGATTCGCGTGATGCACGTATGTAGCCGCCAGGTGTACTTCAATCCTACCGTCGAATCAATATTTATATCGAACGAAGCGAAAGATAGCCAGTCGAAGTGAAAAAGCGTGAGCAACTGCTGCTTCAACGTGTACCGTTAAAATTCACGTTAGGCATCCCCGGCGCGTATCCTCGTATACATGCCGAAATCCACTAAAATGTGCTTCATACGTGCGCTCGTGCGAGAACCACTAGAGGCGCTTAGTTAAATATAGTAGCGGGTACAAGATTTCGAGCATTACACACTTTATGGCAAAGGCCATTACCATTAAACGTTGTAAAGCGTTTCCTCGAGAGTTTCACGCGAATTCGTTACCGGTACAAGTTTTAATAAAAATAACAACGGCCGGACACACACGTGCTGTGTGCTCGACGGCCACGAGGACGTCTGACGTAACGGACAATTAGTCAGGTTAATTGACGCGGGAATGACGACAGTCAATTGCAGAAATAGAATTGGGACGACAGTGAAAGAATTGAGTGGTAACGCCCGGCTCGAGTCAGACACCAGTGAAAGACGAAAAAAAAAAAAAAAAAAAACCGAGAAAAAAAATAAACAGACGAAAGCTTCGAGAAACCGGCTAGGAAACTAATAAAGTGAATACGTGCAATTAGGAGAACCTCTCGAGGCACGAAAGCAAAGTAGGCACGTGTAATCTGCACGAACGTTGATTTAGATAATGTGTGTATGGCGAAGGATTTTGCTGTATTTGTGAATATCAGTGTTCGCTGTGTATATCATTGTACATGGATGAAGTTTGAGTGGCTATATGTGTGTGTGTGCTGCAGGGCATCAGTGGCTACTCCGTGTGTTCACCTATTTCATATCGCATTGCGGATCGGCATTGCGACAAATTTCTGATGCCAAAGGTGATTATCGTAATTCGAAGACGCATCATGAATGGACATTTCACGAAGGATAATTATCAATTTGCAGATACGTTGAAATTATTATGCGTAAAAAAAAAAAACTTCGCGCGAGTCCGCACTCGTATACGCTAGGGTTGCATTTCGAGTAACTTCGTGCTTTTTTCACCAAGTTTTGTATTATTTAAACGTCCCTATTTCCGGAAGTGGTGGAGTGCAGAGTGTACGTCACGTTGCCGGTGCTTCTAGTGCTTTTGCTACGGTTGGTTGAACGACGAGAAACATACACGGGGCGGCCGGGCGGCGCGCTGCAGTGCGGCAAAGTCGGAGCACAAACCGTGGCAGTAGTAACGGCAGTACACGTCAGGCCCACTTTCCATCCGCTCCAGTAGAGTCTCCGCTTGTTTGGGTCATGCATAAATAAAACTTGAACACGAAGAATAAAAGAAGACGGATGAGATGGGAATCATGATAAAAAAAAAAAAAGCATCGTGAAAATATGCTAAATCGAGATCATTGCAGATAGAGTCTCGTACCTCGCGAAATAATTGAGTTGCGTTAATCACAGATAGAATATTCGTCGAGTCGCGCGTCTCGGGCGACACAGATTTTTTTCGAGTATCAGCGACGTAGGTACGGAACAAGGTCGCTCATAAATAAAGAACCGGAAGTAGAAGTTTTTTTTTTCTTCAGTCCTCAGACCAAAATTTTTTTCAAAGATTCTTCGAAAGTATAATTTAAGTCGAGCTTCTTCTTCCTCTTCAAGTTTTTTTTTTTTTTATTTTCAAATCCAAACTCTATACAGCGAACGAGGCTTTTAACTCTGTATGCGGTCCTCGAGTTTGAACGCTAAAGTAGCCGTTTGATGCTGGTAATAAAAAAAAAAAAAAGAAGAAAATGAGCCCGAAGAGTGGCCGGGAATACCTTATAGAGAGATGGTGAGATACAGGATGACAGAAGAAGGCCACGTGACGTACATGCAAGTCATATAAGAGAAGGATGAAAGAAACGTGAGAGAGAAGACGCGACGAGATAGGGTGCCGAGGGTGCAGGATAGGAGGAAAGGTGGAAGTGGTTGGTCAGAGGAGCGAGAAAGATAGAAAGAGGGTGAGAAGGGCAGTAGGACAGCAGCGCGTCTCGCGGTAGAAACCGAACGAGCGAGGTAGCGAAACTACGACGAGGGGGTTGCGGGCGATCATGGCATGTAGCCAATGCCGTAGTGCCGCAGTTCCCTAGGTACTCGCTCTGCAGCTTTTCTATTTTTTATTATATCTGTATTTTATCGGGGCTCCCGAAATTCCCAGTGAAACAATCTTTTTGTATACATATATATATAGATATTCATCCGCAGATATTATACAAAATATATTTCTTGCTCGGAATTTATTGATTTTCAATCGAGCGCATTGGGTATCGATTCAAAGACTGTTTCATTCAGTCTGCACCTGAATAGCTTTGACAGTTAAAGTTACGTTTCCTTCCACGTTTAATACTTCCCTACAGAAATCTCGTTTTTTCTTTTTTTTTTTTTTTTCATTAAGTTGGAGTATGTGAAAGTCTGTTTTTTTTCTTTTTTTTTCGCTTATACGAATTCTCGTGACGTGTAAAGTACAGGAATCAGTTGAGCCTTGGCACATGTGAGGCAGCTGAATACACTTCCGGAATGCTCTCGCAGTATGCGCCAAACTAACGTAGAGGGTTGTTGACTAAGGGTGGGTCGTACTGGGTCGCTCACCCTTCCCGCGAACGTTCTCTTTTCACCCTCGCTTTCTGACGAACACATACACACACACTGTTTCACCTTCTTCACTGTCGAGTTTCTAGAATTTCGGACAACACGGGAGGTGAATCTTTTTTTTTTGTTCACTCTTTTGTATCATCCGGCATTTTTGTTGGGAGACAGAAGAATCGCTACACGAATCTTCCGTACAGGAATGTTAGAAAACAGAAATTCTTCAGTACTCCGTACTGTCGGTATTCTACGAGTGCTAAAGAAAATTTATATAAAAAAGTAATGAACTGAAATGCAACGTGCATGATTGCGAGGAACGGCGTTTTCAAATGTAACGAAAAAAAAAATTATTCTGAACCGTGCAAAAGTTGATTAAAGTCCCGGCTCGCCACGCAAGTGCTGCTTTCATAACGATATTGACAGATCGAGTTGCGAGGCTCAGAACGACGAGACTCCTGTATACAGTCGAGTCACAGGCGTGTTACTTTTTTTTCTCCCGGTTCTGCTGCCTCGTTCTCGTATTGACTGACGTTTTGACGCCCGACGTGTGCAGTACCTCTCGTTTCAGCTTAATTAACCGTCTGGACATTGAGTACGGATAAAGCTGAGTAGAATATTTATTAATTCATTGATTCTAACACGAAACTCGGAACGGCAATCAGAATAATTCTTCTGTATTTCTAAAAGACTGTTGTAACATTGAAAATCTATTAAAATTCCGGAAACTATTTGCTGTAAAGTTTTTACTTATTCGTGAGAAACGTCACCTAAAATTACGAAACTCGGGACTTTTCGCGACATTATAAACTAAATCCGAAACGAATCGGACGTTTTTTTTTCATGTCATAAATTCAACGAGAAATCATAAAATTCTTGTGACGCTCTAATCGCGTTCTATTTTCTCTATTCCACCAAATATTTGGGAACACTAACAAACCACTTTGCGATTCGATAAGTCGATACGAGGGAGGCACTGTTGACCCAGAAACATAAATTACAATCGTAAATAGCAATGATTTATTCTTTCGTTTCCACAAAGAGAATGAAACAAAACAAAAACCTTGTAAAGCCCTCGAAAAAAATGTCGGAAACAATGCGATGCTTCAGCTTTAACTTATTAGGAACAAGTAGTGGCCCTCGAGATTAGGGTGATGGTTTGGAGTAGGTTTACCGTGTGTAAAACTCGCGCGTCAGGGGGTCTTTTTTTTTTCTTTCTCCATCGTCATTAATTCTACCGGAGGCCAGCAAGTTTCCTAAGTAGAGGTCCGCCCGGCATCGTCATTCCTCCCTAATCCTCCGGATGTACATCGATGCTAATGAACCGTCTCGCCTCTCGATACGTCTATACCCGATACGACGCTTGGATGAGGGTTGAGGGTGGAATAGGAGTAGTAGTACAAGAAGCAAAGCGGTAAGGGGGTAAGGAAAATGGTAGATCGAAAGCGTCAGGGAGAGTGTGCAAGAGGAAGATGCGGATGGCCCACTCGCATTAAACGCCTCGTTGAGAAGCGACGGGAGGGCCGTACACTGCGGATTCTCTTTTCCCTTCTTTGTTCGGTTGGTAAGTAGACGCCGGTTAAATGGAAAACGGGAGAGAGAAAGTCGAATAGATAGAGAGATAGAGAGTGAGTTGAAGTGACGATGAGGGCGAGAGTGTAAGGGGGTAAGAGGGCCCTTTTGAGTGGAGCCATAGATAGCTCAGCCCGGCTGACTCGAGTCGGGTACAACGATGAGTGGAAGAAGGTCGGTCAGGCGCGGTTGCCGAGGAGAGCAAGTACAACCCTAGGCATCAACCCAACCAGCCACTGGATAGGTGAAAGAGGAGACTCCCCGCAACGGAGGGCACTAGACCCGTTGACGAGGCTCTGAATTAGTGATGAACTCGAAACACCCCCGTATAGACGCCTACCAGTAGTTTGACGCCGGGTATATACGCTTCCAAGACACGAAGTAAAGTCCTCTCTCTATGTCGCCTAGACTCGGAAGGAGTTGAAGTAGCACCGGTGGGACCTCGCCTTACCGAATTTACAAGCCACAAACGTTTCCTCACAGAAATGTGAAGGTAGAGAGAGAGCTGCATTGAAGACGCAGTGCCATATTCCACTGCGACCATCATAGCCGAACGATCAAATACACGTACATAACTCTCCCTCGCTGACTTATACAACCGTGAAAACTTATTCCTCGTGAAATAGAGGTCGTTCAAGCTTCGAACGTACTTGCCCCACTATACAAAACTCATACATATATTCGTACGTTGTATGCCGCTCTCCTCTATCCTCCAGACTGTAGGAATAAGTATGCGACTTGAACCGGATATTAGGATATCACGAGAGCATTGTTTGATATTCCATTTTATTGAACGGGGCTTCGTGTAGGAATTTAGAACGGTGCCAGGTCCCTACACATCCAACTTTTTGGCATCCGGTCGATAAATTAGGCAGGGAAATTAGGAGAAAGCCGTGATACACTTCTCAATGTCAGGCGATATCCAACGGAGCTCACCGCTTGAACTTATCCGCTTGTTCGATTGTACCATACGTGAATCTATACCCATTCTGTATGCAGTTTCAACTGTAGAAAACTTTTTCTCTCAAATTCAATTCAATTTCATGGATGGTCAAGCGAATCTCGCGGAAACTTTTCAAGCTTTGACGTTACGTTTGTTATTTGTAGCACTGTAATGCGCGGTGGTTATGCGGTCAGAGGGAGAGAGTAGCAGACACGAGGCCGGCTCGAGTACAAGTCATAAAGATCTTATAGCTTTTTCTCCACAATTTGTTTTGGCAGCTGGCAAACATCGTACGGAGAATCGAGAGTGGATTTATAACCTCGATGAATGGTTTTACGAGACGGTCACATACCGTTACAACATAGCGTAAACCTGCGTCTGCGTGGATTTAGTTTATACACTATATTAACAGCGAGTCGGGGAGGGAAGTTGGGGCAAGTTTTGTCGTGGCTCATTAAAGAGTTCGTGAAACATATCGCCCACGAGAGTTTGTGCATTTAATCGCAGCATGTATTTTCAAACCGACGGTACCTTACGAGCTCCGCTCACTCGGCTTTTGATCACGCTAACGTTATTACCACTTAATGTTGTACAGCTTGCGAGACCCTCAATGGCCCGCGAAACGCGAGGGTACAGAGAGAAACCGCCTCACGGTAGAAAACTAAACGTTTGAAACATATTTACTCAGAAATTGGCAGTCGGAAAATAAGTCATCTGCGACTCTGGATGGCTTATTTGTTTTGTCAAAATCTCCGTTTTCACTCTTCATCGATTCCGCGTAACGTAGTTTATTCGAAAAATAATAAAAATTACAAATTGTTTTATATCATTTTTTATTAAATCGATCGTTGCGCAGTAATGATAGCGGTCGGGTAACGTGCGACACGGAGTCTTGCCGAACGCAATTCAAACTCTAAAATATATTTTATGACCGCGGAAATAACTGCGCTCCGAAAATTAACTAAAATCAGACCCCCTAATAATCCTTTACACAATTCTTCAATCATCCTTTTATACGAAGCCTCCGGAGTTACCCCGATTGCGGAACGCAACGAACAGTTCAGGACGTCATTCGCCTTCGCGCACCTAGAGATCATTTCGGCGCTATGCCACACTCGGCAACCCGGTACAACCGCATTACACACATTCCCGATACACGCAATATTCGAAATTCTAGGCGCGCTACTCAATACACATCACGCATAAAGTACAAACTTTCCTATGGTTTCTCAGGTTTTACTCACTTTTAAAATTTCGTTTAACACACGCATATTGTTCATCGTTCTCTTTCTCTGCCGACAAATAACATATGTACACGAGCACTCAAAAGAGGCACCGGCTGAAGGACTCCGGTCGATGGCCCATTGGTCAGAGGTCACAAAACATCGTAAGAGCGATCATAGCATTATGTAATACATGTACGAAGTGAAGACCAATAAAATTCTTGTACTGCTACTATATTTTATGAAACGTAAGTCAAATGAACAGAGAAATCCAGAGATAAACATTTGACATCGAAAAGTAGTTTTTTTTTTCTCACTTTAATGAGTAACGAACACACTGCCGGCTACATTCAAAGCTCACTGGGTCAATTGGTTCGCCGGAGTTTTCTGTTTGTGTGGTTTATAAAGGAAGAAAAGAACATTTTCAACACTCGAGTAGCCCGAAGTCTGTGAGCGGAGGAGGGGGGGATTACTCAAGAAAACTCAAAGTGTACGATGAGAATAGCGGTAGAGAGCGGTGTCGGCGAGTGTGCGAGAGCGTTGGCAATCTTTTCCGTTTGTTATACACCACTCTTAAATGCTTCTCTCCATGTTGCCAACTGAGCCTCAGGGGAACCGAAGGGAAGTCCGATAAAATTCGTGCATTTTTCTCGCTTCACTTCCAATGTGCTAAATGTGCAAGTGGTCCGCTCTCGTTTATCTTCAAAGGCATCGGTCTCGTCAAAGGAAAACGTTCAATCTTCGAACCAGACGCTGCAATAACTTTCAATAACGTTATTAAATAGCCGGCAACATTTTCGTATAATTTTGCGGTAGACGCGGATTCGAAGGTCCAATTATGACTTTTCCGTATCAAAGGAATAATTCAAGGGACTCTTGCGATGCCAGAAGTCATCTCCGGCCGTCGAAACTTCGGGGTTTCCCCGGTCTGGAGAGCAGATGCGATATTTTAAAAATTAACTTTACAATCCGCATGTGAAGACAATCAACCTGAAAGGTTCGCGCGGACTTGAGATGAAAATAATGATCTCAAGTAGGCAAAGGAATTTAATAACGAAATAGAAGTAACGGCGGAAGGCTCCAAAGAACGCATTTTATAGTGTCCACTCTACGATCCAAAGCGATTCTTGAACTATTTAAATGCAAGTATTGTATTGCCGCGGGAATACTTTTCGCTAACGAAGCTAATTGCCGTCCAGGGTTTCTAATAATCATTACAGTCCCATCTGTAAATGATACTGTTATTAGAGATGCTATGAGCTCATTGCCGGCACTGGGAGACTCAACAATTACCCAGACGCGGACCTCAATTTTGTTATTGTCGCGAAACAATATATATTCCGTTGCATACTTCAATTATGCAATTAGTTGCTATCGGCGATCAGCACTAAAACCTGTAGTTGACGTACTTAAGAAATGTGTTTAAATTTTTTTTATTTTACAACCAAATCGTTGAATCGGCATGAAAATTAAAAAAAAAAAAAACGGAATTTCAAATTTCCGTCCGTCATATTTTCCGGCAGAATCATCGTCGTGATCGAACCCCACTGTAGTCGACGTTACGTGCGCTGACCATGCGCGCTCTCGCGTCTCTCCGATAGTGAGTATCGACAGCCGATGACAGGTTGAATTTCCTCACGCATTTTTACACTCGCCTCGAATCATTGCCGTGTCACGAATGGTATTTCATACGTGCTTCATTTTTTATTTTTATTTTTTGGAACCGATAATAGTGTCGATGCTAAAAGCATCTATATCGACATCCCGTTGATCTATTTAAGGGGATTTATTACAGTTCCTCATTATAATTTTGTGATAGAAATTCATGATTGATGACGTTGTTAACAGAGTAAAAATTACTCTTCGTCGTTATTCATGTTTTACAATTTTTATTAACCGATATTATCGCTTCTTTTAGCGAGCAATTTTAAGACGTTCAAACTTCTTCGCGTGCAATGGGCTTTTAAAGAATGTCTACGAAACTAAAAACAATTCGGTTTGTAAAAAAATTATCTTTGGACGTGAAATCGTGATGTTTTATTTTTCTTTATTTTCGTTCGTTGTTTATACGAGATATCACTAACTTATTTTCTTTATTTGAGTTACAATGCTTCATACATATCATTAACGAAACATAAATGACCCGGCAGTAGTTTGCGGTCGACTCGATCTACCGGCGAGAACGAGTTGGGCTGACCACGCGGGCGCACGTGACTTCCGAAATACAGATTTCCTATCAGAAAACTAAGCTGCGTAAGTTATTTTCGGTAAAAGCTTTAAGCTATTTTCGGCGTCATTGCGGATACGCAGAACGCGTTGGCAGTCGAATATACGAGGACTGTAGAAACAAACTGCGATTCTCGCATTTCTTTATGCTCTGTGTAAAATTCAAGCCACTCTCGAGATACTCGGACGAAACTTAAAATTATTTTTATTTCAAACTGTATCAACCGAGTTTTTCGAATGTTTCGCAGAAAAGTTGCAGTTGAGTAAGAAAACATATTGTTGCGTTCTCGTCGAAATCCCATTGGTAATTTTCGAACGAGAATTGTTGACGGTAAAATCGACTTTTTACGATAATAAACTCCCTAACAAATTGCTAACCCATTATATAAAACATTGTGCAACATGACATAACCTTTTAAACGCCATTTTATATGCGAAATTTTCTATGCGCATTCATGTTTGTCGCATTTGATGCATCGTCACATGCGGCGAGGTTCGCACCTGTCGTCGATACAAATGTTGAATCCCCGAGGAGGTCTCATCGTTGTTAACAGCATTTGCAGAGTTCTATCGATCTTTCATGGTACAAAAAACTTTATCGAAGTTATCAACGCGTTATAATTATCAGAGTGCCATACATTTAATGGCTAGTTAACTCTTTGGAAAGTGGGTCAGAGTGCCTGCTGGTATCACGTTAAAAGTTGAACCGCTTCTGGCGAATGTCGTGAACGTGCTTACGCTGATGTTATATATATGCTGATGCGGACGGCGGTATATTTTCACGTGTTAGCTACATCCGTTATTTCGATGAAACATTAACCATAAACGACGATAATCGTCACAAATACATTTAAATATATTTTTTATGTATATAGCATTTTTCTTTTTTTAATTTCATATGAATTAAAAATGTCGTCGTGTTTTACAGATCGCTGCCGAAGCTCAGCAGCCAGGACGAGGAAGGGCCAAACACTCACACCCAATACACAGGCGTCACACACTTCGAGCCGATACCACACGATCATGGTTTCTGTGGAAGAGTCACCATCAACGTAAGATTGTCTTTTAAAAAAACAGAAAAATCTCATTCACGACTACACTCATTAATAGTTAGATTTATATTAGTCAACAATAAAAAAAAAAGCTTGAGTAGAGTTACCAGTTTTCGTAGGTCGAGTAGATGAGATTAGTTTAGTCAGATTAAAAGTAATGAACCTAATGATAAATAATTTACTCAAAAGCCAAAAGCTGATTCGCAAGTATTCCTGCCAATGTAACAACTAACTCTCCGTTCGAGAGACTTAAAGTAGTCACGTATTATTCTAATTCAATCCAAAGTACACATACGACAAAGACGCATCGTATTGATACTCTCAAAGGCTTAATCCTTTATTTATTCTTTTATTCAACGGGCAACACCAAGAGTTATTTGGCACGGGAGCCTATCGAGGATCGCGTGACGAATTCCGAATGAAACTTTTGCCCGAACGTCAACCGGCGGAAGTTTAAATATTATTGACCGGATAGGGCCGCTTTTTTTTTCTCTCCTCAAGTATTATTGCAGAGTGGAAAAACTTTGCGATGGAAGAAGTTTTATCTGCTGGAAGCGGTAGCGGTAAGCTCGAGCGAAATATGTTTTTTATATACAAAATAGAAAGATGTAGAGACTCGATAGAGTTTTTATTAAAAAAAAAAAAATATATATACATATATGCAAAATATTTTGCAGTATTGTGTAAAAAGAAACTTTTTTTTTTTCTTCGAACGGTGAACTTGATTATATTTAGAATATACGATATCTTGTCTGTCGGAACTTGGAACTTCAACGGTACAAGATTATCCGAAGACACAGGGAGAGAGAGAAGTGACCTAGACACATCATTTGGCCGGTGTCCAAGTTCATCTTGGAATCTGGAGTGGAATATAGTTGCAAGGTCGTATCGTGCGAAAGGGGATTATCCGTCCTCAGCCGAGGCACGACCGCATTGCGCCAATTACAGTGGCCGGTTGACGATGTTGTCTTGTTTCCTTCTTTATCTTCTTCAACTTCTTCTTCTTCTTTTTTTTTTGTAATTATTTTTTTTTTTCTTATTATTCCTCGTTTCGTCTCTACCCTTATTCTCTCTTGGAAGCCCTCCCCCAGACCCAGGATATTCGAATTAGGCCGCGCGGAAGACAGTAATTTACATTAACCAAGTTTGACTACTTAATACCTCGAGCACCTAATTGGCCCAAGTGGATCGATCTAATTCCGAAAATCTCTGTGCAGATTTACCGCCAAGCATAGTTGTGTATCGCCAGAGGCTTTCACAGAATCTGCTACCGTGATGCAGTTAGCGTAAGATCGTCTAATATGAAATCGTTTTAAACGTTTTAACAATGTGTGTCCGAAGAACCATTGATCATGCAAAATCGGAGCGACATTGGGCTATTAACGATTAGATGCTATTGCTGTTGAAATGAAATTGACTAGCATTTCGATGAGATAGAAATGAGCATTGATACTGATTACACGACGATCATGTGCGCATTTTTATTTCTATCGTCTGATTCTTGATGGCAATAGGATGAAATCGTTAAAACGAATTTTTAACTGGCTGATTTGATGGATTAAGGATGATACTGATAAATATCTTCAGAACTTTGGAGATACTTTGTTCTTCGATTTAAAAGAATTTCGTATTCTTTGATCTTAATTTCTAGACGAATCGTGCTGAATCCGTTATACAATAGTGGATGTAATCTAATGTTATCAATGTCGTTTTGCAGGTGAGCGGGTTACGGTTTGAGACACAGCTGCGTACGTTGAACCAGTTTCCGGACACGCTACTCGGCGATCCGGCAAGGCGGATTCGATACTTCGATCCGTTACGCAACGAATATTTCTTCGATAGGAATCGGCCCTCCTTCGATGCGATACTTTACTATTATCAGAGCGGTGGCCGGCTCCGTCGTCCCGTCAACGTACCGCTTGATGTCTTCTCTGAGGAGATCAAGTTTTACGAGTTGGGGGAGCTGGCCACCAACAAGTTCAGGTAAACGGTCTTTACCTGGCTAACGTTGTGTGGTCAATTGTCATTTTTTTTACTTTTTTTTTTTTAACTCGATGTTGTTCGTCAATCTGTTGTCACTACATTGAGAGTATCCGCATCTAAATGCGTGTTGAAACGCGAGTGTCCGTGGAATCGAACGAGGATAGGTAAGAATATTTGTAAAGCAGTATTTGAATTTTCTATTCAGGGAGGACGAAGGATTTATCAAGGAGGAAGAAAAACCGCTGCCATCGCATGAGCTCCAAAGGAAAGTGTGGCTACTATTCGAGTATCCGGAGAGTTCGCAAGGCGCGAGAGTCGTCGCGATCATCTCCGTATTCGTGATCCTACTCTCAATCGTGATATTCTGTCTGGAGACTCTGCCCGAGTTCAAGCATTACAAAGTGTTCAACACTACGACGAACGGCACGAAGATAGAAGAGGATGAAGTGCCGGATATAACGGACCCGTTCTTCCTAATAGAGACTATTTGTATCATCTGGTTCACGTTCGAGTTATCGGTGCGCTTCCTCGCCTGCCCAAATAAGCTAAATTTCTTCCGTGACCTTATGAACTTCATCGACATCATCGCGATCATTCCGTACTTCATCACATTAGGCACGGTGATTGCCGGAAAGGATAATCAACTAGACCTGCCGAAGGCTCCGGTCAGCCCGCAGGACAAGAGCACTAACCAGGCAATGTCCCTCGCGATACTAAGGGTCATCAGACTGGTCAGGGTGTTCCGAATATTTAAGTTGTCCAGGCACAGTAAAGGCCTCCAAATACTTGGACGAACTTTAAAGGCCTCCATGCGAGAGCTCGGCCTGCTCATCTTTTTCCTCTTCATCGGTAAGTCTTTTACTTCTTCTCGAACACTAATCACTTCACTCTTCGTTCGGGTACGTCTACGTAAATGTTTCGTAAACGCGTATTTTTATTAATTATTTATTTATTCTGTCTATGCACCGCCGCGAGTGCTTTTTCTTTGTAAACAAAAAAAAAATTATAATAATGTTATCCACGCTTTTTATCGCGATGAAAGAAAGAAAAAAAAAAGAGATAAATTGATTTTATTGTTTGTCGATTGCAAATATTTGAATTGTTCACTTACGGTGTTGCGATTGTTGCCGCGTCAATTGGCTTGCGTTTTATATTATTTTTTTCTTAATTGCCGTAAAATTTGCTTGAATCGGTAAACGTATTTGTTAATCCATTGAAATAACGTTTAATTTTTGTTTATTTTCCATCGGCTTTTTTTGCAATAAATTTGATATATTAAGGAGAGAAAAATGATTTTTTAAAAACGAGAACACCTCGCTTGACGAAGTTCTTGACCAGTGCCAACTCCTTCATATACAATCCACGACGATGAATTATTCTCTCTGATTATTATTCGAAACAATCGTTTTGAAGACATTATTGTGTTTTTTTTTTTTAATTTTTTCGTGGAAACGACAAATGTCGTTGCGAAAAAAATTGTCTGTTAAACGATTCGGTTTTGAATGATTATCGGAGAGACACCACGGAATTGGCATTGGTTTACGTTGGTATTCGAGGAAGAGAGGTCATGATATCAAAAAGGGCAGCCGGTGAAGATAGAGAGAGATAGGCGCCGAAAGATTAAAATCTTTCTGTAATTGATGCGGAAAGTCACAACGTCCGTCTCCACACGTTAACCAGACAATTAAAAACCGAAGGGCATTGCACACATCTTAACTATCTCCTTGCTAAATGCATGCGAGCCGGTGAGCGTGGTTAATACGTGTCAATTGAATAATCCATGGTAACTGGTTAAAATATGGAGTCGGTAAAAAGAAAAAAAGAAAAAAAAAAAAGAAGGAAAAGAAAAAACCAAAAACGGAAATGTGAGACTTGGTCTGGTATATGTTATTGTATAGGCAATTTTTGCTTCTTTCCACCTGCATTGAGGGATTCATATTCGATCGATGAATTTCTATTGTTCACAGAAACTTGCACGTCTGCCTATATGTCCTGTGTAAAACATCCAAACCTTCAGCCTAAATATCTCGAAAACGGTGTGGTAAAGCATCGATTTTTACGTCATTTATCAATGTAGAATCTTATTAATGATATAGATATTAAAATAGCCAGCCGAACAAATTATTGGGTTAAGGTAAAATGGCACAATGCCCGGTAACTACCTTAACTACAGCGAGAAAATTATTTTAAAAAATCGAATTAGCGGTAAAAGAAATCAAAACAAATGCCAGATTAACCCTCTAATGTGAAGCTAATAGTTATTAGAACATAGTCGGGGAGAGGCATATAGACTACAACGGGGGTGAAACAAATTCAGGTATATCTGATTCTCAAAAGAACCCTTTTGAGATCACTGAGAACTATTTCATAGCTTTTGGCACTTTCGTTCACTCTTTTGTTACTACTAATTTGTATCGAAGCTTAATTTTTGATTCATTAGTAGTTATCGCTCGATAGTGTCTATTCGTCAGGACGTCGATACGGTGAGGTAATAAAAGCTCATCACGATAGACGGTTAATCTGCGCCGTATATTTTTCAAACAACCGAACAAATGCTACGAATTATTGTGACGAAAGTTATTATTTCGGTAGAAGAGGCATTGAGTCATCGAGGCTATTGGAATGGGCCGATCGGATATTGTCCGTTTAAGCCGAAAAAGGTTAAAACAACAAAAAAAAACGTGTCCATTGTGGCAAAGATAGTAGTGGCGAGGTCGTGTTTCAGGGGTTATCCTGTTCAGCTCGGTGGTCTACTTCGCGGAGGCCGGATCGCAGGAGAGCTTCTTCAAGTCTATACCGGACGCGTTCTGGTGGGCGGTGGTCACAATGACGACCGTGGGCTACGGGGACATGAGGTACAATCCAAGAAATGATATGTCTGAACGCGTTTTTTCCGTTGTCTTGCAGGTGTGGTGCTATTCTCATCGGCGGTTTACTTCGCGGAGGCCGGCTCCGAGAATTCGTTCTTCAAGTCCATTCCGGACGCGTTCTGGTGGGCCGTTGTCACGATGACGACCGTGGGCTATGGTGACATGACGTATGATGTACTCACTTTCATTAACATTTTAGTTAATGCCACAGTATGCTCCTATTGAGTTGTTCGTTTGTATGGTTCACTAAATGGTTGGTTGGATTAACTACTCTATTACTCGCATCACGACCTCAGATCAGACTTATTGATTAATTATTTATCTTTTTTTTTCTGCTCCGCCAATATTGTTTTCATTATTTTTTATTTATAACAGCGCGATCTTTGACAAGTTTTGATCGTTTTAGTTTGAGTTTTGGTTTTCTTTTTTTTACTTACTTCGCATTTACTTGAGATACCGCGGTTGGCGCAGTACCGATGTATGGGTAATGACATTAAAAGAAAAATGCTTTCTACGAGCTTTCAAAATGCAATCGACATTAGTGACTACTGCGTTTGGAATCAATTGTGCGTTCTTAATGTTACGATATGATCGGCGACGGTAAGTTTGTCAAAGGGTAGCATAGTTTGCGGCAATGTTAGCGCCTTTTTTTTTAAACGAAAATCAGCTTCACCGATTTTCTTGTGCAATGGCTTGTTTCGTTTTTTGAAAGACGCTCTATGAATTTAATGGCAACGTATTGTTTTCTTTTTTAATAATGTTAGTTGCTTCAACATAGACGTTATTTTAGACAGAAAAGCATTAAAAGTAAATAGTTGAATGTCTTTACCGACTGAGAAAATTGATGAAAAAATTATTCACTCGTATTATAGAAAAGTCTTTCAAAGTGAACAATGATCCATCATAGATTCAAATCGGGTAATATGGCGTAAAATTAACGAAAAATTGCATGAAATCAATAGCTTTTCGGAAATTGAACACGAATTATGCTACCCTTTGATGAAATGCATCGCTATCAATGTTTTCTGCATTAAGGACACATGTTATTTTTTCGTCACAAACGCGGCAGCGTCAGCCCCATTACGTGGTATTCGTATACAGACGTATTCGGCACGTACGACTGAATACGAATCTCACGCAACAACGTTAAGTCGGACGAATCTGTTAAAATTTGACGAAATAAATTCCAAATCGAATTATATTGCTCGCGCGTTTAGCAGATTTTTTTTCTGACTCGAGTCACATGCAAATCGCTTAAAGTCATATTGTGCCGAATACGACTTTAAACGAATTTCGTGTTTCTGAGGGTTAATGTCAATTAACTTTTGAAAGCTTCGAGAAAATCATTTTTTTTAAATCTCGTCACTCATTTCATCATACTGCGACACTCGATTCAATTTGGCAGTTTTCACAAACGTTTTTCGTTAATTAAAAAATTAAAAAAAAATAAAAATTGCATTGAGCTCCACGCTAGAAATTTCCTGCCAACATTGTAGAAAAATTTGCGTACCGATTATGATTTTTATGACACGTCACTATCATTCTACTGACTACCGCTTCGACCTTTTTCTCGTTAGGATCAATTTACTTATCAATTCTTTTTTTTTTCTAACTTTATTATTCTCATTATTATGATTATTATTATTATTATTATAGATGACCCATACGTTCATTCACCATGCGAACATTGTTGCGCGTCGGGCATCCCTTAAAGTGCAACGTTTCGTAATGAGCCCTTTTTTTCCATTATCGATGAAAAATTATCAAAATTTTTTCAATATTTGATTCACTACTTTACGATACGGAGACAAAATTTTACATATATTATCAAACTATCCATTTGATCTCAAAATCAATACAAGTTTTAACAATTTTTGTTTTAAATTACGACGATTTTTTGCATACGAACAAAATTTGTTATACTGTGGAAAAAAAAAAGAAAATTATTTTTTTGTAGAGACATGACATTTTTTGGGGGAACGAAGCGGTTCACTTTTATTAGCTGCCCGACCAAAAAAAAAAAAAAAAAGTTTACGTTTCATTCGGGGAAAATTCTTTGTTCCTCGCGTTTGCGACGAAACGTTTCGAGGAGTAATTGTTTAATTTGGACTGTAAGTGCCTCGCGATAAATATTTGCACAAGTGTCGACACCTAATGTGGTGGACACGATTTTTATCAAAAAAAAAACACGTCATAAAGCCAAGCTCCACGAGGACGAGATTCGTCGTTACGGCGCATCCAAACGATTTGACTCGTAATACCGTTTATGGTTAATTCGAGAAAAAACAAACAAAAAAAAAATACGTCCAACGTCATTGTTACGACGATATAGAAACTTAGTGTGGTGATCGGGATATCGAAGACCGAACGAAATAAATAAAAAAATAATAATAAAATCATTGAAATTTCATGGAAACGCTGTTATTTGCGTTAACGAATATTCCTTTTTATTAAAAAAAAAAAAAAAGAAATGCAATTTTTTAAAATTCTAACGACTTCGATATTTCTTCTTCAACACACGAGTTTTCGGGCCTCGAATTCTCGAGCTATCGGTGAATTAAAACGATTTACAAAAAAATAATAAATGAATTAGTAGAGCGACGAGGACACAATGTATATTATTGTCCCAGAAGTTGCGCACGTGATTGATCGAAAACGAGACAGCAGGCGGTTGTTTATTAAAACAATAATGAATTAATAACAATATAATCCGCAATCCGTATGTCTCGATCTAACAAAGAATTTTCCGAGGTACCGCTTTAGAGTGCCAGAGTGGACACAGCCTCACCACTTTAATGCATGCGCCTCAAGTTCGATAACCCGGAATGCTGAGAGAGGGCATGCTATTTGAATATTATCACTGTTTTCATGTTACACACGAATATATAACATAAAAAAAAAAAATGAGAAAAAAAGATACAAAAAAAAAAAAAAAAAAACAGAAAAAAAAAATTGATCAGTGGTGGGCGGACCGAGGGCTTCCGTCCGTATTCGACCAACACCCACAAGGAATGTTCCATGCAACCACGTTTACCATTAACTACTATTACTACTGCTACCACTACTACTACTAAACTACTTACTTACACGAGTTACGATATCATTTTGTTCGCCTGAAAAAAGCCTACAAAAGCGATAATAAAAAAAAAAAAAAAAATATATGATGCCAAACGCGTAGCTGAATGATTTGAGTGCCGATCGAATCATCAATCGTGGATTAGCATATTTATATCCGCTACAGAAACATTGTTATAGATTAATACGAAAGTAAGATGAAAGAAAAGAAAAAAAAAAAAAGAAAACACGTTTAATTTGCAGTCGCACGTATATAAGTAACGCAGAATTCGCACTTGACGCGATTTTTTCGTGACGAAGTTAGAGGCAGCACCGTTTACGATTGTGTGTCGTAAAATATAAAACCAAAAATGTAAAAAAAAAAAAAAGAAAAAACCGGTGAACGAACGAAGGTGACATTGGTTAGTAGTTAATTACGATGAAAAATTGTAACAATTGTTTCCATTGAAAAAATGGTTGGAAAGTATGACGTGTAGTAGATACTGGGACTGCCTCCGACGACGCGAGGATGTCGAATCCGATGGATCATCACGATAAATCGAGCAGAGACCAAGCCTGTTTTTTGCGAGTCTCGAGTCAGCCAGCCTATATATTGTTACATAGAACTTAGTGAAAAAAAAAAAAAAAAAAAAAAAAAAATTAGTAAACAATTAGACAGCTCACGAATTAGCCGAAAGCAGCTATTATTAAACACTAGTAATATATGTGTAATAAATCGCAGATGAGCCTCCCGCAAGTAGAGCGACACTCGACACGGCACACAAAAATAGACACCACACCTCGCACAAAAAAAAAAAAAAAAAAAGAAAAAAAAATTTAAAAATGCGTTAAACATTTTTATTACTGAATGTGTCGAAATGTTTTCGTGTGTTTCAGGCCCGTGGGAGTCTGGGGAAAGATCGTTGGTTCGCTTTGCGCGATTGCTGGTGTACTGACGATCGCCCTACCCGTACCAGTTATCGTCTCCAACTTCAATTACTTCTATCACCGTGAGACTGACCAGGAAGAGATGCAGTCGCAGAACTTCAATCACGTTACCAGCTGCCCGTATCTCCCTGGCACTATAGGTATGTTACAAAACAAAAAAAAACTGAAGTTTCGCCAGTAAATGTTCACCTGTTGAAGATGCTATCGAATTGTGTCCCATAGAAAAAACTTAACGAACTATTAAATATATCTATGAAAGCATTTATAGTGTTGATTCGCTAAAGATATTTCCAGAACTTAAGTGAGGTTATGTATCGAAGTTTTGAATTAATGAGAGGATAAAGAAAAAATGCATTACTGCATACTGTTTTTTGCGAGAAAGTGAGAAAAAGTTTACTTCGACACTTACAAAGCTCCGCGAAATGGGTTGAAAACGATTTGGCTTTGAGAGGCGAGAAGCGTCGAGAAATGCCACTCGGCTAAGGTCGCGATTTGGTCGGCTCCTTCGGAGCTATTGTTGCCTTAGAGTCCGAGCGGCAGTTCTCGCAGCGGGTGATTAATGCTAAGTCGGGGTCGTAAGCTTAGCGCGTGGCTTGTTATCATTTCTTTATCATCGCACGGCATAGGTACATTTAACGGTTTATCGCGACACGCGAATCGGTTAAAACAACCGTGAATACGAAACGAACGTGACATGAGGAATGTCTGTGATTACAGAGAAGGGAAATACAAACGGGTGGGTCTTCGAATAAACTCGCGGGTGTTCGAAGCGTTTGCGAAAACAATTGAGTCGTTAAAGGAACGAAGAAAACCAAAAACAAAGGAAAAAAAATCATTAATTTTGAATCTTTGACCCCTTCGAATGATAATTGACGATAAAGACGACGCGCTAAAAAACGGCTATTGTGAGGCCATTCCGATGCTGCGGTGGCGGCACATTGAGATGACACGAAAGAGCTTTGCGTTCGATAATCCTTTTACTTACGAAGCCACAGGAGACAAGGTGCTACTTGATTCGTCACCTTGTACCCGTATCGTGTTACAAACGCGTCTCCCAACCCGTATTTCTTACAACTCTTCCCTTACACAAGCTCTCTGTCTCTTTCTCTCGCCTTGTCGTTGCTTGTAGCGTTACGCTGAGACGAGTATATTTAATGGCTGTAAGTGGATCAACGAAGGTTTCAGCGAGTTCTAAAGTCAAGTAGAAACAGAGAAAGATATCTTTGCACGAGTTGCCAAAGAATTAAACTCTTTGAGTGATATTAACTCCTTACTGATTATCCCGATCGGTAAGGATGTAAAAAGCGAACTTATATCTACCGGATGTACGTTTTTTATCCTATCGAAAGAATAACCCATTTTACGAAACAGATCCTGTAAGGCGTTCACTCATCCAATGCTCTTTTCACCCAAAGCTTTCTATTTCGCCCCAAAAAAAAAAACCCGGAAGCGGAAAGAAAATCAATTTTTAGCTATCATTTCAGAATTTACTTACGAGAGTTTAATGAATGCGAAGGTGAAAAAAAAAAAGTATATGTCGATAGAAACCAATGAATAACATTCAATTTACATGAAGCCGAATTTTGACCAAAAGTCTTCAGGTACCAACGGACAATACGATTAATGAAAAAAATGCATAAATTTCAGCTGATTCCCGTAATAGAATCCCATAGTTGAATAGAGTAGATCGCGATGTGGATAAAATGGAAAATTATAATAAATATATCTGTGACAGGTCAACACATGAAGAAGAGCTCACTATCGGAGTCATCGTCAGACATAGTTGAGCTCGGGGAGGGTATACTGTTGACCCAACAAGAGGTTACTAAAAAGCCCAACAGCAATCCCCGTCACAACAACAACATCAACCCGGCCAGCGTGAGCATTGAGACTGACGTCTGACTACTAGGTGAGGTTTCCGCACCACAATTAATCATTTTCAATCGAAATTGCAATAGTTACGACAGCTATCAATATCATTAACAGAACTAATTGACGACTTGTTCGACAATGAATTTGACATCAGTCAAAACAGTAATCAAACGCGTTTCGCTTATCGAATAAATAATTAACTCGAATGACGATCAAACGTCAATAATGATTGATTTAGACGCTTTAGCATAGTTTAATTACATTTGTGTGATTTTAAAAACGATTGGATAAAGTACTCGAAAAGTCACTTATGATTGCTATGAACTCAAATTTGATTAAATGCCGATATCGAAACTGAAGGTTATGCAGTTTCGAAGTCTATCAATTTCGATGTTTTTTGTTTCTATAGAACGAATTGGTATAAAGAAATTTTACAGTGTTTGAGTCATTGAAATTAATTCTTAAGGCGGGAGATACCTTGAGGCGAGAAAAAAATTGACGATTTTCATGATTTTTTTTTTTAATGGTAATATTTTTTCGACATTTTCGAAATTTTGGGTTTTTTTTTTGGTATCACTTTTGATTATTACACTGTAATTTAAAAACGTGTGTACCAAATTTTTTGTGGAGAAAAACGCATTTAAAGTTTTATAAGTAAAAATTCAATGATCTTAACGACTTACCGGCTAATCTGAAATTCCTGCGGCATACAATATGCCTTCAAATTCTTCGAAAACTTAATTCTCCTGAATTTTCTGCTCTCTTCCAAAGTATCCGATTTTTTTAAAGCTGATAAAGGTATCTCCCCCTTTAAAGTGAACAATAGTAACAAAAAATGAAAAGGAAAAATGTAACATTGAATTTGAAATTGCAGTAAAGGAGACGGTGGCAGCGTGGCGGCCAGTGCTGGGCATATTATTGAAGAGCATCAGCAGCGGTTACCTGCGTTATAATCTTGCGTAGGTGTCCTGCTCCGCGTTTTGCAAGCTTCAAAAAAGCAATGAACAACAAAAAAAAACCGATCCAACAACGGAACTAGAGTACGGCGGCAGCTTCGCGTAACTAAAAGAAGAGGAAATAAGAAGAAAAAAAGAAGAAGAATAAAAGAAAAAAAAAAAAAAAGAAATCCCGTCTGTCCGTCAGCGTGTGCGAGGGGTCCGCACTCTTGCCCCGTTGCGCCAACGAATACGAAATAGTAGGGGTAAATAAAAAATAAGCGCGACAGACTCGACTGTACGAGTCCAAGAAGGAAATTATCGAAGTTCGAAGGCAAACCAAAAATGTCGACGAAGCAGAAGGAACAAAACGAAAAAAAAAAGAAAAAAAAAAACACAATACGTTTCGCGCGACGTCGCGATTCTTTTTTCGTACGAAGAGTGGACTCTTTTTGGTACTCTGCGCGCACCCCGGACATAGGGAATCTATGAGTACATACGAGTATACAAAAAGATATATAAATGCCGCTACTCGCGCCCCACACCACCGACTCCAGTGTTCAAATCGCATCTCCGTAGCGCCGTTCTCCCGTCGACGAAACAGTGAGAGTGAGAGCGCGTCTGTGTGTGTGTGAGAGAGAGAGAAAGAGAATTTAAAAAAAGAGAGTATATAAAACGAACAAACAAAAAAAAAAAAAACAAATAACCAAAGTACCGAAAAGTACAGAACAGAGAATGGGAGAAGGGAGAGGAAGGAAGGCTCGAGAGGTAAAAAAAAAAAAGGTGAATGTCAGGAAGGGTGGAGGGGGAGCTCCGGCGGGCCGCGGGGATCATACCAGATAATACTAATTATTGTAACTAATAATTAATCGATTACGTAAGACGATACGAGAGAGTTAACGAAAACTAAAAAAACAATGCCAGAGAAGGGAGGGTAAAAAAAAATAAAATAACTTTCGCGGTGAGCGGTCGATAAGAAAATTGTAAGAAATCGAAAAAAAAAAAAAAAAAAAAAAAGACTACATAGGATCACGGGCGGCGTCTTTTGCGGCGGTGAACAACATAAACAAAGAAAACAACAGACAAAAAAGAAAAAAAACGATCAAACCGATAAGCAAAGAAGACGAAACAATGAGGAGGAGAGATAAAAAAAAAGTGAGCGGATGAAGAGCAGAAAAAGAAGTTTTTTAAACGAGTCGTTTTTACGAAGATATAGACGCCATCCGGCGCGTCTTAAATGTCGCATTAAGTCGTACATGTATATGAATATATGTATATATACATATATGAAGTAACCGCACGTGCGCGTACGTGTGAGTGTATATAATTGCGAATATTGTGCGGATAGGTACGCGCACGTTCGGAAACGAAAAAAAAAAAAAAAAAAAAAAAAACGCGGCCGCTCCTGAGTGGGGGGCTCGAGGATTATACTGATAAACGCTAAATTATTATTTATTACTATAATATAAAACGAGAATGAGAAAAGAGAGGAAAAAAAATAACGAACAAACAAACAAAAAAAAGAAAAAAAAAAAAAAACAAAACAAAGATCGTAGTCTTGCGCACTTTCGACATAGAAACAAAAAAATTAAAACGAAATCGAAGTAGTTAATTTCGGCATCGAGAAAGCACAGCCGTCTTAACGTGTGTACGCTAGTGAGGGGAGTAGAGCTCGACGTCGGCACGAAAGCGGCACGTCGATCCGACCCTCCGCCGTAACCACCCCGGTAACCGACTTTTACCCTCCCGCGCGGTTCATTTGCATCGGTATTTCGAAAACTCAGTGAGGTGAGAGAATTGTTAGTCGAAAGCAACGCGAAGTACGCACGTACACGCGGTACACAAACTCATTTCGGATATACGGATTAAAAAAAAAAAGAGAGAACAGGAAACACTGAGACAGAAAGAAAAAAAGATTAGAATGCGGATGAGGAATGTGATACTTTAAACCTTTGATCGTTACTGGGAAAAAATTGTTTGTAATTTGTTTAATTTGTCTTATGAGTAACAGGAGTCCTCTAAGATTGTAATATTTTCTGAAACTGAAAAAAACACTCAAATTTATTTGTATTCGAAATTTTTTTTGTGCAGAGAGAATGATTCGGAAACTCGAAATTTTTTTTTCCATTGACTATGAAAAGGTTTGAATAACGAGAATATTGGAAGCGTAAGAGACAAAACGATAAGACAGAAAAAAACGATTTCGAAGTCATTTAGTCGCTATCGCGTGTACGGGCGGCGTAAACCGTCCCATCTCCTCCATCCCCGCATCCCGGTGTCCCCTCGCGTTCGTACATCTCACGGTTTTTTTTGTCCATCGAAAAAAGAAAGAAAAAAAGAAAAGAAAAGAAAAAAAGACACTACGGTAATCGGGGTAAAGTGAGGGGAGGGATCGATTCAGACGCGAGTTTCGAGAAAAAAAAAAAAAATTTTGCCACTGCGGAACACGTAATTCGTCCAAAGAACTCCCCGTGATATTTCAAGTATACATTGAATACTATAATTATAATTCAAACGAAGAAAAAAAAAACGTAATAAAACTAAACAAAGCTCTCGCGTTTCTTATTTCATAGGACAAAGTACGTTTTTTGGGATAAACCGATTGGAAAAGTTACGACTAATATTGTACGCTTTGCGAAACATAATTTTTTATGATAACATTTGGCCGGCTAACTGATTGCGCCGAATTGTCCATTCGTCGTCGTTAATGTTCAGACTCAAGTTTAAAGGTGGTACAGGGGGTCGATTTTTTTTCTTGCACATCGAAGCTTGCAGAGTCGATTCGAAGCTTTGAGTATTCTTCGACGAGGAGTCTGGCTGTCTCGTCTTTACGCGTGATTATCGAACGGATTGAATCGAGTAAAAGATCGAAAAAAAAACAAACGAAAGAACAATATCGAAGTCGAGAGGTGAAGAGTAACGGGACTGACGGAAAATCTTCGCTGTAATCGTCGAAAAAAAAAAAAAAAAAGAAAACCGAGTAAAAATACTAATCGAAACCGACGACGAACTATCGAAGTTTCGTCGGTGTCGATTAGTATTTTTTGCCGATTGTGCACAATGATTTTTCGTAAAGTTTCGCCGACGCAAGGGTTCACAGGGATGCCTGGAATTGAAACGCGACGCGCAGCCAATCCTTCCTGCCGATTCCATGTACCAGCTAACGTCTAATTTTACTAAAAAAAAAAATAAAACGTAAAGAAACAAAAAAAAAAAAGAAAAAAAAAACCCAAAGGAAAACAACTAAATAACTCTTATTAACCAGTAATAGTAACTCTATCGTACGTTACTTATTGTACGTGTACAGTATGCTTTTTTCCTTCCAGCTCTGCTGGTGACTGCCTCCCCTTACCTTAGGCACACGCAACAACCCTGAGATAAAAAAAATACCAACACATTTACACAAAAACACACACATCGCAAACATACTCAACGATACATTACGCATACAGTACCCTCGATTATGGATTAACCACCGATGAATTGAAAAAAAGAGGAAAAAAGAAAAATAACATTATAAATGTCCCTCCATTGACCGCCGCTTGGTTAAGAGGTCTAAAGGCTCGTGTTGTTTGTGGAATAATTTAAACGCCAATTCCCGAGATTACGTATCCGATATGTAAAAGTTGACGAGATATCTAAAGCGAAAGGGAGAGTGGATAAAGTAAAAAAAAAAAAAGTAAAATAAAAAAATTATTGCTAGTTCAGTAGTCTTAATGTAATCATAGCGTTGAAATATTTAATTTTATCATCGATCGTCGATGAACATTTTTTTAAGATATACTTTACGATCGTATAGGAAAATTTATTTTCATTGTAAATAGTTTAGTGAATTTCTAGTCAACGGTTGTAATATTAATTATTTTATTTTTTTGTTTTTTCGTTCCGTTTGTATCGAAGATGATCGGCGTGAGCGTTGAATCGGCGAAATCGGTATTACGAGATTACATACTCGGATTTAGAAGTGTAGTTTAAAATGATTGGACAAAGTGGCGGTGTCCGAGAGAAGTTTTCCGAATGAAAACGGAGACTAGAGAAAGCATTAGATGATATTAGGTGGGAGTTCGATTTTTTTTTTGGGGTATCGGCATGAATTTAGGAAATTTACACCAAGTGATGAGCGAAAGTGATTGACCGATATATCTTAGAGCCATCCTACCGTCCCTTTTATCTCGCGCCCCTCACATGTAACGACAAATCCGCTGCTCAGCCTCGAGACGAGTAAAACTTATTTATAACGAGAAAAGAAAAAAAAAAAGGAAAAAACAAGTCTGGAAAAAAAGAGTATCGCGAATGAACTCCTAGGTGTACGTTAGATCGCCTTAGGTGTCGAGCTGCATCGTAGCCTTAGATAGGCTAGAAGATTTATTAGAAGATTCGGTAACGTAAAAGAAAACGAAGAAAAAGGAAAACTAATAACAAAAATAAAACTTAAGAAACGATGATAAAGGACTATTATTGGCATTAACCATTGATCCTTGCGGTTGCTATCGTTCTCGTTAATTACTATTATTATTGTCATTATTATTGTTATCGATTGTAGTTTATTTTTCAATCAAAATGATCACATTAAACGATTAAGGATTACAATACGTTATCGATGATTATAAACGACAAAAAAGAAATAAAAAATGAAAGAAAACCAATGAAGCAAAAGGCTTTAAAATATTAAGCGAAAGAACGATACGCGAGATAAATCTTTTTCCGATATTGAAGAAACGAAAGATAAATCTAATTAAAACGAAAAAATTCGTAGGAGCCGTCGATAGTGCTCAGCTAAGTCGGAGATTAAAAGTAAGTCGCACATTAAAAATTTCGATCGTGAAAATAATTTGTAACACGAGACAAAACGTGACGATTAAATCGATGGGTTGAATGAGAGATACGTTGCGTGTGTTTTTGGCAGTTCGTTCATAAAAAAATTTTTACAATTACTCCTGATTGCCATTTACACCCGCGTCTAAGATAGTTTTATTCGGTAAACCGGTAGTTAGAGAAAAAAAAAATTAAAAAAAAAAAACGAAGGAAGACATAAGGTTGAGAGACAGTTGTCAGTTAGATAGTGTAGTAACTACTGCACAATATAATTATTTGTTTTGCTGACGATCGTAACTTCATTCGACAAATCGAAAGGCACAAACAAAAAAACGTATCGGATCCAAAACGACGATAAAACACATACGGAGACACACAGACACACAAAAGCTCTCACTCCACGCTAAAAAAAATTAAAAAAAAAAAACGAAAAAAAAAAAAAAAATTAAAGACGAAGCCTGACATTGCGATAAAGTAAAAGAGTACGTGACGAGAAGGGTGGTTACTTGCTTGTTAATCTTAGAAGTGCGTTCGACCGAAGGACATTCATCTTTTTAATAGTTAAAAGCAGCAACAGCAAAACCAAGAAACAAATGAAACGAGTTAATTTAATTAACGACATTAGAGAAACTGATAATAACGAGAGAAAGAAAAGAAAAAAAAGAGAAAAAAGAAAAACACACACAAGGAGATTTAAGTTACACGCTTCTAATTACGATACTTGAATCTCTCGCCTCGCTGATTTAGTGAGAAGAATTAAATAAACAAAAAAAAAATGCGTCAACTACCAGCATAGCTAATTGAGAACAAAAAAAAAAAACGTCATATTCTATAAATAACAAAAAAAAAAAAATGATAAATTTACTACTACTACCGCTACTACTCTACTACTACTACTAACTACTATTACTACTACTACTACTGCTACTACTACTACTGTAACTTACTAAAAAAAAAAAAAAAAAAGAAACCTATGGTAAATTATAAATACCAAAAACTACTCTGCTAGACAGTGTAGCTGTTAGTGTACACAAGAGGAAAAAAAAAAAAAAAGAAATAATAATAGCGAGGTAGCGAGGTTCGGACGCTACCCTTAATTATCGTGTTTAAATACATCAAAGAAAATTCAAATTTGCCATGGGTTTGCGAGGGAAATCAGCTGTATCTAACGAAATGAAGCGTATCTGCTATAGACGTAGAACACCGTTCATTGTCTCTTTTATTTACCTTCTTATTTCGTAGAACTTTTAGTAACATTAATTTTTTTTCGTTTCTTCTTTATAGTCCCGATGCACGAAAGACATTAATTATTGCAGGCAATTGTCATGGTGCACTTTACAATTTTTATCAAACGTCACGGTTGGTCACGGTGAATTACAGTCTATTACGCGAATGATCGAAGAATACAAGAAAAACTGTAAAAAACCGAATAACTGCGAGGCGTTATCGATCAGCTTGACGAGTCCAAAAAATATGATTGTTAATTTGTGAAACAAAAAAACACAAACGAAACAAATAATTTTATTATTGAATTTTCGGCTCGACGAGAGTTAAAGTCATAAAGATTTATTCGTTCCGAAATTATCGGGATCAATGAAATTCGTCCGTCGATGATTTTTCGTCCTTCAAGACTGTTGGTTCGAATCGATAACGCGACTGCAGAATTCACTGAAACTCGTTGAAAAAAAAAAATAATAAAAAATAACACAAAATCCGATTACGAAGTCTCGTGAAGAATAAAAATGGTTTTTGTTCGATGAATAAAAAAAAAAAGAAAGAAAAATAATAAAAATAAAAAAGAAACAAAAGACGCTACAAATACACTGCTCGACGGATCCCCACTGAATCATTGGACTTCCATACTTTTACTGTATTATTGACATAAAAATCCCAGATACGCGAACGCCCACATCCGTTTGTCCGATATATATATGTAATTAATATATGTATAGTTTCGTACACACTGGAGCAGGCAAATTTACTCGACACACACATACACACACACGCGCGCAAACACAAACATATATAACAACACGCGAACACGTTTACAATAAAGAATACTCTTCGCCTTCGACTATGGGAACGATTAGCGGACGATATACCGATTGGAGATTGAGATGATCGATTGTAAACAAAAAAATAATCTCGAACTCCAGTGTAAAAAAAAAAAAAAAAAGTGAACTGCGATCGGAAAAAACAAAAAAAAAAAAAAAAAACGATTTCAGACGAAAAAAAAATTGATTAATCTCAGCCTCTCTCCACTTGGTGTATCGACACGCGCGTACGCGTGAATTTTCTCGTGAGAAAATTCAACGACGGACGGTTGATGGAGAAAAAAGATGTCGAAACCAAAGAAAAAAAAAAAAAAAAACCGACAAGAAGAATACAAGTGAGAGAGGAAAAGAGTGGAGAGAAAGAGAGAGAGAGAAGGAAACCAGTATGCATTCCGGAATATAAAATAATTTTGCTACGACGCGAAAGCTGCTGTTATAAGTAGAAAAGAATTTAAAAAAAAAGAAAAACAAATCTGTTTCTAACGTACTAATTACCAACAAATATTACCGTCGAGACCTATGATGGATTAGACTAATCAGGCTGACGTAGGGAATACGAGATTTAAAAGCAAAAAAAAAAAAACGTAAAAAAAAAAAAAATTGTGCCGGTGCTCTTGCACATCCCTTATTGCGATGCGTGACCGTATTTTTATCAGTTCGTTTCAACTATGTAAGCCACCGTCTGCCTGGGGTATAGCGAAAGTATCGTAAAGATTATTAAAAAAAAAAATTAAAAAAAAAAAAATATTTCGAGTGAACTATAATTATTATCCGAATAACACACAACACATACAAAGATTTCTTACACTATAATAAATGAATCGCTTTTTATCAATCGAGTCTGTCGCCACGCGCTCGCTGTAACGTGGAGTAATAAAACGTTTTCTCGCTCGTGAAATAATAATAAACGGATGACTGGAGTTTAAATTAAAAAAAACATCAGTCGTAGAGCAATATTCGGCTGTAAAAATGCGAATCGGTAATAGGGGATGTTACAATCGCACCCTCACGAGACACGAGGGGTATGTAATTGATTGATTGACATTAAACAACGTGTATGCGACCGCTCGTGGATCGAGCTGACCGCTTTCAAGTGATATATTTAGATATTACGATCGACATTAACATTGAATTAATGTAATTATATAAAAACGAAGTGAGGAAGGAAACAGACAAACAAAATACGAGGAAAAAAAAAAAAAAAAAAAAAAAATGAAAGAGAGAGAGAGAGAGAGGGAGAGAAGAAGAACAACAACAATTAACGTTTGTTATTATTGAAGTTTTCAATACGTTGAGCCACATTGAATGATAAGTATTACTTATAAATTATAAGTAAAAAAAAAAAAAAATGAAGTAAATATAGATAAATGTATGTGTATATAATTACGACGATAACGTACGTCGATGGTGAAGATTGATAAACGTTAATACCGCTCACACTGAATAAAAGAAATTTAAAAAAGAAAAAAACAAAGAAAAAAAAATCATTCATTACGAGAGTAAAAGGGAACTACTGTTACTATGTACATGAATGACTTTGACTACAACTAAGCTACTCAGTAGGCTTAACGATGACGAAGTGAGAAGATGAGAAAAAAAAAAAAAAAAAAAAGTAACCAACAACAGAAACCAAAAAACATTAAAAGTGAATTTGTATGAAGGGCTGCACGCGGCTGTGGTTCTACCGCGCTAATCCAGCCAATCGGAATCCGTTTCATTAATTAATTAATTAATTAATCGAGGAACTTATTTATATAGTGTTGAGCACTGTTTTAAGTGCTTTTCATTTTTTGGCTGTGTGAAGCTTCAAACTAAATAAAAACAAAAACGAAAAAAACAAAAAAAACAAAAACAAACAACCAAAAAAAAACAAATAATATTATATTATATTGGCTTTGCATAATCATTCTCAAAATTTCTCCGAGATAACGTCGTAATTAGGTAACGGTAATTAGATAATCGAGTAATCGAGGGAAGAAAAAAAAATAAAAATAAAGAAAATAAAACACTACGAAATAGTCGCGAGAGGAGTGCAACAAAGTGAGAGTGAAAGAGCGAGTAAGAGAGAGGGAGCGATTGAGAGAAAGTGAGATCAGCGTCTCAGTGACTCCTACAATACATTATATGATTCCGCATCTCCGTTTGTACGCATTTTAGACAACTTCAAAATACCTACTATTATAAAGAATAATAAAGAGGAAGAAAAAAAAAAAAAAAAAAAAAAAAAAAAATGGAAACTCATAACGGTACTATAGCTCAGAAAAACATCCTGCCGAGTTGCCCCGGGTTATGCTAAGCGCCACCTGGTCCGTATTATATAAATAATTAATGAAATGAAATAAAAGAAAAAAAAAAAAAACCAAAAAACAAGAAAAAAAAAAACAAGAAATCTACATTAAGCATCGCGCTCATCATAGTGAATGGGAAATACGATTAATAAACATAGCTCTATTTTTTCGCCCGAAACAAATAATCTATATGTAAAAAGGCTAATTTTTTAAGAACATCAATGCTCTACACACAGACTTCTTCTTCATCCTCCGGTGGCAATGAAAAATAATGCTTTGTAAATACCTGATTATCCATATTTGAATACTACTCTAAACGCGGGCAAGCAACCCATAATCCTCAACCACCTTCACCCCCCCACCGGACGATCGAGTCGTTGACGATTTTAACAAAATTTATATTCTGCCGAATTTCCAAATATAAACAAACAAACAAACAAACAAAAAAAAACAAAATAAACTACAATAAACAATCCCGCGAATCGAATAACAATTGCCTCCAACTTGGTCTTACGACTGCGAAGTATATTAACGTTATAACGATCCGATCGATTCATCAAACTCCGCGATAAGTTTTAATACGAAATTTCGAAGATCGTAAAAAAATAATAAATAAAAAAAAACATTGATAACTACACGATAACATCGTTCCATTATCTCGAGCCTGGTCTTCCTATCCGGACTTCCTCCGAATTCGAAAATTGTCGATTCAGGCGGGAAATTGTAAAGCAAAAACAGGAAAAAAAAAAATAAAAAAAAAAAAAAAGAAATGACAAAGGCCTTGCATTAGTGACGTGTTTGCTGCTTCCTGTTTACGACGCGGCCCTCTTCAAGACATTAATTAAAACTCTATAAAAAAAATTCGAGCTTTGTGAAAAAAATCATCTTATTGTAAAAAAAAAAAAAAAAAAAAAAAAAAAAACAAAAACAAAATCTGCTGAATACAATCTCGACACTTCGCGCAATCAAATGTAAAAGTCTCCATAAAAATGTATTTCTTTAAAAAAAAAAAAAACCAGCTACACCTTACGTCTCGATAAGTGTCTTATTCACGTGGGTCTAGCGTCACTATGGGCTGTCAGAAAGCAAAAAAAAATAAATAAAAAAATAAATAAAAAGTAAAACCAGAGCATAAAGAGTAATGGAGAAAAGTGGGGAAGAAAGAAACTGAAATTTCGTTACACGTTCGTCAACGCAAGTCATAACAATAAAACGTGTTTAAAAAGAGAAAAACAAAAAAAAAAAAACAACGTCGGTCGAGTCGAACGAGATCGATCAACGTGGAGAAAAGGTTTCCTTCGTAAGCCGGGTACCAAGGCACTCAGGGCAACGATATATCGATGAATTTATTTATACGATGATATAGGTTATTTGGTTGTAACGTCGAAGAAAAAAAAATAAAAATAAAATAAAATAAAAATAATGCAAATTCGTGCATATTTTATGCGAGACATAGCGTTTAAAGTACATTATAATGAAGAAAAAAAAGACAGCAGATAAAATAAAAATAAATATACCTAAAAGAAAAAAAAAAAAGAAAAAAAAAACGAGGATAACATTACTACTAGTTACGAAGTTCATATAGGTAATTATTTCCCCGTCATGAGTACCTCGTACGTGGGCATGTCCTGTCAGTATTCGAAAATAGAAAAATAATATTGATAAGTGGAATAAAAAAAAAAAAAAAAAAAAAAAAAATCGTTTGCCGACACGAGAGTCACGCCGACGTCGAAATTTCAAGCTGTACACATAAAAATAGAGCATAGTGAGAAAGAAAAAGTGAGCGCGAGCGTAGAAGACAATTTTCATCGTATGAGACAGATCAAGCATCAAATAATTTATCTATCGCATATATCGGCTACTGGTGGGAGTTCGTTGCAAAAAACCTTTGATTATCTTAATATGTTGGACGCTGTTTAGAATGTCCGCTTTTTTCGAGGCTGAAGAATGTAAACTCCGAAATATCCCTTTTTATTATATTGTATTAGTCTTCGTCCGGCTTAGTGCCGATTCATTATTATTATATACAATAATGGGAAAAAAAAGTGAGATTTAACAGGGTGGGGGGGAGGATTCCGATCGACTAGCGAAAATAAGCGAATGGAATTCACGATTAAATGAAAAAACAAAAAAAAAAGAAAAACGAAAAAAAAGTTTACAAATCCATCTATCAGTATCGATTGGGAAGTGAAGTTCACGATCGATATGCTGATTAAACGAAGTTCATTCCGCTTTAGTTTCGAGGCTAATGACGCTGTACATATTTAATAAAAATTTAAAAAATAAAAATAAATAAAGGATAACAGAGCTGTTGGGACATACCCTCGTGTTAGGTTTAAAGCGCGTAATTGCATATAGTTAACGACTAAAAACGCTCTAATGTAGTAAATGGGAGCCCGTTTGACGTTGAAAGTAAACAAAACAAAAAAAAAACAAAAAAAAGAGCGCAAGAAACAAGCGAGAGAACGACAAAAGAGAGAAAGTGTGTGCATGTCGAATACGCGAACGTATGATACGATGTATAGCTGCTGAGAGTTTTAAAGGCGGCATCGAGCATTTCCAATAATACCAACACCAATAATACTCCTAAAAAAGAAAAAATGATGAAAAAAATTAAAGGTAAAATAAATTGACTATATGTTATTAAAAAAAAAAAAAAAAAAAATGAATTAATATTAATAATAATTGCATACATATGAGACATGCATATTTATCATTTAACTAAAGAAAAAAAAAAGAAGAAAAAAAAAACACCACTAATTCGGAGAGAAGGAAAAAAAAAATGAAAAACTACTATCTATTATTATTGATGATATCAGTTAAAGTCATTACTAATTATTGATTAGCTATACCTTAAGGCAGTCGTATGGTAATCATATAGTCTATTCGTTAATGTTTCAGATATTTTATTAAATGTTGATATAATGTATGACGACATTCCTTGTTTGTGGCAAAAAAAAAAACTACGTCCCCCCCCCCCCCCGCATAGATAGCCTTTACCAAGCGCTCCACCTGTCTAAGCTGATAAACGTAACTGATTAATTAATCGATCGGTCAATAATTCATAATTGTATACTTCAACGGTTCCCTATAAAAAGAAAAAAAAAACATTAACAAACATACAAAAAAAAATAACAAAAAAAACGCCTTCGTACAATCGAAGTGGCAATCCGCGCCAAGTTTGCGCCAAACACTTTCGTGGTCGAACAGATTTTATTATATTATTATACATCGCCGTTACGCTTGTCAACGACTATTGAAGGACATAAAAAAAAAAAAAAAATAATAACATATTTGTACAGAAATGGGGAGGATTATAACAATTTGTCAAATCGAACTGACCGAAACGACCACTCCGAACCGCCTCGGTTATTGCGATAATAATTTTTAATCATTCTCATTGTAAAACACGAACATATATTGTGCGAATACACGATATTTATTAAGCGAACTTATGTCGAACGTTTATCTGGTTTTTATTTTTTTCCGTTTTTGTCTCCTTATCATTTTATTTTTATTGTTTCTCATATTAAACATTTTTTTTTTTTTTTTTTTTTTTTTTCTCTAATACTGTTCTATCCTCGGTGTATTTTTGCTGGCGAGCAGATATATATTTCGGTATTTACTAATTGTCTGACGGGTTAATCGACATCGTATGGATATTATTCGGAAGCATGAATGTCACATATTCGTTCATTTATTGTTTATTGTATATACATATTTTTTAACGAAAAAAAAAAAAAAAAAAAAAAAAAAAAAACCACCATTAAAGACAAAGCCAATCTGACGTGAAGAGCCCACTCGCTCGACGTGTATGAAATGATAAAAAAAAATAAAAAAAATTAAATCCGTTAATATACATATTATACATATATACGTGAAGACTAATTGTACCGGACGCGAAGACCTCGTGCGCAGGCTGCAATGTGCGTATCTTTCACAATTTTTCAAGGTCAATTCCAATCGGGCATCGTAAATCGAATCTCACACAATACGAGGACAATATGTAATAGGTACTCTAACAACGTAACGCGAGCAATATTGTCAAAAAAAAAAAAAAAAAAAAAAAAAAAAAAAAATGGTTTCAACAAAAAAAATAAAAATAATAATTTTCGTTAATCGTCACAACATTGCACAAAAAAAGCAATTGTATCGTGTCAAAGTTTTCGAAGCGCCAGAGCGATACCGCGTTTCGTTCGCGTAGCTCGCGTCGATTAACTACTGAAAAATTAAATTGGAAGCTGAGACACGAGAGTACAACAGAGAGAAAGAAAGAGAGAGAGAGAGAAAGATAAACGAAAGAAAAAAAAAACTTCTAAGGAAATAAGTTCTTCTGCAATCACAAAAAAAAAAAACAATGAATAAACGAGCAAAAAATAATAAGAAAAGGGAAAAAAAAAAACAATTGCTGCATCAGCATTAATGATTTGTAATGTTTTATAAATAAATTGGCATATCAATTTTTCAATCGTGGACTTCACGTGGATGGAAATTCTCATTCTCATCGATAACGCTCTGCTGGTTTGGAGCTGTAGTCATATCGTTAGTGTATAAGTCTGTATGTGACGATGTTAATTATTGTAATATAAAATTAATAAGTAGGAGCGTATCGAACTGTTTGTCTGGTATTACTGGACAATGCTTCAATAGATTTTTTATAACAACGGTTTGTTCGAATTTCCTTTATCGTGTATAACTTCAGTCTCGTTTGTTTGCAACGAACTTATTACTTGACGCAATCGCACCACGACGAAATAACTTTATCCTAATTTTTTCTCACCTATATAATGCGAAGTGTTTTGGGCCCTTCCGTCCAATACGCCATGTACCACTGTCATTATTCATTTAATTTTGCAACTTACGTACAATAAAATTGTTATTGCTGAAATTATAAGTGTAAAGGTGTATGATCTGTATTTTTCGAACCTTCGATCGTCACATAAGGGAGGTGGTGGGGGAAGAAATGGTAACATGTAGAAAGAGCGTATTTTCATTTATTTTTCATTATTATTTTGATAAGAAAAATATTTTTAACATTTTTTTTTTTTTTTAACATTCATTTTTCTTTTTTTTTTCTCGACAAACTGGTAAAAAAAATAATTGCAGGATAATATTTACCTTCGTTTTTTTTTTTGGTCTGCTTACTTTCGATCGACGCGGGCTCCAGCGATATGAAGATAATCTTTTTATGATCAAATGAGTAAAGTTAAATTATCGCCCGAAGGGTGAATATTGATATAATAAATGAGTCGTCAGATTTTTCAATGGCATTGTACTTTATTAACCACATTCTCTATAACAACGATTATCCCTCTCTGCGAATAACTGGTTTTACGATTATAGACCCTCATTAACATAGTTCGCTTCGATGTTTTAATCCTTTACTTTAATCACAAATAGACGAAACACAGCGGAGTTTTATTGTTACGATTATCGGTCATTTTCTCGCTACGTTGGCTAATTGTTCCCGAATCTTTGTAAGATCGTCGACAAGGGTATTTAAAGTCGCCGGCGGAAGATCCATAGTGATGTTTCTTCGTTTAGGATCCTCGCCGTCGATCGACGGGGGTTCCTCGATCTGAAAAAAAAAAAAAAAGAAAAACTTATCCTCGTCGGTAAAACATAATTTCAATCGGAAAATCATAAAAATTCACCGAAGTACTCCGATATTTATTGCACCTTTGCAATTTTGTCAAATCCCGAAAATTCTATACCGTATCCTGTGATTTTACCAAAAACCTTTTATTGACCCCTTCTTTTTTAACCCCAATAAATATGTCGGCAATGTGACGAATTCCTCAAAGTCACAGAGGGATCGAATGGGTTCTATACCTGAACGGTCCCTCTGTGTCTTCACCATTGGAAGGGGAAGGGGAAGGGGAACCCGAAAATCACGGCAACCGGGCAGCGAGCCGTGAAAGCCTCTCATTCATTCTGTAATAGTATATAAGTTAAGAGTCGATATCATACAGTAGTCAGTCACGGTGAAGAATTCCCGATCATCATGTCGTCTCTTTGTGCTCCAAAAATATCGGAAGTATTGCAAATATTATCGGAACAACCGGACGCTTTTGACAATTGTGAAAATGCTTGTGCGGTGATACGTTCGAGAGATAATCGAGCGAAAAGTAAACAGATTTTTACGGACGCTGTGAATTATTGTATGCTGCTTCTGAGTAAAACCGATCGACTAACGAATTATCGAAGCGAAGTACTCTCCGACGACGCAACGCTAATGGGACACGAAATGTTCGAGAGAATAATAAGCGTTGATGTGCAGATGGACGTCGAAACGGAAGATGAGAGTTTATCGAACGATCTCCAACAACGACAAATAAAAATCGAACCGCAGGATTATTTCAACGGCTTCAGCAATATTCACATTCAAGCCTATTCGCTCGCGACTGAAGAAACAACATCAATGACGTCACCTCCATCGTCTCCGTCGTACGAGAGACCAGTGAAAAACATCGAAAATTCGTCAACACCTTCGACCGATCGACCGTCACGTTTGGATCGCACGTGTATCGGAACACCACGGGGAAAAACGATCAAAGATTTTTTTTCTCCGTCTAACCATTTAGCCTCGAAAATTTACACGAATGACTTTGACGACAAACAATTACCTCCTTCGCCCGTGTCGCTTACCGGCAACGACGATACTGGCGATATTTCGGAGCAACAAAAATCCGGACGGGCACCCCGTTTGCGGGGACTCGGTGTTCCTTTGGAGACAAAGATGAAAATTGTTGCTCTCGCGAAAGCTCATCCTAAGTGGAATCTAAAGAAATTGCAAGAGAAGGGTTCGTTGCTATTGCGGACTATGGATCAGTTGAAACAATGGGAAAGACAAATCAACAACGGTGGAACAAGACGCGACAAATATTGGAGAATACACACGAAAACCTACGAGCGGTTCGCCGAGGCGCGCGCCAAGTCGCAACGCGTCACCGCTGAAATTCTACGAAAATGGGCGGTCCAAGTTGCGAGAGAACTGTACGGAACGAGCTTCAGATTCGACGCGAGTCTTCATTGGTTCTTAAACTTTAAGAAAGCGTACGGCTTACAACACGATAACACTGTCAACTCATATTTCAAGAGAGACGAGACGATAGCGAATCAGACGATGGAGGAACTTCGATCTCTCAGCAAAAGCCAAAGAGTCGAAAAGGAAAATAGAAACAGATTTAAATAGATCGCAGTGAAAATAGCGAAAAATTTTTCGAACGAAATTCGTAAATATTTTTTACATAATTGTAGCGTGACACGCAAAAATTTCGTTGTTAAATGACTTATTGACGACTTGATCGGGTAATTTTTTTTTTTTTTTTTCATAAATCACGTGGAAGACTCGCGATTAATAAATGTGGAAATCCAGTGCCATAATAAAAGTTGCAAATTGTAACAATGTATTTTATGTACATATTTAGCATGTTAACTCGACGTTATTAATAAATAATTCATTATTATGTTCGACTGCTGTGTCCAATCATTCAGTCGACCTGTTTTCTTTACTTAAATTAATTGAAAACGTACGAATTGTCGTGCTTCGAGTATATATATTGAATTTTTTTTCACTCTTGTAACACGACAACACGACTCATATCACTACCTATTATACTTCGATATCACGAGAGGCTCCATCAATGTTTTTTTTATGGAGTAATAAAGATACATAAACACGAAAATATCCGACATTACATTGGAAAAATAAATCGCAAATTTTTTTTAATAACGCGAATTTTTATTAATTGAAATGTATTCGTAACCTTACCGTCATTCGAAGAAAACAAGTTGACGACTTGGTGTCTACTGTTGTGAACGGTGAAGTTAAATTCTCATTGATCTGACAAGAAGTTTCAATCAGTCTCGCTGGTCTCAAGCCACTCATAATTAATTATTTTTAAATAATTAAGAAACGTGATAAACTATCGTATGGAATGTATTTGTTTTGACATCTAACAAAAGCCGCTTTTGAGGTTAGAGTATCGGAGAATTGACAATAAGACAAGTTGCCTGTTGTGTATACGCCGCAAAAATAAATGAGGTATAAAAAAGCACTGTGTTGTTATGGGAATGTAGTTATGACGACTGGTAAAAGTTTTGTAAAAAAAATCGATCATGAAATCTGACAAAATAATGTTGAAAAAATGACTACATTTTTGAAAGTCAAAAATAAAATTACTTCGACTTTTTTACTGTTAAAATATTGTAAGGATTGTATCCTCGATGCAATGTTGTATTAATAAAGAATAAAATAACTTTATTTTCAATTTTATTTCCTGTGTGTGAAACAACATCAAGAGCTGTACGCAACTGCTATCAGTTAAAAAAAAAAAAGATTAGACCCTTATTTTTGCCGATTCAACGATAACTTATCGGAAGTTCGGCTCTTGAAAACAGTTAATATAATATGTTGATTGCATAAATCGACCGTCGGTAAAGTAGCAATATTAGTCGTAAAAATTCGAAGGCGGATCAGTCAGAATTCTTCAAAAACCTCTTTATCCCGAAATATCCCGACGAAATGAACAATGTTTAGCGCCAGATGGCGCAAGTTACATGCTTCGCCACCCCGAAAAATTCTGCACCCCTTCTCACGCTCTATATCACACGAAATTTCCAACAGTTCGATCATTTCTCAATCTTAACTCTTCCTTCGACAGTTTTTGTCAAGTTATTCGTTGGACTATTGATTTTCCGCGGTTTCATCGCGTTCGCCGATTAACTGATCCCGTATACGCATATGGTGCACAGGATTGCCGCCAGTGATGACGCAAACAGATTAGCATAAGGCCCAAGACACAACGACGTCTATAAGCAAATCACCCAATCACGAGTGTTCCTATAGACTGTCCTGTACTGACCCGCGATTGTTTGATTCAGCTGAAATGCATATATGCGTTATGCAAATTCATCGTGATGGGTTATTGTTCTCCGGGTCCCGGGAAGTCGGCACAGCAATCGAATTCCATCCCGCAGAGAGAGAGTCTCGCAAATTCGATTTCCGACCGGACGAGGACAATTTCGCAATGGCTTTGGAAAAACAAGAGGGCAGAATACACGCAATTCTCTCGAAAGCCTCGCGTCCCTGTATTCCAAATAAAAATGGAATAAGACTCGAGTATCTGCATGAATTACCACATTGTTTAAAGCGAATGGAAAAAAAAAAAATCGTAAAATCCGCGTCTATAGTACCGAAATTTGAATAGAAATTTGTTGAATTTGCAATCAGTGCAGAATTGGAGAATTACATCAGAGTCAATACATAAGTGTATTGACATTTGTCACGATCGGTTAGCGATGTAATTTAGGTGGTAGCGGACACGGTGGTCAGTCGAAGAGACCGCATATGTCAAGTTGGGAACGCGCCAAACAGTAAACCGTACGCGCATTTAAAGGGCCATTCGCGGTATAATGAGCGCTTACCTCGATAATTTAACGTCCCTATTATTTCGACGACAGAATTGTCACGAAGTTTCGTACATCCGTTCTCGACGTGTTTCCTAATGATGCGAAAAAATGTAAACTATGAAGTATGAAGCACGAGTGCTGAATCAATTTATGAGAATTTTTTTTATCAGCACGTTTTGTTGTACGAAAGAAGTAGGCGAAGAAAATGGTTCATTACTTTTCTTGAAGTAGCTGAACGAGGATTTGCGGTCGGAATATACGATAATACCTTCGCTATAGTTGGACCGAGCTGTCTGGAACATCTGCATTATTAATATTGATGGCTAGGAGCCAAGTCTCAACTTGGAAAACAATGCGAACGGGACCCACCCAGGAGACGTACAAACTTTGGTTCTCTCGGTATACATAATGGTACTCAGTCAATCAAATCAGACTGGTTCTAGAGCATTGTAGGCTTGCGCATGGTATGTTATAAGCATAATATAGTGGTGCAACGATAGGCACATCAGTGTGCTAAATCCCAAAGCTCATTGCGCCCGAATGCGCGGCAGCGCTCTCGCGTCAATTAGTTTAACGAAGCATATTATCGCGAAATGCGTCGCGAAACGCGTGTTAATGAGGATATCTCTCGAACGTTTTTTCTTAACCTTGTAAAACATGGAAAAGTCGTTCACTTTTTTAGAATCCACGAAGGAGGGTTAACGCTTCGTTAGCGCATCATTTATCGCGCAACTGTGTTTAAGTACATATTTTGATTTCGCGTAGTGCTAATGGCCCTTCATTAAAGTTACGCATCGCATGTACCTATTAAATAGTATACCATCAGAGTTAACTTAATAGTTTTCATTGTAAGTTAATTGGTAACAAAAATATCAAAAATACAAAGGGTTAAAGGTTTTACAGAAGCAATGTGTTATGGAATGTATTGTCGGCGTCGATTGTACTTCTGTATCTACAGATAATTGCTGTTCATGTAAACTAAAAAATACGAATCGCCAAGGCAGGTTTTTCGTGATTTATTAAGAACTTCAAATTTCTCAAATTTTTATAATGTACAAAAAAAAAAATGTTCTCTTGAATCTTTGGTTTCGAATTTTTTTTTTTTTTTTTGTTCATTATATGATATCCTCATTTCTTTTACGTCCGAATGTGTACTGTTTTTCGGATCAAACTCGTTAAAAATGTAATTTACAAGACGAAATAATCTGAAGAAGCATATATTCTCGGGTTGCATACCGTGCGGTACAACCGCAAATCCAACTACTTAATCACAAAGATTAGGAATCATCGCCGAAGGCTTGCAACATAATTAATGCGTGTTTGCTAGCATGAGCGCGTTTTCGCGGTCGTGTTCACAACGTTGAACTTGTGTAATAATTCATTTCCCACCTCATTCCAAAGTTGCGCATGAATAAACGCGCTCGCGGTTTCTCCTCTGTGTTCGCTTTACTCCGCACTTGCATTATTTCCCGTTGTGTTGCTTCATGCGTCAACCCTCTCAAGGATATATTTCGAACAAGAGAGAGGAGGAGGAAGAGTGGGAAGTACGAGGATAACGAAATATTCGGGATCCGTAGGTAGGTACGCACTGTTTGACGAAGTGAGGTGTTTCGTAGAGAACTCACGTCCCTTGTATTACCCGGCTGTACACATCTGGCTATTCTGTATATTTCACTCGCAGCGAAAATTATTATTTTTTTCTACATTATTTATTCACTATTGTTATACCGAAGGAACGCAGCTTCGCGTAATTTAACGTACTTTCGTTCGCTATAAACATAGAAAGATAATATAAGAGGTGCATTGTGCTACAGTAGAATTTATCTTCCCGTGCAAACCTTTATCGAGCCGGTAATTCATGTTATTCATAGGCCACGAGAGCCCTCGGGGCGAGTAAGAAAGTCTTGTCCAACCCGGTAAATAGGATCGGCTCCGGGCGATATGTGATCTTCTTTTTATTCATTTTTCTTTTTTTTTTTTCTTACACAAAACTTTTCCGCAGAGCATAACAGCGCGCCGAACTTACAGACATCGCGCTTTCGGCCGGCAGCGAAAAAACATACGCCACGTTGCAGAAACAAATGCATTAGTTGCTGTATAGAAGAACGGGGTGAGAGTGCGGGGGAAGAAAGGAAAACGAGAGAAGAAGGGGGAGAAAAGAGAGTAAATCCTTCTTCGTGGCAAGACATTGAATTACGGCTTCGTACGGGTGAAGCAGTACAAGAGTTCTTACGGAGGAGGACGACGAGGACGAGGACAAGAAAGAATACGAAGAAGAAGAAGAAGAAGAAGAAGTAGTGGAAGTAGTAGCAGCATAAAAGAGTAGAAACCAGAAAAGTATGGAAACTGAAGTAGAGGAAAGAGAGAAAGAAAGAAACGCGCTCAGCGTGGGACAAGAGGATGTACTGCAAGGGCAAAGAATTGAAGTACGTACCGTTCCGTGAATGGATGCATTTTTCATCTTACGCACCTACGAATGCACGTGTCGAAAGTGATGCAACGAAAAAGCATATACACAGTAGGAAAAACGACGGAAAATCGTTATAGACGTCGATGTAACGTTTATTCGTGTTTATTTTTATTGTTTTTTTTTTTTTTTTTTTCGTATTTCACCCTTTGCGTAAACATAATTTATGTTGTTTTCCCGAGTTCCACATTGAAATACGGGTAAATATCGTCGCAGAGCCAATAGACCGGAAGAAAAATGCTTCGGGACAACGTAGAAGTGCAGTGTTCAGGGAAGGATAACGGGCCAATATGTAATGAAATAGCAGAATTTTTTATTTATTTTTTTCTTAAGTTTGGTGAATCAAACACTGGAGTCTGAACGAACGGAAGGATGGAGAATCCCCTGAGTGTGGTTTTGATATCGAAGGGAGTTGATTCTCTGGAAAGCATATTGCTGAGGTTTCCACTCGGATGCAGGTGTATACCTACGTTCTCGATAGCAAAGTATAGTGTATAAAGGTGTACCTAGCAGCGCTCCGATATACCCGAGGGAGTCGTCGATGTACGAAGGATAAAAAAAAACTTATATAGGTATAGCTGAACTACAATGGAAACGAAAGTGGAGTTTCGGAGTGTAAGACGCGCGATGGGAAATGTAATCCGATAGAGCGAATCTTTAGAAAAAAAATCACGATTCCATTTGTCGATTGTATTTAAAATAATATCGCGGCAACGGTCCGAAATATAATGTTGAAAAAATACCCATTGAAACCCCTCAATGAGCCTACAATTGGCAATCTAACAATATTTCGCTTCTAAACGTTTTCCGAAGTACAGTGGAGCCCCTCTTGTCTTAACTTCACTTGAGTCAACTGCTCGCTTGCCTTAACCCGTTACCATGACAACGATTTCGGTTGCCTGTATTTCCCCTGAGTTCGCTCGCCCCACTACGACCGCTGCGCGGGCCACTCGTATACCAGGCGTATACCCCTCGTTACCCCTACCGGCAACAATTGACCGGGAGTGGGGACGGCAGGGGAAATACAGAGTAGTGAAGCTCTCCGGTCCCGTCGAGTTAAGACAAGAGGGGCTGCGCTGTACGTATAAAAGTTTTCTTTTGAACGTTTTTTGTTAATAAAATACAATTAATTTTTTCGTGGAATTTCATACGCGTTTCTCCCTTCAAGCGATACTAATTATCGTGTTGCGACCGAGTAGTTCGACGATAAAACTCACGAATTCAAATAGCCGGGGGTCACAGGAGAGCAACGCGCGTTACGCAGGAGAACACAAACGAATGTAGACGACGTAATTCATATTAATTTTTTGCATTGTTGAAGAACCAACTGCACAGAAACAGCGAGTAACAATAGGGATGGAAATGCTTCGCTGTAAGAATGAGAGATGAAATCTCGGACAATTGTCTTCTCTCGTTTATTAAGAAAACTGTATTTCTCGAGAGGGTACGGGCGTCGCTCGGAGCGTAAATCTCGAGAGGGCCGATTAAATTTCTTTCTTCATCCCGTTGTACGATGAGAATCATGGTTCGCTCGAGTTATCTGCGATGCATCCACCGCCCTGTGTTGCATCGCATTTTTCTATCCGTTGCGCGATGCGACAACGGAGAATCCGGGTCGCGATATAAACGTGAATGTAACAACGTAGATTTTCCAAGACCGTTCGAGAAACGCTCGACCGCACCCTTGGCTCTGCTTTACAAAGTATCCCGGTAGACTCTTAAATACAAAAGTTTCGCGTAGGAACCTTTTGCGGGACAAAACGAGATCAAAGGGACGAGGGAGAGAACATACTCGAGACGCTGCGCCGGAGACTCGAACGGAGACGAAGGAAGAAAAAGAAAACCACGTTTTTGAAATCTCTTTAGTACCGAGTAAAACACTACGGGGGATGAAGGGAAGATGGAAGAAGGGGAGGGGGGGGGGGAGGTTTTGAGAGGCAAAATAAAAAGTTTAACGTACGTCGCGGGATAAAAGAGAAGTAAATGGGGCAGTACCCGGGGGTTGCATCGAGGGTTGATGTTTTGGAAGGCGATCACAACGACGTCTTGGTACGTCAAGTACACGTCGATATCCGGAAAGTAGTGTTAGTGGACGGTACTATTACAGTGGTGTATATAAACGAATGCCCGAGAGCATAAAAATCGCCGAGTGGCCAGACACGTGTAAAGACCAGCGGTGAGGAAAAAGAGCATTGAGAGAAAATGGCAGAAGGTACGCGGAACGGAGAAAACGATGTGCGGAAAGGAGACGAAAGAAGGATGACGGCGAAAGTGGTGAAGCGTTTTATAACGTCGACAGACTCGTAAACGCGTCTGGTGCTCGATAACGATAGAGCGAGAAATACGAAGGAAAAGCTCGATATAAGAGTGAAAAGAAGAAGACGAAAAAAAAAAACGTATGTATATATGTATACACAGCAATCGAGTCCAACAGCGGCGCAATAAAATGCATACACATTCGAAGCTGTTTACCTTGTATTCGTGATAGAAAGTTTCGACTGTACGCTCGGGGAAATTCGTAATGTGTTAAGGAAAGGTACAACGTTAGTTTTGACGCTTTCGTTGTATGTTAAGTGCGGAACGAATTTCGTGCCACTCGACGAGTCCGCGCAGTCGAGAGATCGAGATGAAGGACGCACAGCGGCGAGACAAGGAGAAATTCCCGTTTCCCGACGGAATACGATTGCGACGAAACATCGCCCGGAAATGCTATAATACGAAATTACAGTAGTTATAACAAACTACCGCGCGATAGACGCACACAGCTTGTTGGGTTATAACTTTCGTAATTACACGAAATATATAGATCGCGAGACTAACTGTGAAAATGCAATAGTTTCATGTCGATAATAAGGGATCACTGGTAAACCATACGGCGATGTACAGAAATGTGTGATATAAATATATATAACATTATAGCTGCATTCGTGAATTCTCTCTCTGCGCGTATTGGCACTCGAGGTACTTAGCAAATTAGCATCCCGATTCTCCGGTGATTCCGAATATACAATTTCACGCAGTTCCTGTCCCAAACGGGCTTTCGGTGCACACAGACGCACTTCATTAAGGTTAGAATTTATCAGGTTTTAATGTTCATTTGCGGGTTTAACGTTCATTACGAAGAAAATGTGTAATTCTCATTTTATAATTGAATCGATTGAGATCAATATTTTTAATTGTTATTGATTTATTCGATATTAATGAGCATTTGTTGTACAACTTGTGCCAAAAATGGTTCAATTGAAGGCTAACGTCAATTGATTCATCTGACGTTACTTTCGGTTTAAACATTTAAGTTTTTCAGCGAAAATGACATCGCAGTGGAAATTACGATTTTTTACGACGTTTCCGAAATTTTCTCTGCGACGTCATTTCATGTAAAAACCTAAGATTTTCAAAAAGAAAATATCGTCACTAAAAATGCTAAACATTTTTCACCGGAAGTCATGTTACATTAATTTACCATTTGAAAGATATTGCGATATTGTATTTTTGTGAGATTAAAAACAAATTTGGAAGCCTTTCGATAATTTTTTATTCCCATTAACAAAAGTCGGAATATTACCAGAGGCCAAAGATTCCGAGATGGCCAACAAATGTACCGCGTGTACAACATTCATTTCAGAATTGAGTTTCCTTGCCATTTAAATGAAAACAATATCAACGTGTCATAAGTCATACGTACGTGCATTTCAATGTTTCAATTCCCCTCGTGTACTCCAATTTCCATTACTGCAAAGAGAGCGAGAGAGAGAGAGAGAGAGAGAGGGAGACAGAGTAAAATAGAGAACGGGAAAACGACGCGCAATTTATTATCGTTACCTTTGCATCCGACAAACGAATGCGACGGGATATTCCACGGTTATGTACGCACGTATACCGACGTTCCCTAGTGAATTTCTCGACTTTCTTTTATAAACCAATACATTCCAACGGTGTCTATCCCGATACGCGACACCGATAAATTTACATGCACACGCAATACCTCGCGTACGAGAAAATAAGCTACAATTTTCATCGAACTTGTGTTACGAAAAAACGACGAGAAATTTTTCCTAAGGATGGATTAGAGTTTTATGAAATTCCGAAGTGCACATATACCTCCTTTGAAATGAAAGTAGAAGATGCGGGTCATCCAAGTCTTTTTACGAGCGCCCAACCCAGAGAGCGACGGAGAGAGAGAAAACGAGCCGGAAATAGAACCTTCGGAGTGTACACTTTCGATGCATTGCGTCGAAGATCCGATTCCCCCGTCTCGCAATTTCGTACCAACTCCACCATGAATTATTTAATGGAGAGCACAGCAAGCTTCTTCTTCCTCTACCACTCCTACTCGTTTATGATTCTTCGCGGCTATATCGCATCGATTTCATCGGAGTTCCAACCATCTTTTTTCCTCATGTATGAACGATATCGTGTACGTATATAATGATTCGGAACGAATTCCAAACATCGTTTTTGAATTAATTGAAAATATTATTCCGATTAAAATTTAAAAAAAACGTATGTCATTGAAATAAATCAATTTTTATAAAATAAATAACTTCAACCGATGTCGATAATAATTATTTTTCAAATTGTCTCGTAACCCGTTATTTTTCATCACATCATCACATCGGAAAATTAATATCAGAATGCCGAATTACTTGGTTTGAAACATTGGAGATACGCCCCTTGGGCCATTCGTGTTGCGGACGAGACACACGTACGTGTGTATTACGTTCGGATGATCCTCGAAGCCATCACAGCATCGCGGAGGGGTTCCTCTAGCTAGAATCTCGCTGTCCCTACTTGAACATTAACGAGTAGAAATCACCGACTCGAATGTCGCGTAGTGCGACGCGTATACATACACCGAAACTGTGAGTCGGTGATGATTCGCAAAGCTGTGCAGCTACAACGTTGCAAACTGGTGCTTCCCTACGTATTCGGATAGTACACACTAGAAGCGTTTCAAACTCTAGCAGAGATTTGATCTCGTTACGAATTTTAAGCCAGCAGTCGCAATTACCAGATCCCGGCTGTGTCTCTGTCTCTCTATACGTAATCTCTTGACTCCTCTGCGGCATAATGACGAGAGTTTCGCCTCCAGCTTAATACAAAATGGTAACGGCGGGTAGCAAAAAATAAATGATTGCTTAAAATACCATAGAAATTATGCCCTTCGATAAATTTGTACTCAAATGCAAAATTAAAGAGAAGGAAAAATTGATTTTTTTTTTCTAGTTTCGTAATTGTAAAACGAAAGCTGTGGTTAAAAAAAAATGCACTAAATTTTATTGGGTTACTGACTGCGTAATTAAGGAGGCGATTAAAAATTCAGGGACCCTGCCGAACTCTGTTGAACTACGTCGCGAAAATAGAATTTGGTTAGTTAAACCTTAAAGCGTTTCAGGCCGATGATACAGTATAGAATAGGGTATCGGAAACCGAGAAGACAGCTACTCGGGTTGTTGCATATTCGATGATTTACCGTCGGGAACTCAAAGATAAACAAGGTGTAACTGAGTGGCGCGAGGGAAGAAAACGTGGTTGGGTATAGCGATAGAGAGACTAACCTTCGTAACGCGTTCCTCGCTCGGCGCGATCCCAGTTTCGTTGTGCCGAGGGAACGACGCAGGGGGTGGCAAGTTTGGGAGGCAAGAGCCGAGAGAAACACAAAATGAAGCTGAACAATGGAAGTCACGTAGTCTCGGGCAGAAGCCAAAGTCTGACTCAACCGGGGGGGAGGCGTTCGCCGTTCACCCAGCAGCCGCTGTTTCCCGTCGAACGTCGTTACTCTAATCAATTATTGCGAAGCTTCGCTACGGCTCTCCGTTCTACCAACCCCTCGCCCGCATTCCCCCGGAGAGTTTCCTCTCCCCATCCCCCTTCTTCTTGCAATCCTTACAACCCTTATATTACGCTTCAACGACTCTCTAATTTGCCTCGGCGCCATTTCCGCTATTCAATTCTTTCCTTCAACTTGCGGCAAATGAATCTCTTGCGGTACGATTCGAAAAGGGGATGAAAAAAAAAAAAAAAAAATGTACGTTAAAGGTACTGCAATTGCAATAAAATATTTCATTGAATCCCCGATTTATTAGCTATTCCCCGGATCTTTATACAATTTTCTCTTTTATCTCCGTGCATTCAAAGTACGTATTAAGGTGCACCCATTTTTTTTATCATTTAAATCGTTTCGCAAGCCGCTTTTCAAGAGCTTTTTAATCGTACTGTAGTTTCACTAATGAGAACAGTGCTGCGGGTAACACTTGTACGGGGAGAGTATTTCACGTTCAAAGTTGAATTGGTATTATGTAAGCCGATAAACTTTATCGAGCTCTCGTAGAACCGACGAGTCGGATGAGCGCGAGAAGAGGGTGATGTATGGTCAATGTGTAACCGCAGTTATATATGTATAAGAGAAACGAGATAACCGATTAATTTGCAAATTCAATCGTGTCTTGTAGCAAACTCGGCGAAGCGAGTGTCAGATGTAACTTCGTAAATGGCTCGGGAATATTCTTTTGATATTCATAAGACGGTCTCGTAGAAGTTTAATCCTAAGTTGCTATAAAAGTGTTAGAGACGTCGAGAGGTCGATGAAAATGACACTTTTCGTCTCGTCGTTGCCGGAGCTTTTATTCTTCGTTGCCACTTATCGATCCTCGTCGATGTTGGAATACCCGAAGAATTTACAAGTACCTTTACGTCAATTTTATTCGCGACGTTCACCAAGGACGATGAAAATTCTAACGTTTTATTTTCAACGTGAAACGGCGATATGTTTTATGGAGACAATTTTTCACCCTCAAGTTTAGCGAGACAATTTACCGCGATGTGCAACACAAAGAGCGAACAAAATGCCTCTGTGCCTTCCTCGCGTAATGCTCGGGCAACAGTCGATACACAATTCATTCGGCGTCTCTGTGCCTTTATACTTTCTACCGCTGACATTTTCAAATGCGCATTTCCACGGTCTGATTCGAATACTCAGTTATGCGACCCTTAGCCTCACCAGAATCAACAATGTCGCTGAAGCTGAAGACTCCCACTTTGGTTCCACAGACTTCGGGTCGCGCTTTCTCTCGAGGGAAGAATCCGGCGACGAGCATCGCTGTAGCCAGCGCAGTCTACCGTTGGGGCGCTCGTCAAACCCCTCTCTCACGGAGTTGTATGCATAATTTCAGCGAACCTAACAATTTTCCCGACGGTACCGTGAACGGGATAATTCGGGTGGTTTGTGAGTTACTGGAAGGATCAGGGTGTCTTCTGGTTTGGATAATTCAACCGAAACCGGCAAACTATCAATTTAAAGATCGTTGAATATATTGCAATATAAACCGGAAGTAAACCCCAACCGACGATAAAAAAATTTTAAAACGTCTTAAAAATGGAAAGATGTGAAAACCGATAAGATACATATGATTATCCTGATTTGATCATAGCTTTTGTATCATTGAATCACGACTCCTATTGGGCTTTACCTCTCTCGTACCGTGAACAATGTGGGAAATCGGACATTTATCTGAAGAGACCCCGAAAACGCTTCGTTGATTTTCAATTGTTTCCCTTCTTCGTTCTCTGTAGTCTCCTCGGTAGGTTTGTGCGGAGGATGGAAGCACTTGACGAGAATCTCTGCAGCTAGCGGATAGCGCAGTAGGTAATGGTAAAAGACAAGCTGGAATTCGCGAACGGCTGATCCGTAAGCCGTAAAGGACCACAGAAGCTCTGCCCAGTCGTAAGATAGTTTTCTGGTAAAACGCGACATACTGCGCAGGCCGCGGGGACACGGAGTTCCTACGATAGTGACCCCTGTAATGGCTCGCCTATCTGTCCGAATACGTTCTTCGTATATAGCTAAGGCCTCTCTTACTCTCTCTCTCTCTCTCGCTCTTTCGCACTCAGTGTTCTCTTCCCATTCTCTTCTATCCGCCATATAAACCCCTTTCACCCTTCGCTCTTTCGAATCCCGGAAAAGCTATTGCTTCCTCGTAGTGGAGGTTCGACCAATGCCAGCGCGTATGACCGAACTCCCGAACCTTGTCGCACTATCCCGAGAGCGAATAAAGTTTACCGCAGCTATACTCTGCACGGATAGTTCGACGACGTTGCATACTTTATCGCACCTACCGACTCTACGATGTGTCGTAAAAATACCCTCAATCGCTATCAAAAAAAAAGTACCCCCCGGTGAACATACCTGGTGTGACTCTTATTTTTGCGAATTGATTTCAATTTTTTTTTATCTTCAATCTCCAACCAGATGCTCAAATACGGCTGAGCTTTTGAAGCGCTATTTTCGTGAGATTCGCGATCCAAATAAAACAACGCGCCGCGTGTCAAACGCGAATTCGTCGGATTTTTTGACACGTTGTCGATATGACCGCAAATGTTCCTATTCCGTCGTTAGCGTTAAAAAATCACGCATATTTCGGAACTTTTCTATTTGCCATTGGACAACACTGCGAAAATTGAATATTTTTGGAGTTTATAGTGAAATCGATTCTTCACGGCGAATGCAGCGCGTGTTTGCCGAAACTTTGTGCCCACGAAGCAAACAGCATGGAAATTAAAGGCTTTAGAAGTTAGGTACGCCGGTCTCGTGTTTTAGTACTAAAATCGATCAACTTCCGCGCGTTAGTTAGTCAACAATATTCCGTTAGTTATCAATATTATTGTTTTTACGAAAGATACAAATTTATTTGTATCGCTGAGGTCCGGAATTACGCGGAAACGTGGATATGTCGTCGGTACTGTATTATTCAAAACAAACGAATGCGAGAAGAATGTTAACTATGGGTGAAAAAACACCCCAAGCGATAATATTCGCGGCGAAAGCACGTCATTCGAATATGGTAGCGTTTGATGGCATAACCCTCGGGGGGATTTGTCGAGTAATATTAACTCGAGTACGTTATCGCGCGTGTATTAAATTTTACATTCATGTATTTCGAATGTGTGCCGTCAAAATCATAGGGGGAACGATCGGAATGCGCAAAGTGAATCGCAGCGTAAGAAATTGATGATGTTTATAGTTGGCCGATAACACGACCTGTATTGGTTAACTTCGAAACGTTTTGTAGATGGAAAATCCAATTGGAGCTTTCGAAGCAAATCGCGTATAACGTGTGAGGTCAACTCATTCATATAATGAAATGTTTATCGCAACCGATTTACTATTGTAACGCACTCAATGGTACATTTGCTTCTGGGATATAATACGCCAGTTGTGTACTGGCTTCGGGGGATGGAGCTTTAATGAGAGCAATATTTGTCTGTGTCGCACGGGCAATGGAGTTTCGGGTAAATAGAATATCGCGAATTTGAGAGGGGAAAGAGCGAGGTCCACGAGCGGATAAAGTCCTTTATTCATTTTAACACAGATAGAGTGCGCGATTTAGGATAGCCGGTACAATCGAGGAATGTATGCATGAAGTGTGCCGTGAGTGCACACCGGTCGATGGGACTGGGAGGGGGGGAAAACCAACGTTCGACTCATTCACGTCGCTTCCACCGGCGCTTTCGAAGCTTCCAGGTAATACGCGGATCGAAGCTTTTGCACACAAATTTTACGGCCATATATCCGATTCCCAATTTAGATATAACTGCAGAACATGACTGTAAAAAGTCATGGGGATGACCGGAGTCAAAATTAATTTTTTCGTATTGAAACAACGAGGAGAGAAAAAGCTACTAACTTTACGCAGCTGTGTCGAATCTGTTCGAGCGTTCGAACGCGCGGAGACGTAATTGCGCACGATACAATACGCAGTTTAACGAACGCAATGACAAATATTTGACTCGCGATATATCGATCATTGAGGCGATGACTTTCTATATACGTCAATCAGAATGGACCAACTGTTCGCTCAATCAATGGTTCCTCGTACCAGAATCATGCCGAATTATTTTATTTTTTCGTACGGAAGACGATTTCGTGGATTTAAATTTTTTTACTCTCGAATGCGGAGAATGGAAAAATTGGATCCGTAGATAAGAGTTAAACGAAGTTTTATCATTCTGGCACATTCCATTACGACGTCGTGTTTCAAAAAATCTTTTTAATTTCTTCAGAAGCTATGGGGTGATGTGTTAATTCAGCGCGACAACCCGAGCGCGACTAATGTCTTCAATAATTCCTCAAAGGGTTATTCTTCACGGCTTCTCGCTCCCGACGTTCTTACGAGCGCTTGAAGGCGTCCGCCCGTCGTCGTCTGTTTCGAGTAGGAATAGCGGAGTGGTTGGAAGAGGGTGAGAGAGACACCTGGAATTATCTCGGTCGAGAGTACTCAGATTAAGCAATTCAGTGTCACTCCCCAGTGTATTGGCTTATCGTGGCTGAGCCGCCGCGACCGCGAAGGGAAGTAAAGCCAATGCAGATTCGTGATAAGCTGCGCAACTAAATTCCCGCTATATATACTGTCCATACATACAAAACTACCCTCTACAACAACTCGCTTCTAGATCTCCAAACGCTTTTTCTTTTTATTGTTAATCAAAATTAAAACGCGACGACGAAATTCGATAAAACTGAAATTTCGAGAATTGGAAAAAGTTGAGAAAGTCATTTCTTTAGTTAACGATTGTTATATCTTCGATTATGATACACTCCATTGCAGGCGACAAAACATCGAAACAACAATCGTTTTTGAGTTCAGTGTGAACATCAGACCATAAGATGTGGAATGGAGTTCCATTTGGAGTGGAAGTGTTTGCAAACCGTTCCCTTACCGCGATCACACTATTCTCTCCTTTCTCTATGCCCATTATATCTTTCCTCAAACGTGGAAAGGGAAGAAGCTTTGATCACTACTCGACAAATACTGATATTGACACTGGCCGCAGAACGGAACGGGCAACTCGCCGGAGACTAGGCGAGTTCACCTTTATTGAAGGAAACGATATCCTGTATGTGAGAGATACGACGCAATGATTCTTCGATTTTTAAAATTTTTTTTTATATACACATTTTACCGTAAAATTTTAATTTTGTGTATTAAATCTTCGCAAGAAAAAAAAAAACCCTGGACGACTTTTTTCAATTTCATTTATGCAAAATTTGATATTTTGATACTCGGTAGGTAATGAAGGATTGAGTCTACAGTGCTGAAGAAACGATCGAAACAAAAGCGAATTGACTCGAAACTCATCAGAAATTTGTCACTCAGCGATGTATCATTTACGGCTGCGATACCATTTGTTATAACGTATGAAAAATGGAACTGAAACGCATTTAAATTGGCAATTATTTTCAATTTCGCATCATCGCAAACCGGACATTGCACCGCACGATAGAGAGAAACTTTGTGAGAGATTTCGATGTACAGGGAGAGTTAGTTGAGAAACGAGTGGAAAGAGTGTAGAAGAAGACAAAAACGATGTACCCTGCTGTCGTTGGTGGTCGGTGATGCCAGGAATACGACTGCCGACCTATCATAGTTATATTTCAAGTTTGACTCCTATTGGACACACGAGTACATCGGTTTCGCAGATGCAACGAAACGGGAGCCATTTCGTATGAAAGTTCGTGAAGTTTACGCGTTATTGTTTTGATCGGAAAATCTAACAACATGCTGTTGATAAACCCTAATCCATCTCGTTTGCCACAGGACGACGAGAACCGCTAAATTTTCGTAAAACTGTCATAGGATGCTGCTGCTGCTGCTGCGATGTGGACACAGGCGCGCAGCAGCGCGAGATGTTGCCACGGCTTTCTGTTTGTGGTAATGCGATATCCGGATATAACGTATCGCTAAACATAATACGATGCACGGATGGTAATATTGATTTATGATAATCCGGGGTGCGTAAAGTGGGTGGGATACCAACTGGAATAGTGAAAGCCTCAGGGGCCGCTATTGCACAACACCGCGCCACTACTCCAGCGCTACTACTACTCTCCTATATGAGCTAAAATGGGACTTAATGAAAACCCCTAGCCAAAGTTTCGACGATGCTTCTATGACGATGCAGTGCACTCCAAATCCACACTCGCCATATACATCTCTTGCTTCCTATATCGATTAGTAGAACCAGCCAATCATCTGGTATATCGTTTGTAATTTCGTTAATCAGCAACCAGATTAAGTGGCTTACGGGTATATTGTATAGTTGAACGCGTATCCACCATCTATTTGCCATGCGGTTGAGTGCCATTTTTGCAAATGTACGATGTAATTTTGCCGGCAGCTACCAAAATGTGATTACGACTGATGAGCAAACATCGGACACGTTCCATCCAATGCCGACAGATATAGTTATTTGATTGCTTCAGGTGGTGCATCATTTTATGACGAATAGGAGAAAAGGTTTTTGATAACGTGGGCACATTTTTTATCCACGAAACGTTACAAAAACAACAGAGAAAATGATTATTCCTTGTTATTTAACGTCTCTCTTTCCTCAAGGGATGTTCCACTGCTCTATACCGGAAAAACTACGTACAACTTGGTGTTTCTTTGCGGCAGCGCGAGTTGGACGAACACGCATCACACATCGAGCGAACATCCAATCCCCCTCGGCGAATGGTGGTTATAGATAAAGTTTACCGTTGTGACCGGTATACGAGGTACACGATGGATACTTTGTCGCTTGACGGCGTTTCCCGCTATCGTGACGAATGTACCGAACGGTGATACCGAAAGTGCCACTGAACTTCGGTATCGAATGACATTTCTAGAATTGATTTTTTACTTGCCGTTTTTTTTTTTTTAATTTCCATTTACTGCACTCACTCGGGATTGTGCATCAGGGGATAGAGCGCAAGATTTTGGGAACGCGGGTCACGCACGACGCGTTCGTGACGTTGTATACGTTTAGCTATAATGGAAATCCATCTCGTATTGCATACGAGATCTTTATCACATGGGAGTAGTAAATCGATTTTGTGTCATCCACAAAGGTATTCCCCGATCCAACAGTGACGTTTTAATCTTTCGGTGCACACGTGCGCTATGTAATTCGTAATTTTAGTGAGCTACGAGACTATTCAATCGTATATATAATGACGATGGATAATTTCCTACAAATGGAATATATTTGTCACGGACTTAGCGTTGACAACGAATTTGTACATTTTGTATGATCGAAATAAGCCGAAGACAGTTCGTATTCAGGTCAATATGGGTTTCACATGCAAAATGTATCCTTAATGGGATATATTAATTCGCTGCGTAGAACGTGAACGTTCTAGAAAAGGGTTTGCAACACCGAAGTTGAATAAACTCATAAAGGCAGATAGAACGAACGATATAAAAGGAAGCGTCAGTTTCCATTGCCTCAGTTGGATGTGCGGATGTAAAATCTTCGGGGAGAATGGATACGAGAGACACAGTTCAGACGCGCTGTCTCATGAAACATCGCAATCTTGGCACCAGCGACTGATGGGAGGAGCTGAAATAGCTTTTTTTCCAGAATGAGAGAAAGAACAGCTCGTAAGTTTGTGATGGAGCCACACGTACGTTCTACGCATCATACACTCGACGCTCCTAAAGGCGGCGAAGCGATGTTCGTTCGGGGAAAATCACGCTCGACGCAAGAGAAAAGTAATTGTTTGGGGAAACAAGAATCGAAGGGAAAAGCCCCACGCCGTTCAGTCCGAATTGAATTGTTTTCGCCCGATGCTCTTAGCCTCGGATCCTCGAATCTACCTTTCGATCAATCTATTCCGACGTTTATGTATCCAGACGCATCATGAACTCCGCCGACTCCGACGTCGGCGGGTATTTCCGGAATTGGAGGTGAAGGTTGCATGAAGGTCGGATGATGCTCGGTCAGCAGGAAGATATGTTTAGATTCGTGTAGGTAATTAAATTGATAGCACTGCGCCAGCGTGGGAATATCGTCCTACTGAGATACATTGCTAATTTGGTACACTATATAAGACGCGCTCCGGAAGATGAATATTTAACAATCCATCTAAGTCTGCATTGAACCCATCCCAATAATCGAACTAATCGCACCCCCAAGAACACGCGCGCAATATGTCTTTATTGAATAACTTCGCAAAAGTGACAATTTCAACTTGGACATAGAATTGTTATTATCCGCCTAAAAGGTGACATCAAAAACGTTCAAAGTAGACTTCAACGTTGGTAAATAAAGAAATGTAATGTACCTGTTTACAGAATGGCATCTTAAAAGTCTCGTGAGCACAAGGGTTTAGGTAGCCGCGTGCTCGTCTTTAATCAACGGCACAGTTTGGTCGGACATTGAGGCTGCGAAAACGAGCTATGTACGATATAACGGCAGGTTGTACAGCTACGTTTGGTCATCAAGCACGGCATTACTATACTATAACAAGGAACACTGTGAAACCAAGATATATATATATATATTTGGATAGACAAGGGGATGCTGCCAACCACCTTCGCGATGTCTATACTAAGCGGCAAGAACATCAGCGAATAGGTACTTTAAGGTACGACCCGGTCCGATGGCGGAAGTGAGAAGGACGGAAAGGTGCGGTGGACTGCGAAGGGGTAGGGAATTGAGCTTAGCCCAGTCAACCATATTGTCTGCAGGGGAATGTATAACGATTTTAACGTCTGCGCTAACGATCGTTTAAACGAAGTTCGCCCTTAATTATCTCCGTGGCTGGGCATCACTCTGCCATATTGATGCGCAACCGAGGGGATGCCCACTTACCTTTCCGCTTCACTATCTATACAGGGTGGAGGTATAGATATAGAACCTTAGTAGTTATATGATGCTTCAACTGAAGCGCTGATCCGCTACCGGTTGTATTTCATTATATAAGCGGCTTTTATTGATTGACGCGCATTCTGTATCGTACACATTTGTATGATGGCGAACACCGCACCTGTTATTGATTGGTCATAGCGCATACAGTGAAGTTCGCTGGACACGCTGTTATTGTGAATAACAGTTCATCTGGCATCGAGCGAGGTATCGCACTCTCGGCTTTGACATGCGCCCGGTATCTTCATCATTTGACTCTATAACCTCGCGTGATCCCTAATCCGCTACCTAACCTCTCATTGCCGGAATTTTGTTCGTTTTATTCGGGAAACAATCAGCAAATAGTATTAACATTCATCGTTTTTCTGAATAGAGAAAAATCGCTCTGACAGAAGATTTTTGTATAAAATCTCCGAGAAATTGCTTCTACTGGCTGACCGTTTGATGAGCAGTAATTGTTAATGAAGATAAACTCTGCCTGGAAATGCTACACGAATGCTTTCCTTTTCATTCTTTTCACATGAATCTACGGGTTTTATTTAATCGCTAATTGAAAGAACGGTCAACTGGCATGGAAGTTGTACAGAAGGGACAGAGGGATAAAGAGAAGAGGGAAGATGGGATTCGTTTGGAGAAGGGGATAACGTTGCAAATACGTCAAAGACGAAACGGTCTCTCTGTACTTGGTGAATTCAACTCAACCCTATTGCGACCAGAGGCAACAGAGAAGTTGAAAGAGAGAAAGGGAAACTCAGTATTTCGTCTTTCCAATTCGTTGCCTTCTGAAACCCTCATCACGGCCTGCACTGAGACCTCGACGGGAAAGGCCTGTATGGAGCCCCCGGACTTTCAGCTCAGCTTGTAGTCGCTTCTGGGACTCTGGAGGTTACCCGAATTATTTCATTACTCATTTCGAACCAAAGCTACGCTGCTGCGACGCGTTGTCACGGCTTCGCTCGCCTACCACTACCACTGTACACGCGTGTTCGCTTAAGTCTCCACAAGAGTTTTAGCGTCACAGAATCAAATAGAATATTATTCAGTTCAACGAGGAGTCCGCCGGACTGAAATAGTAGAATGAAATTCAACATTCCACGCTCTTTGCCTCTTAGTCACTGTCATATCTCCACGAAAGCGGATTTGGGATACTTGAATATTATTTCTCCACCCGTCAATCATCCGTCTGCGCCGGAGAGAACAAGCAACAAAACTCTATCAATAATACGCAAGTTCTGCAGGATGTTGCATTTCTGTTCTAACTTTGGATATTGAATTTAATTAATTTCGTTTCGCTGCGGAGTTTTAAATTTGATGCAATGCAAATACGACAACCGACATCCCAATTGATTAAACGTATTTATGAACACTCCATTTTCCGCTTATTGAATGACACGATGTTTTTTATAAATAGCATTATTAATTTATGGGATTGGGGTTTATGTTATTTTTAAGGTCTTTTTGCCCTCACTAATTGCATAATCACTATCCCTTTACTTGTCTTATTACCACTTTATTTGTTAGTTATCTGCCATCTCACAAAACATCTTAGAATCGGTTTTATCATGTAAGTCGATGAACTAAGCGCTTGCGGAGCGAAAAAAGTGTCCCACAATCAGAATACGTAAATGCACTTTTATGCATACATTGGCGTGCAACGTTGGGAAATGTATGCAATATGACAACATACAAAAAATTACTTTTACAACGGAAATGTACGCCGTCTATCGAGATGTCACCCAGATATGCTGCCGTATCATCAAATTAATAATTTACTTACTGGACGGTTAGTGGGAAGCAAATAACTTGACATTTAAAACTTTCTGTGCATATCTCGCATCTTTTAAAAGGTCGCAATTATATTCTCAACTGCTTCTCTATTATTGATAAATGCTATCGTATGCTTTCGTATATGAAATAGTTATGTAAAAAAATACATAAATTATATACCTTGCAGCAAAAAATTTGATATTTTCTATATATCTCAGTATATACTTCATTTTCATGATGGCACTTGCGAACGGAAATTGTTCAAGCGCTGAAAATTTACACATATGATATGGCGATTGTAAATGTGTAAGTATAACGATGTATTTTACATTTTTCACATCGATGTATGACGCGGGTAACTCGAAAGTGGATTTCAATTTTGTCAAAATGTCAACAAACTCGTTGTATCCAAAATAAACCACAGAAAACAAGTATTTGAAGAGAGACAAAGAGGGCTTTATTTTTACCGCGCGATTTAATTTCAATAAAATGCATCGTGCGTCATTGATGATATTTGACCGCAGTGCGTAACTACGCGTTATGTTCATAAATGTATGGTAAAATTAAAAAAAACATTTTAATTTGCACAAAAGCGAAAGAGCGCAAGAGCACAAGCGCGTCAATGCGGCTGCGTTTCTCTTCGCAATCTCCGAGATGCCTCAAGGCTTTCCTTACACTTCTTTTCACTGGAGTAAGTTAAATTAAAAGCGCATCCCTGCTTGCGAACATAAAAATTCAATACGCTCTTGTGGCTTCATTATTCCTTTCTGCTCGCTCGTGGAGGTCATAAGCAAGTTCAACAAGAGAGCTCGGTGCTTCTATCATTGCATTCATCGTCGAAGCTCGTTTCACCGAAGCTCCTTCAAAGCGAGTACGAGATGCGCAACACGAATATAGCGTTGACTTGAGAAAGCCTTCAACTATGGAATACGGACATTTCCACGTGTGAACTGAGCTCGTTAAGAAATTAAAGTAAAAAATCTTTCTCAGACGGCTAACAAGAATCTCTTCAACAACATACAAATTTTCCGCAAATTAACGACAGCTATTTTTTTTTTCTTTTTTTTTTTTTTTTTTTTAGTTTCATAAGGCAACGGACCTCTGATCTTCGAGCGATTTAATTCCGCATCACCGCATCGGGAGCATCAAAAACCGATAACGTTAAAAGTGAAAAAAAAAAAAAAAAAAAAAAAATGTATAAAAATAAAATCGTGTTACAAGAGGCAAATTTCTGTTGTGACACGAATAAAGCGTATGCCCCACGGTGTATGATGAAAGAGTAGGTGAGGTCTGGTGTGCGGTCGCGTTTGTAGTTCAACCATTCGCCAGCCACATTTTTAACTTCCGCGCAAAACGTATCGAGTGCACCTGACGCAAGTGGGTCAGTGCGACGGTATATAGCTGCCCTATCCCGGCTAGTTTTCCCCGTAAAATATTCAACGAGCTTCGGGCGCCACCGCACGTTGAGAGAGGCGATTATGAAATTTGGGGGAACGAAAGAGGGTAAAATCACACAACGACCCAAGCACAGTGGCATTAACGACGGCAACCGCAAGGGTTGGTATTAAAAAAGGAAAGAAAAAAAAAAAAAAAAAAAAAAAAAAAAAAAAGAACAAAACTGTAAAAGAAGATGATTACGTGTATTATTTACGGTCGACGCGTTCCATCGTCTACAGAGAATACGAAATACAACGAATTTCTCGCAAATGAATATTCTTCGCGCTTCGTCTGTATCGTTTTTCGTACAATTGCTCAGCGTTGAATTACCGAGAGGAACTCGGTGTACATTTGTTTTAAAGAAATTAAAATACGCGACGGTACGATGTGCTAGACGAAGGAGATGTAATCCTCACGAGAATCCCCGAGCTGCTGAAATGTTTTCAACTGAAGAATCGGCCGAGAGCGTGAAATCGCAGCAGCGAGTTTCGCCTCGACGCTTCTAGTCGGAGAGTTACGATAGCCGAGAATACCGATACAACTTCGACAAATAAGCTCGGCGATAAGGGAATTACAGAGCGGGAGTCGGTCATAAAGAAAACGAGGCGAAATGCGTACAACCAACGGAGGCTTCGCTACACCTTCTGGCAATGCTATATTCATCTTGTTCCATCTTTCCCGTGGGAGGTTGAAGGTACTACCGCGCTAAGCTACGTCTACCAGCGAGATATCTCCATAGTCGTTCCTCACACTTTTATTATTTCGCTCACAACAGTCACGATGTGCGCGGAGCTTATCACATCTCCGTGATGACGATAATAATAACAATAATCCTCGTGTCGCTTGACATTTAACAATAAGACGCTTTTATTTCATATTTTCATTCTTATTAACCAGATATATCAAAATGGCACTCGATAATTCTTCTGCGCTACCGTATCTCGAGATAATTGATAATTGAATTTTTTTTTTTTCCATTTCCGGTGTATCGAATGTTTCTTTTATGATTATTTCACTCATAGGATGAAATCCAATATTTTTTTTATTTCAAAAAAAAAATGGCGTACCTGGATATCAATTAAATTGTAAAAGTGTAATTTTTAATCGAATCCCCATTTCGATGAAATTTAACCTCAAATTTAAAATCGAGTTGCAGGTCAATTTTGTTTAATTCAGAAAATATCGATTTTTTTTTTAGATTAGCTTCGTAATGATCGGAAAATTAATCGACAAAATTATTTTGACTGCGTGAAATTTTCGTTAGCGGTGAACAAGAGTAACGATGGATAATTTGTGAAAGCCATAGAGTTAATAATGGCATAGGATATTTCGTGCCAAAACCGTATGATAAATCACGACAATGCTTTAATCCGTCTACTCCGTCATCGGCAGAGCTTTCGGTGAGAAGGGTCGCCGTTCGTTGGGAGCGGTTTGGTCGCCGCCTATAACCCATCGTACTTTATATTCACCCTATTTTATTTGCTCGCGCCATTAGCAATCAATGAATGTTGGCTCAACTCTAGTCGCGCATTTGTTCGCATCTACGGTATACATAAAGTACAGTGTACCGGCGGAGATCTCTGCTTGGAAAACACGTAATAGCGTCAGTAGTTGTGCGCCTATATAGTTCGAACCTATCGCAACGTGATTCCATTGGATGTCCCGATGGTATATGTGCGTTAATTGTAACATTGTTCATCGACGAATAGTTTCGGTACGACGGACAATCGCAAAAGCGTGAACGTGTCCATTGTTTCACTTCATTTCCATTCATACATAGCAATAATATAATAATAATAATCATTGATTAACGCGATTACCGGTGTACCTACGCGCACATTGCAGTCAGGTCTATTGACACGAAACGTACCGATTGTCGATGGCGTGATACCCTTCCGAACGGAAAGCCATCGTCGATAAAATCGAAACTTTTATCATTCGGATCAATTGATCAACCTGTTGAACCGCGTCATGTACGCCAAAAAAAAATTCACACAGAAACCTCACCCATCGTTATTATACGAAAAAAAAAAAAAAAAAAAAAAAAAAATGAGTCTATCATTTTTCATACTATTATGTAGTGGACTTGTCAGAATACCGCGAGAATATCAGGTTACATAATAATGCCATACGAGGAGATGGGCTCTGATAGAACGGTAGCGGAGGGGGAGGGAGAGTCGAAATTCTGTTTAGTTAGCACCAACAGAGACCGTGCGATTCATCATCGTTTTGGCCAGTTGGTACTGGCCGGTGTGTTGCGGTAACCGACCCTTCATCACGTGACCAACGGAGTATGATGCTGATCGACGTAACAAAACGATTCGGTTCATCGATTCCGTGCGGTGCCGCGACCGATGTGGCCCCGCGGACTCCTCTCATCAATCGACGCTACGGACTTCTTTTTCTCTCGAACCATATCAACGAGGGGCGTATAGCGCAGAGAGGCAGACGAACGAGCAGCAAGCACAAGCGATCAGCGTAGCGTAGAACTACAGTTGTAGTAGTAATAGTAGTAGTAGTAGGTATATACTATGTTATACGCAGGAAAAGGTACATGAGCAAAACGGCGGAGGCAATCGGGAAACAATGAACCACGAGCTTTTTCCCTTTGGGGGAGTTTTGTAGCAGTTATATACATCGAATGGGGGATCTGGTATTACGTACAGTCTTTGCCTGTTTGCGCGCTTACAGTTCAGTGTGCAGCAGAGAAAAAGGATTTCAACGTGCATTCGAGAAATTCTCTCGTCTATAGAAGGAGGGGGGGGGGGGGTGAGGGGGAGGCAAAGTCGCGAAACTATATAGCAGTTGTTCGTAGGTCTAGTAGCGACGGCGCCGATCGCGCTGGAAAACAGTACAACCGTAAAATACACCGACGAGGAAGAAAATGGTTCGAGAGGTAAAACGACTGGAATGACGACAAGGAGCAAAGGATGAAAACGACGATCTCATGTACGTAATAGTATCCTACTCGGCTCCGTCGACATGGTCAAGGACATCCGTTTCCAGACGGGAATGGTGGAGTATACTTGGCTAAGTTACTGCCTCACGTGATGTCACGCTGAGGACATTTTTTATGTTCTTTCAAACAGTTTTTTATCGTTCGATATTTCGGGTTTATATTGATGAGAAGGAGGACAGCATTGTAAACAAGAAAGTCTGAACAAACATGAAAAAAAAAAGATACTGCGAGCAAAAAAGTGTAAGATATCTACACGTCCAGAAAGCCGAAGTGGTTATGGAAAGAAAATTCGCGTGGAATCAGAAAAGTGTTGCGAAGAACTGAACGAACTTAAGTTCTGCAAATCAAGAGCCGGATGCAAATAACAAGTTCATTAAAATCGTCAAAGATTTCATCGAATGTTGATCCGATGCCGCGAACTTTTACGATGGTGTAGTCTATCGAAGTTTGCATCATATCGATATTGCATTTCGACATTGCAAGCTTCGGTTTCATTTACAAAGGAAATTCGTATCCGAAACATTTGATAGAACATTTCTAATTACTAAGGGAGTACCGGGAGCCATGCGGCTTTTCCGAGAAGACACCCCATGTGCCGTGACACAAACTTTACTGATACCGCGAAATTTGATTAATTGATATTTCCGCAGATGAAGTTGTATTGCCACCGATAGAACCTCAGAAACCTCAAAAATTTAGTACGGATTATGTTTTTCCAATGAGCAAATTTGATACGAAAACTTCAAATTATATCCGATGAAAAATCGACCCTCTCGCCAACATTTCGTAATTCCTTCGAATCTCAGATTATTTATCGATTTCTCGCAGCTTCGTTCTCTCTCGCGGAGTTTATCGTCGTCGTGGATGTGAGCATCGATCGTGAGAATCGTATTCGAGTCTTCCGTGGCACGAGGATAGCATTCTTGGAGGGATAGAAAACATCAGCGGCTACAGTGGGACCTGAAAGACGATGGGTGCCGGATCGAGAGGAAATTGAAACGTACCGAGGTTGGTAGATCGTTGTATATTGGATTGCAAATAATACGGAGAGGAACCGATTCGTGGAGGAACTCACGTTTCTTCGTTTTCCTACTGGCATGTACACTGTATACGCGTGTATGCATACCGTGAACGGTAAGCTCTTGTATAGTAGCGTTGCGAAACTGGTATACCGTTACAACAGTGTCGTAGTTTAAGCGTCGCCGCCGCCGCGACGACGACTTGGTTTTACCCGTAGTAAGACTTCGGACGATGGAGAGTGACTCTCGTATCCTATCGGCATTGGTGTACTACCGTGAACTACATACATCTACGACACACGCATGTGGACAACACTGAAATGCCTTAGTAAATGTTGGCAACCCGAGACCGATCGTTCGCTGAACTGATTTTCTCACAGACACAGTTTCAACGTAAATTCTCACTATCCAATGAATTGAACTTTCCTCTTTCCCGTAAGCAATCGCGACCTCGTGGAAACGTTTTCTCCCGATTTCCGTCACCGGACACGATCGTCACTCTCGCCGATGTACCTCTCCCACGACTACGCGAAACGAAACTCATGCATCTGCATTACGATGCAATTCAAGCTGTGAGAGTGAAGTTTAACTGCCGCAATTTATCACCGACGTTGATTAATATACTGGCAGATCATTTGCCCCAAGTTTCGAAAGGTTGATTAAAATCTCTTCGGCGAGCTTTACGAGGAACGTGCAAGGATGATACTGGTTGGTTGCATCGAGAGAACGCGTATTTGCAAACGTGCTTTTAGCTTATAGATCCCGCCGGAAGCTTGCGAGCTTCTCTCGCTCTCTTTCGAGGAAAGATGCACGACCATCGCTTTTGGGACATCCCTTTTCAATTAGCAACACTCCGAGTACACGTACACGTGGAGAGTACTTTATTAAAATCATACCTGATATATACGTATTATGTGGTGCTAACAATCTCGATGCCGGCGAAGCCACAAATGAGAGAACGACGAGGCTTCATAATAGCGTGTAGTAAGTTATAGATATACATATATAGACACACGTATTATATACGAAAAGCACGAGTCTATTGCTCGGGTAATGTGGCGGTAGATACGCCAGAGTATTAACAATGGCGCGAAGCGAGTCTTAACGTTCGTGACTGATGCATTCTTTATTGCTCATCACCCACAAGGGAAATCAGTGCGGAATACGAAATTACGTTTACCAAGAGACACGATTCGTTACACACCTGGTGTTCAGCATCTGATTTCAAACCTATCGCGACACGTTCTACTCATTGTTCTTGAAATATTATCCGTATCCGGAGACAATTGAATGTCGAGCATTATTCACGCGATATCAATTATCGAGAGACCGTACTTTCTCGATATTTTTCCTTATACCTTTCAGATAAAAATTGCTGTAATCACTTCGGTTAATCAATGTCAGCCATAATTATAGATGTTTTGTTTCAGCAGCCGATTGCAAAGGAGAAGTGTTATTCGTTCGACATTTTTGTAAAGTTAACCATTCAGTGTTCGTCGCGGAAACGCCTGTTGAATTCTTGCATTCGTGTTTCCCAACTGCAATGGAAACCTTCTTCGCAGTTTGACATTTCTTTTTTTTTTTTTTGTAAATCAACAATTTTTCGGGATTTTTTTTTTTTTTGAAAACGTAACTTTTTTTTATTATTCCAATGGTATACGATATGCTGTATATGCTATATGTTGTTACGCTATTTTCCGGGATTAATGTGTACTGTTGAGGGCATCGATTGGTTTACTTGTAGAAGTCAATATGCACCTACAATCGCATCTCTACACTTGGAAGTTTATTGTAGAATGAATCGCGGACGATCGATCAGTTATCCAGCGATGCGAAGAGTAGAGTAGCGGACAAAATACTTCGTTACCTTCGAGACTGGTGACTATTCTTTGAACTTTATTTTTACACGCTTCATCGAGGCAGCAAGCGAATGAGAGAGGGAAGTCTCCATTATACTGTACTACGTACAATGGGTTAGGTAAGACCCGTTTTATCGAATTTCAGCCACAGCACGTAGAAAACCTTACCGGATTTTTCTACCTCGTTCTTTCTATATAGTATAGTATATATCCTCGTCTGTCCTCTCGCCGACATTAGTTCTCTTCGATTTTTCTATCTACCATCGTTTCTCGTACTTCTCTCGTCTTTAATACCCCCCGATGTGCCAGTAAGCATAGACTCAGCACTTCGGCTACATCCTCTGTGTTCGACTGTACCTAACCCCCACCGCCGTCTTTCATCCTTCGCGAATGTTTTTCAACGAACGAATTGGTTATCGACGAATCAAACGTGAGCTCACGTCGGCTTACGTAAGGCTATTCATCGCGTCGGACACGAGGATTCGGTGAATGTTCAAACACAAGAACGGGAAAAGAAGATGGATGAGAGATGTGCCCGATGGTGAGTATAGCGAAACTAGTGGGATACTCGTTGATTCCCGAGTTAGGGTCGTGCTACAGGCCGCGCTTTTTTTTTTTTTTTTTTTTTTTTTTTTTTTTTTTTTTCAGATCAAACGTGAATATAGGGACATATATCCGCGATAGCTTTTTCTGTTGGAGAAAAACGAATTGACGAGACTCTGACGCGTTATTAATGCGAGGAATTTTTTTTTTTTTAGCAATAAATAACATCGATGGCACAAAAGCACATACATCGATCACGAAATTATCGAAGTGCGACCCATATATGCTGTTTTACGAAAATTGCAGCAATAATTTCATCAACATTGATGGCTAATAATGATCATTTCGAATTAACGCGATATTCTCGACACAATTTCGAAATTGCATCTATTTTCATCGATAGGATCGAGAGTATCGTCGACGATGTACAATTGGAACAAATGAAATTTCGGTCGAAATCGCGGTTACTGGTACGCGCATTCCCTGTTGGATCTCTACACACAATGGGTACAATGGGACCATCGAACTTTCCACGACGTTTCGCGAAAATTGTAATAGACTTTTCGAACGCTCTGTGGAAATCGACCGAAAGGGTTAGTGACGGAGGCAAAACGAACGGAGTTCCAAATTGACAGTACGATGACGTCAGACGTCAACGAAACTTCATAAAAGCTTTTACGGGTGTTGTATTATTGACACAATCATCAATGTAACAGTTCATTGTGTGTAAATAATCGATGTGCAACACGATATTAATTTTTGGCAAATGAGATTCGCCCGCAATCACACGACATCTACATTACATTTCCAATATCGCAATATATATACATATAGTGGAATTATGATTTACTGCTCCATTTTTGTTTGTAAAAAAAAAAAATAAAAACTGTATGGCATCCTATTTTAATATAAAAAAAAATTTACGAAAATTAAAAAACTACCGACTGAAAAAAAGAGTGAAATAACAATTAATTATTCATGTCATTGTCGTGCAATTTCTTCTTCATTCAGTATGAAAATCTCCCGACTATAACATGCGGATAATTAATTGTTATTTCGCTCTTTTTTTCCGTCGCAATTTTTTAAATTATTGTACATTTTTTGTTTCTTTCATCCTTTTTAAAGAAGACAAATTTTAACTAAAACCTAAGACTTCCGTGAATTTGAGGTTATATCGCACAGAGATCGAGAGCGCCTTGCGCGGAGTCGAAAAACTATATCGCAGAGAAAATGGCGCCCAATCTTCGATATATCTAAAGGACTATTCACTAAAATGCTTTTATCTCTACGAATATTCAACAAATTAAAATTCTCCATTGCAAACGACAAATCTTGTTAAGTAATTTTTATCCGTTTTCGGGAACACACTGGACAACAAAATCGCTCGTCATCGTGAAGCGCATAACTCCCGTCTTTTTCAGTCAGCAGTCGGGGAGTTAAAAAGCAATTTTACGATTGTTTTTACCCTTTTACTTTTTTTTAATATCACGATTGCAATCTCGTAAACATTTGTTTTGTTGAATACATAACTCTTTCATGAAAGTCGACAGAAACGAACCGCGATATTACTTCCCTATATAAATGTTCAATATTCGTTTGTTGTTAACATATTATTGTAAATTCAAGGCATACCGAACAGAGGTCGGACCGCAATGTTATCACGTACACGACCTCGTTACGCGTAGGCAAACACGCTCCGCGGTTATTCGATAATTATAATTGAACGGAGGAAACGAAATATTCTCTCGCAAAAACGAGTAACAAGCAAAAAAAAAAGAAAAAAAAAACATGTTATTATACCTTACATCCTCATTCGTGCTATTGAAACCGTTCGCTCGAATTTCATGGTTTGCTCTGTACCTTATACCAATCTGTGCACACGCTGCGCCCGCAGCAAACTTGTACACACATACTATATATTATCGAACTGGCATCCTCGTTAGATAGATATACGAGAGCCCGGCAATGCTCTGCACAAATTCACCGAGCGGAGGCAGAGCGTTACTACAATTTAGCAGACATCGGTCCTCTGCTTTGTCTTGTAACTTCGTGCCAATTAAGGGGACTACATAACACGTAGTGCAAGTGGCCACGACGCAAAACACGAGAGTGAACTTCCTCGACGAATTTAGCGTGTACCTAATATAATACAAGAGATAGAGTTCGCGTTACGCATATTCTACGATGTTGTACAGTTCTCTCAGTGGTTTCTATTATACGGGAAGATATTTGTTTAGGATAAAACACCGTAAACTCGATACAGTTCGGAGTTGCGAACAGCTTTCGAATAACGAGATTGTCTTTAATCTGTTTAGTTTAATATTTACGAGTTGTCGCGATTCCGAATAAACTATTATTATAATTATTCATTTTTTTTTTTTTTTTTTTTGAAAAAGAAAGATAACCTGATATAGTGATTTTCTAGAAAGTGGCATATTTCAAGATTTTATTTCTTTCCACTGTTGAGAGTAACAGCGTGTAGGCGTACGAAGAATAGTTATACGTACTGAATTATTAAACTTTTGGCCTCAAGAAAACGTTTCTTCTTCGTGCACTCTAAACATTGGCGTTCTCCTTAGTCTTTCATCTCTCTTTTCTTTATGTTTCTCTCTTTCTCTCTGCTTTTCATGAATCCTCGTGAACGCGTAACGAACTGCCGCTTCTCAAACTACCTTCTTCTTCAGCTTGTGCTTTTGCTACTGTTCGCCCTCCGACAATATTTCCATGAATCTTGAAAAATGCTCGGGCGCACGCGAGAAAGTGAGAGGGAGAGAGAAAGATAGTAACTGCCAGCAATGCGCCTCGGATATTTTAATTTAAGTTGGCTCCGAGTCCAGAAGTAGCGAGAATAAAGTCCGCGGGATGAATTACAATTTGCTGCTGCCACTGCTGAAACTATGGGCGCGCGCGCGCTTACGCCGCGGCTGCACCAGCCCTCGAGATAAGTATACCTTTAGGCAGAAGATTCTTCGCTCCGTTACGATCCACCGGATGTTCCATTCTATTAGCCCCGAGGATTCGATATCAACGAGAACTTTTTAATCGAGTATTAATGAGACTCGAGAAAGTGTTTTTCGTCCCGAGGAAAACTCGGGGATCAACGGTAACAGTGTGCTCACTCTCTTTTCAATCTCTCCGAGAGCAAACGAGAATTCGATAAAAAGTTAATGCGGAAGCAAGAGCTCTTTTATTTTTATTTTATCGACTTTTTTAAATGTATCGTCAAACTATGATTTACCCTGAAATCGATCGAATCAAAGGCTTACAGTGTGCAAACGAAACAAAAGACGATCGAACAATCAACGCTTACATTGAAACGTCTTTATTTTTCGGATTGTTCTTTGTCGCTAAACTCGTTCTTTTCGAGTAAATCTGCTAAAAAAATGTCCAACAGAATTTATTTATTTAAAAAAAAAAATTAAGAATTCTTACACGAGTCCAATTAGAGAAACAATGAACTTCTGTGACGCATAAAATGAGAGCTTATTTTACCACTCGTTAAGCAATTTCTTTGCAACGCTTTCTTTGCATTTTTCTTACAATAACGTCAACGGGAACTGCAAAAAATATACATTGTTCCCGAGCCAATGAAACTACCCAATGCAATCTTGTGGTTCTCGCGTACGTCTCCCTGTTGTGCGTAAATCTTAGCATTGTAAATTCAATGTAAAAGAATGAAAATATTCCGCGGCAAAAGATAAATTTGTTATTCTTTAGAGGCAATAAAACTTGTCGGTTAGGGGATAAATATTCGCCTGCGGTAGTGCGGCATAGCGTTGCAAAGAGATTGAACGTTGGGGATGAATACGTTAACGAGTCAATGCACGCATCTGCGCACAACATACGAGCCGAAACATCGAGGAAAGTCCTTTGATTATGTTCTAATTAATTGTAGGCACGTGGTACAGCGCGGTATTGGAACGGATGCGGGTCGGAGCCGCGAGTGCCTGTGGCTTGTCTTTATTATTCCAGATTGTTGGACGCGTCGAGTGGCGGATTTGTGCAGAGATTGATTTATCCGGTGGGTGTTGGAGGTCGAGAGAGCCGGGGACCGCCGGGTGGTGAACGGCGATTAGAATAATTTGTGCTCTCTGCGGGCGCGTAGCTCTCTATATGTATATCGACCCTCAACCCTCTCCGTGCGTATACTCTCCCTGTATGGAGTGCTCTCGCGTCTGTGTTATATCGAGAGTTAAACGTTCGCGCAGTCGCGTACGATGATTATGTCACACTACGTCAACAGAAACTCTATCCAGTATGAAGATATAACTATCCAAACGCAATTCATATACTAACCGTGTTATATATAGTTTCCGCGTGAATTTAGGATTATCGTAACGCTGTTTTGCTTGTATAGTGTAAATTCTCGACTCAACATATCAGCGAAATCATTGCTTCACGCTATCGTCATGATCCATTGCGTACACGCGAATATAATACACATCCTGCCATTCTATACACAGTTTCATTCGTATCTGTGCACCATATGTATCATCGTAATTTGCGGTCATTTTGCATTGGATTATTACATCATTTGATTGATGCTTCAACGTCGGCGCAATGCGGACAACACATTTATTTATACTTCTTATTATACTGCGACGAGTTGGGCGAACGGTAATTATTTAGAATTGTGGCTTTTGCGATCGAGAATTTATTTCTTTTTTACCAAAAATTGTATTTTGTCGTGTAGTTGAAGATTTAAAAAAACGTGTTGAAAATGAAAAAAATTGATAAATTTCAACACAAAACAAACTTATCGCACATGCATTTGCAACTTTCGCTACAACCGCGAAAGGCACCTATCGCAAGCGCAGCCGTCATGCGGATCTGCCTTTGCACACTCAAGTTAATTAATATTTCAACGCTAATGTTAATTACAAGAGCTAACGGTGTTTAGTATATTCGTTGGGAAATATATACGCCTGTAATAAAATTCGTCGAGAGCAACGATGACGAGGAATGAAAGGGTTTCCTCATGGTATTCTGTAAATACTCATTTCTGTTTAATTGTTTCGCTGCGGCTCTTTAACTGAGGATTCATCCCTGAATCGTACACGAGATTTTCCGTTTCGCAGTGTCAGTAGTACCGGTGCATCATGTCATATTCCGAGTTAGCATAGCAACGTCGTCGCTCACGGTGACTTACAGAAATTGAAAGTAGCTGAAAGCGACGTTGGAACGCATATTTAGCGCAAACGAATTTACATTTGGCACCGCAATGAATAACCCTTTCGACTCCATTCGACACATTTGCTTTGCGGTTTCTCCCGGTTAAAATTTTCCGCTACCATGCCGTTGGCATTTAAATTTTTTTTCCAAACATTCAAACTCCGGAAGGTATAAAAATTGGTTCATTTCCATCGTAAAGTAAACTAATGTGTAAAGTACGAAACACACGAAAGTTTCCAAAGTACATATCGTTGAATGCGTTACGTCTGTATGTTTTATTTTTTACGCGCGAACGTTGATAGCGAGAGGGAGAGAAACGAAACCCGCTCGCCAAGAGCTCAACGGTGCAACGGTGCAGTTTAAAGAAAAACTCTCGGTGCCTTGTACACACTGTGCGGAAGCCGGTGCGACGTTTCACGTTGTTCAGCGAGCCGTGGGTTCACGCTCTGGCTCCCTCGACGAAACGAACATGACTTAAGCGGTCGAGTAGCAACGGAAGCTGTAGAAATGGAACGAGAGAAGCGAGAGATACGAGAGGAGATTCTCGTGTGAATAGAGTTTCCTGGAGATGTGCGACTGGGTGTGTGTGTGTATATATGTATTAGTATGTCTGTGACACAAACGAGTCTGACGCTACACTGAGAACGGTATCACGTAAATTGTAACAGGATAGGAAAGGTAAGGGGGTTGCAAGAACGACGGCATTGAAGGGACACGACGGCAGAGAGTGCAACGAGTGAGAAACCACTGGGCGTTATGCACAATGCCCTTACCTCGATGTTGACCATTCTATTTCGGCAACATGCAAATACATAGTACACGTTCATTACGATTTACGGAAAATGTATTACGAACCGAACAAATTTAATTGTATGGAACCTTAAATCAACATCGTAATACTTATTGCCGTATCGTAATATTTATAATCTTTATATTTTTTTTTCTCCCCGGTATTTCTTGGTAGAATTATTATTATCGATCTGCGAAAATCGGCAACTCTCCCCCGCAAAAATCCCGGCAAAAACCCCGTGATGACCTTATTTATTTGATCGTTTCTTTCCGATTTGCGTTTCGTGTTTCGTTTGAGGGATTAAAAAAATGTAAACGCACATTGGGATCGAATAAAACGGGGTAACTGTGTACGATATGCGTACGCTACCAGCATAAAATCGATCCAATTGGCTAATTGACCGGGGGAAGGGTATTTGTAATACCCAGATTTTGTGAGTCGTGCGGCTGTGTCAGCCGCACATGGGCAAAATCGACAGCGGGGAGCGGTCATCGTCGGGGTATCCGTACTTTCATCACGTCGTGCCGAATCGGTTCGGTCGCGCAAACCATTCTACCAGCCACCCAACAACGCGATGTTGTTATCGTTGAGCACTTTGCTGATTCCCATTCGGTGTTAACGATCCGTTTGGGGGACGTCTATAAATCAACGGGTTCCGCACAGCGAGAGAGAGAGAGAGAGAGAGAGAACAAGAGAATACGAGAGATCGGGAGCAAGCTGGACACACCGTTTCGTCCCGCTGTTGCTCTCTCCGAACACTATGCGTATACGTAATACATAAATGGGTACATAGTATACACAATACATATGCCAAGTGCACCAGAGCTCACGACAATTAAAAATACTCGATTTTCGAAACGCGATACACTACCCTCCGCACCCCTTGCGCGTCAGAACTTATTCTCGATTGGTTTCAACGGTTGTACATCGATGCAATAAATCGCTGATTAGTCACATGGGGTTAATCCGTTGGAAATATATAACGGCAGATCCAATTTTCATCGATAAATTACTCTGTTCGGACCAAAGGAAATGATGAAAAAAAAAAAAAAAAAAACAAATCGGTTTGACGAATGTTTTGGAAAATTTGCCTATTAGGTTTCATGGATACCGATACCGATCCACGATTTGCCTGGTTAACCGGGAGGGTTATTAGGGCCCTCTTGGTTCTCCTCGATATAACTAACTGTAGTTAACCGTAGGGTTTAGTTAATCGAACAGCAGAAGGGGAAGGGGGAGGTCTATAATTATCTTGTAGTTATCGTGTAGACTGGCGCTCGCCCAACTGTGCTGATTGCAATCAAGTGGATGATTATACTCCGCTTCTCATCCATCGACGAGTGCCCCGCGCGTCCTGATGCCAGAGGCTCGTCTCCGATAGTCTCTGGCCTCTTCTCTACCCTCTACGGATACCAAGTCTTCCTCAATCCTCAAAGCTATATATAGACATCGCCTCTGAGGAGTCCGGACAAGCGAAGAACCACCGTTTCGTCTTGCTAAAGGTCTCTTTCGACGACGCCGAAGCTTCCGGCTATCGGATTCAAGGGGACTCTATAGCTTTGTATTAAGGTGATATCGAGGAGTTTCGTATCGCAATCGAGACAGTATATGGCAGCTGCACTGCGATCGGTAAGGTAGGCACCTCATCAGAGCGGTGATTAGCTTCGTTTGGATTAGTCGATACAACGATAACAACAATCTTTCATCGTCAGCTTTTCTTTTTCAGCTTTTCGTCACTCTATCGAACTATTGTGGAAATATTTTTTTATGAAAAATATTAACCGAAGAGTAGATATATCGTAAATTCTTTGATAAATGAAAGTCCATCAGTGCTTCCTGGTAATTTTGCGAACGACGCTTCATACACAGCAGCCACGGGTTATGCATGCGTAGTTACGTTTTTTTGTTCAATCTCTGTTATCCTTTTTTTTTTTCCTCGAGGTCACATCGGTTAAGCTGCGTTCAATTCATTGTCATGCCGGTGATTGTTTTTTTTTTTTTTTTTTTTTCCCAATCGCGGCATTTTTAGTGGTTCCGATTTCGCGGCGGTGCCATACAAAAGCTCGATCGCGATGAACCACAGCAAGAGAGATAAAATTCTCTACTGCCATTGACCCGTAACCATCGCTTGGAAATTCGCTGGAAATGCGTAGGAAACTTGATTGCTCTGTGGCGTACCGAAATTCTCACGCAGTCTTTGTTTCGGCGCGATTATCTGTCGCTAATCGGCAGCTTCCCGTGTACATAGGAAATTTATTTGGAGCAAAAAATGATATTACGCAATTTCAGCTCGTAGAAGTGACAATGGAGATCGACATCGAAATAATTCTAAGAAACAAAATACGATTGAAATAAAAATGAAAAAAAAAAAAAAAATTAAACAAACGTAATTCTAACAAATTTTCAATCGTATTTTGATAGCGAATAAATTCCCTTGACATTGGACCATTTCTCGTCACAATTTTCAAATAAAAGGATCCGATTCTTAACCGATTCTCGTAACTTCAAATCGATTTACGGACGATCCAACGACGCAATGCATCTGTAGCCGAAAATATGTCTATAGATTCGAAGAGCGCAGATAGAGTTAACAGTACAGAGTTAGGTGCAAACAAATTCGCTTCGATACCGAGCCGCAATTTAGTTCGTGAAACAGTGCATGTATAACGTCGATATATGTAAAAACAATATATCGCACCCCCCATATACTGTGTGTACAAGTTATACATAGGTATTGCGAGCGTACAAACTGGGAGGCGGAGTTCGATCGAAAGCTTGGAATCGAAAATTTTTCACGTGACAATACGTACCTTTACTGTATATTGTATATATACCCCCTTTCCCGCAGCAGCGTACAATATGCAATACAGGCACGTAGCGTTCGCGATTTAACTACCGCGTCGATTTAACTACCCCTCGCCGACATAAACCATTCAACGGCGTTGCTTTTTCACCGACGACATATTGCCCACCGCTTAGTCTACTCCATTCCAACTATACTTCCTCTCTCGCTCCCTCTCTCTGCTCTCCCCAATCTCGTTGTTACGATCGAAAATTAAACGAAATAAAATAAATAAAAAAAAAAAAGAAAAACGAAATAAAAAGACACGGTGAATGGAGCGAGGGTCACGAAGTGCGAGAAGCGGCAGGCCATCAATCGTCCAGTTGATTGTTGCATACAACCCCCTGCTATGTTTTCACGAAACTCTATAAAAACCGTAACTGTCGCTCCGCTCTGTGCTATTTTAGAGATCGTATACGAAGAGTTGGAAAAAAAAAAAGTGCAATAATTTGCGAGCCGCAGCGATGCGGTTACGGAGGAAAAGTTGTGGTTTGAACGTAACGAGACGGCCGATTCGGGACGATCATCGCGATTCTCGCGATGGCCTGCAAGCTCGCGGAAACGACTTCTCTTCTCCGTGGGGTTGTGCTTTTGGCAACGTGCCAGATACTAACGGTACCGAGTGCATGTCCGACGTACAGAAACGAGATGTACTGTATATATATCTAGTGATACTTCCATAATACTACACACACGGATAGATCGCGGCAAGCTATATAGTAGTGAGGCACATGTACAGAGGGTGAAAGAATGTTCGGACGGTGGTCCGAGTCGGAAAGGCAAAGCCGAGAGAGTCCGTTACTCCCTCCGGAACCTCAGACACGAATATCAGGGGTTAGTTCAGCCGCCTTCTCGCGAGGAGGATGAGGTAAACGGGTTATAGAAGGGTTGCGCACAATCTCCTCCTTCGTCTCATTCCACCGAGCGATGCTTCGGCAAACGGGTTAAATTGTCTGGAGTCGAGAGTGCGTTCCGCTCGAGGTAAGATACAAATACTAGTAACAATGAAATTCCACGAGCTTGCGAATTGCATTGGCCGAGAGAAGGAACTCAAACTCTAGTCCACTGCGGTCAATTCTAAGTAATAAATTTAATCGATTGGACACAACATGTGTATAGACTTTCTGTCGACACCAGTTAAAAAAAAAATGAAGAAAAACATGGGTACAATCGACTTTTCATTAAAGTCACGATGGTTCGTTGAGTTCACGCCGCAAAGTTTCGCGGCAGTGTTACATTTTTTCTGATAACATTCTATCCGGATACAAAGATCCAACCCTGCAAGTTCGACACCAACTCCCTTATTTTCCAACTCGAAACTTGGGTAGATGGGTTTTTATAAAAAAAAAAAAAAAAAAAACTACGACAAAACAAAGAAGAACAACAACTTCGCGTAAACCACTCACTCATACCAGCGAGACTTCATTTTCTCCTTTCAACTGCATGAGTCGAAAGGGATTTTTTTTTTTTTTTTTTCGAGGAAAAGAAAAGAACTATATTGAGGAACGAAGCAATCTTTGCGAACTTCATGTCTTACGGTCCAAATCTTTTTACATAGATTTTGAGAATATCGCGCGATGAAATATAACCCTGTAGAGGTCGGTTTTTGCTTCGTTTTCGGAAACCCATTCGAGATTCCTCTACGGCAATTCTTTGGTCTTTCTTGCGAACGAACGAATCAGAGGAATTTTTTTTATCCGACGCGAATTCTCTATTTATCTGTTTATATACTTGGGTAGATGGATAAAGCATGTATTTTACTGAGACGGTGTTGCCCCGCCGACCGATGAATTCATTCGTGTCACGCTTTCCCCGTTCCATCGTTTTTTTTTTTTTTTTTTTTTTTTTTATCGAGGAAGAAGAAAAAAAAATCGTTCTACCGTCGATTATAACGCTCGATCGACCGTGGACCAAGGCTTTTCTTATTTACTCGCCCGATAACGACGCGCTTTTTTTCACAACGATTTCCTTCGCAATTACGACGAGGCGGGGTGTCGAAGTATCGTTGGAAGTCGGGCGTAAGATTCTAACGACGATCCGAACCATGATTTTCGCTCGAGAATTTTGCGATTCAAGAATCAACGACGAGACTCAAGCGTTTATGAGAGCGAGTCGAGTGCGCAGCTGCGTATATATGTATATATTCAAATCGCATACATCAGTCAAAGCACTTTTCTGTGGATACCGTAAGTGGTCGCCACGGTATTTCGAAAAATCACCGCAGCGAGTATTCAACCGAAGTCAGAAATAAACTCGAAATATTTACGAGATATATAGAGCGAAAGAGTGGTTTGAGAAAATGTCCTTTTCGAAAATTGAAAGGACGATAGCGGTCGACCAATAGTCTCCCCTGTGGTCCGCGTCAGCTATGCCGCTTGACCACGAATATTCGAAATCAAATTACCAAGCGAAGGGCTGCATACAAATTCATTCATTGATGTCAATGTGATTTGAAGCGAGAAATCGATTTTTTTATCGTAAACTTATCCTTATTACAGATTCAATCGTCAAAAAAAAAAATCTCGTATTTATTACACATTTCTGCAAATTCGCAAGACACGTTCCTAAACGTAGCCTTCGATATCTTTGTTTATTCAATATCTTATTAACAAGAATTGAAACTTGTAGACAAATTTCTTTAAATTTCAATGTCGGCTTTGCCTTTCAATTCCCAGTGCGTTGACGGAGCGTAAAAAAAAAGTTTCTAAACAAATGTATTACCTTCGGGAGTTATTGGATAGAAGAGAAGTCAAAGATGCAGAGGACTTCGTTATGTGGGCTGCAAAGCATCGGGATAAACCGTAAACAGCATGGAATGTGCGAATCAGAAGATATGGAGAATTTATCGACTGGCAAGCTGTCGGTAGATCGCTCCCGGCTTGAAATGGATGGGCGGTAATTGAAAACGAAGCAAGATACATCGCTTCCGAAGCTGAGGCACTTCGATGCGCGAGAACGAGAGGAAGAGAGATCGAGAGAAACAGACAGAGAAACACTGTGCGAATGCCCTCGACGCGTATATGGATTGTCTATGGTATACTCGTTCGCGGTATCCGTGAACTGATTGGATTCTCCTGATAGAAAATCGTACTTTCGCCCGCCGCCTGGCAAGACGCCTATATACCATTGTGCAAAACAGTGGTACCAGTCTGCTGTTATCGAACTTACGCTCAACTCTAAAAATAATTGAAACTCGTTATACTTTTCGGCTTATCGATTTTTTTCCCCTTCATTTCATGCTATATCAAGCCGTTGCATCGAAAAGCAATCAATAACAGTTGTAAATAGATCTGTCTGCAGGAAAAAAAAAAATAGAATAGAAGAGAATTGTGCAAAACAGTACACCAATCTACTCTCATCCATCTCAGGTTTAGTTAGATCTGATTTAATCTCGTAATACTTTGGGGATTATCGGTTTTTCTTGTTTTTTATTTTTAACGATTTAGTAGTCTCCGCAATTCCGAATTAAGTGAAAAAAGTCGTAAACAGACCCGTCGATAGAACATCAATTGAACGATTTTTCGATTTTTTCGATTTTCGAGATTCTACAGCAAATAGTTGTAACAAGAATGTTTTCTATCAAGATTTTGGGTCCAATTAATACGGTCCCGAAATTTCATAAAACTATTATCCGATATAGTAATACCAACGAACTGTATCAGGGTTGCCTTTACGTGGCAACAAGCCGCAGGGAATATTGTGCTACATCGCGTGTGTACAGTTTGAAATGTACGTGCCCTTTGGAAAGCAGATAATGGAAGTGGTAGCGTTATAGTGGCGAGGATGGAAGTAGCGTAGAGTCTCAGCGTTGCCTCAGTAGCGTAGCTAGAAGCGCGTTCGCGCTTGGCTAGACCCCACCCAAACCTCATTAGCACGCTCATGCCTTACAGTCGATCGGGAGATCTAGGGATGGTTGCGCTAAGGGTGGTAGCGACCTCCATGCAAAACAGTGTTACACTTTGAAGGAAACTACTATGGATACAGAGAGAGAGGAAGAGAGAGAGGGAGGAAGAGAGGCACATAGAGTTACCAATAGCTTCAGAAATTTGGGAGAGTATTAGGTAGAGCCACCGTAGCTGATTGTAAGCAGACCGAAGGGATCATTTATTAAGCTCTGCGCACGGTAAGCCTAACTTCCGGTTCACGCACGGCTCCGCAAGTTCCGTAACGTGTTACATTTGCCCCAAAAGTTATCCCGCGTAACGTGGAAACAGGGTAATTTACGATACTTTTCCTAATCGACGGGAGAAGAAAACGTGCGATGTCACCGCCCGAAGATCTTTGCGAAAAAAAAAAAAAAAAAAAATGAACTCGGAATTCTTTCAGAGGGTTGTTCTACTCGAACAGTAGAAACGTTAATGAAAAAAAAAGCCCTCTGACGAAGATGAATCACTTTCGAAGTTCGGGTGGCTTAAACAAGAACATTTTTAGCTTTTTGGCTTCGGATATCGTCGAAAAGGCCAAACACCTTAGAACTCGGAACTTTTTTTTTTTTTTTTCGTGTGTCCGTTACAACAAGAGTAATATCTACTGCGACACTGTGTACACTCTGAAACCCACAGGGTCGTGGACCCTTTGCGTGATACTGGCCTCGACCGGTGACCCTTTCCGATATAGTCAACCCACCGCTATTTTCGTTCAAGCAGAAGAACGTTAAGCGAGCAGGAGGATTTTCTGCTATGCGCCGAACCCCATTAGCGAGAGCTCGAGGCTTCATAGCGGTCGGCCGTTTCCCGATCGAAGCTTCACTCCTGGTGCTAGTGGTGGTGGAAGCTCGCGTTACTCTACCGGGAAATTGCCGCTGATGCACCTATCTCACTTTTCCACAGCATCTCTGTCGAGTACCTCTCGCACTATCGATAGAACGCCGCTCCGGATAGAGAGTGTGGGAGAGCGAGAGCGGCATCCTTCGTGCCTCCGGACATGCAAGCGCATAGATTCCACAGAGGAAATCTACTATCGAAGGCATTTCATCGGGAATATGCGTGCCTCCGGTATGAGAGATTGTTCGTAGGCGTCTTAATCGCATTTTATATTCGACTAAACATTTATTATCGAGAAAAACTAGATAAATAATTCACTATTCAATAGATCTGCATAGTTAGAACATTGTTACGATAAATTTCATATAGTAATTGGTAAAAAAAAAAAAAAAAAATACAAAGAAGTTTTTATATTAAAACTTCATCGAAGTTGCAGCATCGACGCGCTTTGAACGCTTCAAAATGTTTACGAATAATTAGAGGAAAAAACATTGTATAATTTTTTGTTTCTCTTGCGTGAAATTCTCTATGAATATTTAGCTCATGCACTTTCCCGATCCACACAATAGCCTCCGGTTATGTCGATAGATTTCGAAAAATGAATTTTTGTAAAAATCGCTGAGAGAGAATTCAAGCTGACAATTTAAGTAGATACCGACATAAGTGGATTTATCTTCCAATTTTTCATTCCTAACTGAAATAATTGGCTGTTACTACCGAGGAGATTAAAAGTCAGAATTTCGTTTTACTCGCGAACCGGACGAGAGCAACTTAGCGTACGGCGTTGAAGAGCGACACGATACGAGGTGATGGCGCGAGAGGGGATAGTGGAAGAGATGACGTTATCGTTTCTCATCCATCTTATTCTTTGGCTTATCAGCACCTCATTTCTACATCAAACGATCGCTATCTTATAATGGATCGTAGGTACCCTCTTCGAGGATGGATTCGCGTCACGGATAAACGAATTCATTTGGGGACAACTGCACAAATTTGCATATCAGAACACGCGCGGATTCTCTGTCGCTCTTACGACTACGGTAGAAGGTCCCCGAAGGGTTTCCGTGGAAAAGCAGCTACGAGAGGTAACCCCACACTGAGTAACCCCTCGAGGGTAGGCGAATGTCCTACTCTAGCGCATGGTCTTCGCTACCATGGGGCTTATACACATGTAGAGATATACATGTATGTGATACTATATGCATATGCCATCAGGAGTTCAACCGAGAGATTCGTACCCTCGTGGGGTTGTGTATGTCGCAGCGTCTTGATCAGAAATTCAGAAGGGTAACTGCACACCGTACCCATTGATGGCCAAGCAGCATGAGTGCTCGTTGATAAAGTCGAGAGGGAAAAAAAAAAAAAAAAAAAAAAAAAAACCCAAACTTGAAAATTGAGGCATCGAATCGCGTGACCCAGATTCTCATATAGATACTCCATTTGTATTTGTGATAAGCTAATAAGATCCCATAATACAAAATGACTTTGAACACAGCGTAAATAAATTGTTAATAAACAAGACTATCTATTCTTGTTTTTGGAGAACGGAAAATATTGTTTTTTCTGACGCTACGCGAGACGTATGAAATTAAGGGCGGTAAAGATTCCTTTAGCGGCTTCAAAAAATCGAAAATTTTGCACGAGAGCAGCAAATTAGCCGGGAAGTCATTAAAATTGAAGAGTTTTTACTTATCAACACTTAAAACGCGTTTTTCTCAAAACTGCATTTAGAAAACTAGCGTAACATATAGCTATGAAACTAATTGACCGATTTCGATGAAATTTGGAGCGATGGAACTCTTACAGAAGATCGCGCAAAAAATCTTACCTCCACCATTTTTAAAGATTAAAAAAAAATACGGCGTTATAGCCAAAGCTCACATAAAAAAATACCCAAAGTTTCGATAGTGTTGACTAAATCTTTCCTTCTGAAAAAAAATCACAAGCATCAGTAATTTTTTTCCTCGTCTAAAGATATCGACCGCCATAAAGGCAAACCTGCGAGCCGGAAGTCTTTCGCGACCAGATGATAGAGTTTTGCAATAAATTGACTATTTTAACACGAAATGTTGACGGTCCTTTATGATTTTACTCGGCTACCGCATAATACTGTACTCACTGCGGTCACGTAAGGCGCGTTGGTTTATTCAAGTTTGCGCAGGATGTCGAGGTGAAACGATGAGGTACTACGCATGAATCACTGTAAACAACATCTGGAACACCTAATAAGCTCTGATGAACTCTGGTGTGTCTTACGAGGAGCTCATTTTACTAGCGCTCGGCACTCTCCAGAAGTCGAGTGAAGCGCCTCGAGCGTTATTTTAGGGTAGGATATCAAGTACCCTCGTTACTCTGTCGTCAAATATTTTCCGACGACTTTATTGCAGTTACTTTGACGACAAAAAAAATATAACAACGCGACGTTAATAACGCGTTTAATAAGACGGAAATTCTGATATTTTAATAAATTTCGCAAAAGTGTAGATTTCGCGGCTAAACTGGAACTTTGACATAATTTCAGCTATTGTTGTGACAATCGATGGTAACTTTTATCAGCGTTGTAATATTTATTCTTTGTATTCTATGTAGTTAAATAATATTAGGCTGTTTCTGGTGCTCTTACCGCGGTGGATAGTTTAAACTCGGCAGCACGGATCGAAGACGAACGAGGTGGATAAGGGGGTGGGGAAGGGAGAAGAAGAGAAGGAAGAGGATGAGGGGTAACCGAGAGACATATTACTCCTTTCCGTACCGTTAACAACGCTGCCGTCAGCACGAAGAGCAAACGAAGCAGTTTCCTCTACGGTGAACGCGAGAGCGACCAAGTTCGCCGAGGCCGAGGTTCGTCGAGGGAAACTCTCGCGAGCGCGCGCGGCGATGTCGGAATTTGTTACGTCGCAATTTTCGTTTTTTTTTTTTTTTTCCTCTATCTTTTGCTCTCTCTCGATCTACGTGCGATATATATATGTATTTGATACCGCTACGTGGATAATTCATCATGGTATAGTCAACGAACACGAGAGGTTTCGAGATATAGGGGATGAAACTATGAAACTTAAATTCAGTATCGTCTGCTCAAAGATTCTCGATAATTTCGAGTCCACAAAAAAAAAATGAGGTATTTTTTTTATACTTCAAGCAATAGAATGTACGGAAGAATATATACAAAATGCGCAAAGCTTTTTGTGCTATTTTTTTTTCGCGCGAGGAAGAAATAAAGTTGGCATTGTCAACGTTGGCGCGCAAAGATTCTAATGAGCAATTAAAAATACCTTCTGTTAAACTTTTTTTTTTTTTTTTTTTTTCGTCGACGAAGTGATGAAAAGCTCTTTGCTCGTTCCAGTGTTCATAGTAATGGCATTGGTATAATTAAAAAATATTATTCGCTGCACTTTGACCAATCGTCACCTGAGCTCGTAGTTTAATTAGGAAGTTCTGTCTGTAAAAGTTTGCGTCTCGAGGACTTCGTGGAGTTCTTGAGAATATCCTAAATCTATATGTATATAGTACCCAACCTACGGCCATTCGTAGAGTCTTTCTATATATACATTATACATATATATCGGACAAAAGTTCTTATTTTTTTGTCCAAACAAAAGCCGAGAAAAATAGGGGGATCGTGAACGCGCGAAGATCTCTCGGTCCGACTTTCTCCCGGTGACGACTAAAAGTTTCGCGAGCGAGCGAAAAGTCGAGCTACATCCCTGCAGGACAGAGGGGCGGGGGTTGGGCGGCTGAGGATTTGGGATTTAAGTTCTCCGAAGCAGAACTACAGTAGGTACCGAGCAGACGCGGCTCGCGAATAACGTGGGTGTAATACTCGAAGCACCGTTACGTTGGCGCATGCTGTGTTGAAAGACAGCAATAGCCGAGGAAGAAATAGAGAGAAAAAAAAAAAAAAAAAAAAAAAAACGAGGAAGGTATCGCTTTACCAGCAACGTGTATACGCCTTGCAACCCTTATCCCCCATCGGTTACGTGTGTGTTTGTTCTATTCGAAACAAGCGCGAAAGAGTGGAGAACGAAACCAAGTAGCTCCGCTAATTTTGTTTTCGCGGAGCTTCAAGCCCCCTACGGCGAGTGGCCAACAACCACCGCCGTTGGCTATACAGTGGGGGCTCTGCGGTTTTTTTCCTTAACAGGGTCGTACGTCAAGCCCCCGGGGTAAGTGCCCGAGACACTGTTTGTACCGTTCCGTAATAGGATAAAAATACAAACATCGCGAGGAAAGCTGAGAGGTGAAAGGAATTAAAAAAAAGCGAAAGTAGAAATATAGTGATAACCAAAAAAAAAAAGATAATGCAAAAAAAACGAGAGTGGGTAGCAACGAAGAGAAGAGAAATACGAGATATGACAAATATGAGGGAAAATTATTGTGTGCAAAACTTTGTCGTTCGTAGTTTAAATTTAGCAGGCTGAACCTTGCGAACTCAAACAAAATTACTCATTTATTCATTACGCGACACTTTGGAAATTCAATTTGAAACGACCCTTTTTCACCCGCCTCCGCCGGTGCTCCCTGAAACCCTTCTACCATTCGCGTTTCACGATTATTCTATCAAGTTCTGTAGCGAACGAACGACTACCTCGCGGTCGAGTTTATTGGTTTAATTATATAATTGAGCGACGTTTATTCAATTTTCGATAATATTATACGAGATGAAACTATATTTGTTAGCTTTAGGCTGCGAGGCCCGCGAGGCATGCAAGCTGCAATTCATGGGTTTTTTTTTTCTTCAACGATCTAAAGCATTTGGAAACTAAAGGCGAAGCCATAAACTCTGGCGTTTGCTGCGGAAGTAGGGGGCGTACGGGAGTTAAACTGGCGCTGTGTATTTCGTGCTTTTAATTTATTAATGCGATACGCGAAGAGCGAATGCAGCAAAATTGCCAGTATAAAGGATGATACCGTTTGTCTGTTAGGGAAAAATAAAGCGATGCACCCTAAAGGCGTAAAGTCGTTATTATAAATATACATTTTTTTCAAATTTCTTTCGATAAAAAAATTTTTTCTCGATCTTATCAAATTTTGATGAAATAATATATTCCGAAAAAAGAAAAAAAAAAAAAAAAAAAAAAAAAAAACGTTGCAAAAGTGCACGTGAAAACTTGTCGATTATTCGTTCTATACGGCTAAATCGATCTTATCAAATTTTGATGAAATAATATATTCCGAAAAAAGGAAAAAAAAAAAAAACGTTGCAAAATTGCACGTGAAAACTTGTCGATTATTCGTTCTATACGGCTAAACTCCATTCGTCATTCTTCTCTCGGGATCGAAGAAATTTCGCTGACACGGTACGATACCCGCTTGCATGATTCGCGTGCCTCATGCACGGCCAGCATTTCGCCTGATTTTGGGGTCAGGCAAATCCTCGAACGAACTCGAGAGCAGCCTTTCCCCTGCACGATTTTGCACACGCGCGATTTGTATCCCACGTATGAAATTCCCTCTATTCCACCGTCAAATACGATTCGGCAATTTTCGACACGCTATGCATCCTCGTATCGTCTCGTTACAAGTAAAATTTCTTTGCCGCTCTTACTGTAAAATCCTACAATTTTCTCGTCTCTCGTTGAGTTCGTTGCATTAATCACACTTTGCGATGGCGTGAGGACTAATTCTTCGATATATCAAAGCGCGAGCAGTTCAAAGCGTTCGAAACTCCCCCACGAAATCATAGAACGCCAATCGTTACACAAAAGAGATTTAGGAGACTCGTCAGTCGACGTCTAATGTATTTTATCGTCGGTCGATCGATTTTTAGTCAAGTAGATTTTTCAAATTTCGAGTTTCTCGAATGTATAGAGAGATTTAACAGAGATTTAAACGATTCATTAGTCAACAAAAGTCAAATTTAATTTATCGTCCATCGATCCATTTTTATTCAAGTTAATTTTTTTTTTTTTTTTTCAAATTTCTTCGTTTCTCATTCTTCGAACTCATTGGATGTTAAAAGAAAAAAAAAAAAAAGGGTAAAGGCACTTAAGATTTCGTTAAAAATTTAAGTGGCCTCGACTGCTCTCGTCTTTATGTTACGACGATGAGAGCGTCGAGAACCCGGAGGGTGTGAGGGCGAGAGACTGGCGCAAGCCCTATACTTTGTGCCATGGGAAGGGCAAGTAGACACGTTTAATGGAGGGTGTTAGCGTGGAGAAGGGTAGCAGAGAAACCCGGATGAACGGAGAGAGGATGGAGGACGAGTATCAAACACACGGAAACATCTATACGTGTATAAGCAAATATAAGTATGCGGACTTAAGGGTGTGCGTTAGCGTGTGTGTGAAGTAGTAGTTGAGACGAACGTTCTTTAGTCACCTCCTAGTCGGTGGAGGCCAAGTCGTTACGAGAATCCAGCGATATTTTTGCGTTAGCAATAACGATAGGGTACGACGGTTACTATAGGCACGTGAATTCCTGTGCTTCGCTGAGAAAAGTCCGATGGCAAGAGAGATATAATACAGACGAAAGTATGCGTATATATATATATATACATACCTATAGTCTAAGAAGGGTCCCTCGACTCCTCTTCGAAGTCTTCACCACTGGTGAAAAGTTCATACCAGCGGGGGGGGACCTTAAATTTGATTATTTTACCCTTTCCAATATCCCAGCTGCGTTTAGCACGAATGACTAAGCTGAGTAATAACCCCATAAAAATTTCACCTCCCCTCGTTAGCCCCAACGTCGAAACGAAGCGAAGACGCTAAATTATTCGACATCGTCCCGATGGGAAAAAATGTTTCGAATTTTTAGCCACTCGGGATGAGTCTCTATTCGTCCGACAAATAATTAACTTCAATTTTTATATTTAAGTCCTCTTTATCCTTTTTTTTTTCTAAATTTTTTAATAAGAATTCTCATAACTATACGCAGTCAATTTCTTTTTCTTCTTTCGTCTCAATGCCAACAAAGCTTGGATTTTTATAGCGCAATATAATCCAAGCGAAAATCGTCTGGTTCTCCGAGCTTTTGGATGCTCCTCTCTCTGAAAGATTATACGAAGAGCCGAGGGATAGCTGGGAAAAAGGTATGCGTAGAGTTACCAAAGGATTTCATACATTTGAAGTGCTATCACGTAAAGCTCAAGTTTGCGCGTTTAAGCCCGGCAAGTGATCCGAAGCTACTAATCTCCCGAGTATTTCGTTGAAAGCTCGAGACCACGCCCTTCCGAGAGTTTCAGCTATACTTTTATATATATATCTTTATTTTTTTTGTTACCCGCCAAAGCTCCTGGATCACATCTTGTTTTCTCAGTTTGTTTAGTTCCTCTTGTCGTGCATACTAAGCAAAATAAACACGCGGGTACGAAAACCGATAAAAGATATAAGCATATCACGCGCAATAGCTTGCTGAGGATCTTCGATAATAGTGATGCAAAACAACAATTTACCGTTAAATTTCGTACACCGTAAATTTTTAACCGCTTATAGTAGAGTGTATATAAAGAAAAATTGTAAAATTCATCTTATGGATACCTTCATTTCCACCGAAAGAGCGTGAATAATCTGTTTTCTCCACTTGACAAGTAACGCATCGTCAAAGAAACCCTCGTCTTACCACCTACTATACGCCAAAGCACCGGCATCCTCGACCGCCAAAAGCCTTCGATAAATATGGCCACTCTTTATCGTTGGAGCCTTTCGAAAGATAAACATACTTTATGCGAAACAAGGAAGCTCATGAGCTTCCGCTGGAATACATCACCGTAAATGCGTGTTATATACAACGAGGAACGTTGTATATTATACATAGATATACCGTGTATATGCCTTAAAATCTATACCCCTATTATTATACGCCATGCCGCATTTCCTGTGAGAGATCGGAGTTTACCGACGTTTATGGTATCGATACTTTTACTCCGCATTTTCTTTCCCGATGGAAACTATGATTTAAACTGTGAATAAAAAAATGCAGGGCGTTGGAACAATGTTCCGATTACCCAGTACTCGTCGCCTAACCAGTTTGGGAGCTCTAAACCTGCATTTTCCGCCTCTGAACTGATTCAAACAGGTTTGAACTTAATTTCGCGTCATTGCCTCAAATTGCGACTGAATGCCTTTGATGAAAAAAGAGCCTAACGTTTTATAAGTAAAGTGCGGTTGGTTGATGCTGTATAATGTGTATTGTCAACGTCCTGCGCCAGATATGAAATTAGAATTGGAGGTTAAGGCAGCCTAACGGAATCAGAGAAACAATGTCCATAAGAGATTCTCGTCATTCGTGGGGATACGAACGGACCCCATCTCGCTGTGCGCGTTTCGAGACCATTTAATCCAGATTAACTCTTGTCCTACATACATCGGGTTCGCTTGAGCCTATCACGTGACTTCGTGCTCGTTGACCGGATTACCAAACGTTCTGGTTACTATCAAAAGTCACTGGTCTATAGTTAGTTCTCTGTTCAGAATTGTGCTCATTGCTGCTCGGGACAGATGAATTAAAAAAAATAACGAACTTATTCCCGGGGGATGAAAAAAAAAAATCATAAAAAGCTTCCAGTCTCGGGAACGTACTTTTTCGTTTTTTTTTTTTTTTTACTTTTTATTATATTAATTAAAGTCGAAAATGGCTTTGAACGTCCTCACTTTGTTTCACGTGAAAAATGATTATGTTTCGAACGAAATTTGAAACGGTTTCGGATAACCTGCAGGGTTGATGCCTCACAGCAACCAGCGGCGGCCCATATCCGCAGTGCGTACAGGTGTGCCAAGGGGCGTGCTAGTGAGGCTACGCCACTCTTTGAAGAGCTTTTGCTCTGCTGCTATACAGTAGCCTGCGTTATAGTATAGGGGCGCGATGTGAATGCATAGTTTGTATACACGGTCACGGGGTCCGCTCACGTTTTATAAAATCCGTGCGGGTTTGTCCCGGACAACAACGTGTCCCAGGTCCCCCGAAGCTGCATAAACTTTTCCGCAGAGCTTGCGGATGGTTAGACTCTCTCCGAGGGCTACAAACGGCCGATGCAGACCACCCGCACGCTCCGGGTAATTTCCTCTCGCTGACCGACCCAACAACGACAATGTTCATGACTAACATACATGTTCCCGGCCTTAACCTAAGCTTGTTTCCCTTTGTGGGTCTTTCGACCACCGGGAATAGAAGGAAGCACGTCATATCGCAGCTTCAACGACAGTAATGCACTGCTATAAAGTTGTCATACACTGCGTAATACCAAAACCATGTGCGATACACATTCTTCTATTAGTATTCTCGTTTAATGTAACAATTATACCAGTTCTTTTGATACGATTTGCAAGACATTTAATAATATAGGAAGATGAATACAAGCAATAATACTGAATGAATGATAAATTATAGAAAAATTGCGCATTGCTTCCCCATTATTTTATATATTTTACAATGTTTCTTTTGTGAGAAAGTATGGTAAGCAGTTTGGCTTCCGGACCGAGAAAGCTTCGTGAAAGGTGGAAAATAATGAGGTAATCCCAGGTAATAATGAGGTATATGAGGTAATCTGTAAAATTCTATTTTGTAACTTTGTTTATAATCCGTTTATATAGAAAAATGTACCTTATTTTCTCGAAATTTGGTTTTATTTAATTTATTTGCGATTTTAAGTATCCTGACGTGAAAATTTGAGAAATATTTTTTTTTGCGACACCAAAGCTTTCTTGAAAAAGCAAAAATATTAATAATACATTGTCACATGTAAAAACATCGGGTAAAAAAAATTCAAAGATGACGATAGAAAATAACTGTAAATAATATTCACAGATGAATGGGAGACTTGTTTTTCTTTTCTGTAAATCGTCGTAAGAAATACATTTTATACCGCTTCGGTGAACATCTTTTCACTCGGATTATAGGCATTTTTTTGCGATGTTTTAATGTTTTCAATGTTTAAGACTAAAGTTGGGTAAAGGGGAAAGATCTGCGACCGAAAGATACTCGTGCGCTCTGAACTACGATCTTCAGTTGTCGGAGTGTAAATTCACTTCTCGCAGCCGGTTGCGCGCTAAGATAGTACGCGCGCGTTCATGATTATTAGATACGCTGCTAAATGTTTAATATCCCACTAATAATGCATACAGAAAAATGGCTACGAAAACTCGAGAAAGATAACTGTATATTTACACTAAAATAAATTATTCCACTGTCGACAGATTTAGCAAATGGTGTCTTATGGAAAAAAACGCTACGATCGCATTATAATTCAATTGTATTTTCATTTCGCAATTAGATGGATAAAGGAACAAAAAGGATGGAATGTCCGAAGATGTTATATATTCGGAAAATATTCGAAAAAATCAGGTATACCAGATGTTTTAATAAAAATTCTGCAATGAATATCCGCGATTTCGCGATAAATTCGAGAACTCGAGGAATTTATTAGCTAACGAAAGCCATTGTCAGATTCGATAACCCGTAAGCATATGAAAATACATGGAATTTCCGTAAGAAACAATAATATTCGAGTTAATTATCAATCGTGAAATTGCAAAAACGAACTTTTTGGTTAAATGCAAATTGCATAACCGATTTTTAGGTTTCGAATTTTCCTCCCCGTTAAATAATGCGCGTTAAAATCTGTTAAAGTCTCATTCACAAGTAAAATCGTATTTTATCACATCAATATATTTTCGATACTAAGTTAGTTAGTCAGCTAAGAGGTAATCAGCTAATGTCCAAGTGGTTCCCTAATGGAAATGGGAAACTAACGTTTTCCTACAGATTTCTCTGTTCCCTTCGGATCTTTGTTAATAGTAAGTCCATTCATAGCTTGTGCAACCACTGTATACAAACCCTACACTAGCAGATAAAAGACGAGGAAGTTGGATGACCGATTGCTTGTGTGCGACCATCCTGCTTATCCCGAATTCCGTGAAACTCAGCCGAATCCCACAGCTCCTTTTGCCCGCACAAGGACCAAGGACCCTCGTGCAGATTAGTATCGATCGGTACCTCAATGCCGCATGGGAATTTTGCTACGAGTTGCGGTTATATCGGTTTGGGGGGCCACGTGACCGCGAACCGCGATCGCGAGGGTCCCTGGACCGCCGACGCCCCTTCGACCCGACGAACCAGCGAATCAATGCCCGAACCCCTAAACTCCGAACCCTCGCAGAGATGTATACCGGGATTTACACAATATACCGCGCTAACTTAGTGAAGTTGATCATCTTACTACAGTTTCTGCTACGGAAACTCCGAACAGAAATTATACCACATCGGTCTGCATGGAGTGATGTTAGTATTATACCTAATGAAACAGTTACTACCAGAAACACACAATAGTGTACACGATGATTAAACATCTAATCGTAATATTTGCTCTCTACCTGCTATTATGTTTACTTAGGGAAAGTTTGAGGTATCTATTGACACGATAATATAGACACAGGAAACATAATATCTGAAGGAATGATATTTTTCATTTACCTATGAGAATAGATAAGGATAAGGTATTTTGCAAATTGCATTGAATCACTTCTATTTTTTTTATCAAAAAAAATAATAGAACACTAAACATTTATTTTCATCGAAAATATTTTCCACACAGGTTACGATTGAATCGAAAATAATTGCTACACTAATTTATATCTCAAAATATAAAAAAAAAATACGCCTTAAAAAAATACTTAAAAATACAGTTGACGAAGATTATTAAAAAAAAAATTAATTAAATTACAACTATTGATTTTTTAAAAAACTAGCGTTCCAATGTTTGCAAGAATCACGATAAACCGCTAGCAGTGGAACGCCAATTTTCTAAAAAGACAATAAAAATATATATAAAAATAGTTGTTCCCATATAGAATTATGTTTCTTCTGTTACGCTTCGCACATATGTTTTAATTTATTTTTGTAAATCATTTTTATAAACTGCATTTTTAAGTACTTGGCTTCGAGACGCTGCCCCGTCTCTTGATATATTTTCTATTACAAGTTTTTCCCATTGTAACCTTTCCGTACATCGTATTTGTATCGATGGGTAACCGCTACAGAATTAATTCACTGCGATTACGCATCGCAAGATCTTCCGTTTTCCCCGTGTGCCCCTTGTACGTTGAGGATAAAGTGCATCACGATCCCCTTTCAACTTTTTCACGAGATTTTCAAACCGTGCAGTAGTAGAAAAAGAAATTCCTCGGGTGGCAACCAGATGCGAAGGTAATACGGACAAAAGCGCCTTTCACGTTATCAGTACCGTGGCAGGTGCATAGAGCCACTGGGCGTTCGAGCCGCGAGCTTATCGGACATCCTCTTATAGCCTGCGGCTCGTACACTCACCTTCTCGTTTCCTCTCGTTTCACCACTAGAACTCAGCTAGTCTGCGTATACAAGAGCTTTTATTTCTTTCTTTTAATCTTTTTCTCATTTTTTCTTTTTTTTCTTTTTTTTCATTTGCCTTTTCGCAACGAGTGTATACACGACGGCCAGTGTGGCGAGCAATCCCCGAGGTAAAAATCTGCTGAACTCGGTACGCTTGATACCCGGGTCACTATTATATCGAGAGCAGTAGCTTGAATTATACAGATGCTGCCAGGTAATCAACGAGTTCAGTGGACCTAAAAATCACCCGTTTCTATACATAAATCCTTCTATAAACGAAAAAAAAAAAAAAAAAAATCGAAATAAAATCATAACAAAACAACTTTGCTATTAACCTTCCAATAAGCCCCTTGGTACCGTCGGATAATTGATAAAGCAGCGACTGCCGTTTTTTTTAAAACTGCATTCATATTAATAGTTTATTCAATAGTGATTCTCCGCACGCGCTATTGATCATTTTAAACAATCGCTATTTCTGAATCTACGAGAGTTTCATGCTTCGCACTCGAGTAAATAATGCAAGCGAATTGGGTAACGATTCAAGCGCTTTACAAGTGATAATAATGACCAGCAGTATATAATATTTGGGTCTATCCGGCGGATATTACAACTCTGACCGTTTATAGAGAGCACAGGAGACGCCGAGAGTTCGGGAGTATCGCTGGTTGTAAGTTAAATTCTAAACGGAATCGAAATACCATAGCGTACAGGGAGTACACGCGAAGCGGGGGCTGTGGGCGGAAGCAGTGGGTGGAACGTACGTCGCGCAATGGGAGGATGAGGCGAGAAGGGGGTTGGCAGGCGAAGAACACAACCACCAATAAATTGCGGCAATCAGTGGTGCTGTCGGCTGTCCTAGTATATCTTACTCGGGAGGGCTAACGCGAGCATCGAGCGAAGCTTACTTCCAGTGAAAACGCCTGGACGGCATGCGGCACTCTCTCGCTCTCGTCGCATCCCCCTCTCGTCTTCATCGTCGTCGTGGTGGTGTCTCGTAGTCGTCGTTGCCCAACCGAATGCAACATCCAATGCACGTAACTGCCTCCCAACACCGTTAGCAATCCTCCCACGAATTTCCCGTTGTTTTTCAACGCAACCCGACACCACCAACCCCTTCGTTTTCTCGTTTTTTTTTTTAATTTACAGTTCAACTCTGATACGGCAATGGAAAGTACGATGTTACCGGGTAAATTCAACTTCCCGAAGTTTCGAGTTAAGGAAATTAAGAGGAAGAGGGACGAGGATAATCCTCAACTGACCGGGAGAATTACAATTATATTATTAAGTCGCGAGCCCTTAAAGCATTTAATCCTTAGGGGTTTAAATAGAATACGTGGAACGGAGAACATTGTGAACCAAGAGAATGAGTTTTTCGTAATCGTGAAAATAGGATAGTTACCTATATTTGGAGTCGATTAATCCGGTGTTACATTACGGTTACTCGCGTGTCTTCGCTCATTGTCTTACTTGGGTCACTATCGCAGTATTATTGCCATTAATTTCGTAATGTGCATTTTTTTGCATTTTTTTTTTTATAGATCGCTTATCTACGATATGACGCGATTTTTTTTTTCCGATTTAATCATAAAGAAAATATTCAATGTACCGATATTGCTATAAAATAAGTATCGATTGAAGAGTATCAAAAAATACTGTCGCATTGTCGATTCGTACAAAAGAAGTAAAAGTATTGAAGCAAAAGCAAGAGACGGAAGAAGCATTTTCCTAACCACATCCAACCTTTCACGGTTTCGTCGATCTTCTCACCTCGACACGCTTTACTCTCAGACAGCATCTACACGATTCGTTCAACGGTATGTCCGGATTCTACTCTCTAGACTACCGGTATGCCACGATTCCCTAATAGGATTCTAGACGAGCAGATGCCCGAGGATTAAGACCCCTCTTGCCATCGCGGATAGACTGGATCTCTCTCACTTCATCTGCATGAACCGCGAGGAATCATCCCTTTCCGTTCTCCTACCCCTCGCCGATCCTACAACCGAGCTTCGGCTCAAACCATTCCACGACCTCGCGCCTTAATCATTCTTCGTAACTCTTCACTCAACCGAATCGATAACAACCTTCGTAGCGAACAGTGTAAAAGACGTTCACAGTTTAACAGACACAACTATATATATATAACATTAGCATACTACTCGAAAGAAAAAAAAAAATGTACGCCTCCTCGAGTCCTGAGTTTGATCTTCACGAAAGTCTTATCCAAGTTACCGATTCTCGTTAACGAGGTCTCCACAGCGCATGGTCTTGTCACTGACCGAAAATAAATGATGAAATATACATTTTATTTAATGACTTTTATTTTATTTTTTTCTCGATTTTTTAATTAACGAGAGAGAGGGAGCATCGAAATAAATGATATTCCGTAGAATTCATTTATTTTTAATTGACATCTTTTTTCGCAATAACGCTCGCGCGTGTGTGCGTATATGTGTTTGTCAAGCGCGTATTTTTGTTCATTGGGTTTTGTATAATTTCCACGCTATCGGTCGATTGATAATGAGATTTTGCAAACAACGAGATGATGAACGCGCGCGCGCGCGCGTTTGTAGCCCCCCTGAGGACGGTAAATATATATCGCGGTAAAATTCGATATTCGACGCGGCAAAAGCGCATTCTTGGCGTATGTATACGTTTACATAATGATTGGGGGCCGCAGGATCAGGTGTGCGTCAGAGTTTGATTATTAATAGGGAGTTCGGAGATTCTCGTTTGCGCGAATAAAAAATGGAAAAAATTGTTACCCCGTATCTCTCGCGGGAACGCCTATTTTATGCAGTCGTTCGATTGACGATTGGTTGAAATTAATTTTTCATAAATTTTCCACGCAATCAACGACTCTCGAAAATAAGCTCTAGGGACTTCGACGTCCCTTTAACAAACGACCGCGGCAATGCCGTATAGATTTTTATTTTCTCCCCATTTAAAAATTCAACGATGAACATCGAACGACAAACCGATAAAACAATTTTTTTTTTTCTCGTCAATTTGCGATGAAAATTCATTGAACGGTCGATAAATACGTGAGGTTTGCGTTTTTCAGTCGACGCCAATTTTCGCTTCTTTGGCCTCCTTTTTGGAGTCTGGAGTACGTGAGGCTCTCTCGAGCGTCCTCTCCGGCCATCTTGATTTCGTAAAGTTTGATGAAACCACGTTAAGTGGTTTTAATTACCCCGAAGAAACTTGGACAGTGCCGTGAAAGTTTTCTCCACGTCACTCAGGTGAGGAGGGAGGAGAGAGGGAGGAGAGAGAGAGGTATACATATATACATATAAGCTGCAGCGACGAGACGAAAAAGGGGTAAGAAGGTTACGATGCTATATAACGGCGGAGAAGGCATCAGACGCCGGAATTTGCTACCCCACTCTCACTTCCGCTCGACGGACTGCCTTCTACGTCGAGGATTACACTTATATATACTCGTCTACCCCATCGACCCTCTCCTTCGATGATTCTCGTAATTAAAGAAACTTTATAAATTTGGCCTCGTTAAGCCTCTCTATCCGTGCGCGAATACGTATATATGTATACAACTGAGTATATTCGATGTACGCTGATGAAAATTCGTTCGAGAATCTCCGACGACTTCATCGGCCTCAGGAAGCGCAACTTTGAAAAATTTTTTAAAAATTCTTCCAATGATATTCGACGAAATTCTGCACGTCTTTAGTGTGAAACAATAATCAACAAGTCGAATTACGAAATTGATAATTATCAATTTCAATTTGAAGAATTAATTCTTCAAGTATCTATCGTCTACGAATTATCAATTTTTTAAAATTTCCGCTACTACGGCGGCGATCCAAGCTGAAGAGCTTTTTTTTTCATTTGCATCTATTCACTTAAGAATCGGCGTGAAATAGCTTTCTGCAACTTTTTTACGGGTTTTTTTTTTATTAAAAAATAAGAGAAAGTGATCGCTTCCGATAATTCAAAAATTGGGATCGGAGCGTTTTTTTTCCGTCTCGCGGCTTCGTAAAAATGCATTATAAATGGTATATGTGTTGACGCGACACGAAAAAAAAAAATCAACCGGTTCGCCAACTCACAGTCCCCACAAATCCAAGCAAAGCGCTCTCCACTCGGGTTGTGAAATTTTTGCAAAAAATTTCAAGCGCGCCGTACGTCGGGCGTTACGCGAATTCGCAATATCTGTGGATTTTGTATCGGCGTATTCAACAAGGATTCCCGACGAGTGCGATCCCAGGCTTCGCTGCACATCGGTTGGTCGTACATGGGATTATATTCTACGCGTGCATAGCGCAACGAAAAAAAATATATAAATATCGTAACAAAGTATTATAACACTGGTATACAGGCGACCGTATGCGTGGCCGCTACCGAAGCGTTAAATCGATGTTATATACACATATATTTTTTTTTAATATTTATTCGTGAACGTTCTATGAGAGAAAATATCATCTGCTACCAGGAATGAACTTTGCGAAAAAAAAATACGATCTGCTCAACGTTATGTTACTACAAAAGCCCAATGATATTCATGCAACGAGTCGTAGCGTAAAAATAACGTATTGAAAATAAACCGTGTATACTCATGAAAAAAAAAAAAAAAAAAAAAAAAAAAAAAAAATAGGCTTCATTCATACGGATTGCATACAGTTCCGAAACTATAACAATTTCCACCGATATGTTAAATTCGTTGAACCATCGGAGTAGCAATTTCGAAAATGAGAAATTCTTTGTTTTACCGCGTTACTGAACAGCGGAGTTATAAAAAAATTTTTTAAATAAAAATTCAAGTAATAACCGCTATCTAATAATTTATAAGACTCAATCCAGATAAAAATAACAACATTCAATGTCCACCACGGTGTACGGGTTTAAATGAATCGGAAGTAGTTGCGCGTTAACCAGAAGAGAGAAAAGCGTTGTACGGGTGCCGCGGCCCGTATCCCGCGATAATTAAAATGTGTAGCTTCGTTGGAAGAGCGAAAAAACCCGTTTTTTTTTTTTTTTTAACAGACGGTCCAGCGACGAGAGAGAAAGAAAATCAGAACAGCACGGTACGCTGAAGTGGATACGCTGCTGAGCATTGCGTACTGTATTATACTACCGCTTTTAGTATAGTGCACTATATCGGGTATATCGCGTGGGTTGGTATACCGTGAGGAAATGGGGAAATGGGAAAATGCAACGTACGGCCTTCGGATACAGTATCAATTCCGCGCACTCCGCACGTTCCAATACTTGGTCTCGTCATTACTCACAGTGGCAGTGTTTACTTAGCGTCACTGAAAGGACCTTCTCGATATATATATTTTTAGTCGAGAAAAGCTTTTTCGCCCCCTAGTAACAGCAGTATCAGCAATGGAACAGTGCGTAGTGAGTGGCGGAGGGTGCATCGCCCTCAAACTCGCCTATTTATCTGGCATGAACGGTCCGAGGGTAGAGAGACGCCTGGACAATGGAGAACGAAACTCCCAGACACTGTAATGGCGGTAAGAGATTGCTGAAAGAGCGAGTGGAACCCTCCGTCTTCTGTTTTTTTTTTTTTTTTTTTCGGAGAAGGGGGAGATACACGATACCATAGTCGAAGCAATGTGGTTTCGACTGAAGTTTATTGAGAGCAGAGAAGAAGAAAGACATTGAGCTCATCGCTAAGAATCATTATCGATCAAGGGATACAAACGGCCGTAAGTCTGTGAACCATGAAACACTGAACTCTTGTATGATGGCTATCGTTTAGATGAAACTACATATCTCGCTACAGCAGTGTCAGTCGCTTGGCGTGTGAAATATTAGAAAAGAGACATTGAAAAAACAACATCAGTAATAGAGTTCAAAAAGATTCAGCAACCTGACCTCAACGATAATAATAATATCCACCATATCGGATGGATGACGCCGGATCGTCAAACACTTCTGACACCAATGTAACGATCGAGCGAATAAATAACGCGCGTATTTGGTTTTCGGACGGATATTATTAAATTATGGCTAATTATCCCGATCGCGGAATGTCACACGTCTGTTTGCTTTAAAGGTCCAGTGACGACTCCTGGCGTGACGATCGATCTCGTATCGATCGTCCATTCGTTCGTCTATTGCCAAACCTAACGGACATCGTTTGTCATAACGAATGATCATCTAATTAATCTGTATGATTAATACAGAGGATTTACCTTTGCTATGAAAAATCGACGGCGGACAATTAGGATTAAAAAAATATCTATGGATTTGCATCTAATATTCGTTGAATTGATATTATCGTTTCCGCACCACTTTACAGTAGATATACGTCGCGTTTTTGTTTTTTTTTCATCCGATTATTTTGACTCTTGAACCTTAAATTCACGTTGTACACATCTTCACGTTGTACAGTAAACATCTTCATGCGTTTCGATAAATTGGATCTAAGACTGAAGATTTCCGTTAAATCGAACGCAAGTTCCATTAGGATTCATAGGCTTTACAACGTGTGAATTAATTTAATAATCATCGACCATTCGTATAACAACTGTCGGCGCCTGTGAAAGGCCTCTGTAAGGGATGCTGTGATGATGTGGTGATGACAAACAAACGCACAGTTTCTCAAAATATAAATAAGATTATCATTCAATAAATTTCGGTGAAAAGGGTCAATTATCATTAGTTTCGAAACGATTAACCGAGCAGACAAAACGAACGATTAATTCAGAGACGATTGTATTTCGAACGGTTGAGCTTTCGGAGGTTCCTAACGGAGGTCACGGGCAAAGCTCGCTCACTAATGTTTCAAAGTAGCTGTGGGAGGGGAGATGGAAACCACGAGGTAATAGCTAACTTGGCACCGCACTCAACCCATAAACTCTACCCATTAGATGGGGGTTTCCCGTGGGACCCGTGAAGTCTTATTACTCGGTGAGAAAGGCCAGACGCTGATGGGTCGCGAAAGATAATCCTTGACCTCGTATAAAATCACGCTTGTCGCCAAGACGAAAAGTCCCGGGGAATTGTAATCGTCTCCGGCTGACGTCTCGTATTCGTAACGAAAAGAGTTTTTCAAACTTTTACGCTCAATGCCTTTCGTGACTAGCTAATCGTGCTTTTTCCGGCAACCAACGAGAGCTCATCAACGGTCTCGTCTTATAGCAGACTGAAATATCGCCGAGAGCTGAAAGAGGGTACGGAGCCACGGCTGTTTGTGTAGGGTTCACGCTACTTCGTTAAATGAAGAGATACGACTGCGCGAAGATGTCGGGATTGAAAGTTGTTACCCGAAGTACCCACCGTGCTATAAGCACGTAGAGAGTATAAAGAATGATTTACCTTTGATGCTCGTGAACAAGAGACTCTTCGTTTCGAAGTACTTTTCGACTCTCTTCTAATATTTATTACTCCTTATTATGTTCCAATTTATATAAATTTCCGAAGATATCGTTTATCAAATCATTTCTTTATCCCGGAAATGGTTTATTTGGTTCACCAAACTGCGTCGCTGCTTTTAATAGAGGTACAGAGAGACTCTTGAGGGCCCATCGCTACCCGGGCGATAAGGCAGTCGAGGGATCGAAGTCTCGTTTATGGTTGAGAGGCATTCTTGGCAAAGACAGAGATAGTAACAGCTTTCTGAATTCTCTTACCTTAAAATCGTTATCTTGTATAAATATAACGATTGCAAAAATGGAAACAACGTTTGGCGTGACACACAGTCGTACGGTTTCTTGCGCATGCGATCTTTCAATAAAACGAAATTTATTTCTATCGATTCTTGATAATTGCGAGGATATAAATGGCATTCACTTCAGTGTTAGCGAATTAAAGGGGAATTGAATTTATGTTTATACTATTGAAGCTCGTTGATCACATCTGAACTATTGTTCTTTTCCGTCATTGAAATTCAGAACAGTAAGAAATGCTACGTGTTACGCGCTCAATGGTGGAGCACTGTGGAGTCGACGAGACAGCATGAGAATCGTGGATAAAGTCTAACGGATGCCGGGAGTAGATTCGGAGGATTCGCGTCCGTTGTGAATGCTTCCCAACGAGTGTGGTAAACCGCTCGGCGGGCAATGTGACGAACTTCTACAGCCCCCCGCCTCTCACCTCAGAAGCTCCACAACCCCGCAGCGAAGGTTACCGCAAGCTTGCGTTAGTACTCGGAGAGAAGTAATTTCCTTGAAATTCTAACCGGCGCTCCTTTTCTCTCTTCCTCGCCTCGTGGCCGAGCTACTTTTTCGACCGCACTGCACACCGAACAATTATTCTATCCGCATTGTATACCCATTCCTGCTTGTCACGAAAAACAAAAACTCCACTATTTCGCAGCAGTTTTCACACGCTTTTTCGGTTCAACGTTTACACGGTTATTCGATTGTTCTCGTGTATAAAAAAAAATTCGCCATTCAGAATTAATGATTTATGGAATATAAATTAAATGAAGCGAGAAACACAAATCTAAATTCGCAATGGAGACCAACGATGTGAAACGAAGAAAATTAATAATTAAAAAAAAAAAACTTTCGATCAATAAAAAAAGAATGTTAATGAAATAACTTTGTCAAAAAAACAAGCGAACAATGAGAGATGAGTGAAAAAATATATTGTTGTTCATCTACTTCCGATGCGGGGTATCGCGCCGGATGATTGGACATGTAGCAGTTACGAAATTGTTTTCTATCGCTACATACTCGATGAGGATAGAAAATTTGGGTCATTGCGAGCGTTGGGTGGATAGGAAAAGCCGAAGGACCGACGGGGGGGTTTTTGAAAATTGGAAGGAATGATTCTTCGGTGAAATCTCGCGGTAGAGAGTACTGTCGGCATGCACTCGGCCTGATTAACATTGCTTCGCTTCTCTGGCTGAACGCGGGTGGAACGACGTGGCTGAGGGGTTGAGGGAGAAACGAAGTACCATAGGACGTCCTCGTTGTCGGAGGAGTAAGAGGATGAGATCTGCAGGACTCTACAGAGCTTTTGGAAACTGTGCTTCCGATGAGACTCGACAACGAGAATGACAACGACAACGGGCTGCCGTTCCGTTATCGTCGAGTAGATAAAGAAGGTAAATAGCCAAGTAGAAACTTTGGTTGCACCTGTAACTTATGATAGAAAAGCGTCTGAATCCTAATACGGCACATGTAATCGTCACACGCATTACGAAGATTCTTCGCAGACAAATTATCGATCCGTTCATCGAAGAATACACAGGAATCCTAAGCATGACTTGTTTTTCCTATCGCCTTCAATTCATTTGAATCAGAAACAATTATCATTGTTTTCAGTTTTCACGATGGAAAAACTCTTGCAGTAACTTCCGGCTTTGTTGGGCCGGAAGTCGCATGGATTATTTCCATCTCGTAGAAGCGGAAGCTGAAGAACGAGAGTTAAAACGGCAAGCAGCACGATGAAGACGGGAACGAGGAAAGGGGGGAAAGCGCACAACGGAAGATTGGAATGGAAAAGGAGTAGTGGGAAACAGAAGGAGACAAGGAAGCGTGACAACGAGCACTCGTCCCTTCACCTGAAGTGTCTTCTCTATCAGCAACGACGGCGAACTCTCCATGTTGGGTAGGCACACCGTACTCTGCACTTCTGTTCTCCACCTCTGCCACTCTCTACTCTGCTCTGTATACCTACAATCTGGAAGTAGAGTGGCTCATCTCTCTCATCACCTCTAGTAGCGACTATTCTCACGGGTGCCCTTGACACGAAGAGTTGTACACACGATTTCTCGAACATCTGTTTCGTCCCGTTCCATCCCACGAGAACGTTGCGCCCGAGCAACCGTACCGACAGTTTGTACACCGAATTGAATTAGACACTCGCCGTTATTCTCATCTTGGCGCGCAAAACTTCGAATCAAGTTTCTCAAACTCTCTGGCATTGATGGGTAACGAGGGAATTGAAGAATAATTGGCTTTCGCCGCTTTATTCGAACCGTTGATTGGAAAGGTTGGTAGCGATTCAACGCTAAATAATCGAACTACAGTTGCGCGCTTATTGTTCGTTTTACAGTTTTTAGCGACGCAAGCATTGAAATTAATTGAATTATCAAATTTCGATGCTTTCAAATGATAGTAAAACAATTATCTTTATGATCATTGAACGATAATCAACGTTGGGAAGCTTTCTTGAGTATCATTACTGACCATTTTATCGAGAAAACTTTTGGCTGAACTGATGCAATTTTGATTATATGTACTGAATGCCTTTGGCTGCTGTTTTCCAACAGTTTGGCAATCGTGCGATGCACTCAGCGTCGAATGGAGTACGAGAGCGTCGAGAGATATAGGTAAACGAATGGGAGGGTGCGAGGTTTCTGCATAAATGCAGTAGGCACGTCCCGAATGTTGCGAAAGCTTAACTTCGCGCGTTGCGAGGGTAGTTTCTCCCGGACACTTGGGTACCGTAAATGAACCCGAATGTCCGGTCCGAAACTGCACACAGACGAGGGACCGAGATAACACGCAACTGCGCACACGTCTGCCCGATACGGACTTTTATTAAACGCCATTTCTCCTCTACCATTTCCCATTGCGCTTCGGCGAAACAGTATGGAAGAATAAAAGTCCGCTTGGCATTGACTCGTCGTTAATCGTGAAATAATGAAGCAAGTTGGACAATCTAATTTCGGGCGTACGAACGTTTCTTTTTCAATGCAAACTTTGACCCCAGAAATCTTGCGCGTCCATTCCTATTCAATCCCTAACAATTCTTCGTCTCCGTGCGATCCTTTCATTTTTTCTTTTTTTTTTTTTTTTTTCTTTTCAATATAAAGATATCTCTGATGCGAACATATTCGAGGTTATATTTCGGCAGAACTTTCGGCAATGTGTTCTTTTTTTTATTTCTTCTTTTCTGCTTCTTCCGTAACGGTACGAATGATATCGAGCAGATGTCACACGTTTCCGATGTAAAATAAAAGTGAAAGGTACTTTGAAACTTTTCGATGAGAGTGAAGCAATTTTCAATACGGATTTTTCCAGCGTCTGTTCTCGAATAGCTGAATACCGAGAAAGGGAAAGAAAGAAAGAAACGCTGCGGAAGATCGAAGGGTTCGTAATATTTCTGATTAGTATCATTCCCATCCCCCGATCCCGGAGACACTTGTATTTGCCGGAAACTTCGCTAGACTTGACTCAGCGGCTCTCTTGTAAAAAAGAAAAAGGAGCAAAGATGAAAAAAAAAAAAGAAAAAAAGGTGAGAGTTCTCCGGCACCTTCTCGTCAACCGACGAATATTTGAGAGGAAGCTAACCGCAAGAGGTAGAGACGGAGACTCGCGCTCTCGGTATGATCCACATAACCCATCGAAGGCACCGAATATGTAAAAGATCTTCGGGATTTAATTTGAATATAAAAGTGGAATCCGTGTATCTCCACCGGCAACTGGATTCCAGCTGATTTATGCATTCTTCACGAGATGGTGGCCTCATGCATTTTGCAGCGAAGAAACCCGGTACCCTCCCCCGGTGCACACCTATCCATAGCCAGAAAGCACCGTTGGACTTTCTTACTGTACGAAACGCTGCGACAGCAGAAGCAGAAGCATCAATATCGTGATTCGACGAGTTGAGAGGAGATTTCGATTTTTCTTCAACCAGCAATGGCAAACAGACGCGGTATCGTCGCCGGACAAATAAAAGGCTGCTGATGCTACAAGCTGATGCTTTTTTTATGAATCAACCATTGCAACAGAACGGCTTCAGAATTTCTATGGTCAGTAGACTTTGCAGAGAGTTTTTTCGCGTGTAAAAGCCGTGTCGCCTCTACAAGAACACGGATTTTACCCTCCGGCGACGATACTCTCATTCATGTATTCTTCTGAAAGAACCACTTCAATCCCATTGCTGGCGCAATACTGTTTGAACTACAAAAATTCTACGACACGTCGCCAACACGCACGATGGGGTATAAAAATCCACAAACAGCGATATTTCGGTGGCTTCGTCTTTACAGCTTTTTTTTTTTTTTTTTTTTTTTCTGTATCACGAACAGAGTCCGTAGTTCTCGTACGTGGATTACGCGTATGCTGGCTTTGCAATTGCCGCGCGCTAACCCCTCCCGTCGCTTCGAAACTTTATCTTCTCCGGTACCAACGCTAATAAAATTCAATGAAAACGAGGCTTTAGCGCAAACCTACACCGTATTACCTGTGGCTCTAGCGAAATTCCGTGGGCGATTCCGAACGTAGCAAGAGGATCATCGTGTTTCCGTGTAAATACTTGTAATTTAATAGAGTTCATTGAATCGAAATGAAAGTTTAATGAAAAGTATTTCAAAGAGAATCTATATTTTACGAAATTTTGCCTGAATGATGGTATTTTTAATTTTTTTTTTTTTTTTTTCACAGAAAAACTTGAATAATTCATCCTTTCGTCATAATTTCAGTTGGTCCATTTATCTGACAAATTTAAACGCCACAGTCTCGATTTACCTGATCAATTTCGCAGCTTCGAATTTCTGATTTTTACGTAAATGAAAAAATATAAATTCTGATCTCATCAACGATATCGCGTATCAGATAATGGCACCAGATTCACGGATATTATTCATGCCACGGCGATCTGTGACTACAATAACGCCGGGAGAGCAAATCTTGTTTTACGAATAATTCTGTAGTGCGAAATAATTGAATTGCGCGACGATGAGAGGGGAGGTTACATCGGCAAACGTAGAGGAGAGTTGTTCATAGAGAAGGGAACAGGGGGGACACGCTTACGGCATGTGTTGCACAGAATGTATATTGAAAACAAATAACCCTTCAAACTCGGGACCGTTTCCTGCGTATGGTATTTCGGTGAAAAGCCCATTAGCAAGTGCCGTTGTGTTACCCGGAGAATGTTATGCAGACTTGTGCAAACTCAGGATCCAATTACCGAAGGATAATAGGATGGGATAATGATTTGGATTTCGCGGACCGGTTGGGATTCTCTATATCCGCGGACTATGCTGGTGCTGCTGAATCTGACGGCTTTATAACGTTCCCACCCACGCGCACCGGGTACATTTTTTTTTGCAATTTTTTTTTTTTTTTTTTTTTAATGTGTAATTTAATTTTCACGATCTATATATGCGCGAGAGAAATTAATTAAGATGCGGGATGCGCTTAACTTCGAAACAAGAGAAACTTCGAATTCAAGAACGCTTTCTGTTGGTCTAACGAAACCCTCAATGCTAATTCTGTAATGGAGTCGGAGATCAGTGTTTTGGAAGCAAAGCTTCGGTATGGGAATCGCAGATTCGGCTCGTTTTTCATTGCATCATTACCGGATCGTTCAACAACTTGGTAAATAATAAACTGTATCTATCACACCGAGAAAAATTGATATTACATAACGATATCTGGATATTACGTGTAGAAATGCGACTAATCGATGCTACGCGTTAATATATGATATCAATAGAAACTATTTACGTAGTAAATGTAATATCTACATAAATACGAACCATTTGCGTTACTCAATGCACTTTTTTTCAATGCAATTGTGGCATTTAACGGGTTGAGAATAGAAAAAGACTTACGTTAAGATCGCTGGAATCGGCTATTGCAGATTCCCTTCGTAAGGATAGTTTTCCGTGGCGATGTTTCGCTTTTCTCGGCAAATCTTGCGGGAAAGAGACGCGAAAGACTCATCCCCTCTCAGGTTCGACGGGTTCTCGTATACTACGTCTTGAACTGCTCCGCCGCGTGGCACTGGCACCCGGGGCCACCGAGAATCTAAGTACATAATTCATGAGAATATTTGAATAGTGTTGTACACTGCTTACCACTTGTACTTCCAGGTACTTTAACACTAAGTTTCTCAGACGCGTAAGTAGGTACTAATGCTCTTACCGCTAATGCATTTGCACCATTGTTTTGGACCGGCAGTAGGATAGGACGAGAACGCCATGGCGAACGGGAGACCACGGGGAGGGAATGAGTTATGCCGCATGAATTACATCGACCTCAATACCGCTATATACACATATATATACTATACATATATCAAATGTAACGTCGAATTAAAGCTCTTCGTAAAGTTGAAAATTCCAATGTTCAGGAAGGCGAAAAAAAAAAAAAAAAAATTATCTAACTATAACAAAATATCATTGTTGTCGTGCGTACCGGCGGTAAAAAAAAATCACCGTAGCGGAACATTTGTGTCGCGCATCGCTGACGCTTTTTATATTTCAACTTACTCTACGTTAATCAAATTTGTGTATTACGAGGTTGTGGGTAAAAAAAAAAAAAAAAAAAAAAAAACGAAAAAAAAAAAAATTAAAAATACAAAAGAAACGTTTCATCGATGTAACTTTGTTGCATTAATTTCGTGGTTTCGTGGTTTCACCACATAGCGCGCTACGAAAAGCCCTGTGATAAATTTCGCGAGTGGTATAGATTCATTATCATAATTGCAATTAAAAGTTGTTAAATTTGAATATCAATCGTGGCAGGAAGTGGTGTTCGGTGACGTTATATACTATAGATATATGTTAACGTTACCTTTACATCACAACTGTACATAGTCCCGTTCGCTTTTACTCTTCCGCGCTATACTCATCCGGGGGCTTCATGAAAATGCAACGGTCGCCTCTCTTCTACCTCATCTGAATATCATAACACCACGCTGATATAATTGTTTTTATATACCCTCTGGCCGTGCGGCTCGGACGATTTTGCTGCTTTACGCTTCGCGACCCAAAACTTTCGGATCAAGAATTTCAGTTTTTTTTTTTTTTTTTTTTTTTACTCGGTACTTCTTACGACGCTTTTCTTTGGCTCTCCGTTGTATAAACTACCAACATCCTGTACTGCATTATCTTAACGAAAAAACACAAATTTTTATTTTTTTTTGTCGTGCAACTCGATGTCTTTTTCGCTTATTACGGTTGGCTTCGTTCGCACCATTGTTGATGAGTTTATCATCCGGGACCGAGATATGGTATGAGAAAATTTGCATTAACGGCTACCCCGGCATAATTCTTTCAGTACATAAAGGAATCATATTCATTTTACTTTTTTTTTTTTCGCGACTTCTTTTTATCCTCTCTTTTTTTATTTTTTTTCGTCTTTTTTCATTCGCTTCTCCGCGGCAGTGGCTGACTGTGTCATAAACTCCGAGTTTCGCAATGGAATCTCGTTGTTCTCATAAACCCCGTCACACATCACCCAAGAGGAGAGAAAGAGGAAACGGGAAGAGGTTGTGGGAACAGTCGCGCCGAGGGGGGGCGGTGGCCTAATCCAGGAGTGGGTCGAGTGGGCTTTCCGGAAATCCGCCATTCCTCGCCGCTACCGGACCAACTCTCTCTCTCTCTTTCTCTCTCGCGCTCTCTCTCTCTCTCTCTCTCTCTCTCTCTCTCTCTCTCTCTCTCTCTCTCTCTCTCTCTTCGTTACGCTCTACTGCTCGTTTTCTCCCGTTTTCTCTATACTTCTATCTTTGCGCTTTCGTTCGTTCGCCAAGCCATGGCGAACGAGTAGTCGTTAGATTATTCCACGGCGACTAGATGTGGAGGGGGTATACAGGGAGGAGAGGGAGAGAGGAAGATTTCCACGAAATTGCGGAACTAATATTTTTCTCCAGACGAGTCAGAGTCCGGCGTCGGTGAAGACGACGTTCCTTAAGTCAATTGTACAGACGCTGCTTAACGCAAATGAAATGTAAACGAGGAAACGACGCGGAGCAACGGAAGAGCCGAGCACATCGGCGACAGCCATTTGCATGCTTCAACGAACTTGTCGTTAAATCTTTGTCTCTGATGAATCAACGAACGAGCTGCCGGGTCGACTATTCTTGAAAATAAGCAAAAAAAAAAACCGCTTTTGTCCCTCGAAGAAACAAGAAGCAAACAGAAAAACTGTATAAAACTTCGCGAAGTATGAAAAATCGTGAGAAAGTAATATTCAAATCACGAGCAAAGCTTTTTTTTTTCTGGATACTACTTCGGTATTAAAAAATGCAGACGAAGTTGCAAGAAAGCTGTTTAGCAATTTGGAGATGCAGTGGAAATTCCGTAGGGTTACGAGAGTCGAATCCCGAGGGGGTTACGTGATAATACAACGTTGAGTGATAGGTGTGTTGACGTCGTTGTCAAGTTTGTCAAATTTGAAGACAACGACTATAGTCAGTTATCAGCGCCCTTAAGTACCTTGATAAATCGATCTGTGCGTGAAGCTCGTCTGAGACTTGTGCCCTTGTCGGCTGCATGCTGTGGTTGGAGACTATGTCTGAAATTCGCTCGACTAATACCCTTTACTGCCGTAGCCATGATGCGAGAAGCGCAAGACATCGCCGCTACGGCAGTAACTTGAACAGTTTGCACATCCGCGGTAGCATTGTACTAAGGGATCAACGGAACTCCTTCGGGACCGGAAGATAACCATCTCGAAGTCTCATTAACAATGAGATTAATGCCTTCAACTGTGCGTACCGCGCGTACTGTGTTATCGTATTGTATATGATATATGTATACATACGATATACATATACTGCATATTACGGAAAGCAGAACGTACTATAATGGCACGCAGTCGTTTCCTACCAGTGATTAGATTACATTATAAATAAATGTATGTTTCGCAGTAATGGATAATTGAAATCTCTGATAACGATCTCCCGATAGGATAAAGAGTTGCAACGTACACACTATATATAGGTATATCAGTTAAATACCTTCTGAATTTCAAGAGTAATATAAGATTCTTCGGCTTTTTTATTTGTTCGCCTTTTGTTTTTTCTCTCATTCCCGTAACTGTATACGTTCCCAAGAGAATCGTCCGGATTATCCCTCCGCCGGCGTCGGAAAATGGGAAAGACGAACGATTTTGTATTTATGTTTTTCGTTTCTACCGTACGATTTTATCTCAACCTCGTCCCATTCGAAGCCCGAAACTTTCGCAACATCCGTTACCGATATACGGAATCTTAGTACGAAACCTCACGCAGTAACGCTGATGCTATAACCAACCAACAGCTTGGTTTTGTTCCATTTACATTTTCATTTTTCATGACCACTTTCGTGTGCGAACGGTTACAGGTGTTATATAAATTTCAGGTCGACAGCAGAGCTCTACGAAGATAGGAGAGAAGGCAGAGAGAGTTTTGGACAGACGAAAACCTCGCCAGCGGCATGATTGAGATGAAAAGCGTGCGCGCGCGGTCTTTCGTAAAAACAAGTGGGGGGCGCAATGGTTTGCGTTGAATTTGAATTCGTACGCGAACGAGGCACGGAGATCTCGGGCGAAATATATAGTGTAGCATTTGCCGGATAACCCCAAGCAACACGGGGCACGTATATGCGAAAGGAATGTTCAGACGTATGTCTTGAGCGGAAAATTCTACCGATACCCTGCTGCTGGTAAACCCCTCTTGGAGGAATAGAATTTAAATTATTAGCACGAAACGCTGTTGGGTTGCGCCCCGTCCTGTCCCTGACTTGCCAGTGTAGCGCGTACCAGATAAGAATTTGAACGGATAACGGTAAATTGTTTTAGAAGAAAAACAAATAACGACGAGGAAAGCTGAAAATTTGGATCGCGAGATACAATTCGATAATAGAACTGATAGTTAGTTGGGAAAACTAATGCTTAAAGGAAAAATTGGATTTCCCCCACTATCAGCTTTCTCTATCTCGACATTGGTAGACATTTGACTAATTGCGTTCGAAAAACTGACAAATCATCTCTACTACAACTGCCTACCAACGCTTTTCATATCGCGACAACTTGGCATTGATTCAAACAGTTCGGAATGCAATCAATGCGACGATTTTATCGAATCTTCGCGCGATCTGTACAAACTCGCGGCAAATGACGTTGACTGCCGAATAATGCATTGAAAGTTATTCATTATTGGTTGTGTTCAGCACCGCGAACAATGACGCGCTTATCGTGCTATCGGATTCCGAAGTGGACGTAATTATAGCGCAGCGCGGTGTCGTTCACGATTCGAAATTTGCGGGAGGCGGAGAAGAACAGGACAGAGCTTCGGTGGGTTTTGGTAAACGCTGAAATCGTACTATTCGCACAATCCCTGTCGAGATTTGCTGAGCAAAACGAATTAACAACGATCGGCCGACCAAATTTACATGAGCGAAATTTCGAAATGACTATTATGATTGACGGCAAAATTTGAATATCTGTTTTTTTTTATATATAATAAAGCAAATTGGACTTATTGAAAATAAAAAAAAAAAACAAATCAGCATTGTCATGATTTCCGTTTGTTTTTTTTTTTTATTATCGCGTTACTCAGATGTGTTTCCGGCGCATTGTAAAACAGCTTCGTTGGCGCGGTGGTAATCAATAACTGATTTTAATTGGATCACTTACGAGGCTAATTTCTAAGTGAATAGAGAATAAAAATGCCAGAGATCGCGAACCCTCTCCGCTCGTTGCGCGAAAGTAGCGCAAACACTTTGCCGTTATTCGATATACCAACGAGTTCTGTTCTCCTCTTTTCCTCTCGTTCCCTAGACGACTTTAGTCGAGGTGTGCGAACGCCTCTCGTAGTACCTACTATACGTGTCCGCTTTCAACTCTCTAGAACTTGGCGAGGAATGTAATTTATGGCATTTCATATTGTCGCGACCATTTCTAACGTTGGGTGGCGCACTCAGTGCTCGGTAGAGGACGCGAAACTACGACGACTATGCGCAACGTGCACATACCTACTTCGCTGGAATTGTCTGCAACCTGCGGAACTAATACTGAAGATAATTTGTCAGGTTGTCCCTGTAATGCGTCATTGTCCTATTAGATTCGAAGTGGATGATATGCTTGGAGACTTCGAGTGCTCAACGAGACTTGTTAATGGCACTGAAGACATCGTACGAGAGGTTAGTATAAAGAAAAAATCAATTTACATCGAATTCATTGCTCATAAGTCATAAGAAAACATCTAGAACTCCTAGAAACGATAGTCGCATATGTAAGTTTCACTGAAGTTTTGCTTTACCGAGCTAATTATTATTTTTAACTCCCGATTGCCCACCGAGCAAAAGAAGGCAGTTATGCGTTTCGCTGTCACTACGTGTTTTCTTGGTATCCGATGTTCTCGGAAACGACTAAAAATGTCTTAACAAAATTTGGCACATCGTTACTTTGTACCGCCATCTCGCGGCCATTATTACTTCGCTCGTCTCACGCCAGAGGGCTATAAAATCGATCGCATAATCAAATCGTTGCCACGTATGATGCGATTCTCATTCAAATAATTATTCGCATATTATAATTGGGTGATTACCACCCGAGCGATTATAATATGTGAATAATTATTTGGTATTTAACTCTTTTTTATTAATACAGTTTATTTATTACATTCGTTTTTTTGCTGTTGGGAGTTTAAAAAATGTTTGTTTCGTCATTTTTTAAGGTATTTTCACAAATGTTGCTTCTAATCGGCTAATATTTTTTTTATATCGCAGAATGCAATCCGAAAACAACTTTTGTTGTTTTCGTTTTCGTTTCGATCGATCGATTTTGTTGATCGTTTCATTTCAGTGTTAATAGTAATTATTTAATAGTAAATTTAAACAATACGTGCCGACGAAAGGACCGTTTGTCGCGTTGCCGTACCGAAAGCCAACAGTAACGTATCCCACCGCTAACAAGTCTCGAGTATTAAAAATTTCTCTATAACTTTTTTGTGTCACAACGACGTGTCTCTCGGTCTGCGGTGCAATGTGATACAGAACTCTGAAAACCCCCGGAGACGCAAGGAGCACACCGCCTTACAAAAGCTTCCGACGCCATTAGCGCAGCACGAGACTCCGTGCATCATCTTCACTTCCTTCGTTACCTCGCATTTCTTTTGGCTATAGTGAGTTTCTGTCGCTGGATTCTATTATGTTTCTTTCGCGCAGCGTGTAAATTATATAGGTGGCCTGAGTATTTCTTTCCACAAGTTTCGTCTTCTTCTCGCGGTTTTATCATATTTTTTTGTTTTTTTTTTTTTTTTCGTGAAATTTGATTATACCAAAGTTCCCGCAAACTTAAGATATTGGAAGATTTTTTTTTTACGTCTTGAAACCGGATAAACCGCGTTGTTTTAACCTTCAGAGGATTTTAATCAAAATATCCTAATCACGTGAAAAACGACTTAATCCCTTTTTTTTTTTCTATACAAACGATATATGACTCTTTTTTTTCAATGCTTCTATTTCTTACACGCATTAGTCTTTCATACCTGCAATGCGACGATGTCTCAACAAAAAAAAAAAAAAAGAAAATTCAACCGTACCGCCGGCTGCGCGAAGCTTAAACGAATGGAACGACCGAAAAAGCCGAGAATCCAATAACAACCGGAGTTAACTTCCTCTAACGTTATAGGTTCCCAACCAGAAATTCCCCGTGCAGTTTTTGCTATATGTGTATCTGGTTTTCTATGCAGAAACGTTCATTGTCGACGCGAAACTGAATTCGTAAAAATATAGTAAAAGTAAAATAGAACTTTCGCGCTCTCTCTCTCTCTCTCTGTACATCGAACAACGGCGAAAAAAATTCTCTCTCGATTTTGTTTTTGTCCAATGTCCACTCGATGCATTGTTATTAATTGCCTAAAACGTCAATCTGAACTACGGACGAACTCGGGACCTCGTGTTCCGAAACGCCGACTATTTCTCCGCGGACCGTGCCGCTGTTCAAACAGACCAATCGATGCAAATTTTTACGAAAACGAATTTTATCGACGACATTCGACCGAATCGACGAGGTCTTATTAGATCAAATTTTTTTCGTTTTTTCTTTTTTTTTTTTCATCGTCAAACAAATCGATAAAACATTTTTCTACGAATATCTGCGAGATAATCGACTTTGCAATTTTACAGAAGTTTTTTGCGATTTTACTTTCTTTTTTTTTGATTTTTTTTTTTACGGCGTCTATGCAGATTCGTCGTCGCGATGATCCGTCACGAGTCTTTCTCAATTTTACTTCGCAGAATATTAGGTAAATTTGATGAGCTTATTGGTCGGTTATTTACATTGTATTAACAATCTTGTCACCTCTCGCGAATTCTATCGAAGAGCGGACTTTCCTTTGGGTTAAGCGAACGTTCTTTTGTCCGATCAAATTTGTTCGGGAAAATTGGATCCATCGATGCCGCGTCGGCTGGCGAGGAGTTGGTGGTCTTTTTCACCCCCCTTTACCTTCCCCACCATCCAGCGGTCGACGCCATTCTGGTGTCCTTTCCCGTACCCCCATTCTGTTCGAGTCGGGAAACTCCCGCCCATTGCTCTCCACCGGTACTTAATCAACGGAGAGCAGAGACTAATTATCTCGAACCAGTGTATTCGACACTTCGAAGGGAATGTCCCGAGCTTTCTGTTAGATAACTATTATCCCGAACCTGAATTATTTTCGACCCTCCAACGAACAAGCGGAAGTGTTTGACTTCGAATTAAAGGTATTAACAAAAGGAAGAATTTAGCTTTAAGATTTTTTTTTATATATCTCTGAGTTGAATTTTCTTTTTTCTTTTTTTTTTGTTGTTGCCATCGATGTTTTTAATATTCGTATTTTACTTCAGAAGAAAAGGCAAATTATTACTTTTTACCGATTCTGTTACGAACAATTTAGATTTTTTTTCTCATATCTTCAATTCTGTTTAGAGTCGAACGATATTAGAAAAAAGAATCTATTCTCTAATATTCCGAAGTATTAATCTCTAAAGTGATTCGAAACTGCTAATTTCATAAGACTCAAACGATCGCAGTGGTTTCTAGCGGTTTCACGAATGCTTCGAGCATTTCAATGTCTTGGCTCCATCCACGCTTCGTAGCCACTGCCGACGTAGAATCACCCGGCCATAACAGTAAGGCTGAACGTGACCACTCTGATCGTTGTAACTCTCATCAGCTAATCCACATTATATGCGACGAGGGTGAACGTGATCTCGACGATTCTGCTGAAAAGCTCTCAACCGAGTTTTAGTCGATGACAGCAAGAGAAAACGTGACCTGTGGAATCATCTCATGAGCGTAGGTAACCTGTTTTCGTATCTCGTTTTATCTTAACATTCTTGCGTTATCCAAAACCGCCACCAATCGTCAAGAATTGATCGTTCGAATGAATAATTTTGTTTTCTATCGTTTTTTACCAAATTTCGTTTAAGAACGGCAAAAAAAAATATTGCCGACAAATTATTATTTTCGATGTTTTTTTGTAGAATATTTTTTGATTAAAATTAATACTCCCTGCGCGCGATAAAATTGTTTCATAGAGTATCCATTAAAAATAATAAAAGCAAAATCTTTTCGTTGATTGCGAATACCTATGTTAATCATTAGATGAAACGGTAATTGTAATTAAACATCAACATTAAACAAAAATGTCGAAAAACATATAAAAATAAAAAAATTTTACAAAAAGTTTAATATTTAGAATTTAAAAAAAAAATCTTTGAATAAGTAAAATTCATGTCGTTAAATCTCAGTGTGAAATAGTCAATGATATGATCATTATGAATATTTGAAAAAAAACTCATTTAATTAATGAACAGTGTCTCAGAAATATGTTTTTCTGGTATTGGAGGTAACGCTATCCTAATACCGAACGCCTCTGTCCCCAGACAAAAAAAGCATCAAATTACGAGACGTTACATTGAACGCATATTCTACCTATTAGACGAATTTATTATTCAGCGTTAGTTGATATCTTTTAAAAAAAAATCTATCGTGAATAATAAAGGAATTCTTTCGAAAGCTCTACGATATCTGTTTTTCTTTTGTTGGATATACAAAAGTCTTTATCACAGGCAAATCGAGTGAAACTATTGGGAAGTTTCGTATGTTGCGAGAACTTCGCGTTCAACATTCAAATACTTGACATAGCGTACAGCTGATCATTTACTTATATCAATTGAAGAGCTCAAAATGTTTCATCGAAGAGCACATGGGGACTGCACTGGGGATTGGGGGGGGGGGGGGGGGGGGGGGAGGGTCATAACCTTTTGGGAAATCCGTTGACATACCTTTTCTCTGCAAGTAGAAAAGCTGTTACTCTCATTAGCGCTGTATCTCTCACAGCTACGATTAGATCCCGATTAGAAACGTCGCTTTTCGTCTTTTCGACTTCTACGTAACCTAAAAAGTAAATTTTTCGAAGCAATTATTGTTTACGATCGAATGAAAAATGTATGACAAATGATATATCGATGTCACGGATTCGTACGATAATTCATTATCACTGGATTTGTCAACGAGATACATCGCAATCGGCGAATTTTCGTTGCATGCATTCGCGAATGAACTAAACATCTCAAGCGATTTGACGCAATTGATAAACTGGGGAAGATCGCACGTGTACGTCGCCAGCGGCTTCTGCTGCTCAGCTCTTCGCGGATTAGTCGAGAAAAAGTCTGCGATTTCGTCGGGGATTCGCGCTGTAAATTGCGATTAAAATAGTTCGATGGTACCTACCGGGAACTTTGAAATAAAATATTGAACAGATCACTGTTCGTTATGAATTTAATGAATGCAAAAACACAATAATACATAGTTTTTACATAGTTCATGAGTACCCGAACGACGCAGTACAAGTTCGAGCACTTAGAACTTCGAACGTGTGGAATCTTCGGATATGATGTCACACAGTTACATCCCATGCGTCAAACCAGCGTTAAAAATGTAGAGAATACGAATTTCAGTGAAATGACTTGAAACTATTGATTGAGAATAACTCAGGAAGGTGTTTTCGAACCGATGAGTCAATACTGTGACCGGTATTTTTAATTCGTGTGAAAAAAATGAAGTTAACACTGAAATCTCGTATGTGTCACGTGATACAAAAACGTCAATCGTCACATCGTATTACAATCCACAAAGCAACACCTTTGTTGTCATTAGCGTTAAAAAAAGTTTTTGCCTTGAATAGTTTCGAGAATCCTTCAAGTCGACTGATTCATGTGAAATGGTATTAATTTAGTTGAGTTAAAAAGTCAAAAGAAAATCAATTATGTACTTAATGTTGATGTATCGCAATCTGCGATAGAGTGTTCGATTTGCAAGTATACACGAAATATGATTACCCGATTGGACGAGCGTAAATCAGTGCCATATTGACTTCGGTATTCGACTTCACCGATACCGCTCGCAACGTGCACTCTTACTCACGCCGACGAATACTCTAATTCCCAGTAGAAGTACAATTGTCATATTAATTTCGCAATTTGAATCGATAATTTCAACATCTTTCGTAAAAAACCCGACAAGAAGGTACGTAAAATGAATCGTACTGTCAACTGGGTTCCTGCGAAAGAATAGTTCGACCCGACCTAACCTCATTTCTCTCGTGATTGAAAGAGCACAACAAACGCTATCAGCGTTCAGAGTTCTGTTCATCGAGACTTCGGGGATTCACCATTCGGAACGAGGCTGCTTCTCAGAAGTATCACGAATATTAATTCTCTTAATTCCGTTCGAAAAAATATAAAAATGTGAGTAAACTTCGTTCTATATCACGAAATTATCGCGTAACTTTATATTCGCTGCAAACATTTTTCTTTTGTTCGCGTCAATTTCTTCAAGACAAATTATCAAGACAACAGTCTTGACAATTTATTCAAGACAACAGTCTATCTTAAGATAGACTGTCTATCATATCGATGAATAAAAAAAATATGACACGGTAGAGTCAAACATACATACTTTAAGATGAAATGTGCCAAAGGTGCCAAAAATTAAAATCGTAGTAATCACAGGAATGTATTAAAAAAAAACTTGCGACACGTATCCAGAGTGATCTCTCTTTATTAAAATTATGGATAGTTATTGCGGAGTTAGTATGGGATATGTTTCCTGATAGAGAGTGTCTATTTTTCAGCGATAAACACTCGGAGAGCTGCTGGAGCTAAAAGAAGATTCCGTGCCTACAAACGCTGAATTAGAGCAAAAACATTCGTACAATTCGGCGACAGATTTATGTATTCGTAAGATAACAAATAACTGTTTAAAATATCGGTAGCGATATAATAGGCAGGGTTTGCAAATGCATAAAACGAAAAATGAGGTTAAAATTAGTGTAACGACAGTTAAATCACAGTTAACGATATGGCAGGTGATTACAACACATGATACCGATGGAGTGGAGATGGGAAATAGAAATGCAGAGACCAATGATGATAAATTGCTTGGGCAAGCAGCGTCGATTGACAAGTTCTTCGACGATAGGTTCGGAGCCCAAAAGTTCTTCTGAAACGAAAGCTCTCGCAATAGAGGCAAAGGCTCTAAAGGACAATACTATGGAAACGACAGTTTCGTCGACGTCTGAGACTAATGAACCAATAGATTTACGAAATCTTATTAAGGATGCGGAGAAGAAAAGTGACAAGACATCAACCGTTGATGATCCGTTGACGATATTCCCCATTGAGAATAATACTCCTTCGCTAAAGAACTGTACGGAACCGGAGATAGCGAATGAAGTTGTATCTTTACTAAGCGATGTAACTGCAACCGTACGAGAAGAAGAAGACGAAAGCAAGAAATTTCTCGATGACCCGCAGCATCCAAAAAAGACTGAAGAATCTCCGCAGAAACGTATCACAAGAAGTTCCGTGAAAAAAAATATCTTATCTATCGTGGAAACATCAAAAACTAATGAGGCTTCCAAATACAACGATGCAACAAATGAAAACGAACGAGAAGCGGAACTAAAAGCTTTGTATTCGTGCAAAGATTGTTATGTCCCGTTGCGGCGAATACACGTTCCGAAATGCAATAAAAACCGAAGTCGAGTTCAACGGAAAACGACTGGGTCTCGTTCCACCGGTTTATTGTGTTCAAATTCCCGCCGAGTTCGCGCACTTGTTACCGATCTCTCAGAGATCAAACCGAACCGCTCTGAACGCGTTACTGCACCGTCGAAACTTTGGCGGTGTACCTTGTGCCACGAAAACTTTCCCACCGAATCCAGTAGACAAATCCACGTAAATTTGTATCACACCGTAATTCAGTCTGATTTTTGCAACAAAAAATTTACAACGAAACGAGCGATGTTTCGTCATTATAGTGTACATCACTTCCGGTACAGTGAAAACAAGACTTACTGCGTTTGCGGTACGAAACTCGTTGATATGTCAGCGATTCATCGACATTTTTATCCGTACACCATCGACTTCGTAGACACCGAAAAATTACCAGCGACGAACAACAACGCGTGCAAACCTTTACCGGCAAAGTTCGATTGCAAACAGTGCGGAGCAAAATTTTGGTTGAAAACGTGTTTGATATATCATCAGAGTGGAAACTGCGTATCTTTGAAAACCAAAAAGCGAAGTTTTACCTGTAAGGTGTGCGATACAAGATTTCTCAAAGCGCAACTACTTGAACAGCACGAAGTAAAGTACGCTCGTCCCGGAACCCATCCGTGTACCATATGCAGAACCGTTTTCAGCGGACCCCAACAACTAAGTTATCACTTTAAGTCCGCTCACAACTTGTATCCTCCGAAACCGTATCCGTTTCGTTGCAGCATTTGCAATCAAGGCTTCCGCCAACAGATTTACGAAAAAATTCACCGAAAGCATTTGCATTCGGATGCAACAGTCGAGAAAAAGGAGTCAAGAGACGTTGAGCTCGACGAAGTATCTATAACCGATTCAGATGTTTCCGACGACGAGACGACGATGAAATGCAACGTTTGCGATCTCGAATTTTCCAGCGGCAAACGCTTCATAAATCATTTAGTTTATTACGATAATAGCGAAATAATAGAGTGCAGCATCTGTCTCGAGAAGTTCGAGGGCCAATATAAGGCTCATCGGCACAACAAACTCGTGCATTATTCGAGTAATTCGCAAAACGCTTTGACGCATCAATGCACGATTTGTCGGGACGTTTTCATGTGGAAGACACAGTTTCAAGCGCATCTGTGTCACGTACACGGCATCGCGCCGATGGAGACACGATTCATCATGAACAATCCAAACGCGGAGAGAAACAACAACCAGAAAAGTGGTTACCGAGATGTAGTCGATATCTGCAAGATTTGCGACATCAGTTTTCCGTCGCCGGTCCTCTTGGCGGATCATGAAATCGAGAATACGAATGATGGCGAATTAGTGTGTAATCAATGTTTAAGAAGATGCCGCACCGCATCGATACTGCTAGATCATCTCTCGCTAAATCACTCGAATATCACGATCCAAGACGGTGTAAAGTGTCGTCGCTGCAACGAGAATTTCCAAACGCCATCGGCTTGGGTATCACACGTGAAACATTTTCACTTTACTAAAGAGCCTTCGGAATTTTATTTCGAGAAGAATGCCAAGTCGACGGAAGAGGCTGAGGACAGTTTAAAATTCGAGTTGATCGTTCCGACAAATCATTCGATAACCAGCGGAATGACGAGTTACCGAATTAAAACTTCGCTCGATGAGACGGCCTACACACCGGTGTCTACGAAAGACACTCATGAAAGCGCCGTCGTTAGAAAATTCATAAAACTTGAAGAACCCGATGGGGAGACCGATTCGAAGACCGATTGTTGGGACAACAGAAAACCCAATGAATTCGTCAATGAGAACCCCTGGAGGTGCGCCATCTGTGTAGTAAGCTTTCCCGGACCTGCGGAACTTGCGAGACACGCTGCACTCTACTCGGATAACGGTCACTACATGTGCGAACTTTGCGGTCGAAGATTTGCCTGGTTGAGCATCTATCAGGATCACAAAAAGAAACATTATGAGGACGAAACCGACAAATTCTTCTGTCACACGTGTTACGAGGGATTCGAGACGTTGCAGTGCAGGATTTCGCATGAGACTCATCTGCATAAAAAATCACCGGAGGAACATCAAACTGAAGACAAAAAAATCATTCACGTTCAGCCGTCGAACTCTCTGAATAATCCCCGATCATCGATTCGTCCAAAACTTTCCTCGATCCTATCTTTCTATCAATCCGACTCGACAAACGAGTCACAATCAATTTCCCGCGACAAAGAAGACAAACGCACCGATTCGTCATGTCGGCACACGGAAATCTTTGACGACGAATTGTCGATGACTTACCAGTGTCCCGATTGTCAAGAAGAATATCCGACGCTCGAGCGAATGGACGAACATCTGACAATTGTGCACAACATGAAACAAGATACAGTCGAAGAATTGTCAGACGACAGAAACACATTTACTGCTTCTGTAAATTGCGAAATCTGCCATAAGAAATTTGTCAATAGAAATCTCTTAAGCGTCCATCAAAAAACGATTCACTCGATGCAATTGATTGAACGTAAGAGAGTCGTATCTGCTGCCGTTCAGAAAAGTTCCGTCAGAAAACTTCCAACGAAAAGACTTCTTTGCTTTGACAACGATCACACTTACACCGTGACGAAGAAATTAATTACAGTGCCGACGCTTGTTAGAAGCAAATGTGCGCCGTTAAAACCAAATACGGTAAGCAGTGCGTCAATCAAATCTGATTGTCCGCCGAGCATTACTTCGTCGAAATGTGCGAATACAGGGATAACAGTAATACCTTTGTCGCAAAAAAATTTGAAGAAACTGAAGCCAACAGTCCAAGTTTCGTCGATGATAGTGAAACCCACTGCAGCGCTCCGCGCTCCGCGCTCCGCGGAATAATATTCAAGCCGAAGACGCCAATCAATGTCGTTGCAGCCTTTGCGATATCGTCTTCAGAAACAGTACAGCGCTTCGATTGCACGAGGTGAAGGTTCATTGTTTGACAATTAACGAAAATCATCGGAACGACGTTACGTCGACGGAAGATAGTTTCGACTCTTCGAAGAGTACAATGCAGCAACTCAATCTTCTCGTTGGTAAATTGCCGATACCATCACAGAATCTAAACGGTGCAACGATCACCGTTGACTTCGAGAGTATTATGATACCCGCGACAACGTATGAATTCAATATTTCCGGATCGGAGAGTCAGAAAAACATCGAATCACCAAAATTAGACGATTCGAAGTTGGAATATATAATCGATAAATTGCCGCCCGGTAATTATCAAGTCTCCGAATTGAAGGTTCTACCCTTCGCCAAGATCGACAAAAAGTTGCAAAAGCCACAAGATGACGAAACGGAAGAAGACGCAGAGCCTCCGGCAAAGAAACTTAAAACAGCGATTGATCCTGTAGTTTATCGCCAACTGTGCGAACAACATAACTGGATGCCGTCTGAACTTAAGGCGCCGGATACATCGACGAACACTCTGACGCCACAACTACGTTTCCTGTATAGTGAGTAAAGAAAACTGGTGATACATCACAAGGTATTTTTTTTTCTATTTATTTTGCATAATGTTAAAAACTCGATATTTGAAATGCTATCGTAACGATAGTTCTTTTTGATAGTCAATTTTTTCCTTTTTTTTTTGTTTGTTTAATATTACAGTTAACGTGTACATTTGCATACCTTTAAGTCCGAGTAAACTGGACTCGCGTTCTTTTCTTATACTATTCTAAGATTAATTTGATTAATCAGATATTTTTAATTTTTTAAATTTTTTACTGTACGAAAGCCTGAACTCCGTGTCTACATTTGTAGTGCTTGTAATGGAAACCTACAAAGATACTATACAATCGAATAAGTTAGTCTTAAGTTCAGTTTTATTTTCGTTGTTGATGACAATAGTACTTCGGCGCAACACTGAAAAATAAAACTATTGTAAATACAGCAAGAACAGCATTGAAAAAAAAATCTGAAAAATGCAGTTTGAATCGATATGAAAATCTTGTCCTAACATCTTACTCTTCGGGCGAAGAAACGAGTTCGAGAAGTCACGCGATTACGAGACGATAAAAGTTGCGCAATTAATCACCGACTTCAGAGATAAGTCGTCCACTTGTTACTATCTTCAAGAAGAAGTTATTATAATACTTATATAGCGACGTGGAATAATGGAATTTCTTCTATGCGTCCCGCTCTTTCGTGGACAGATACTAGGAAGCCTCTCTCCCGAAATAACGGAAACATTATGCGACGTAGTTTTCTAGATGGTTTATTTAACTTGGTCGACTGAAACTCGAGATTGTACAAATGTTTCTGCATCCACCGTTCCTCATTACTCGGAACACTCGTATTCGAAGGGCCATGTAAGGTCGAGGAGCTTGTGACGCTTTGTGAAGCTCGTTAAAACTTTTTTACCGCTACAATAATTCACCAATTTATCTATCATTGAAAAGCCACATTTCTCGGGGCTTTCAGTTTTTGTTACTTCAACGAGAAGTTGCAACTAAGTGGCGGTCTATTGCACTTGGGGATAGAACATATAAATATGAACGGGACAACAACGAAACGATGAAAAAGTGTAAGGATCGTGAAAAAGAAAAAAGAACAATTGCCTTTTCCGGCGTGGGCAACGAGCCATTTGAGTGACCAATAGAATTTGCTACTTCAACCCCCGGTAGCTTCAAGCGGTTTCTGTATCACAAATCCCTAACCCCGCTATGGTACCCGAGCAAAAGACTTTTATTGCGCCACATTGCCCCACTCGACATGGATTTTCACTATGGTTTCTCTCCTGCCGTCCTGCATTTTACCGTTACGACTTTCGACATCGTAAAGTTTCGCTTAATGGTATTAAGAGGTCGCCCCGTGATATTGTTGGGAGAAAAGCGTCTTCACGGTTACTTCGACATTGGATTGATGTACCAAGATTCCTCGAACTTGCGAAATCGACTTTCTACCAAGTAATTCACAATGCAAATTGAGTCCTTCCCTCGTCGATCTCGCCTCTCGACACGGTCTTTGCAATGTAATTTCAAGCTTACTTTAGTCACGGTTCTATCAACGGTGGTAAAGTGGGCTCAAGTGACACCACGGGTTCCCATTCCCGACGAGGTTGCGATAACATTATTTTATTTTTATCTCGCTATAGCGATACGGCGCGACGACGTTTTCACATCTTTTCGAAATACAGTTAAAGCTTTCGCAACTACCGTGGATAGATGAGACTTTAATTAAACACATTCCGACGTGATAGACACAATAAGCGAAGCTGTACACGGAGTTACGTTGATTCGTATGAAGGAGATACAGCGATGGTTTATTGTTCGGCAGTAGGGGATAGGAGTGTGGGGATTACTCAGCCGGAAATGCAGGATGTTGGCACACACAAGGGATGGGGTAGCGTCTGTACAAAGGTAACGTAGTACGAGAATGAACGGCGTTTGGTCTCGGGACGACTGGGTACACAACTAACTGGTCGACCGTAGGAGAGAACTGAAGGATCAAACTATACGGCGAAGCTTCAGGATCTCCATTACAAACACGGTTCGTCCTTGTCAGCCAATATCCTGGGCCACTAACGGGTTTCGAAGCTAAAGTTGGAAGCCCGTGTTCCTCAGGATCACCATATACTATCGCCACGCGCAAACGATACTCTCACGATGCCGCCCCGGAAATCGAATCTAAAATTGAATGCTCTCGGACAGGCATACCTCGGTTTGCCTTTGTACAATCTTGAATTCTCTTGCGTTCCCGAATCGTACGAAACCATGACGATGGGAAAGCTTTGGTGTACCGAAACATCCACGATATTCTACACTATTCGGTCTTAAGCTCGAACTTCTTTCGGCAAATGCAATCCAATAGGATCAGTACGCTGATTCCCTCCATTTCGAAAGAACCTTCGAAGAAAAAGAGAGAAAGAGGAAAGAATAAAACATTTTCTCACGTAACCCGAAAATTCTCAGGGTCTGGAAAACTCGAGTGATTTTTTTAAAATCCGAACCAAAGCGTTAAGCTTCAACGACAATGAATATCACACATGCGTGTAGTTCGAAGCTACGGTTCGTTGATCTTCTGTTTTACATTGATTATTCGAGAACCGTTCGATAATAGGAAACATTTCTTCGGGTTGAAGTAATCGGGAGAAGATCGATACGAAGAGCATGCAAGTTAAAAGAGCATTGAGAGCTTAGGAAAGATCTAACGGTTCGGTAGCACATTTGCAAGGAAAGATTGATCCCGTGGAAGGTTTCTCTCGAGGTATCTAGGTCGTCGGAGCGTCAGTGTGCGGCGAAAGAGGGAGAGTGATGCGGATGGGTAAGAGAACGTCTCTGAGAGAGATTGAAAAAAAAAGGAACGAAGAAAAAAAAAAGGTATGGTCGAGTGAAGAGAATCCCGCGATCTTGAGATCTTCCGTGGCCTCTCTCACAGGGAAAGCTTAGTTTCTACCCTTCTGCGTGAAGTAGTATCGTCCGTTGGGCTTTCAAGCTCAACTCTCACCCACCGATACTCGAGAGTGTACCACCATCGAACCAATCGCGTACCACCTCGGGTTGGCGGACTTGACCACACGCGATTTCTCGTACAGATTCCATCCTTTCAACCTTTTGCGAACAATCCACGAAGTTTCCGCAAGTATTCGAGTGGTGCTCTCCTCCCTCCCTCTCCCAACCCTTGCGAGTGTGTTCGGCCGACTGCCAGACATACGAAAGCACGAGATGGAATCGACGGGCCGCTACACACAGTTCTGTTTTACTTTTTTTTTTTTTTTTTTTTCCTGCAGATTCGATACGATGTTGCCAGCAACATGGTACCTCATGTACCGAGCGAATGGTTCCGAATGTCAGTACGAAAACTCATGTCTGGCGTCGACCCAGCAAAACAAATCAATCCCGACAATACATTCCCAAACGCCACGACTCACCCCTAAAAACTCTGACTTCCGATCTCGTATCGAGTTAACAATACTCGATGTCATAGAACCTTAATATCAAGTTTATCTTCAATCGATTTTCCTGCCACCGGAAGTTATTCTATGGCCTCTAGAAATTGGCAAAACAAATTGTTAGTTCATAAGAACATTTTTTTGGGTTCCGAAGTATCGCGAGTTTATTTTTTGTTTTTTACTTTTTTTTTTTCGGCAATACTTCGCGGAGGTCTGTAGATTTTATCGAGTGAAAATTAAAGATTTCGGTTATTACCCCGATGAAAGTCACCTTCAATCGGAATAAGTAAAAAGAAAAACTCTTGCGAGAGATTGAATCATCTGGACCCTCGAAACTGCAAATCCTCGAAGGTCTTTTTTATGCTGTCTGCCGAAGGTTTTTTTTTCCTCTCAGTATACAGCTGGAATGAGGAGTACTTTTTTCTTTCTACCGTTCGTTCTCTACGCTTAAACTTCATCTCACGAGGGCTCCCGCGAAACAAACAACCGACCCGGGGCTTTGGACTTCTTGTGGCAAAGTCTCGTAGTACCTATATATATGTATGTAGCATACGATCTATCGTCAATGCCTTAGGACACCTTCTACTTCGTATATCGCTGTACATACTCGATACTTTTCTTGTTGACTTTTCGTCGGGGCCAACGCTGTCAGACCGCTTCGTTTCTTTTTTATTCACTTATTGGCTGACCTGCAAATAAGAGGGACAAAGGTGATTGGTCGATCGATAGAAAAAAAAAAAAAAAAAAAAAAATTCGCCATCGCGAAATCCTTCGCTTTACGGAATTTTTCAATCCCCGATATATTTTTAGCGCAGCCTCGAGACCAGCTTTATTGAAATTTCATAACATCACCTATTTTCGTATCCAGAATCGACAAGCGAAATGTCATTCTCAGTCGAACATTGCTTGAATGATTTAAAACAAAATTGTCCAAACTATTTTTACGAATCAGAATGTTCGCATTTTCCGCAGACGGATTTGTGACGAGTAACAAAAAAAAAAAATGAGTTCAAGAGAACTTTGAGCTCTAATTCCTACGTGGATATGACAGGGTAAAGCCGAATTCGAATATGTATATCCTCTGTACAATGGAAAGTCCGAAATTCGTACGAAGGGTGGAAAGCGAAACGGCCAAGTTCGCTGGACGTATGCCCCGAGCGAACGATCCTGATGGACGATGTCGCGGACAATGTAACGTGCCGGCGTACAGCCATCACAACCGCAGACGCGGACTGACTCGCACGGAATTGCACTGGACGGTAAACACCTATGTGAAATGAGAAACACCGACAAAGAGAATAAAGTGAAAACAGACGGAGATGTATCAAGAGGCTTCCTAAAAGTTGCTAAATTAAAACTCTTCAATGTGGTGCTACTTTAGTGGTATGAAACTTTCGTGAAAAAAAAAAAAAAAAAAGAAAAAAAAAAAAAAAACGAAAAAAAAGTGAAAGCCGAAAAAAAGGTCTGCATCACCTATACGGTAGGCACTGAGCAACATGCACGCGCGGTTTTTATACTTATCTCTGAATATAAGTATCTTCTATGTATATACTACCTGTGTCCCCAAAACTAATGAAACGTCTGGCACATTAAACGAAAATATATGGCTATATACGCTTATGTACTCATGTAAATAACTTACACAGACATACATACAAGGGTTGTACATGCATATAAAAATATTGTATGTATGGTTATATACGCGTATATATGTATCTCCATTATAGCTTGCTACCCTACTCCCGTGCCGGTTGATATATGCGCTAAATTTATGCTTTCTAATATCGTCTAGTAGTAAAATTTTTTTTTTCCCACCCCCACGTCTTTCACCTCTTATTTTTATTCAACTTCTCCGCGGCAAACGGCACTCCGTTTTATTCTCTTTCTCATTCACGGCATCCCCATCCCCGCACCGTGAAACATAACCAACGCTCCCGTAAACCGTATCGCAATATACCCGCGATATGCATCTTACGCTACGCCGAGATCGTACAGTAGTTTCACAATTTTAAATGCAAGATGTTAAAATTTCATAGGATTAATCCCAATTTCGAGTGCAAAGCTCAACGGTCTTAATTAGCGACACTCCTATGAAGCGCTATAACTTCTCCTTTACAGTCGAAAAAAAAATATTGTAGTTTCTTAAGAAATCTTCGCGAAAGGACATTCGAAGTTCAAATTTTCCCAGATTGCGACTGAGAATAACACCCGAATAAATATACGCGCGTAATCTTGAATGATAATATTACGAGTGTCATATAGATTAATTAATATCGGTCTATTCCAAAGAATGGGTATAGCGGCGGTGAAAAAAAAAAATACTTTGTGCAAATACGAAGCGAACGAAGGGGGTAGAGTTTTACGAGAGTATAGCGCCCAGAGAAGCGTACATGAAGAACAGTCGTGAGCCTTTCTCTTGGTTTGCCAACGTCACGACTATTTGTTCTCACTAGCTAGTCGGTGACTTTTACGTTACTCCAACGAGTACTAACTCGATATATAGAGCCATAGAGGAAAGAGCGAGCCTGGGGTGAGCTAATATCGTCATCTCCCGAGACGCGCGGCGGGCACATCGCCCAACTTCAACGAATGTCGGGTGGCCAAAGATAAACGAATTCCCGACGAACTTCACCGAAGTTTATCTTTGATACTATCCCTGTGTTCAACGTTTGTTCGAGCCTTTCTACTCAACGGAATTTTCTCCTTTACTCTCATTGTCTGTGTCTCTTTATATATATGTTTTCTTTGCTATGCTGCTTCTCCTATTCTACAGCCTCTATTTGGTTCATTTAAACGGACTTGAATGTTACAGCATTTGTCATTCCATTCCAAATAACACTCGCTATCTTTCTTATTTCCCCGTGGGTATTCGAAGTTTCTTCGTGTATAAGTTCCGCCGGAGTAGCATGGCTTTCGAGAATGTCGTTATAGGACTCAATACTACAGTTTGTGTATCTTTCTCCCCTTCGGAACCTTTTGGAAAATCCGTCCACATTGCCCCGCCAGTCGTTCGAGACCCTCGTATGATCATCCCCCTTTACAGGCGTGATCCCCTCTCCCGTTTTGAACTCACGATCGATTCCATCGACCGGATAAGTAAGCTCTTACCATGCGCAAAAAACCACAAACTCGAATTCCAGATCCTCTCTCTCGCCAAGAAAGAATTGACGATCGCGTTAAGGAAAGCCTCCTTCCGCCATTTCGTAACCCATTTTCTTCGAGCTATTCGAATAAATAGAAACGTATCGCCAAACCTTCCCCGTCTGTGTGTTGTTCGATGTTATTTGATACTTGTGCGAAACTGTCGACGACACAACTGTACCCGAGTTTTGTCGCATTGAGAGGATAATAAAGTGTGAAAATATATCTCGCAACTTGACTGTGACGAAGGACATCGTCGTTCGCTGACGACACTTGACCCCTCCCACCTTCCTCCCCCTTGCGCTCGTGAAACGCTGCTCCATTGTCCTGAGGTACTTTCCACATCCATTTGCATGTCGTTCTCGATCTTCACTCATCCATTGCTTCAACCCTTTAACGCGCGAAATATCAGCGGTGCTTTGAAACGAATGAAACTTGGCAAAGCTACTTTGCAGGATATGACTCGACGGCGACGCGTCGAAAAATGAATAAAAGTCTTTTTTCTTCGTTTTTTTTTGAGAATTGAAATTCTGCATGAAATTATAAAATTGTTTCTGCGATATCAGAATTCCCAAAATTCCTATGTGAAACTTTTTTTTTTTTATTGTATTTTCTACAAAGAGAAGGAACGTTGCAGTCAATTTGCAAATACCCCTCTCCGCAAGTGTCCTCAATTAAAAATTCCTAATTTAAGAATAATGCAAATATTTTTATGTAAAGCGTAATTTTGTTTTCTATTTTCGAGAAGATGAAACATTGCGGCAATCAATTTGTTAATTCTTCTGTCTTCAAGAATCCTAAATCATGAAATGGTTGAATCTATGTATTGTCTTTGAAAGTCTCGAACTTCCGTAAATATTGTTGTTTACCTCGAAATGTGTGAATTACTCGGTTGGTAATACGACATATCATAGTATTGTATTGGCATCGTAAATGCCTTGAAGGGGGGAAGGAGGGGGGCTATGCTCTTGAAGCTGTCCAGCGGGGGGTTGGGGGGCTTGTCGAGTTTTCCTCCGACGTCTTTCGCGAACTTGGAAAGAAAGTACGATTTATAAATGCTACACGATGCAGCTGAACACCGGATATATACCGTCTCCTCTATTGTGATAAATCGTCCTCACGTTATCGAGGTATTGGCTTCGATCCCCAACCGCGTATTTTTCATGCTTAAGCTTTCTTTTCGTTCGCGGGTGGGTGTGAGGGGCTATGGCAGAATATACGAGTTTTCTCTCCGAGTTCTTCCTTTCGTGTTTTGCTGTTCCTGTACCGTTATAACCGCTCTGGTCCTTCCACTTCAGAGTTTGGCGTCTTGAAGGGCACGTAAAAAATTGAAAGAGATCCATCACCCAACAATCGTTGAGCATTTTTATTTCGGAAGTTCTTTTTTTCAAATCGAATTTTTTTTTCTCGCGTTCCCGCACGTGTTAACTTTGGTAATAAAAAAAAAAATGAAAGGAAATTATTTACGCGAATGAAGTGCCGATAGAAATAGTGATTTTAATGGGTGCGTTTTTTCTCTACCATTATCGGGATATTTATGACGAAACTCCGAATAACAAGGAGGCGCTTGTATATCAAGGAGTTTCATGCAGACACACACACAAACATTCACTCACTCTCGTGGAACCCGGTTCGCCCGGTTCACGGAAGCACGTGTTGAAATTTATTCTCACCTCGGTATAAGGCGCGGGTTTCTACTCCTTCATACTTAAAGGGATTTACTACCTCAAGATACCACCAGATTATGCATAGGCTGAACAAACGATGCTTAGGGAGAAACAAGAAGCCCAACGAAGAAGCAGCTCTTCCTCTCCCTACCCGTATTCCTTAAAGTAACGCAAGCAACAGCAAAGCAGTTAACGAATAGAATATGTACGAGATTCGCATCCCCTTTACGCCCCCATCAAAATATCACTCAAACGTAGAAACTACATTATGTCGAAATATAGGGTCAACTAATCGTCGTTTTGTTGGGGAGAGTTGATGGAAGTTTCGACACATGCTGTGAGAGCATCAGAAGCGGAAACGCACACACCCTAACGGTATTTAGCGTGGACCATTAGCTTGCGAAACTGGATTAGGCGGCACACGCCCATCGACCATTCTCGGTTCCACGATACGGAGTTAAACTTGCGGATAGTCGGAAAACGAAAAGCTTTCTTTTTTTGTCTGTTATATTTCTCTCTGTCGCGCGAACTCGGGTGAACCAACGCGCCATTGACCCTATCATCTATCCGAGGCGGAAACGAGCTTTTCGAGGGGTGAAAAAAAAAAACTTGCCGCGACGAAAACCTCATGAAAAACACATCGTTCCTCTTCCGGGAGCAAAGAACCGGAATAAAAGAAGCGAACAACAAATCTATGTGTTACTTCCGAAGAGACTGAACGCAATGATTTCGGTATATCTTTCCTCCATCAGTTTTATCGAATTTCATCAATGGCTCGACGTATGTTGCGCGGATTTATGATTAATTTGAAATTTTTATTGTTTTTTTATCGCAATCAATCGACGTTCAATGAAAAAAGAAAGAAAAAAAAGAAACCTGCATAGAATTCATCCGACTAGTATTAATTTTTATTCCATTCAATCGATACAGTGTTGGTCATCGGAATGAAAAAAATAATGAAAATACATTCGATCCACGATAAAAGCTTAGCATTTCATGACGCCCGACTGCCTGAGCCCCGACGCAGTGTACTCTCACCGTACTCTCCGCCAATTTAGTGGTCGGCTTCATGAAAGCCGATTACGTCTATTTAATCCCCGTAAGATTAACGACTGACTCGATTACGAATTCACAAAAGCTGATAACCGACTCTGTGCCGCGAGTGGTGAGAGAACCGCCGGGGAATATATGGGACATAGGAGAAATCCAGAATTCACTTGCTACCAGGGTTATCCTCAACCTGATATATTTTCCATCGAGATTATACTCCCCCCGAAGGTTTTCACCGAAATAACCGATTTCGATTCAACAATGAATTTCAAGAATTATTATTATCATTATTTTGCAAAAACGTGTGGAGAAAATTCAATCGAAAACTGTGCGATCAGCAAGTTTTATATACTAATTCGACTTATCGAAATGGTATCTCCGATACCTTTGTCACCTCTTTCTTCTATTCATATATATACATAGATGTGTGTGTGTGTGTCTCCAAATATATATACCGATACATACATATATACATATTTCGGATAAACGCGGCTTAACTTTAACGTTTCTGGATACCCGGCCAACCAATCTCCGCGTGTTAACGAGATCGATAGTAAATGTTTCATAATCCGTTTCCGAAAGCAGAACGCACACGGGAACACAACAAAAAAAAAGTGAGTTCCTCGAAAAAAAAAAGGTTACCTTGAGTTGTATTCGAGGTGTAGATTCCGCGCGGCTTAAAAGATTCGCCCTCGTCACCCGGGTTTATCCACTCTCAGCATACCGAGTAAATAGCAGTAGAGAGGTAAACGATACCGAACAGCGTTAATAGATGAAAACAGCGTTTGTTTCAGGTATTTGCAAATTGTAGTTAGTTTTGTGTAAATATCGTCAACGTGATATATCACTGAATGTTTCATTATGTCTAACATAATGAAACAAACCAATACACACATCACATTGGTTTGGCAAAGTTGATTCAGTCTATAATGGAAATTCATCAGAAGCAGACCCTACCATTGAGAACGTTATATATACGTAGATGTAGTGCGAACGTCAAAGGGTATTGTTTGCCATTGGTGATTGAACATTCGATACTGATTCATAATAGTATGCCGGCGAATGGCTTTGTGTATTGTGTAGATATTAGTTCCATTGAAGTGAACTTGTGGATTTCCGTGTACTTTAATCACTTGCGGATGAACTACTGGAGATGCCGGTTTGATTATGAACCACTGGTCACAATACGGCGAGCGCTGCAACGGGTATATTCCGTTGTCCGCGGAATCAACGTGAAGAGTTTCTCTGCTTTACGCTATGACCCGTTTGAAATTTACGAGACTACGGTTTGTTCCTTCGATCGTTGATAATGTCAAAGGGAATTTCAACAATACCGTTTCTCTGAGTGATACTAAAAGGATTTGACGGAGAACTCGACGTCGGATTTGCTTAGTGTAACTATAGAACGCACGTAGAACGAGAAGGATAAATCGTCATTGGTGGTTTATCCGCTCAGATTACAATTCCCGCAGTCCGAATGGTTAATAAACCATGAAATATTAATAATTCCATCGATTCAATGAGATCTTATCATTCATTAAATTCCTTGATTCCCCAGGATCGCTTACTTTTCGCAGCGAAATGAATACATTTGTAAAAAAAACAAGTATTATTAAGCATCATAGCAGGCGAGGGGCAAACAAGAAGCGTTGTTTGCGTGACCTTCGTCAAAAGATAATTAAATCGGATGTCGCTTTCTCCGGCGGAACAATGCGAAAGTTAGATATACAGTACGTTTCATTGCGCGGACGAAATCTTGGAGGGAGTCAATCTTGTTTAGCTACGATGATCTGCCGCTTCTGGTTAGACATCCTTTTGGGTCACATCCATACAGTCGTTGTGCATTGCAAGGCAGTCGGTCTCCCGGGCCCGACTACCGGAAATTATGCGCTGCGAAAGCATCTCGACTTTGCGAAACAGGTTTGGCCCCACAACGACAGAAGGTCGAATGATATTTCGAAAGTTAGAGGATGCGGAATCTACGAGATAGGGAGTGGTGGAGTAAGAAGACGGCTTGTCCCATGAGAACCTGGAATGTCATAACGGTGCTAGCATGCGTTCGATAATTCAATAAGACTTGAGGGTGAAGGGAAGTAAAAGGGAACTCAGCGAAGCTCCAGGTCGTTTCTAGATGCGGTGGTTTGACCCACTTTCCAAACTCTCTTTCCTCTCCCTTCCACTATCCTTTGGGCAACGCGAAACGTTATTAATTAGGCAAATAAGTACGCGATCATGCAGTTAACTAAGCCTTCGGCAACTCGTTACGAGTGTTAGAAGCGGCCAGAGCTTAGCACCCGGTCCGTTATCCCGTTGGTGATTAACTTTGATTACGTCCCCGTTAACCTTGAATTCATCTGAAAGCCTCGAGAACATCAACGGTATATAAGCTGCTTTCTCAACTCGTCGCAAGTCACAAACACTACTCGAGATATTAACTAACGTGCAAAAACATCGGAGGCGTCTCAATGCCGAGGCGTCGACAATCAGCAGCTTGTTAGACGGTACTCTGGATTGTGTTCTTGAAATGGATGGTAAATCAATGGAATATTGGACATTGGCGATAATTGTACCTTCATTGGCACCCTTGTACTATTTATTGGACAATTTCAGTACAGTTGCATATGGTACAAATCAATGGTAGCGGAAAAGTTCTCCCATTCAGCTCTCAACTTCTCCCATTGCTCCAAACGTGCGTTTCCGTGCGCTTTGACGGAATTGACTAAAGATAAAAGTTCTCTCCGGATACATCACTATCGCGTATAACTTAAACTTCTGTAGAAACTTAAGCCGAGAGCCCGTCCTCGACTCTGCGCACGTTGATAAATCGATGAAGCATCAACTCAACGAGAAAGCATCCGAAGCTAACGATCCAACCGAGCATCAGTAAGGGAAAGCTGCACCAACCAAATCCCGGTTGAAACAATCCAATCGCGTTGGAAGCAGCCTTCCGTCTGGTACTATCGATGTACCGGCGTCTCCAGTAATGTACCAAACCACTCGCGAAGATGCGTTCCCAGATCTTTTGAATCTCGAAGATCCAAGCGCTGCCGGGTCTCACCTCGGCGAGTTGATTGACCTGCATCGTGTGATCCTCAATGGCGAAAGCGTTCAGAAAAGCCGGATGAGCCTCCATCAAGTCAAAATTTGCTATAACCGAAGTGTCGTTCATGAGACCAGTCTTTATCAAATCGGGATAGAAATTTGACCATATCTCCTCGTCGCTGGCTAGTCGACACTTGGTGCACAGCTTTCCGAAGGCTTTTTCATGGAGGTGACAAACTCCTCGTCTCGTAGTAGGGCTACACATCACGTCCAATCGCGAATTAGCCAAATCCGACAGAGTTCGAATCTTCTGCTCGAAAATCGGTATGCTGATGTCTGTCGTCAGACAACTCTGATACCATTGAACGAGAACGTAGGCCGGTAATAGCCAGAACCAGAAGAAAACTTTCATCCAACTACCCTGCGTCGTTATATCACCAACCCCGACGCTGAGCAGTGACCCAAAGGTCTTCAATAGGACGTTACCGCTGTCGCTTCCTCTCGCAAATCTGGACAAAAGCACCAGTAGGCTTAGGATAATCGCAATGATCAACCAAATCGTTCTGTCAACTGAATTCAGAAGTTCGTTCCACATTCTCTTCTTATTTATTCGCGGAACGATGAAAGACACGCGGACAATACCGATGGAGAATCTGTAGTCGGTGGCCGGTGTACTTGCTCTCGGTATCATGTCGAGCATCAGATTCAAGTCCTTTTCGTAGATATGATTTATCATATCATCGTGTCTCACCGACCATTCATATTTCGTCGTAAAGTTCATCGATACCGCGATAAGGTTCATAAAGTCACCGACAACGCCACCCGGTGAATCTTCCATTCTCTCAACGTACGGAAGGATCGGCGGTTGTACCATAACGGACAGTTCGCAACCGCCGAGATCGTTCAAGCGAGGATAAAGGCCAGTTCCGTAAACGTGAAACTTGCCCTTCCGATACTGGCCCACCTGTGGACCGTCCAAAGTTTCTAAAGCGACAATGTTACACGCCCTATCACACCGACAACTACTCGCCACCAACTATACCCTCGCATTACTGATATTACTTATTACTTCGCTAAGTGAACTTGTGCCGAACTATAACATTAACGTGCGAATACATGCAAAATCGAGTTTGATCGTAAAGGTTTTTCATGCCAAAGAATAATTAATATATCCGAGCCAAAGACACCAGACCAACCGAGTTTCGGCACCATCCAAAATTGAACGTACCTCCGTTAATTTAGTTCGAAGGCAGTTGCCCCGCGAGTAAGCGGGACTTCCAATGATTCGTATGTCTTTGGTATCGTGATCGGTAACGATGAATATAATATTTCGCGGTACTCCACTGGTCCATACTTCTTCAGTAATTGTGGAAAGATTATTGATAGGATCGTGACAGCGAAAAGTGACGCATACCACGCATCTGTGATGATGAATCTTTCGATAAAGAACGCCGAGAACTTGAAGAAGCAGCTCCACGCTGTTCACAACTGCTAAGCAGTTTTTTTCGGGAACTATCTGATTGGTGTTGAATCGATTGGGGTTCGATATGACGATTGGCATTGGTGGTCTCATATCGAAGAGATTTCTCATCATGAGCGTTGTCACGCTGTCCGACACTTCGCCCGTGTAGAATCTCAGATTTCCACTTGGTTCACCTCGTAATTTCTCGAGTGTCTCGATAGTACACAGAACATAGTCGTCGTTTGTACGTTGCCGGTGGTCCCAAGGGATGTGACGGAATTGCCGAGTCACCTCGATCCCAAGAAGCAATACGGCGAGAACGAGGTATCCCATCTCTCTGTAGTTTCCGCTCGATTCTCGTATGTATTCCTTCCTCTCTCAGTTCATCCGTTTCATTTTCTCTATTCGGTCCGATCGCTCGAGCCACTCGACGGATACTAACCTCGTACGCCACCGAACTCTCTCGCGAAATAAATAGCGAGAATCCAAGGGATAAGAGAGCATTTGCAATTTTTCCACTCTCGCAAATCGCGCATCATCAATTCGTCGTTCAACTCAGAAGCCAACTTATCCCGGGGCAATTACTTTCGTTCCATTATTCAGAATAAATCCATCAGACTCATTGATTTCTATTTATAGACGTCGACTTTCCGTATGTTGCAAGTACATTAATAATATATCGTGTTGCGATGATTTGCGAGATTATGGAATAAAATAAGAATAATAAAAAAAGAGAGAAACTTGATGGCGATAAGCAAATGAGTAGATGTCAGTCATTGTTTTTCTGGAAAAAATATTCTCCCCAACGTTATAGTTTATATCATAATGTATAAATTTTAAAAAATGTTCTCATTGAATATCAGGGGTTTCGATTTAATTTTAATTTTGTTGTCGAACGGGGAAGCATATCGAGTTATTAATACCGGAAATCCGTAGCATTTTTATGCTGCCCTATAATATCGTATTATTCATACGCCTCTCTGTATGCTCATTGTTCTCTTTTCACCATTGATATTTTCGCATTTCAATAACGCAATTTCACGATTATACACAACAAACATATTATAATGACCTGAGGCAGTCCCCGTGATTCCGAGTTTTTAATTATGTCGATATTGAACAGGAACCTCCGGGGTGGAATCATATAACGCGGAAAATCTATTGACTTTCATTGGTATACACACACGTAACGGGAAAATGTAGTAGTAAAAGATATGCGGTACAGTAAATATATCCAAATCATCGAGGCGTCAAAATGTATATCGATACTTGCCGCATTGATGTACCGAAGTTCTTGTACGCTTGTTCTCTCCCCTGCGTCTATGTGCATCGGAGTTGCGTACTTAAATTCACCCGCTCGGCTTGTGGCATCAACGCGATATATATTCCCATCTCGTTATACCGAGCGCGCTATCACGCCCACTCGTCGATTCCTAATGGCAGGGCACGAGAATGCGTGTCTGTATCACTGATGCCACCAGAGATATTCGATATCGCAGAAGAAGTCGTACACTAACCGGAAATGGGTACATATATCTACCGCACGAAGAGCAATAAAAATGGATTCTCCGCATTCGCGGAAGAGCTATATATATAGTTATGTGATTATTGATGAGCGTGAAATGCTTCGCGGTATAAGCTAAACGAGAAACACCAATGCGTTCACTGAGCATTCCGGCGGCATATATAGACAACGCAAGTCGAGTATACAATTAGTGTGTTCTACGAATCTATGATGTAGTTTATAGGCGCATATACTATTGAAACCGGGGGCGGGGGAGGAGGGGAAGGCGGCAGGGTGTATAACACACCGAGAGATAGAGACATCGCGTTGTTGAACAGAAACGCGTACGAGAAATATGATGATGTCATTATTACATGGCCCCGAGGCAGAAACGGATGAAGTGCAGAGGCATAAGGCATCGCGCCTTCCCCGTTCCGCTCCCCTACGCTCCGCTCAAACCCTCCCTTATCTGTTTCCACGAGCTTTCGGGGTCCGAGAGCTTTCGACATTGCTTGTACGTCGCGACGTACACGCTTCGCCGCATAGAATCGAATATGTAGGTACATCGTGTCGAAGAGGGGGATACCGTAAGGGTTTACCCCACCCACAGGGGTTGGAACTCGAACGAGGGAACTGGATCATTATTGCTCGAACCGGTGTGTACCTCGACATGGTTTCCCAGTTTTCCCGGTACATCGACAATCAGGGGGAGGGGAGAGTTCTCTCTCTCTACTTAACGACGGACGAGCAACCGCAGGATTAGATTCTGTCTCTATGGCTTACGAACTCTATGCTCTGTTATGTATCTAAAACTGTTATTATTCCAATGTTGAACGGCAATACGACGTGACGTCGATGAACTATTGACCCCGCATGTGTTTCAATGAAATGGGGTCGCGAGAGTAATGCGGCCTCAGTATATTGAAAATTCTTCTCGGTACTCTGTACATTTTGAACATTAAAACGTATGCACGCCTTCGTCGTTGCAATCTTCGACTATATTTTTGTCATAGCGAACTTCTTTCTTGATTGCGGGTACAGATAGTAAATACACTGATAGAACTGTGCGGTTAAAAAAACGAAATTTATTCGTGACGAATAAAATGTGTTTGTTTCATGGCGTTTCCATGAACCATTTCCTAGGCCGGCAGACAAGCGAAATGTTCCAAATTTATTTGAATTAAAAAGGTATCTTTTTTACGGCTATACTTTTTCGGAGCCGGAAGGGTTTAAAAAAAAGACCGTTTCTTTTTTCGAGAGGTCGTTGCGGGTTTCGCGGAACACTCATAAAAGGGTAGACGAAGGGCTTCTTCGTGGTCGTATATACGAGAGGAGTTAACCCTCGAGGCGTCAATCTTCTGGTTCGTCCCGTCGTTTATCCTCAGGGCTGCGCTGAGAGAAGCGCTCTCTTTTCCTTCGCCGTTTAACATTTTTTTCTCTCTTCCTCTTCTTCGTTTTCAACCCCCTCGAGCTTCAGACTCGTCCGGCTAAACACACCGAGCAGCAGCAGCAGCAGCAGCAGCAGTCAGAGTGACTTCTCTTAACCATTCGCAGCCCGGCCGCGTTCGTAATCCTCGTCGTCGTCAACCTCGGAACATTCGTCGGATGCCATTGCCAACCCCTTTTACTCACGGATCGATCAACGTCCCTGTGGCCTCTCATCGCCTCTTCTTCTCCTCCGCATCCCTCCCCTTCTCCACCACCAGGCTGATTTCCACGTTGCCAATTTGACAAGAATATTGAAGCGAATTTAATTTCACATTCCCGTAGCCGATGAGATCGAAACTTTAGTATCAGAATCCAATCTCCTTGTGTCGTAAGCTTCTTATTGGTTCACCGAAGTGAGGTGCGGGAGGAACTGGGTTGGTTTCTCAACGATTCGCCGAGGGAGAAGGAGAAACCGAGACGAAGGGTAGAAAGAAAAAAAGAGCGAAGAATGAGAGATACGTTGTAGATCCGGAGGAGTGAAAGGGATGAAGTGAAAGAGGAAAAAGCGATAAAGTCGAACGTGGAGTAAACAGAGATAGGGAAGGCGAAAAGCGTAGAGGAAAAAGAAAGTAGACAGAGGGGTGAAGAAGAACGATGAGTATTGGGGGTGGAGGGTAGGGGGTTGGGGGTGGGGGTGGAAAAAGCATGGAAAAGGAGTTGAGCGTGGCGTGCGGCGTAGCTGTGGTGAAGCAGCACAGCAGCACCAGCAGCAAGCAATGTATAGTACCAACAAGGAGCGAGAGGGTAGAATCATCCCTCCATGACGAGTTGGTCTTCTCTGGCCGTGCTTATCTCGTCTCATCCATCTTGCTCGCGCGCCTCTTTATCAGTCCATCCTCGTAGAGGCGTGGGCATCGCACGGCTAGAGTTTGTTGTGTCTGTGTGTATATGTATGTCTATGGCAAGGTGCATACATACAGAGATTGTGTAACATCGCCATAGCAGAAATACATGTATAGCGCGTTGTATAGCAAGAGGCATCGCAGCGCGGTACGAAACGATATAAGATAACCTCTGCTGCCTCTCCTTGCCGTACTCGGGGGATACGCTGCGCTGTATCCTACCTGTATTAATAAGCTCTTCTATACATCGTGTAGGTATTAACCCTCTTCTAAAAGGATTTTCAGAAGCGTACTACAGCGATCTACAAGACGAACGAAGATAATTCAATTACGCGTATATGAAAATCCTAATGCCGTGCTGCAAATATCGGCAATTAAGTATCGTATAAATAGATCGATAGCCTTTTTGATTATTACAGAGAACAAATAACGTTTTTGTTATTAGATTTTTATATTTGTCAATTCATGGAATGAATCGATCGAACGTATGTGTCGAACACGTCGAAAGTGTTCATGCAACGAAACGCGGATATTGGATAGTAAAAAAGGGTTTTAAAAAAGTGCATTCGCGCTCAAGAGATGTCGCCGATACGAAATTCATCGACAATGAAACGCGTCACATAATTCTAATCTCTTAGGCGACAGAAAAGCAGAAATGATAACTCCCGGATACAGAACAAAAGCGCATACCATCCCGCAATGTGTGCAACGTGCGAAGATACGAGTTGAAATAATAAAAAAAAAGTAAATGAAAAAAACAGAACGAGGGAGGAAAACGAAAAAAGCAGGGGAAAGAACGACGGCGAACAAACGACACAAATAAATGGATCACCCGACAAATGCCCCGAATCATAAGCACCGGCACGAGCAGTCTCTCTCGCGTTTGTGGGGGAGACGACGACGACGAGGTTGACGCTATCCTGTCATCCAGCTGTCTCGGAACGGCGGGATATTTCATTTTATTCTATCCGCTTCCTCTTTATTCCGTCATCGCTTCCTTCGCCGATGTTATATCCCTCAGGGAGAAAAGCGTCGATCGATAGATATATATAGGTATATATATATGTGGATATATAGATATAGTATATTGGCGAGTCCGGTGAATCTCGCATTCAGATCAGCCTCAATTAAATATGAATAAAGAAAGATTGCAGTGATTGAGAGTTGGAGTGGCATATCGGTAAGGGTTGGTTCCGGAAATATTGAAACCGCAGACTCTCGGACGTACACGAGAGTAAGGAGGGAGAGAGAAAAAAAACAGCAGGGATAACAACTCGAAGAGATGGAGAATCGCCGATTCCAGTCTCGCCTCCCGCTTTCCTCATTCTTTAGCAGCAACGACGAGAGAGTAAAAAAAAAAGGGTGAGAGAATGAAGGAGATCCGCGGAAGACCGAAGCCGAGAAAGAATCATGGCTCGAGCGTTCGGTGCGCAAACCGGGAATACTACGGATTGGAACGAACTGAAGGAGAAAAAACACTCTCGGACAAAAGATTGTATGGAGTGCGCTGAAAACAATTAAGGAATAAGATGGAATGTTTCGGTAGAACGGAGATGGAGGGGAGGGTTCCTTTGTACTATTGAGGACTTCTTCTTCTGTATTGCTTCTGTTCTATGTGGAAACAGCACCGATGTACATTAAACCCGTACAGTCGACTCTCATCGACTCTTAGTGTCACGGATAGAATGAAGGATCTCTTTGTTCTTTCGTCTATTGCTTGCAGATGGCGTGTACCGCTACGAACAGATATTCTGACCATTTCGGACTCGTTTGGGTAGCTTCGATTACGCGTATGCGCATCTTCGACCGACTAAGAGTAGTCAAACTTCTTTTTGCGTGGATATCGAGGTATGTAGCACTCACGATCGACTAGATGAAAGTCCCTGACAACTTCAAACCAGTTTGGACAGATTCTTGCACATTTGCGTATTTTTCATCGGCTAGAAATGGAGAATCTTTTTTCCCGATAAATTGAAAAGCATTTCGTATTAGATCCGGTCGATTAGGTGAAAATTAACTGCACCGATAAACCAAGAATACTCGCATACAACACGGTGAATGTGTAGTTAGCGTATGGGGGATTAAGACCAAGGTACACGCTTATGACCTACGAATAGCGAGAAGCGACGTTCATGTATGATCACATTGTCCCTGGTGGTCATCATTCGCATTGTCGCGGAATCATTGATTGAACTCTCGAACATATTATGCGAGGTTCACGTGCATCATCGGATCGAAGCTTTAGCGAGAAACAGACGGGACAATCGTCCTCTGTCCCTCACTGTCCCATATAACAGTCGACAATGACACTATCCACTGAGCGCTGTATAGCGGCACATAGGCTGCATATACCATACGAAGCTTCACGTGCCTATATCTATAGAAATGGAGGTATTTCACCACGCGTGAGAAATAGTGTACAGCTAGTGGATGCACTATTACTGCTCTAATATGCCGGTGTAACTCTCGTATACCTATACACGTAACAACGTATATCTACGTATAGGTGGACAAATGTGCGCGTTTGAGAGCTCGCAGCATCGGGGACGGAACCGAACGACCGAGCGGAGTGCAGTCGTTAACGACTCATGTGCGGCACGAAGAAAAGCTAACATTGATAATGACCGAACATGCGCTTCATCCAACCAGGACACCGAACCTCGAAGCGTTCGGATTTCGAATAAACATCGCACTCGAATACGAAAAGCTCTCTGCTATGTGAGATATTTCGAGCTTAAAACGACAACAAAGATACAATAAAAATACGAAATTTAACTTTTTTTCTTTTTATTATTAATTTCAATATCATTGGTCCCATTCTAATAATTACTCGTATTTTAAAGTTCTACAAATGATTTTATACATTGCCTTTGTACGATTGAAATTTGAAGGGACAATGAGCGAAGGAAGATTCGTGAGGTCGATAATATAGAAACATTTGAGAATGGAATAGAATAGGAGTCTCGTTTCGGACTCTATAATTAAACTAAATGGAAGAAAGTCGGATCTATTATTATCGAATTTCGCAGTAAATGAGATAAGTTCGAAGAGGCAGAAATAGAGAAAGATCGACGTAAGAGGTAGAGGCACGCGCTCTGGCGCATGCGCGCGCGCAAACTACGGTCTGCGCTCGATTGTTGAACAAAGTTTTACGAAAAGTTTTCGACGATATCCGAGATATGATCGGTATAAGGTTTGTCGTGAAACGAGCCCGACTCTGGCTGTGGATAGATCGAGAAGAAAGAGAGAAGAAAATCTTCCCTCGCGTTCGTACGCTTCTGGGATACTTGCCAATCGATACGTCCCATCGGAATATACGTCTGCGAATGGCAAATTTATGAGTCACCCCACTCGAGTCCCCTCTATGCGAAGAGTGGGAGTCACGAATCTTCTCGAATCGAAAACGGCCTCTGCACGAACAAGCAAACTTCCGTTCTCGCCCTCGCAGTTTTCTTTGCGCTTTTTTTCTTTTTTCTATCTATAACTGTATATCTATCTCGAAGGATTTGCTGGTTTTTCCAATTCATTCTCTGTTATACCTTTGGTGTTATCACCCTCGCGCGTTATTTTCGATGGTAATATATAAAATCAATAATAATCGATTGTTAATTTTGCTATTTATAGGAAAACATTGCTATTATTTTTTTCGTAAAATTTTACATTGCCGATGAAAGGCAATTAATTTCATTTTTTTTATCTCTGCGTCAATACTTTTGTAGCCAAACTTTTTTGTACAAATGTAGCGTTCGAATGTCAACCTTTTTTTGACAGACGGAGTATTGCGAAGTTATTTCCATTATGAGTAAAATGGAATATTGAAACCGAGCAATTTAGCTTTAACATGATTGATTCTTGTTAGAATCGAGCAATAGCTGTTCCGGACACATCGAAGATGTGAGAGCTTTATTGATGTGCAAACGTGCGTAAGTCCACCAAGTCAGCAGCAATCCTCGGGTGTTCTACATGCTTCTGCTCCCAGTTCTCGGGGAATATAAATAGGAAAAAATCTCTCGTACTATTTTCCCCGCGAGTACGATAGTCACGAAAACAAAGAGTTTCTCGTCGAAAAATGCAGTAGATACACAGAGGAATGAGAAAGAAGAAAATGCAGAAAACCCACAGTGAAAGAGGGCGAACGAAAGATAGAGAGGTGGAGCAAAAGAGAAGAGTAGGTAGGGAAGAGGAGCATCCCGAAGTTCTCGTACTTCCACGAGACAAAGATTTACGAGGTACCCCTCTCTATTCCCTTTCCATTCTTCCGAAGCCCCTCATGCCCTATCCCTTTTCCTCGTATATACTTTTTCTCCAATCTCTCTCATTCGCTCTCTCACTGACTGTCCCCACTCGGCTGGATCCCGACTGCTTCTCCCAGCATCTAGAACACCCGCGCGAGCGCACGCTAGAGAGCCTCAAACTTTGTCAAATAAATTAAAAGCCACCTCTCACGGTCCGTGGAAGAAGAAGAGAAGGGAAGATGAAGAGAGACGACGCGGGTGTGGTGCTGCCACCCCCCGCGGGTGGCACAACCATTCCGTGTGCCATCCCTTGGACCATATCCGTTTTCTTTCCGTATTATCCGTAGAAAAAGAGAAAGTAGACGGAACGAAAGAAAGAAAGAGAGGATGGAAGTGAGCCGCGCGAGAAGGAAGACCAGCGACTACACCGACGGAATAGTAATATCTGCCTGTCCTCTATTGCCCGCGCTTTTCTACTCTTCTCTTCTCTGCCAACTTGCCGTATATCCCATCTCGACCATCGTCCTCATCCTCTCTCTCATCTCTCACTCTCTCGCCTCTAACTCTTCTACTACTTCGAGTTTTCTCTCCGCTGTTCACTTCTATCCTTTTACCCGAGTCCTATTCGTCTCGCGTTCTCTCTCCGTCTTTCATACTCGTTTCCTCTCGCTTATGTCCCTCCGCCACTCTCAACCGCGTCTCTTTTTTCTTCTCTATCTGTCATTTCTTTAGCGCTTCCTTTCTGTCTTGGTCCGCTGGCTGGCCTCAACTCTCCGTCCTTGGATGGCCCACACACCTTCAACCCCCATCTCGTCACGTTCTCTCTGTCTCGCTATCCTTACCACGGGGAGAATCTCCGCGAGAGCTTTCCGCGAAGGCCGAATCCAACGCCACCATATTTTTTGACAAGTGAGTTCGTATTTCAAATCACATCGCGTATTGCCCAAACGGTTACTTCGAGTCTTTCGCCTCTATCGTAGTCGCGCGTCTGGGAGACCGGGCGCGCTAAACCGGCCTTATATAGACGAGCCGATTTCGCTTTTCCTCAACCATCGCCTCACCTCTATCCACTTATATCTTCAAGGTAATCGGTGGGATAGAAATTGGATATTTCCACGGTCGTTGAAATCGACGAAGCTTACCGCGAGACAAAAGCTTTCCGCGTATCTTTTCAAACGATCTTTCGAGACTCCACGGCGAAAAAATATTGGTAGCGAGATATGATTTATGGAAGTTTGAATATAGTTAGGAAAAACCGCGAATATCGTTGTCACGGCTTCAGCCGGTGCAGAAATATTGGAATATGCTCGGGATATTGCAATCGGAGAGCCTTCGTGGACGCGCGCAAGTAGTAGAAGCATTGTTTGGTCGGACGGTACACGTCACACACCGCGTACGGCGCCGCCGTCACACGTTATACTACGTATATCGCCGTATTCTCCTATCCTACACGGTACGTACACTCGCACGGTATTAAGAGTAGATTGGTTCACTGAATTCAGTTCCATAGAATCCCCGTTAAGCCGATTACCTTCGACGTTTGATAATCTTGTAAATCCGTCTAGAGATTTTCTTTTTTTAGTCGCTAGCTTACCCCGTTTAGATGCCACAACACGCGATATCCATCGGACGTCTCTTATATTTGGAACATTTTTGTACACGTATACATTTTTTACGACGTAGTTTTTTATTTTTATCAACACATATTTTTTAACATTAAATTCTTTATCGTATTCGAATAATTATTGCGAAACTTTAATCTTGTGTCGGTGAACCTGTTTGAGATAAATCCGCCGTGTGGATATAAAAAAATCGAGTTTTTTTTCTAATACTGTACCGAATACTGTATTTGGAACGATGAGAGAATTTTTTGTTTTCGATATAAATATGAAAAACTGCTGTAAATAAAGCAATTCGTCAACCGATCGATACGCCGAATCTGACGATCACGAGCTTTGAGGGAAACGTAACTCCCTGTCGATAACAGCGTGTATGTCGGATCTTTGTTGTCATACACAAGCTCCCGGTGCTCACAAAGCTACATTGCTGCAGAAATCTCAGTCCCACTGGCCAAAGCAAATATATATAGTATATATTGATTTATTGGTCACAAACAGCACGTGTTTCTAGAAATTCGACAGTCTGCTTCGGTTTATAAAGTTCAAAGGTGTGATAAACTGCGGTAGTAACGTAAAAGAAGCAACAAGAAAAAATGTGCCATAGCGGGTTTAAAAAAATTAAAAAATTTGGTATGTATTGAAGTTTCAGCACCGATATGGTTTCGTACAAAGTTCGCGGATAGTTTGTGAACGCTTTAATCGTTCATCGTTTCATTGTAGATAGAATGAAAATCGAAGCGTTTATCGAGCACAGCAGGCGCACGAGAGTGGACGTCGACTACTATATTGGCAAACTCCGAGGGATAAACGTAACCTCGTTTGGTTGGACACTTTTTTCCCTTTTTTTCGATCTTTTTTAATAGTTTGCACACGCATGCATCGCTTCGCCATCTACTACAAGAGAGAGCGACCAATAAATGACCGGGTAGTCGTGAATGAACACTTTCCATTAAAAAGTATTTCATATCAAAAAAATCCATTCAGTGGATATGCCGTTTGCTTCGCTGTTCATTCATTCACAACGTCAAGGTACTAGCATCAGCAGTAGTTGAACGCGCTACACGAAGTGAGAGAAATAAATTCAACAAGGAACAACGAAGGTAACTTTTTTTTCATATTTTTTCGAATATCGAGGCTTTAACTTCAATACCCAGTCACGTAGAATTTTTGACCTACAAAAATCGAACGAACGTGTATTCGAAGATATTCGTTGGGCAATCCAGTAAATCCAATGGTTATTTATTGCACGATCGAGCGTAACGAATTGTCCGATCGCACGGTATACACGTACGTAAACTATTGTAAGCAACGATAGTCGAGACTGTGCAAAATCCACCGGGACGTTCCGTTGCATTATCGAACTATATACTACACGTGAATGGTGCAAAGATAGCAAGATCTACAACGAGCGTGAAGTAAGAAACGATCGTGACTATTCCGCGCGGAGGCAAAGAGCAACGCGCATAAGACGGCAGTAAAACAGGTAAACAGGTTTTTTTAAATTGTTTTTCACTTCGAATTCTCAGCAAAATAGGATCAAAAAGTCTACCAATCTTGCTTACGTCGAGTTTGAAATAAAAATTGAATTTTATTAATCATCTTCTCGGTTTTATTTTTGCAAGGAAACTACACTTGTAAATGCAATTTTTCAGAACTTCTTTTCATCGCTTCCCGCTAGTATACGATTTTTTTCAAGATTACTCTTACTGGCAAAACTTCGCGTCAAATATTTTTAATAATTTAATACTTTATCTCGAACCAAAATTACACACTACGTTATCCTCACAGATCGTATCCCTGTTAATCATTTTTACAAAAATAAAAAAATGTATTTTTTCGATGTTTTTTTTTTTACAATTCTCCGTAACGTATTGTTAATGCAGACGCAATAAATTGCCACTAGACGCGCGTATTTACATCAGCAAGAAAAAAGTCCAATTACAGAGGCTAAACTTTCGATCGAATGTGCTTTCGTAGCGTATAGTAATTTTTACCATTATTAACAAACTGCGATTGAAACTTTTTATCGGGGGAAATATAATGAGGTTGAACACGCTGGTGACTCGTTTCGAAACAGCCGCTGACTCGTTTTCAACTGAGAATTGGCTGAAGGGTGAAAGTTGGATGCTGGTTACAAGCCGCGCGCTGCCTCGTGGGCGCCGTGAAGCGTCTCTCTGCATGGTAGCCGTGGGAACGCAAGCCCCCGCAACAATTTGCAATTCATACCCTTTCGCTCGAGTCGCGGATACGTTCTATGTGCGAGCTTCGCGAGCTCGAGCTTCCTGGACCGCTTTATGTACTTTGTTTGTCTCTCTGGAGGCTACGCAAATGCTTGTTGCCCGGCGTACAAGAGCGCCTGAAGGCATGCATGGCTTGCTCGCGGTGCGCTTGTTCAACAGCCAACGCATACCTGTTTATTGCCCTACGTACAACAATATCCACTCCTCTGGCTATGAATATCGTTAACAATCGATTATAACGCGGGGTAATTCTATTCGCGACTACTCCACACTGCCGTACATTCTGCTGTAGCTTCCTACGCTAAAACAATGTATATATTACCAAGCCAAATATTATCGAAAATAAAAGATGTACGTTCCAGCATTCAGTGAAGTGCATATTCAAAAAAATATTTTTCAAAAATCAAGTATCCCCATAATAATTTTATCTTATGAATATTGCATTTTTATAAGAAATTGTATTACGATAACTAGCAGACGATGTTCGAGAGTCACGAGATAGCGAGGGTAGAAGAAAAACATGGAGGATTAAAAAAGAGTAGAAAAGATCATGCGAGTACCACGGGGTGCATATCACGTCAGTGTAAAAGGTGGAAAAAAGGTAAAATTACGAAAGTAGAGGGGTCGAAGAAAAAAAAACGAGAGAGAGGAGAGAAGGCACAGCTTCTTCTCTATTTTCTTTTTTTTCTTTTCTTCTTTTTTTTTCGAGAAAAAGAGGCAAAGTGAGGCTGATGGGGCTCCGGCAACGTAATAAGGGAAGGAAAGAGGGAAGAAAGAGAAGCTCGCGGACTATCCAGTGCTCTGGGTAATTACGCCGGATGGCCAATCCGTAGGAAAGGGAAGAGGCTACAAGCGATCCGATCGACCGTAAACGAGCGCAGGAATAGACGGGCAATTATTTTTCGTAGCAGACCGGAAGTAAAAACCATGCCTTCGTGGTTTCACGATAATTTTCGTCCATTGTATAGCAGCACGTAGATAAATATATAGGGATATTTTATATAGGGTAAAAATTGTGAATATTGACTATCGCTTTTGCATGGGATTTCCATATTTCTAAAATCCCAGCATCGTATATACCACACATTTAATAAATATAAAGCACCACTAGCTATATAACGCTCGTGTTTGCAATTTATAAATATTAATATGGAAACGAAGAATCGATTATTTCACAATTGTAAATTCATATCAAGCGCAGTCGGGATATATATTTATATAATATGCACGATGTTGACAAAGAGGATAATATCTCAGAGAAAACTCTGCAATAATATACGCGTTTATATTTATTTGCTGTAGAATGCAATTAAATTAGCCCAACGTAGCGATACGTAAGCGCTCTTTATGCATAAACACACACATAGATCGTCTCTTTTTATTTTACAGAAACATACGTTCGTTCTTTTACAAACGGTTTTTACCTGAATGTCAACGTTACCAACGATTCTCGTTTAACCGAGTTTGCAGCTTGATTTTTTTTTTTTTTTTTTTTTTATAGACGATGTCCTACATACCATGGAATTTTACCGAGAATCGTTAAATACTCGCGAATACATATTACAATTTTTTGCAGCAATACGAGAGTTTCGAGCGCGACGTGTAATTTTTTTTATTCGTTTGCCGAAGCTTCAGTGATAAATAGATCGAGGAGATTTTACACGAATTTCCGTTTATACACCGAAGATACAATTTTTTTTGTCCGTCATCGACGACTCGCGAAAGTTTGAGGTATAGTGTTGTAATAAAACGTCTGAGTGAGTTGTGTCATGCGTACAGAGGGTAGAAAATAAATATAAGGGAGTGTATAGCCTCGGGAAAGCAGAGAGGTCCCGGAAAAGGATATAGCCGATAGCTCGGGGGGGTTTCGTTTCGACGGATTCGTCGAATGGTAGAAAAACCTGAGGCACATCGAGAAAGACAGCCTTCGGCACTTTGGCGTCCAATTGACGAGCGCTCGATGGGTGCGTCGGGCCAAACCCCAATGGATCGCAGTCTCAACGGACCTCTGCTACTTCTTCTTCTTCTTCTTCTTGTTCTCTCTCGCCTTTTATTGTTTCTCTCGAGGCTCCAGACAGCAGCATGCCAGAGACTAGAATGTTTTCCGGGATACGGTCAGGTCGCTCGCCTGCGGCCACGCATTCTGTGCGGTCGTAGGATCGTACAGAACGTGCCGCAAAGAACCTTTTTCGAGAAACTCAAGATAGATCGAAAGTAGAGAGAAAAATAAATGAAAGCGAGCAAGAAACTAGAGAGGATTGAAAGTAATGTAACTCAGCCATTTATCGGGACGACGAGAAAATAGTTGAAAGAAACATTTTACTCCATACTTTTTTTTTTTTTTTTCGTAGATACCAAACGAAAAACGCTTTCATGAAAAAAAAAAAAAAAAAAATTCGAAGGGTATTTTTGTCGTCTTATTCGGTCGGCGATTGTTACACAAGGCTGAAGCTGGAAGCTGGGGATGAACGAATTTCAGTCTCGCCGCGCAGAAAAAAAACATGTTTTTGGAAATTACCAATGTCCCGTTTGACCTCAGCGAATAATTGGGGGGGACCCTGACTAGTTGGAACATGGGGCAAGTCGAGTGGTATGCAGTAAAAAAAATCGTAGATTCCTTCCAGCTATCATAGCACTCTTTGAAATTAGCGTACTATGTGCACAAATACAGGGTTCTGTGTACCTAATTGCAGAAAAAAAAAAACGAAAAAAAATAAAAATTAAATAATTAAATTACCATTTTTTCGTAAATTTTTACAGTGAGTATATACGATGGTAAATAATTACGGTAAATATATATTATCTTATATATATTTTGAAAAACTGTTTGTTTGTTTGCTCGACCAATCCTCACAGACACCCCTCTCAGAGACCCCTCACAGACGCCCCACACGGACACCGCACACAGACATCCCTCACAGACACCCGTCGCGCTGATTGCTGTTTTGCTCCCGTGATTGTTGCGCGCCGACAGTTGTTGTGTGCGGTCAATGAATGGTCAATGATTATTAATTCAATTCGCAAGTTGATTAGGTCCACTGGAGATACAACTTACGTTCGATTAAATGAAAATTCGAGTCATTGGTCCGACTTATCGGAATGCGTGAAGATGTTTACATCTTTTCAGCGTGAATTTAAAATTCAAGTGTCAGAATAATCGACGAAAGAATAATAATGGTGTGAAAACGATAATATCAATTCAACGAATATCAGATGCATACACGGAGAGAAGGATCTACAAGAAATTACTATGTAATGTGGTGAAATTCGACGGTGGCGCCGCCTATGACGAAAATACTCGATATTATGAGAATTTTTACCACATTTATGAGGATTTTTACCATATCCTATGGTAAAAATTCGTATACTTCTCGTAATTTTCAATAGGTGGCGTTTTGATGACGTCGGCAAGTATCGTACCTTATGTATTTCATTCCGCAGAATATAATAGACATCGTGGTTTTTTCAATATTCAATTACGAAGCAAATTCGTAATCTTATTAGAATACGAAAAATTTTAATGAGGTCGGTAAATCGACTACGATAACTTGATTTTGTCGTTCATTGTTCCGCTATATCCGATATATTTTTCCCCGCTGACGACAAATCTGTTAATCAATTTACGTTGCAAAAAAATATTGTTTCTCGGGCTCTGGTGGGTTCAAGACGTGAGCCGAATGTTATTTCAACGTTTTAGAAACAACGATAATTAAAAGTCATCTTATCCTAAGGGAGTCAACATACCCGCTACGCTACTGTAGCACACGGAGTATGCTTTCGTTCGAGTATTATATATATATGTATATATTACTCTCGTGAATTAAGTGCGACTAATTGTCAGACTAATTGCGAGGCTGCTTGCGCAACCCTGTGAGTCAACGACCGTTGCCGTACCAGTGCAGCATAGAGGTATATAGTCGTGTGATGTGGTCTCGAGTTCGTCGGTGCTAAATATACTTACTCATACCTGGATAGAAGGTGAGTAGAGTTCACCTCTCCGTGATGTACCTCTCGCTACTTGCTTGTTAGCTGTAAATATGTATACCCGTCAGACGAAAGGCTTCATCTATTCGACAATATTCGTTGAAGCTGACTTACTCAACGTCGTCGGTGTTTGTAATTGTCGCAATCTCGTCCCAACTTCGTCGCGCGCATACGATAAATCTTCGCCTTGTATAGACGAAAATTATGCAATACGAGACGACGGTAGAGTTACGCGCTTCGGTAACCATAATTTGCATAATTCATCAAAAACATTACAAGTTCGTGTAAATTATACAAATCTATGAAAATTATTCACATTTTTCGAACGACGATATTTTTTCAAGCGTGAAAAACGTATCATTTTATCGCGAAAATTCGTATACTTTTGTGAACAACAAACATAAACTGTATGTATATACATATTTCGAATGGTACGCTGAAGTTTTACACACTATAAATAGAGAGGAGTGGTACACGGCGAACATGCGAGGAATATACGCCTTTGGATGAATATGAAAGAAAGTCGAAGTGAATACGTTCTGTTTGTTGTTTGCCATCCAAAAATTCGTAGGTCCACGCGGCCGGAGCCAAAGGGTTACGAAAAAGTGGCGAGCGTAAATATCCGTTTGTATATGTATATCTCTTCAGCGAGAAAAATTCCCCGAGGAGCTTTTCGCGTTCTCATGCCGCGACGCTTCTCGCATTCGGGTGGAGAATTCGCGGATAGAAAAATTTTTGTCCGCCAACGCGATGCCATTGAACGACGAACCGACGCTCGCGGCTCGGTCCGTACTTATTCGGTTTCGTTCGATATCGGTTCTCGAGAACGAACCACAGGCGTTGCCTCCTCGATGCTGTATGCAGTACTTCAGCTTCCGTCGAAACTACTTAACTTGGCATTATTTCGCAAAGCCCGCGTCTCACTTCGTCTCTCATTCTATCGCATATCGAATCAAATTCTTCCATTCTCGACGAATACTCATTATCGCGATTACAATGTTCGAACAGACATACGAATTACACGATTCGACAAAACTTTTCAAACAATTGCGATTATGAAGAAACGAAGAATAAAAAAAATCAATGATAAAAGAGATATTTTTTTTAACGAGATTCATAAAGTTAATAGATTTAAAATCGAGATAATCGATAATTAAATAATGAAATTTTTATTTTGTATAAATGAATTATAGAGTATGACATCGTTAATTGATCGATGCTGGGATTGTAGTTTATTTACGAACTTTAAATACAAAATGAAGGATAGGTGATGGATTATGATACATAATTAATCTAATGAGTTAATCAATTAATTATTCATCGATAACTTTATTCGTTATAAATATTTTTCGTCGATGGATATGATAAATCGTATTAGTAATTGCAACGTGGATATCCTTCACTTTTTTTCGATGTTTCGGAAAAGCAGTGGAAATCCGATAGTTCTATACCCAATCAAGTTTATTTGAGGTTTTTAATGAAACTCGAATCGTGACTCAACGACGAATGAGACGAGGATCGTGTATAAAGAAAAAAAAAATCGAAAGGAGATGAGGAAAGGCGAACGAAGCCAATACTTTGCTCCTCCGACAATCCCATATAATACGGGGAAGTAAATTGCACACTTTCGTATATCGTGGAACGAAAGTATTGCGTGTCACGTAGCCGTTAGATTTTCTGATAAAAACCGAAGGAGGTTATCGCTCATGCGTTTTATACATGTATATACATGCGCCGAGTTAATTTTCATCGTTGGAGTCTCGCGATCGCATAGCCGCCCCCGGGGGTGGTTCGAGTGCTATAATACTACTATTCTTAAACTTCTCGAACGCGTATTTGAGAAAAGGGGTCACACGAGAAAAAGCGTGATTACAGTGAGCGGGAAAATATATGAACCGCATAATTGGCAACGGTTATACGACGACGTTTAACTTCATGCTCGCACGCTAATTAAACCATCAAGAGTGCAAGCGAACTGTGATATTATAAAAGAGGTCGAATCTTACGATTCGTACGATGCGAATTTTCGAAAAATAAAATTTAATCATTTTTATGCGTAAAAATAATAAAAAAACATTTTTGAAAATCGAATTATTTATAACGGAAAAATGTATCGATACTAACGTTAACGCTACCGTCCCGAGGATATATTCCTCAACGATACTTGTTCGCATTTAATCAATAAAATGCGATCTCATTCACGTATCGAAATATGAGGTGTATTTGCAGTCCCTGCGGAGCGCAAGCACCGCTTATCGTAAGATTGATCCGTTCGTCAACGACATAGCTTAATCGCGACGGGGGGCGAGAGGAGGGAGTGATATAGACCGGAGAACAACCCTCCAGTGTAATCGATAGACTAGATGGAAACAGTAGCTGCAGTAGTCAGCCAGTAACATCGACGATGCAATTAACGTTGTCGATGGATATCCGACGTTATACCATTGTACTTTAGGGTGATTCGATATCATATTGGGGGTAGATGAATGGTGTATAATGTTACAAGTATCACATCCTACGCTTGTACAAGATGAGAGGGGAGACAAGTGAGAGGAGTATACGCGGGAGGATCATCGGGTTTTGATATGCCTGCCGATATTGTCGGCGTATATCGCACGTAAAATAGGCTTGCGAGAGCACGGAACGCGTACCACGTGTCATGTGAAGCGGCAAAGCGTTGTCTTATACCTTCTGAAATACATGGTTGCGCTTACATGCGGCGAGCTAACGCTGGTATATAATATATATACTTTACAGTAGCTTGTGCCTAACTATACATCGATGCTTCGGTATATAGTATATATCTACGAGGCCTTTACCTCGCTGTATCTTCGAGTCTGCCGTCGTGCTCGACGCGAAGAATGACTAACTGCCTAGGCGTCTCGCCGTGTATAATACCACGTTGAATATAGAACAATGTACTCGATCGAATTTTCCTACACGCTAGCAGCGCCTATATATAGCGTAGCGAATACGTTAAGTGTGGCTTTTGCCACCTTTCGACCTGTGCGAAGGAAGGAAGTGAAGGTAGAAGGGAAAAACGCGATCGAAGTAACCGATAACGAAACGCCGCATGGCAACAACGCCATCAAAATTCCACAGTCGCAATTAACTCCGTCTGTGATTATCGCACTGATTGGTTGCCACACCGTCGCTTTTGCATCTATCTATAGATCGTCGAACCCGGAGAACGTAATATTGATCGTTCGGCGTGAAATTTTCTACCGAAAATCCTCACCGTACCCGTTACGAAATGCACATCCATTCCCACATTATCACTGTCTATACTCGCTTTCATCCCTTTCGTTATCGAAAATTCTAATTGCCAAGTATATTAGTGTTCTCTCTCTCTCTCTCTCTTTGCGGCGAATAGCTCGCTGAGGCATTTGCTTTCAATTTAATTCAACGTGTGTATTCTCTGTTCTCGTTACTAAAACCGCTGCGGATATATACATATATATGTGTGTATATTTCCGTCGCAATCGATCCTGACAATTGGCTGGAATATCGAGTATTTCCAATCAGGTGAGTAATATAGAATCGGCAAACGGCAATAAAGGATAACATTCCATATCGGGGCAAAGAACGGAATAGTGTGTTACATTAAACTCTATATTTCGTTCGAATTTTCCAACGGAATTTCGCTGCGAAGAAGAGCCGCACGCGATAGAGTTCTCGCAGTAAAAGCTTACCACCGAATCAACTAAAATGCTCGCTACCGGGAGCGGCATGATTAGACCACGGATTTCTGGATATCGTCCCAACGAAATCGTACCTATCGACCCACGACGATTTCAAAGCTATAGAGAGGATTGCACTATTCGCCAAGGAGAGAAGGGGGAGGGGGAGAGGATACGGTTATAATTGTCACGGGGAGTTGGGTACTCGAAAGCTCGAAGCCTCGCGATTCGACGGCGAACTGCGGTTCTAGCGTCATTAAATTTACAGTGTAATCCTATTGATCGCCACTCTCCTCGAACTTTGCCGGTTAACCGCCGTCTTCATGTGTTAACGTTATGAAATAATAAAATTTATTTCCGAGCTTTGAAATTCATATTACTCAAATTTATTCGAACGTATTAATTTTCATGATAAAATTTACTTAGTGTGTGTCTCATATCGATTATCCTTGAGAGAACGAGATAAGGGTGACTGATATTAACGTTGCTGATAAATTAAGCGTTGTTCTCTTCAAAGTTAAGTACAAAGATTTAAAAAAACTGCACTCGACGATGAAATTTTTCTGCGGTGATGCATATTTTTATTTTTATTATTATTAATTAAAAATCTTTGTGCAAAATAACGTTCGATTACTTCGGCAAAACGCGATTAGATTTTGTAAAAAAAATGTGTGTTTTTTTTTTTTTTTATTATAAAACTACTTATAGCAAATGTACAGAATTAGACACTTTCAGTCTTATATACATATGTAGTCCAGCGGAAGGAGTATTCGTTACGTTTCTTTCCCGTCGTGTTTCAACGTTCTCGGATAGTACCTCGAGAGCTACGTGAAGGGTTTAGCTGACAGCACGCCAGGGAGCTGCTTCAAGTTCTCCGTCGGTCCCAGAATCCCACGAGTACCTCGCGTGTACAGCTCCGGCGCAAACCCCCGAACCACTTCCTTCCCCACCTTCGACCTCTTACCCTCATTTTCTATCCTGCATACGACATTTCTCTCTTCGTCTGTATCCCCTCTCATACCGTTCTCTATATCCTTTCTTCCTCAGCGAACTTCCAAGTTTGTCGCGATAGTTTGACAAAATGCAGATTGCCTCCGTTCCTTGGCTCCGTAGCGCGGATTTACTCTTTTTCTACCAACCTTCGCCCGTTTCCCCTTCTTTTTTCCCGTTCTATCTTATTCTCTCCGTTCATTTTTTTTTTTTTTTTTCGATTATATTCCTCATCCTCATTTTATTTCCCGTTTTCTCACACCTGATGTGCGCCGTGGATCTCTTCTCTCGCTTTCGTTCATCTCTACTTTTCGTCTTACATCGCACACAATCCCGTTAGCGCAGCATCACGATGTTCGGCCTCTTCCTCTGGTACAGACCTGCATCCGGTTCACTCTTGGGAGTTCAAGCTTTTTTTTTTGCCCAGCATCCGGGGTTATCCGTGTAGCGGAACAGAGACGGAGAGCTCTGGACAGAAAGAGATTTTTTCGTCTGTGAGAGTTTTCCCGTGTGTGTGTGTGTCTTCCGGGAGTGAGAAACGAGAGGGACAAGGTGATGGAAAGGGTTACGTTTCCAGGATAATGGATGAACAGGGAGAGGGAGCAGGCAAAGAGTAAGAGAGCTGGGATGACGCGGAGGATTGAGGGCGGGGACGGGAAATTGGGGGAGGGGGGGAGCGGTAACCGAAGTGGAGATAGTGCAGTCAAGAAAGAGGTTGGGGTCGGGAAGAAGGAAAAGTAAGTATCGCGTAGAACGTTGATGCCGCACCAAGAGAGAAGACAAACTGCCGTGAACGACGAAAGACGCGGCTGCAGCATCTTTCGTGCGCGGGCAACCACTCACCGCTTTGCATAAATAGTAAATGACTAAATGGAGGCAGAAGAGGCAGCTACGAAGACAAAAAGGATGGTGAGAATGGTGAGTGAAGGCCGCGGAGGCCGCTATCTCATAGTTTCACCTTTACCTTCCAGATTTAAAGGGTACAACGTGATACACCTTAGAGGGAGAGTTGAAGACAGAGATACCGAAAGCTTCTATGAGAAGCAAGAGAGGCGTTAGAAGACAGGTTTAGCAACTATGTTTCGATTTAACGCTATTGGTGCAATGAGGAAACCTAAAACCTTCTTCCACGAACCGAGGGTCCAAAGTGTCTCAGTTGGGTCTTCATGACAAGGACTTTATCGCGGCTTTGCAACGCCTTCGCTATTGCTTCTGGCGCTACTGCGCTTGGGGACGTTCTTGTTTCGGTTCTTCAGCTTCAGAACGACGAGTCTCCAGGCCGGATTTACTTCGACGAAATTTATCGATCTCGTTGGCCAGTAAATGGAAGATAATTTAACGAAGTACCGACCTCAAGGGAAGGAGAGGGTGAGTTAGAATATGGAAGGGAAAGCTGAAGCAAAAGAGAGATGAAAAAAACGACCTGGATTTTAGGCCTTTAGGGAAAAGCCTTTTAGATAATTGGGTACTCTTGATACTGGACTTCGAATGCCAGGTTCTTGAGGTTTTCTCCTTGCTGTTGCCCCTCGAGTATAAGAACGAGAGAGAACGAGCTGCAACTCGAGTTTCGGAATTTTCGGAAATTAGAGCACTGCTTCTAATAACATCTGATACTTGCAGGTTTCGAGATTCTGAATTAGAACCCGAGACTTCAATGAGAACCAGGCTGCCATGCTCTGTGAGAGTCTTACCAACAATCTTGATTCCTCTTTACGTTCTCATTTGCTCGGCTCTAGCTTCATGTACTGCAAGTATCTCATGCTAGTTTGTTACCACTTGGGATATTCACGTGTACGAGATCAAAGCCTTATGCAAGACTTGGAACAGACTAAGCAAAGTTCTAATGAAAGAAGCGAACAAAAAAAAAACATCAATTTTTGTTCATCTCATTCGATTCCAACGTTCCTTCAATAATTCGGCATCGTCGTAAGAATGATTTTATTTTCTCGCGAAATACGATAATATGATAATAAGGTTCCGAGTGGAAAGAACAAACTTATATAACGAAGCAGCAAGCTATATTACCTATGTATTCGTATTACAAAGCTACTCATCAATGACATGTAGAGTTGCTTGGTGAAGCTGTTTCGAAACAAGGTAAAACTTAACGAACCGGAGCAGACGTTGAGGCTAACCTTGGTTGGGGAAAATAATAAGCGCTGAATGCCGCCGCGACTCGGGAAGTCGAACTGTCTCGAAGAATTCTCTGGTGGAAAGTTGGAGAGCCGCATACATAGGCGCTTCTGCTTTTCCTCCTGCCTGCTGGGCCCCAGATAGAGGCCGTGTTCCGACGACGATAGTCTCTATCCTACAACGGGCAACTCTACCTCTCTTCCTACCTTATTTCGCCTTTCGCCCACTTCTCGTTAATAGTAAATTACTTAATGAAAGCTTCGTGCAAGCTAAGCGGTATAGTGCGAGAAGTAGAGTGGGGTGTTTTACTTTGGTCCTACATTCTCCAGGGTGCTGTGGGGCCAACGTTCCATCAACTACGCGCAGAGTACTGCCAGATGGTACAACCTCTGGGCCCAAGAGAATTTTATCCACTAGTAGTAGAGCTCAGACGTTGAACTCTCGGCTCAAAAAGCTTTCACGTTATGACCCTCGAGATTATACACATTTGATGGTGTTTCGATATCCATCAGCGCGCTAAAACGTCCGTTACATTAGTAACAGGTCGGAACTCTGAGAACATTTCATTCGTATAATTTCGTTTCCTTATGAAAACTTTTTCAAGAATCTTCGTTTCCGTCCGATGTTGTACAAGATTATCAATAAAAAGAAACTTTTTCCTGGTTGAGATTTCGATTAATAAAGCAATGTCTTCATTCTTTCGTCGAATTGGTCACATTGAATGTGATAGAGAAATTTTAGTCAATGGGCTTGAAAAACTTCCGGATATATGCATAGTATTTAGACGTTGCCGAATTAGGCGTTACCGGGTAGGCGTTGATGAGGGAGTGGTATATACGGTTGTAGGAGAAAACTGTCGTTGACGCGGTGGATGTCATTCTCAATCCAGGTCACGCGTCCAGGAAGCCAGGATAAGGGCATCACCGAGCCGGAAAATGGCACGTCTATATGAAGGATTCTCGAGAAAGTTGAACGACGACTTTACTCCCTCGACTCTATCTCTGTGCTAACCCCACCATTCTCTTTTCTCACCACTTCGCTTTAATGGTAAATGACTTAATGGAGCCTTTCCGGCAAGTAGACGACCCCGACAACGGCGACGTCGACGACGCTGGGTCTATCTAGTTTTAGTTTCTTTTTTTTTCTTCTTTATCGCGACTTCCGGTTGGAAATTCGACTCAAAGGTCATAGACTCAACCGCTGGAAAACTCCTTTTTTTTTCCTTATCTGTCGCCGTTCTGGATTCGCAGGCGCCTCGAAATGTTCTGTTCAATCATTGCAAGAGATGTTGTAAAAGTGATTTTATACTCGATCAAACTAACCGACTTGCGGTAACCGTTGGGCGTTTCTCCATTCTTTCGAATTTCATCCGATTGTTGAATTTTATCAAAGCAATTTGAGGACAACGACGGTCGGTGGATTGAGAGCTTCAATTGAATTCAATGATTCGCGACTCGTAACGTTACAGTAACGCGGTTTTAGCGACCAAACATTGCACAATGGCACGGCGTGGAGCATTCAGTTTCAGCGGGTAAGATAGTCGCGATGGGCAAAAGGGTCAACAAGGCAGCAAATAAGAAGATTATCGTCGTGATCCTCATCGTTTGAAGACGAGTTCTCTCTGGAGAACGGAGGATCCTGACTGCTTCGAGAATCTGAACTTCTCCCGAACTTCGGTACGCGCCACTTCCCTCGCGCTATGCTCGAGTCGTTTCATATATCGAGTTAGAAACAACTGAGCGCGGTTTAGAACGCGCTGACGCGGCGAACGAAGTGGAAAAAGCCCATTTACTTTTTGCTGAGCGAAGTTTAATGACGTTGAGCTACGCGGTCACGACCGGAACGACGCGCATACTATATTTGAACAAACCAGCTAAAGAAGCATCGATGGAAATTGTTGTTTCGTCGTCGAAGGCGGTTAAGCGTTGAACGAAAAAACTTAAACGCTAAACAACGCGAGCTGTTGCTGATTATTGAGAGGTGAAAAAAACAACTTGCTGAAGTCATCTTCTAAGATAGTTGAATGATTGAAAAAAAAAAAAAAACAAAATGAAAAACCTTGTTTTACCTCTTCGTAAAGTGAAAATTTATTATTCGTTCGGCACTCCGGTTGATCGCGAAATACTCGTTCGATGTATAAAAAAAATTGAAAGTTTCAGAATAACGAAGTAGTTATCGTATAGTATGTTAAAAAAAGCAATGCACGCACTTTTCTACCTCCAGTTAAACAGATTATAGTTTTTTATATCAGCAGTTAAGTGAGCTGAAACTTTTTTTTTCATCGAAACTCAACGACTCTTTCTTCTTCTTCCTTTTCTGTCGCAACTTTGTTTTTCTTCTTGTTCTTTGTTTTTCTCTTTTTTACTTCGTGTTTTCTTTATTTTTTCTTTCCGCGTCGCGTGCTTTTGCTCGTTTATGGGTAGTATAACAGCTAGGAAAAGAGTAGAGAAGCTCAGTGTCCGAGAAACGCCGAGCGCGACGTCGCCTTTAAGCCGTCGACGGGCTTTAATCGAAATGAAAAATTTCACAGGGCCTTAAAGGTTCCCGCGGCTTCCGCTTTTTCCTTTCCACCCTTCTTCCCTATCGCGTATAGAGGTTTTACACCGTTCATACGTACGTAACAACGTTGACGGTGAGTTTCGCGTCGCGTCGCCACGATAAATAAGGAGAGGATTATTGTCCGCTCGGTGCTTCGGGGGTCGCAATGGCGCTTGTTGCAATGGGCTGTCGTATAGTGGTGCCAGACTGTAAGCGAGCGAGACCCCTCGAAGAGGAATGAGAGATCGCAGGAACGCGAGTAAGATAGCGAGTCTCTCACTGCAACGGTACTACGGCGAAAGCTTCGAAAGCTTCGAAACTCTTGGGTTTCGAGGCGATATAACCTTCGATAAACGCGTTTCTCAAGACATAACTCCGTACTATTCGTCGTCGTTGTCGACGCCTGTATATCCTCCTTCGTTCTCTGTCGTTGTCTTCGCTTCCGAGCGACTGCTCAGATTCTTCCCCGTTGCTGTCCCTCGGTACTCTCGGCAAATGACGTAGTGTAAACCCCATATAGCACCGAACTTTGCTTTCAACAGTGTAGCCTCCCCAATATAGTATGTTATTGTAACCGCGGGAACGAAGCAATCTCGTTATAATCGCTTTCTCGGCCCGACAATATATTCTTACCTCGAAGATACTCTGCAACGCTTTTGCCACGCGCGCGTGTCGGCCTCGTGGTCCAACAATTTTCCAATAATTACAACCGCCGAAGTTCCTCTGGAGTAAGTTTTTCTGATTAACGCTGCGCGATATATCGCGCGCCGTGCGAACTTCTCGTTGAATTTATCAAAACCGGTTCGCGACAAAGCGCGATAGCATAAATAATGAACTCGATAGTAATTAGCAAGTTATAAGGATCCTCGATACTTCGCCTATTTCCACGCTTTTTTTCTACGTAACTACATTATGTATCATGGATTAAAAAAGTTTTTTAAATTGTCGAAGTCCGCATTGTACTTAATTTATTAATACATGGCGGATAAGTGTTGAAAAAGTTTGCTCATTTACGGGACACGAGAGAACGATCGGAAAAGTGTGCGCTATTGTTTTTTTTTTTTTTTTTTTTTTTTTATACGCGGTACAATATTCTAGGATCTTGACGATTTTTTTTTCATGCGATATATGGAAATGTTTCCTATGTAGGCGGATGAAGTAGACATGTAATATCCGACACGGTGAGCACACTCTCGGTCCGTCTACCAACGCAGTTGCTGTAGCGTGCTTTTCTCGAGAAATCGAGATAAGGACCACGCTGGGATTGCGTTTGAGAAAGCTCCCGCACGAGGGTTGAAAGCAGCCCGGGGAATATACTTATACACGAAGTAAGACAACGATTCCCAAGCGTCGAATGCGGAAACACGGAGCTCTTTGAGATTCGACTCCTGTAGGGATACTCCTACAGTGGTATGAGTTGCGGTTGGCGGCGGGACGAGACCGGATGTAAGAATTGCAAAGCCCCCGGGGAAGCGCTCGTCTCGTCACGGTGACACACTTTTCTTTCGAGTCTCTCTCCACCCTCTCTGTCGCTATCCGCATGTAGTATGTATATTGTTTATTATTCATTTTATACTCGTTGCGGCCTTAAAAACAAAGAAACCCGAAAAACTCAAAGAACACAGCATAAAGCTTTATTATTTAGTTCCATTTCCGTGAATCCCACATATACTTTGGACCAAATGTACGGTATAAAAAAAAGTAATGTTTGACGCATTTTTCACCTCGAAGATTGAAGCGAAAAGTAATTAACATTGATGACGCGAAGCATTTCAAAGGAAGTCAACATTCTCCCATAGTTGGGCGGGCGTGGGAGTGGAATTCAGTATGAACCGAGTAAAGGGTTGGGTTATCAGACAGAGTATGTAGTCACGCTGCTGCTATTGCTGTTCCGGATACTGGGCTTGAATGAAGATCCAACCACAGATAAGGTTTCGCCTCTAGATGGGTTTCGGCTATGCCTATGCAAAACAGGCACTTCAGTGCTTCAGTCCCGAGAATCACGTTTCGTACCGTGGCAATGGGTTAAGCCCAAGGATAGAGTATGTAAACACGCGTGGAAGGGATGGGGGATGGGCGTTTTGGTCCAAAGTTCGGTTAATCGCAAGCACCGAGGCTTCTGGACACTAATGTCTCTTCCCTTCCGTTCTCATCTCTCGACAATTTCATCCCTCTCGCTCGTTGGTGTTCCTCTGATCTGACTTTGCCGGACGTATTTTCCTGTTGGCAGAGGACCCCGTTACCAGAGGGGAGATCTGTAGCATCGAGGCTATATCAATCTCAACGACCCGCTGACGTTTATCTTATTTAATCCCACCCCTGGTTCGTATGTATTTGAAATCCCTCTCCCTCTCGCTCTCTCTCTCTGTATGCACGAGTGAACCCGAGTAGCCGCTCTAGTGAAACGAGAAACACGGCTCTTCGCGTTTATGTTGCTCGACGAACAGTTTGCGTTTGTCGCGACGTTTATACACTTTTTCACTTAGGCAAGCTTCACGCTTTTTCGTTCGATGTTATACACCTACTTCTCATCCCCCATCCTTGCTGTCTGTACCGTGTTTCACACCGTTTACTCCAAATGTTCGCTTCATTTCTACATTTACCCGAACTCGACAAATTCTGGCGTTGCAGACGTTAATTGCTAAACGCCTGATGATTGACCGATATTCTCGTCGTATTTGATCAAAAGCAAAACCCAAACTCCAGATATGAATACGATCCGACTGGGCTTCTGGTAGCATGTATTTTTTGAACGTATCAATGCCGCCAAAATACCTTCATATAACGGTAAGTAAAGAGTCGAATTCCGGTATCTCAAGCATTCGAATGATTTCGTCGAATCAGCACTGTCGAGGAAAATAAATCGCTGATGTACCTGGGGAAGCTGCTGGATCAGTATTGATAGTTCGAAGGGTTGAGGGAGGGAGAGGATTGACAAAGGAGCCCGTTGAAGGAGGCCTGGTACTCTGGGCGCACACATCGAGCAAGAATAGCAGCGCATGTCCGTGACCGAATAGCCCGAGCAGTTTATACACAGCGGTAGAAGAAAAATCGGAAAAAGAAGGACGACGAATGCTTGAGTCGGTGTCGTGCAACGTCCATGCAAAGCAGCAAGGGAACGAAGAAGCGAGCGAAGTGAACGGACAGGCCGAAGGAGTAACTGCAACATTTGTCGACTCGGACGAGTGGCACGGGAAATCCAGTAGCAACGGAAAGGAGAGGTCATTGAAGGAGAAGAGATGAAAAAAAAAAAGAAAAAGAAACGCGTTGGGTAAAGCGAGAGAAACGTACGAAGGAGAGTAAAAATCACGTTCCTGGCTATGGGCTCGTCTGCCCCGTGCGAAAGAGGGTTATCTAAACATTGGAATAGGATAAAGTTGGAGGTGAAGAGGGCTTGCGAAAGGTTGACGTCGTTCCCTCGGAACGTCCAAACTCACCCCTCCTCGCGGCGACGTCCTTTACCGTTCTTCGTCTCCCGCGCATTGCCAGACGAGTTCCAGCGAACGTAATCCCGGCTTGTGCTCTCCTGTGCACGTAAGCGACTATACCTTCGACCCGACGACCCACATCGTACGGTTACCCGTGACAACCCTTTCTCATTGGGCGAGTGGAAGTTTGCGGAACCACTTCGCGCACCGCACCGACATAGCAGCAGCAACTCCCATCTCGCGCTTACACTAGACCCATCGTTCGCCGCTACCCCCGCGGTTGGTGATGCCGAACGAATTGCTGAATATCTATAGTGTGTGTGCCTATAGCTTCGTGGTCCAACACCCTGCTGGCATCTATGTATACTTTCCTCCGCTACTTTTCACCGGAGCGAAAGTGTTTTCGTTCGCGGTAACAATATCGTTAATCCCTGACCGCAAAACAATCAGAGGACTAAACTCGTAGAGGTGTGCGTGTGCTATCGGATTCAACAAAGTGGCTTTGAACTGATTATCCCGAGAAAGACGACTCAAAGAAATCGATCTTATTTCGATATTTAAAATGTGTTTTCACTTGTTAAATACTCGGTAAAGTCCCGAAGTTGAGCTTTAGAAATGAAACGAATACCGAAGCAACCGGCAATTGCCTCGTCATGGGTTGCGTTGAAAAGTCACGGAAAAGTCATAAAATTTTGTTGAAAATCAATACAAATTCGAATGAAAGCCAAGAAAACCCTCTGTTTACAATAACTTGTGGAACAGTTTGGTATGTATGGTTTGGTGTGGTTTGGCTAACGGCGTCTAGAGTAATGACTCGTATCACAGACAGCACTCGCCTTCGCCTCGTGCTTCTGTGATCAATAATTATTATGCATTTATTTTAACTTTTTTAACTTTCTTGTATTAACCTTCTCTACCCTGATTAATATACTGAAAAAACGTATTTTTTGGTCTGGAAAATCGGGAAAAGTCAGGGACCTCCAGTTGTAGAATTTCATGGCAATTATGGTCGTTCTCTTTAATTCTTGCGGTCAAATAGAGCACAGTTACGCGTCACTTTGCAACGATGAAACTTATAGAAACTGACGAGTAATTCGTACTCTCCACGACGACCGCGAACAGTTTCTGCGATGATGACGACTATGACGATAGTTCGGTTCTGTGCAATTACATAGTTCAATTATGCAATTCAGTCTTTTGACCGGACCAACCGAATTACCAGTAGCAGATGCATAGATAGAGTCGAGTTGAGATTCGAATGAGCTGTCGGGCACTTGCCATCATCGCGAGCGCACTTCAATCGTGTTTCCGCGGTGGACAAGCCGAATATCCCGGCGAAAAGGGCCTTCGGCTATTCGGCGATCGACAACAACTGTCTAAATAACTTGAAGCAGGTGGAGAACAATCGGGAAATACTCGTTGCATCCTACTGTTGGATGGTAACTCAGTCTATCCGACCTGCTCTTCCAGTTTGAGCTGCCGATCGTGTTCATCGTTGCCGTGTCGTACTACGAGTATACTGAGTTCGGTCCAATACGACATATATACTCGACAACGATTTGCCCGGAAGCGTTTACCACCCCTCCGTCCTGTCTACATCGGATCTCCCACACCAGGGAGATACTAACTTGATCGTAGTTTCCAAATTGTCGTTCCAAGTTTAACCCTCGAGCTAACGACGAAAATATTCCCTCCAGCGGATTACGACGTTGTGGTCATTCGTGACGCATATCACGTTCGGATGTTCCGCCAAGTTTATGTCAGTGACGAAAAGAAAAAAATAAAAATCTCTATGAAACTAATTTGTTTCGCGGGAATTTCTCTCGTATTGACAAGAAAAAACAGATATTCAATATTTGTTTCTAAACAATCTTCGAAATTCAAAGTGGAGCGTAAAAATAAAAATTTCCCAATATTATTGAATTCTAAACGACAAATGAAAAATAATTTTTTTTTTATCAAAGTAACGGCTTTATTCAATAACAATTTGAGGCGATGAATAATGAATTAAATTTCGTGATTATTTTTTTGAACGATGCTGAAAGTATGTAATTACATCGAAGCGTAGTTTATGAAGCCTCAGGCTTTAAGCTGTGATGGCCATCGTGCGTTAATTATAGGAAAACTAATTATCAACGTTTCGAGCAGACCGGTTCAATTTCGCGGCTTGTGATGCTTCTACCGGGAGAGTTTAGGAGTGAAGGGGCGGAGGGGAGGAATGGTACTCTCGAACACAACTACTGCCGGTGGCTCATGGCGTTATCGATCACTCGACGAGGCAAAGGGTGTCGGAATCAATGTGCGGGAGAGGAATGCAATAGCTCGTGCTGGTTCACCGCTGGTACGTCTATACACATGCAAACGAGCATCTCGAAACTGCTAATAATCTCTCGCTACCGGCCTTCTCGATCCGCGATGGACCATCTAATCCGACAATTTTGAGATTCACAGCCGTCGAGAGTAAAGGGTTTGCGAACTTTGTGTTCCAGTTTAGGATGCTCATCGGCATTACTCGCGTGAACATACCTATGCCAACGTGTATCAATGTTCAATATGACGCACAGCCTGAGATCGATTGTTGCATAAAAAGCAAACCTAAGGTTTGATTAGATAGCGACTTATAGCGATGATGATGTATTATCATTAAGTTGCAGTAGAGAAAATTAAAATTAAAAAAAAAAATAGCATTGTAAAAAAATTATTCGTAGCGAATAAAACAACTTTCAGGTAACGAGGTAAAAAGTGTTCGTACTTCAAAAAAACTTTTTTATCCGTAAACGTCCGCTAACTTTTTATCGTTAATATTACGAAAAAAATTAGTGAAGTATAAAAAAAAGTTAAAAAAAATAAAGAAAAAAGAATTTCTAGACATGTGTGGCCATGAAATGTTTGTGCCTTTTTAATTGTCAAACAGAGAAGTAAAGTCAAGCGTAATTTTTAAAGGGTGAAACCTTCAACAACTTGACTGTGTAGTAAGTGTTACACTGCACGTCTATTTCAGACTTCATAATCCAGTAGCCTGACAATTTTCCGATAAAAATGAGGCTGTAATAAATTGCTCCATTTCACGAGTTATCGAATTACCGTTATACTCGATATACGCGCTTTATTGTAAAAGAAAAATAACCCTATTTTCTCGTGCGGTTCGAGGTGAAAAACAAAAAACGCGGATGGTTAGCAAGTTACGAGTTAACGAGCATCTGTGTGTGATGCGACAAGGTAGCCTGGGGGTGAACAGTCATACTACCCGTATATAGTACTTTTTTTTACGTGTGAAGTTACAAACGCGAAGGATTCATTCGCCAGCGCGGCGGTAACTATGCGCAATAAAGTTAACGAAGAACTAGACGTGAGCTATGGAAAAAGAGTGACGTGCGCCGCTGCTGGGAAAAACGGGATAAAATTACGTGGATGCTTTACACCATAGCGGGTATGTGGGACAGTGTGAACGAACCAACAGCTGTCTACTATGTATGTTCGTATTCTCAGACAACGAACCTCCGCACGAGGATACTTTCAAATTTTTTTTGACTGAATAACATCAAGTGTCTCCTTCACTCGAGCGTTCGTACTTTCTTTTCGTCTTTGAAGTCTGGTGGTAAAAAAAAAAAGACACGTCGGACCAATGGCAGTGTGAATTCATTCCGTGTGAAAGTCGCAATTATAAAGAGAAAAGAAATTCTATCCCGGTAGACATTCCAGAGGAACAAAAGGACAAAGGGGATGAAGAATGTCTTTTCAATGTTTTTTACATTTAACCGAATGTTTAAATTTTTGGGAAAATTGAAGTTTTCTCTGTAATAACAAATGTTATATCGAAGTGTATTTGAACTTAGGGGTCCGAATTATTTTCGGTAAATGTCAGTAACGATATATATCTATACGTGTAAATTTACGGCATCATCACATCAAGGATTCACAGCAATTCCTGTAGGATTATCTCTGGTGGTTGGTGGCTGCGGTCCCCTTGTTAGTTCCTGCGGGTAGATTTCCGAACGAGGATGCACGGTTGGCTGAATAGTCGAGAGGTATCCTCGTCGTATCTCACTCTCTGGACCTCCGAGGTAATCAGCACAGGTGCTTCTCTCAAGTATCGCATACGAGATCAGATTTCCTGGTACCTCTATGCGTTCATACCTACGTACGTACTTACAATTCCATACACGAAATTCTCCTTCCCATTCTCAGGTGAATAGCGTGTTCATTGGAAAACCAACGTATTCAGTTGTGTTTACTTCATGCAAATAACGTTAAATTGTAGTCAATTATTGGTAATAACTCCAACTTTATTGAGTCTTTGAAGCGCAAATAAAGACGTTATCGTCTTGTTAAGAGAGATTAACAGAATAAAAAATGTTCTCTACCGGTAATAAAAAATAAAAGAATATAAAAAAAAAATTCACTATCATGTCGGCCAGAGCTCTACACTTCCCGACTCTACATTTTCCTACTTGGTAGCTACATTTTAATGCATATTTTTGCCGGTAATATTAACCTTGTAGAGCAATATTCTTAGCGGATCAGAACCGGGAGCAACGTGTAACCAGAAGATGCTCTACAGCATGGATCTCGTAAATTTGACAATTTCATCCGACAGTTTTGCGCGTTCGTGTTTTTTTTTTTTTTTTTTTTTTTTCTAAGATAAGACGAAAGAAACAATCCCTTTCGGGAAGATTCGAAAAGGGCGAAGGTTAGTGGCCGTTGTAGTCGGGAGGTAAATATTTCCCGGGTTAATCCACTCGTAGAACGGAAAATTTTATTTTTGGCTGACTGCACTTTAAATGGCTGACCGTATATCTGGCGAGACTACTCGCTTAGCCTGGCCGCCACAAGGTTTCCCTATTTGCCCCCCCCCCCCCTTCCCTCCCCCCACTGGCAACATATCCCCGAGCTGTACATAGACCATCCTCTGCGGTATATATGGCCACTTGAAAATTCGTATTTCGAAATCGTGACTCCTACCTCTCTTATTTCACCAAGTAGAGTACCGGAAATTTCTCGATTCTTCTCGCATAAACGAACACGAAACTAGCTCGGCGGACAATTACCTCGACTATAGTATATACGTTATTTCTGAGGTATGTAACGCGAGCGTTTAAACTTTTAACATCTAAAAGTGGAAACCCCGAAACGATAATACAAGAGCTCGAAGTTAGTCGGCTTCTACGAAAGAAATATAAGAGCCTCAACTCTTTTTCAATGAGGTTACCAGCAGAGAAGAAAACTTCACAAGTACTTGCGTATTTTTCCGTTTATCGTATCATTCCACGTCTTTATTTTTTTAACTATGAAATGCATTGCTGTTCCGTGTAGTTTTTTTTTTTGTTGTATTTTTAATTCATCACAAAGAATATAAATGCTGTTTGATTGTGTGACAAAAGAAGGGATCCGGTAACCCGAGAATCTTTATCCTCAGTCTTTTTATTTGTCAGTTGACCTGCTTGGTCTCCAGATGGGACGCTCTCAGTCGACGCGTCTACGATGGCAAGACAAAGCATTTCCCGATTCCTTCAGTAATCGTAATTAGCGACTGTTTTATATTGTTTTAACGGGTAGGGAGGAGGCCGGGGGAAAGCGAGAGGAAGAAGACCAGTACTCGGAGAGAGAAAAGACAAATGAATGCTCGACTAATGAGTCAACTTTTCACTGTAAAAAATGTGAACGAAAGAGAGCTGCCGTCAGGTAAGTTTAACCGTTCGTTTCACGTGCTGCGAAAGGACAAAGACGACTCAACGGCTACGAATTAAATACAATGAAGCTGTGAGTGCGGCAGTTAGACCGGATAAAATGTTCGCTTAAGATGAGAGTAAACGAAAGAGTTCCACTGATCAACAACATTTTTTGATCATTCATTCATCTTTGATGGATTAAATATTCATCCCACAATCGATCCTACCAATCGATATCGAGACCAATTGCCGAGAATTGACGATAGACAAGTTGATAATATTCGCTTAAGACGATGGGACTTTGAAGTTTCACGTTAACAGATGCAAAAAACGGGGTGTTTCTCAAAAGCATATTCGAACTCTCTGTAAAGAAATATCTTTGATCGTCTCCATGAGTTGCATAGTCGTGATCTCCATTTTCAAAGTCTACGCTTCCGGAACTCTATTACGCCTCGTGCTGCCTTTGTTCTCCAATTTAGTCACTGACCCGCGAAGGAATCAGATTCCATTATTGAACACAGCGAGAGAATTCGTCCTTCGTGCAGCGGACTTCAAAGCCGAAGACTACGGACAGTTCTGCTGACACGTAGTCGTTCGGTTCATTTCGAACGAAATTTAACGAATTCATGCAAAAATGAAAACGCTGAAGATACATCATTCTTTCAGTCAAGTATACTTCACAATTTATAGTAATTTATTCGTATATTGAGAAGAGATCGATGGTGAAGTTTTCTTTAAAATTGATTTTTTTATCTCTTCAAACGCTCCTTCATGCTTCATCGTCTCAGTTAAAAGGTTTTCTTTTTGTAATTTGGAGACATCCGAATTTTGTCAGGTTGAACGAAAATAAACTTTGAAAACCACGTAGTTGTTTTTATTTTTTTTTATTTCCGGGTTCTTTCGGGTACGATAAACGAAGTAGAGTGGAGTGAAGAGTTAATAGGGAAGAAGAAAAGCGAGACCAAGAGAAAATACTAAGCGGATAGGGCGCTCGAGCGTGGCGAACATTAATGCGGAATCATGTCCACGGCGAGAGGGAGGGGGGAAGGGGAGGAATGTTATATTGACCCCATTCGAGTGGTTGCAAGGCTGGCTGGATGGCTAGCTGTGTTTGGTCGTCCACATTGTTCTGGAGCCCGGCGGGCTCTTTCTCTATCGTCGAGCGACCCGCCACCGGGCTGTAAAATAGAATAAAATGAAACCCGTTCTCTCCCACGAAAGCTCGCGCCGAAGTTAATTACCAGCGCAGAGCCGGAACGAAAAATTGCAAGGTAAAAGGGAGAACCGAGCGGTCAACTGGGTCGAAAAAAAAAAGAGAGGGACAAGCGCAGAAGCGAACATTTTTGTCAAGGCTGGACAAACTTTATCAAAAACTATTTATCTTTTACACGGCAATTTTTTCAGCTACCGTTTAATCCAGTCTATATATATAAAAAAATAAATAAAAAAAAATTTTAAAAAAACTCAACATTTTCAGCAACATCGTAAAAAATGCATACACATCTTCATTATCATTATAAAGGTCCTGCGATGTATTGTTTAGTTGATAATTATAAAAAGTAATGCATACATAATTTTCTTCGTTTTACTGTAGTAAATTTAGGGGTTGTAAGTTGCGACGGTGACAAAAAACAAACCCTCGAAAGCGAATGAGAGTAAAACGTTTTCGCGTCAACTAGCCTCGGTTTTGTTTCATCGGGAGCAAAGAAAGCCCTCTATTTACGTATCGAGACAGAATCGCGGACCAATTTATCGGGTGGGATGTCGGGAATGGCTGATGTAAACGCCACACCTGGGCCTGAAGTGTCGTATCGATCAGGTCTCGCTACCCGACGCGGTCGCCACCGCCGCCAACGCTGCGCCGATTCTCCCCGTCGCCGCAGCTGACCTACCCAAACTGTCGACACCCTTCTCGTCGATCAGATTGACAGGGCAAAAAATTGAACACTCTCTTCCTCTCTCGTAGCGGGGAGGGAGGAGGGGGGGAGAGCTTCTCTGCTCTTCTGCTCCATAGTCTCTCTTCCCTTGCTGACTCTCCCAACAGGCTGCACGACCTCTTTGTCATCCTTCGTTCGCCTTTTTAAAACTTTTCAACCCCTATTTTTACTCATCAACGATTCTCCGTTCCCCCTCTCGGCTTTTACCGACAAACGAATTGAACGATCGCGATATTCTTAACCAACATTTTTCATCCGACGTTTCTACTGAATTTGTTTTTTCTATCTCATTTCGCGGCTCTGCGACGCAAAAAGGATCTCCCTTTTTGCCAGATATAAAAAATTGCGCCGCGTAATGCCAAAGCGCTTTTGAAAGTGTTTCGAGTTTCGAGTTTCAAGCTTAGAAAGAACAGCAGCTCCGTTCTGTTTTTCGAATTCTTATTTTCTATTCACGGCGAAATTCACAGTGAAATTCGCAGCGGAACGTGACAATGGAACTGTAGTCAACCATTTCTATCTCAGAATTTTTGCGCCCACGCCGGAAGTTCGTCGTTAAATTCCACAGCGAAATGACAGAATACCTGAGATATTCCTTGTCTTGAATTCTTCATTGGATTTAAAATCATTTTTTTTTCCTTCGTTTTTACGTTTTTTGATAGGGCGAAAGTTTAACGTTCCGTAGATGGCAAACAGCTTATCCTATAAGGACTTTGAGACGCGGAATTTTTCAATATTTCACAGATATAACATGTCGAGTAGACAATCGAAACTCGGCTGATGCACATGATCGCGACCAGTCAAAGGCACGCAACTGTACGCTCGCGTCAGTGCGCTCTTCAGAGTCGAGTGACTTGCGAATTATTCGATACCTCACGCGCATCGTAAATCACCGAGCAATGGCAAGGATTATCATACAGAACACGCGATAAGGGGACCGAGAGTGGAAACTAAGCTTGAAGCAAGCCGTTTATATCGTTACGGCACGCGCCCAAGTTGCCTCGTAGCTTCTCCTCGTGAACTGCCGAGACGGGGTTAAGACTACCGTTATACTTGAACAACCCTGAGGACTGCAGAGTCCCAACACTCCCGAAGATCAAAGTTCGGTGATCTACGACAGTCGTTGAAAGATCCGGAAGTTGAAATACTATCATATCGTTTATAATAAAATTTGCATGAACACACGAATTGTTTTCACAGACATAGCATATTAATTTGAGCGAAAAAAAAAAACTTCTGTGATACCGAGAGAAAAAAATATTAAATTATTCGACAAAATGTATCGATTTTTTTTCGAAATTTTGTATAATGAGAAAATGCGATATATTTCACTTTATGTAATGTTGCGTACTAACAGATTTGCCTTTATTTGGATACTCTCGCGAGCATAAGTAAGAACGCTTCTGCTCATTCGGGTTCGCACAACAAAGTTTCTTGTCATCAATAGCCGCGGACAAAGTTTCGCGGTGGTTGGGTGCCCCATTCCCCAGGAATTGTTCGCGTAAACGTTGAACGCGTGTACAGAGACGGATTGTATTAATACCGCAATGGTTATATATACTATAGAAATGTGTAGGTAGTAAACTTGCGGCTTTTCAACACGCTAATCTCGTCTTGGTGAGGGGGGCACGTTTTTGCGTCCGGAAAGAGCAGTAGTCGGGTCTGCCAGCTGTGCCAATTTTACTTGGCGCCACGAATATGTATCCGTATACATATTGAGTCGCGGATGAAAATTAACTTGCAATTACGCTGTGCACTATACCGTTATCGCTTAATCTTATTCACGTGACAGATTGCGAAAGATCGTTTTAATAATAGACCTTGATAACCGAATGCGAACCTTGTAAAACTTGAGATTGATAAATCGTAGTTCGGCAAGTGGGTGAGAGAAAAAAAAAAAAGAGGAAAGAGAATTGGGTATTGAGGTGTGTATATCTGTATCGGAACAAGAGAGGAAGCGTCGGCGAAAGTGGCGCCACTCGACGGAAACAAAGCCTCGAGTACACTTGAAATTCAATCCCGGGTCTGCGTAAAAAGGTAAGGGTTGAACTCGGCGATCCGACGAGCGAAGAGAGAACGAGGAATTGTGCCTGAACTGTGGGATGCTTCGCGTACAGTATCTACGGTAAACTCGTTGGTCGAGCTTGCAACCCAAACTTTTTTATACTCTTCCTATTTTCCTCAAACCCCCTCCCCCCTCCACTTACCTTCCTGGCGAAAGTAATTTCGTTACCTGATCGTTATCGTCGAGAGAGTGATAGCACTCCGCGTAATTTCATATAAACGATCATTAGACCTTTTATCTACGTAAAACGTCTCTCCGAACTTTTTTTCGATGCTAGAAAACAATTTCACTTTTCGGGTTATACACTGTTGTCTCGAAAAAAAAAAAAAAAAAAATTTGTCAATTCGCGAATGGGGCCATTTGTGAATGTATTTATTTATAGTGTGATAACGAAAAAAAAACCCCGTCGAGAGAATATAAAAACTGTTGACAATGTGCAAGTATTTTTTTTTCCTTTTTTATGGGAAGTTTGTATCGTTAAATTGACGAAACTTCACAAAGTTCCTTTCTCGCGACGATCCTATCGCATGAATAAATGAAAGGATAGGAGACATCAAAGTATAAAACGATCTGACTTGTAGATGTCACTTCGAAAGTGGCTATTAAAAAAGAAATCAATAACTGATCAAAGTTATCGCACTGTGATCCAAGATAGAAAGGCTCCGATCTCTTTCCCTGACATGCATCCATTTCTTCTCTCGTTATCCTTCCCGGCAACGTTCAGGCATCGCCGTTAGTACTCGAGAGATTCGAGAGAAGCCGATGGGGTTGGTTGATGGGAGGGTGGCTAGTAGTAAAGGGATGAAAAGACGAGGGTTTGCGCGGAGATTCAGGAAGAATGGAGGGGAACGGGGGTCTATCGTAATGGAGATCCTCTTGACTCGCCCACCTGAGGGGTTCGCAATAATCGTTATTCGTCGACGGTATTAAAACCTTCGGGAAACGCAGCAGCTATAACGACTGTGTTAAACGATACTAGCCCGACGGTTCACGTGTGTACTTTATCTACACGTACAAGTAGACAGCAAATATACATAAAGATTGAAGCAACAGTAGAGTCCCTTGTGAGTTGCCAGAGCCGAAGTTCTCCGAAGGAGTGACCCTTCTCTTACGACCGTCCATGCAAGAAATCCTACAATCGTCAGCTTTCAGTAATGCATTGACATTTCAATCACATATGAAGAGACTGATAGACCCATTGTTATTATAAATCGATTTAAAGTACCATTAATCAATTTTACTGAATTAAGTGAAACTTTCGAGATTGAACCGTCTTATGCCTTCTCTACTGTACATGTATAAGCTTCTCGAAATCGCCCCTCGCAAATCCCGTTGTTGCTGGCGGTGCTACTACGACTGGTTTACCCGGCTTCTGCTCCTCTGGCTTTAGCTTCGTAGGTACACAAACGCCGAGGCGTTTAACGCGCGACCGAAGCTGGTCATAATGGTGACTATAGATCGGTTGGTTGCACGTGTACATTCGATGTTACCGGCAACATCCATAGTACACCAAAACAGTTTGAGGGTTGGATGAACCAACCGAGCAACACACAGGCGGCCATCTCGTATCCCCCGAGATACCAAGAGTAACTATAGGAACCAACCACGATCTCCTGGCCTCTGGCTTGACGGCTTGCTGTTTCCGCAAGCAATGTAAGTGTATTGCCGGACAAGTCGCCGCTCGGCCTTATGCACTTGGTAGCCTGAACTGTCCAGCCCGTGGCTTGTACCTTCAAGGTATTATCGGAGGGGTGTTTCTACCCTTCTGCTATATCTATGCATGTACACTCGCTACAGTGGTCAGGATGAGGGCTAAAGTCGAATACGGGTATATAAACCCGGTTGGTAACTGTGTTTCGTATGTGTTATAGTCACGTATTGCAGAAATGGAGTCTGGACAATGATAGCGTGACTACTTCGCCATTGCCACAACGCAGCCCGGTCACTACTCTACCAAACTAAATATACAGGAAACTCTGTGGTAAACCGTAAATTCATCGACCTACATATCGGTCGCGCGTACATGGAACGCAAGCTCATCGTTTCACGGGGTGAAAAGGGGGGATTGAAGATTGAAGACATAATGGAAAAGGGGTTAGAATTCGTGTTGAGGTCAACGGAAGGGTAGAGCAGAAATAGATCCAAGAGGTAGACGAGACGATTGGAAAGCAACGGGTAGAAGGAAATTAACGCATTCGTTGCCAACAACGGTAATCGACTATTCCCATGACCTTATCTCTCTTCCGATTTGGCCACAAATTGTGCTTCGCTCTGACGCGATTGAGAAGAGAGAATTGTTCGTCTATCGTTTGCGATGGAAATGCCTCGCCGCTAATACCTCCCGGCGATGCGCTTCCTCCGTACAACTACGATAGGTACCCACTCGGCATTTGCCACTGTAAACGTATGTATCACTATTACTGGGTTCGCGAGCATAGATCTATCGATGCAACCTTCCCAAATGCGTTGAACTGAATACCTTTGAGGATCGAGTGCTGTGTTTCATCGACATGATACCGTTTGTAGGGTTAAATTACACCGAAAACACGCGATGGCGATTAAATCGGATTTTTAATGCGTTTATTTGTGGTTCATTGGCTGTGTTATAAACGAATAACGTTGGGGAAATATGGCGATTGGATAGGATTACAGATCGATTAACGCATGAATGGATATTCCTGATGTTATGATTTTTGTTTTTGCTTTTCGGATCATCGAATGAATTATTTTGTTGAGGGATTCTCTTCCGCCGGGTTATGTTCAATGGTTGTAACGTGCTGTAAAAACGAGATATTCAATGCTTTTATTCACAATCGTTCATACGAAAATATTGGTATTTGAAAAATAGGGGTAACATTTTCGATATTTAATGAATGATTAATAGTTTGGGTGAAGAATTTTGGTACATCGTAAATGATTTATTGGGGATTGAAGAGGAACACTCATATATATATATATATGTTTGAAAATACTTTAGAGATACGTTGGGAATAAGACAGAAGGCATATAAAAAGATCTGGCGAAAGTAGAAAGAATCGGTGTGGGAGAGACAAAAGGTGGGCACGGGTTCAAATAATTTTTCTTATCCGACAATTCCGGTTTGAACTGAAATATTCCTGGCCGTAGAATATCGCAATGGATCACTCTTATTACCGCCACGAATAATATAGTACTCGTTTCGGTACCCGCTACTACTATTACTACACGGGTCCGTGAGTTTCAGCCACGAATGGGTTCCACGTCAACGCTTCCGGGTCGTTCCCCGAATTTCCGTTTGACCGCTTTTAGCGGGTTAGATTCTCTCGGTTGGTCCCTTCGCCGAATCGACGACTACACACGTGAATCTCGGAAGACAGCGGCAGTAAAAGCTATACGACGTTATATCGGGGTCGCGATCTTTTACTTTTAATGCTCAATTGTAGAAGCGAACTGGTTCACGTGTAATTTTTCGGTCATCAACCGTTATTACCATTCTTGCTATTCTCGCGTATTTTTCTTGCTTATGAAACACTTTGCGCGTATTTAAAATTGAATTATTATTTTATATAGAAAATGCATTTTCTTCTGTTGTTTCTTATCGTCATTCGGAAGGCGGTTAATTGCAAGAAAAATAAAATCGAGAATCATTAATTTTATTTACGAAAAAAATAAAATAAATTCGGTACTGCGAGAAATCTGAATTCGTCTTCAGTTTAATTTCCATACATATAATATCAGTCGAGAAATTTGCCAATGCCGTCGTGTTCGGAGAACGAAATGTTGGGCGCCGACGACTATATTTGCTTGGATGGCGCATGAGGTGATACCGTAGCGAGAGAGAGAGAGAGAGAGAGGTGAGTCGTCGCGCGTAAATCGACCACGAGAGCGGTCTGATCACTCCGCGTGAAATTGTCCGAATGTCCTAATTTCCCTCGGGAATGAAAACGTGGCTACCTGACCGAAATTTGCACACGCGGTAAGGTGCGGTGGATCGCGCGGCTACTCACCCCGATCCCCCTATACACTCCCCCATTGCACCTCTTGAATCTCACGGTGTGAAAGTTCTGATGTACGGGTACGTGACTGCGCCACCACTAATCGGAATGACCCCGTCTCTCTACAACTTCCGGCCGCGACTATTTACCAATCCTCGATGTATGGATACTTAATATGTTAGAGATTTTACTCGAGCGAACAAGTGCTCGCGTAGCGAGTTTAGATTATCAAATGCATATATATTAAAAAATTCTCCCATTGCAACTTTGATTGGACACGAGATTTGCAAATCGTACAGAAATCAATGAGGTTAAGAAAAAAAATTACGCAAAGCCAATGGGAAAATGTGATCGTCAAGATAATAGTTAAAAAAGTGAATCAGCAGAAAAGATTTGAGAGATAAGTTGTTTCATAATATAAGTATAACAAATGTGAGAACCTACTCCAGAAATCATTGGCCTCTTATCGCCCGTAAAAGAAAGGATAAAAAAGAATAAGAAGATACGAGTATAAGATGAAAGGAGTTCCTCTCGCCAACTGAGGAAACTTCCCTCAGAAACGTTAGCCAACCTGGCGAAGAGCAATAAGACTCATTCACGGAAATAAGAGAGACTGCGCTTTGCTTGAGACTTCATAGTATACGAGGAGACCGTTTGCCGTATATAGTGAGTATATTGTGACGGTGTTCCATAGCTGCACCGTTTTATTAGATGACCAATGGCGAAGGTTAAACGCACGAGTGAAAGGAAGAGAAGATGAAAAGAATGATGAAATTTCGAAGCGCACACAATAGAGGTCTCGAAGCTTCAAAATTGAAACATTCCTTTTTTGACTTCCGTTTTTGTATATTAAGGTGTATATTGCATTCTTTAAAATTGAAATATCCTATTAATATGATATTCATATTTATCGTAAATAATTATCGCAAAACGTGAAACGCGTTACAATTAACTCGGGAAAAACACAGTTTTTCCATAATTTTCTGTATGCTTCCATTAAAAAAACACATTAAACCCTTTAATACTCCTTTCAATGCATACAATAGATCTTTTTTCGTTTTATATAATGTTGATAACATTTATTTAAAAAATCTGTATGAAAAAAGAGTGTCCGTTCGGAGAAGAAACTTATATCACGTTATTTCTTTTTTACGATCGAATAACATAACTTTGGTGAATTCTACAGTGCATATAAAATATTTGCGAATGAGAAGCCTCGGAGAGGAGAATCAACGAGTTATTGTTGAATACACAGATAGGTGTTTGGTCCACTAAGCTGGAGGAGAGTCACAACAGGCTTTCGAGATCGTCGACAGTCTGGTCGTATCACCCGCTCTGTACCCGAAGTTATAGCTTATGCTAGATGGGCCACCGTTGAATATGGGTTATATAGAACGTAATACATAGCGTACGTAGAAGTAGGTACCATTGGCTATGTACTACAGTATACATATATATGTATAGGTGCAGCAACCACGAGAAAAGAGGCGCAATGCCTTTGACCCGCTTATGTTTTACGACCTCGTTTTATCACCGAAGACACGTGAAATATTTTCCATTATAATATTATCCGTCTCATATATTTCTTCAGTACCGCTTGCCGTTCGCACGTATTCGGGAAAAACCAAACTTATCACGGCGCAATGGCGCAAAAATATAATTTTTTTTTATCGACGCAATTTCACCAAAAGATATGGAGAGTAATGATTTTTTCTTTTTAACAGAGCTTGCGGTAGGTTTAAATAAAATAAAAAAATAAAAAAATAATATAACAATGACTCGGATTGTTTCGTGAGATAGGAATCACTTATAAACCCGACAAAGAAGTGATTTTTCCACTTTTCACCGTCCCCGCTACGGAAATCGTGAAATACGCTCGCAGAGTTAAAAAAAAACATAGTCAATCGGACCTACTCGTGATCGGAATAGCTCTACACGTCCATCTAAAAAGGCTCCCCAGTGATTTGAAATCACTATTCGACCGTTGATTGCTAGAGCGTCTGATAATTTAAATCAATTTTCCGGCATCGGCAGATCCTTCAACGTTTTAGCAGCACAGGACCGCTATCGAGATTTTTCAACCCCATCGATATGTATACATATATATACTAGAGGTTCCCCGATATTCTAAAAAGGACTCACCGCCGTGGGGACCGAAAAAATGTTCTAAATCTTTCTGAAGAAAATGAAAAAACTAAGTCTCTCTAAATGGAAAGAAGTCCCTCTAAGCGGAAATCAATTATTCACATGAAATTGTAACACTATCGACATGTGAATAATTAACTGTTATTTCACTTTTGTTTCACTCCGGAGTTTTTAAATTTTTGTAAAATTTTTTTTTTCTTTTGTTTGGTTCATCGCACATCGGAAATTAATCTCTTTGTCGGTGACTTTGCTTTCTTTTGGTCAGTGAAATCGCGAGGCATACGTAGTACGTTTATAGCGGAAGTAAGCAACAACGAAACGGTGAAGGGACGACGGCTTCAAAAGGTTCGGCTTCGGGGACATAGTCAATGAAACGACCCTTCGCCCGAGGCGTCGGGCGATCGATTTAGGTCTCTATATGCACAACCGACTAGCAAACTATGTTGAACGAGTATCTGCACACGAAGGTACGTATCATCATCTACAGTATAGCGTGTTCGGTTTTTAATTACGCGCTCGAAGCGTGAAAGCTACGACTCGAAGAGTAAAACATTAATTTTTTTTGGTACAATAAAGTTTTCCTATAACTCCAGAATTTTTTTACAAACGAATTAAGGAAAATGAATATTTGATGCAGAAAAGCACTCTCGCGCGTCCAATCGTTGGTTAAGCGACCGCAGACGAGATCTAAATAACAGTCGAGTAAGTCTCGCGTTAATTTCAAGTTTCCATCCAAGTTTCGCCATTCGAGTTAAGGGTTCGCTTTTCGCATTTCACGTTCCCTTTCATCTTCCTCTCTCGTTTTACCTATCTTTGTCTTTTCTCTTCTTCACTCTCTTTCACCCCATCTCTGTCGTTTCATCACCGTAGATCGCTCTCGACCGTTTCTCGAGTCATTTTCTCTCGTGTACCAACCCCCTCCCCACCCCTGTATCTACGAAAAATTCACCGACGTGCTTTTTCGCTCTCTCGCTTACCGTCAGAACGCTTAATCGCTGCCACGAGATAACAATGAAGCGAAACTTTCTATTTTCAAACGATGTATTTTACATTTTATTTTTATTTTTTCCTCCCGAGCACTTTTTAGGGATATATGTATGTATATACCGCACTATATAGTACAATCTACTTAAGACGTTTCTCTAGCTGCTGGCGTCGCGAAACGACTTTTGAAAAACTTCTCTCACTTCGCAACTTTAATTTCTAAAGTCGAAAAAAAAAAAAAAAAAAAATGTGCCATTGATCGTTCGCACAATGGTGTAGGAGAGCTTTGGAGCCGAGGGAGTCGAGACAATTCTCGGTAGCAACGAGGGAAAGAAATTCGGATGACATGGGACGAGGGGGAAGGTATACTTTCCGACGAGTTTAATTAAGAAAATTTCACAAACTGGAATAATCGACGCGGCTGCGTTGGCGTGAGGCGAGAGCAACGATGACTCTCTGTTCCCAAACGTTCAACGTTTTTTTATTATTTTTATTCTTCATAATCGAATAAAACATTCTCATCCCTTTTATTATAATCAATTTTTACCGACGAAGTAATATTATTCACTGTGTACTCTGCTAATGGCTGGCCGACACGTGAATATTCATACAGGAACGTATGATAACGATAACGAGGCACTTTGGGTTTACATTTGCATCGGTATATTACACGCGAATTGCTACAACCGGAGGTCAACAAACCTGAATACATTTTTTATACAATGAAAAAAAGAAATATTTTTAAAAAAGTCGTTGAAGTATAAATTCTAGCGGCACGAACTTCATGCACGATTATGGATAATGTTTCGTGCGCTGCGAAGCTGCGATGCGTGAAATGAGAAAAAAAAAAATACGACCATACCAACTCGTATTTTCTCTCAAGCTATAGCGCTATATATATTAAAAAAAAAAAAAAGAAAAAAAAAATTTCTTATGAAAATTCCCTCACTTTGAAAAATGACTTATAAAATAAATGGTCCTTCCCAATGAAAAGTCATTAAATTCCGACAATTAAACCTCAACGGTCGATAGCATCGATCAATAATACTATCAGTGCGCCACGCGAAGCCATGATTACAAAATAACAAGATGGAAATGATAAATATCCATATGGTATCCAGTCTCGTGTTATTATCTCTGTATATCGCACATATCTATCGCGACGATATTACGTTGAAATTTCACCCTCCAGCGATAAATTATCTTCGCCAAGTAGGAGTGTCAAGTTCTTGTGTCTATCCGGTGAGATTTCGCATGGTACCCACGAATTTCCAAGTAAACCAGCCAACTGCGAGATAGCAGAGAACCGCGAAGGGGTACAGTGGCAGGCAACGGATTATTTGTAAATTAATTTCGACAAGAGACAAGCGATTGAGAGAACGTAAGCAGTAAACAGTTCGTCCAGCTTGCAGAGGGTCTTGCGGTCGCGCGGTTAGGGAAACCTGCGCTCGAATGGGTGTGGGGGATATGCATGAGATACGTGGCCGCACAATTCTCGCCACCGATCCGTTACGGAGTAGATGTGTGTGTATATGTTGCGCCGAGAAAGGGGGTAAGTGGCCGTGTATAGAGAATTCCAAACGATCAAGTTTCCAAGTTTCGAAATCGTCCGAGAAATTGAAGCAGTGGCCAGGCAGTTAAATTACGTGTAACTCGAGACAACAGTGACACGAGAGTCGGCCGCCCACCCAAATGGATGAAGGGTGTCAAGGGAACAATATCGTGTCCCTGTGGATATAGTACAGTCGAGATGCGCGCCCCTTACACGCTCCCTTAAAGCATGAATCTTCATGTTGCCAACAGTTGTTCTACTCAGACGAGAACCCAGGAATTACGAATTGGCAATACTGTTTTCTTCCGATAAGAAAATAGAAATCCTCCGCGTAAGTAGAAACGGAAGGTTTAGTAATACCACTTAAGTCTAATAGGTGCGGTAGGGTAACGAGTGGTGTTTAGAATTTGTGAACTAATTATAGTCGTATTATCGGGAGGTACTGACGGTACTGTAGTATTATTGTTGTATGTATAGCAAAACATTCTATGTACTGATAAACTATATATCTATGTACGCGTACGTATGTCTGTGTATCACTCTCCAAAACCACTTGGAGACCGACTAGCGCTATGCTTCTCTTGCGATACGAATTTTCATGAAAAATCGTAACTTCCGGAGAAATTGAGGGGGAAAGGAAAGTGTGACTCGTGAGGATAGGAAGTATAAGTGAAAAAAAAAGAGGGCAGCAGGAACCCTCCATCGATGTTCCTTGTACAGCTCTGCGAAGGGGGTGAGAATTACGCTTAACAGCAACCCGTCCCTCATTCTCGCGCCACTGAACGATTCCTCGCTGCTGGAATATCGAACAGCCTTTGCAGCAGCATTACCCACCCGCTCGACACACTTTTCGATCATTTCAAAAGTCGCAAGTCCCTTCTCCCCTCTTTCATTTAGCTTTCTTTTTTTTTCTCCCGTATCACGCTGAAGAATAAAAAATTCTTTGGCGCACGGTGTTCTACGAATTACCACGATGTTTTGCGTTCGAATTGATACTGAAGTAATTTACGAATAATTACAGAAGAACCTGTTATTGATTTTATTCTCGATTCTGTTAAGTATGATTAATTGTTATTGATTAATCGATTAAATAAATTAATGGGCAAAGCAATATGAGACTTTCTGATGTAACGTATAGCGAATATAATAACTGCTTGAGCGGAACTGACTCGTCCCCTCTTTAAACTTCGATGTTAGTTCTACACTCCGTCCACAATTCAATTATAAACTATATCAAAGCCATTATCGCGCTTGGTGGAAAATTCATTTGGCCGGCATTCGCGGGGGTTGAACGATGTTGCCAGTAAGAAACTGGCAACGTTTTAATGACTTCGAATGATTGTATTAATTACCGAGGTCCATTAATTAAATAGTTATACGTATAGATGGGGTTTGGGGAGGGAAAGTAATGCTCGGGGAGTGGATCAGAGCGATAAAGTGAGATCGAACTACCGAGAGGGCAACGTTCTTACCATGTTGCGGGATAGCGGACAAAACTCATGGGGATCGTCGCCGGGAAGGGAGAGCGGGAAAAAGGGGGTGGAGAGGTGGGCTTCGCGTCCGCGAACGCCAGCACCGAGTAGGTGTTACTCCAGGCTTATCGGAAAACCACCCGTGGGAAATATCGATTATCGTTATACCGTGCGAGTTGCCCTCCGGCGGGCGTTACCGGCCATTCCAGTCACACCGCACTCACTCAGATAATATACTATGCTGTGATATTATATACATATATGTTTTATATGTCTGTACATTTAACGCGCATTATGTCGGTACTAAACTCTCACGTACCCTTATCATTCAACTTGATAACTCTCCGTCGTTATTCGTGCCTTATTCCCGGCGAGCACGTGATGGCACTCGTAAGCTTTTGTAGTCACGACGGAATACTTGTTTTTTCGCATTAATAAAAAAAAAAACGATACAAACGCTCGCGAAATATTAATCGAATTTTTTTTAACGGGATTGAAAAAAAATTGTTTTTTTTTACGAAGTTCCAAACTGACTTTTGATGTGCAATGATAAAAAAAAATATATATCGGAAGAGTCGCTTAGTTAATCAGTCCTTTCGAAAATCACCGGTGAATAGCCTATAGGGTGCTTATATTGAGAAGCCATTAATACCCTATGGGTACGTGCGCGGATTATGATTGACTGACCAAACCGAATAGCTAGAGGATCAGATGTTCTGATAGGATTTGGTTGCGCACACGCGATCGTTCGATACATAATTGTACTAGACATGTGTATCTTTCGAAGATGAGAATTAATGAATAAATAAATAAATGAGTTGTGAGCAATCAAGACGATAAAAGATCCGAAAATGATACGAGTACAACTGAAGGTTTTCGATCGCGGAGCAGTTAACCACTGCTGTGGAACGCGGTAGATTAACAGCGATAGACTTGCCCCCAATGACCATTGGACGGAAACTCGGTTCGCAACCCTTCGAACGTCGGGAATTCTCGTGAGAGTAGAATCAAAAACTTTGTCTCTTTACTCGCGATTCGACCGGACAAAGTTATTCGAATAAAAAAGAATTAATTAACAAATCTCTTCGCGGGGATGAGATAAACACGAAAATCCGAGACGAGAAAACACTCATCACGATTAAAGCTTAATGAAGTAAATATGAACGAAAATGATGTATTTTGGGACGCAGGACGAGTGTCGGGGTGTGAGTGGTCGCATGAAGAGGAAGAGACCTCGGGCAATGGACGAGAGATACGCCGTCTCCGTGCGAAAGGGGTGTAGCAAAGGGGGGAATTGAGGTTGTGAGAAGTAATTCGAAATATTCATGAGAGTGGGGTTCCCTCGCGATACACTTCATCATACATACAATGAATTTTGTATCAAGCAAGTGCAGAGGAACGCAAGGTGCCCGACTCATCGAGGCTTGCGAGAGCCAACGACGCGAAACGAGCGACGTATACAGACGCATATATAGTAATAATGAACGACGATAAAAAGAGAAACACGAGTTACGAAACGATACGAAAATATCATGTTCATTCGACGTTCACTTGTCGTTTAGTCGAGATTGGTTACATAAATCTACACCCGATGTTGTAGACTTCGGTTTTTTTTTTTTTTTTTTTTTTTTAAGAATTAACGCGGTGTCAAGGGATTGCGCGTGTGATGAAGCGACCGAGAATTGCAGAGACATGGGAAGCAGAAGTAAAGGAAGAGATATAGTTACGAGAATTGTTGAAAAAAAATGTCCCGGTCTGCGGTTCGCGGGAAGCCATTAAGGCAATCGAGCAACGCGTAAGCCGTAGTGGAAGAAATCCTAGGGGACCTGACCCACGACTGGTAAGAAATTGTCCCAAAAATACGATGTAGAGAAACTGAAACGGGGATACAGAACTCTACGAAACTTGTCACGTACTGATGGAACTATTTTACCTGCGATGCAAAAGACTTTTGCGTTCGAGATTATTAAGACTAATTTTTACTCCGTTTATTTTTAAGTCCCGAGCTGACTGCTCGCAGCTGACTGACTGAACGTATTAAACTCGATACTGACGCGATGTTATATAAAAAATGATCATTTTAAATAGCTGCAAAACTTAATTGCTTATTAAAAAAAACCTCATTAATTACTCTATCATATTATAGTGCCGGAAGTAAGGAAATATTGTAATAAAATTAATAAGAATGTTAAACAATTGATAATAGTAATTGAAGTCTCGTCGCGTACCGTCAATAAATGAAACGACCCACTACACCCGAAATTATTTGAACTGTTTTATCTATAAATATCCCGGCAGTAGATTGCGCCTGCGGCGTGACTGTTACAAAGTGGAGGTCGCCGACTTACCTTTTTTCTGATATTGGAACACGACAAAGTTGAATACATGGTTTTTCATTTCGTTCAATTGGGTTCGTCTGAGGCGTACACAGAAGCTTGCGAAACTCCTGTTCTCTATAGTACGCGGCAACAGCGAAGCACGTCTGACTCTGACGTCCGATTGATCGCAAACTATCGATAGGGACCCCGCGACTAACCCGATCGGGATTATTGATTTCTTTTCCATTTTTTATATTTTTTTTTTCTATTTTTATCTTCAACGAACACACTTACCGGTCCATCCGGTCGGCACACTCTCGTATCATAAAATATCGAGACATTTCTCAGGCGTACTTTGCTACAAGATCGAGTTTGAAATTCTAACGACCGAAAGATGCCACTATGATAATTCGGGAAATTGCAGTCGGTTGCTATCCCAATTTATATAGAGTCGTACATTATTTTTCATTCAGTGATCGATACTATCGATTAAGATATATACTTTATAAATGTCGATTAATCTTTGCAGCATTGAATTTCTCGTATTTTCCGTGTATTGTGGAATAAAAATAGATATTTTAATGATCTTCAATAGTACAGTTCATTCGGACGAAACGACGCACGCGCCGGAAATATCATTTTTTACTTCGTTAATGCGAAAAGGTTAAGCATTCTATAGAATATTCGAGGGTTCGTCGTCGTTTTCGACTATCTGTCGACTGCCTTAATAATTTTCTCATAATCTCACATAAATTATATTCATCCGTGAAAAGCGAAATTTCGTCTCTTCCTTGACTTCGGAGACAGAACTCCATTCTATCTCTGTTTATCCTTTAGATTTTCGCATTCGTCTCGTCCTTTTCTCTTCTTTCGTTGGCGCTTACAGTCTACGTGCCATCCGGCTTTTCCGACTCCTCTCGTCTGCGGGGCTGTTGAAGCTATACTGCAGCTTGACAGCCGGCGGCAGAAGCACGGAAATTCTAATTGCAGGTTTTCCACGTCTTGGCGATCCACATTGCGTTTACTCACTGTCGTCTGCCGTCCGAAATCAAAACTGTTTTCACTGTTTTTTTATTCCTCTCTTTCATCCTTTCGCCATCTAACAGCACACAATATCTCTCGGCGTTATGCACGACGATATTTCGTTGACTTCGTTATTCTCATAATTTTGCAAAAGTACCAAAAGTAATCTTTCAAATTACTTGAGAAATTCCAGACCCGCAATTATTTTTGGCACACGAATTGTAAACGTATTGTAAACATCGAAATTATGAAAAAATACGGTCTTTTAATTTGTTTGTAATCGTTTTCTGGTCTACAGAGCAAAAAAAAAAATATTCAAAATCGAATCTGTAACATGGGTATCTAATAGATTTACTGTGTACAATTATTGTCATGCAATGTTTCATTAATCAATAAAATTCTTGAATGAAAAAAAAGAAAATATTTGAAGGCGAAATTTTTGTTGGTAACACTGATTAATGTATATATGTACAGTGTTACATGGAAAATCCTTCATGACCACAATAGCCCGGTAACGTCGTTTGTCGAGAATATCGTTGATTCTTTGGATTACCAGTGTTTGTCGAGAGGGAGTGAAATAAAGCAACAGTACCTCCTCAATGCCGCGAACGAGAGTAACAGCGATGTAGGATATGTAACGGGGGCCGTTATACAAAAGAAACAACAAGAAAAGAAAACCCGAGGGGTTATAGAAGTTTGTGTGAGCAAAGCACAGTCCAGATTCAGCAGGGGGTGAACAGCAGCCGTGACTTCGCCCCGCGGTGGCCTCGCAAACGTCACGTTAAACTTCCGTTGTAGCGAGAAACGCGCGCCAGACAGCTGCTAAAGTGAGTGAGAGAAGGAAACGTGCGAATTGGGATTTCTGCGTAAGCGACGTTCCTTCATTGCATTACCGTCGCCCTCGCCGATCGCCGGTTCTGCATCAACAAAACATACTGTTGGCCACACGAGAGTGTTGCCCGTCGTTTTGCGATGTTGAAGGTTGAAATAGAATTGGGTACAACGTGGAGAATCGAGAAGAGAGCTCCTCGGAGGGTTCGGATTTTCTTGCCAGACCTTCTTGCCAAAGGGCCGCCCAATCTTGTCGTCAAGAGCGCGCGTGGCTGCCGCTACGTAACACCAAGAAATAGAAAGATTCTACCTTTCGAAACCTACATCACGGATTTGCCCGTCGTCGACTCTGTGTCTCTCACCGAAATGCGTGGGAAGAAAAGAAAAAAAGAACAAAAAAAAACCCTCTGAAAGTAAGAGTAGTCTGCCAAAAGCGGTGTAGCGACGAGGCAAAGTGAGCTGAACAACCGAATGCCAGCCCTTTCGTCGAGCCTCCGTGACGAATGATGCGTTCTCCCTCCGGGTGTTTCTCCGAAAATTGGACCGAAACCCAAAAATACTTTTACCTTTTCAGACTATAGAGTAGTGCGAGACACACATCGATCAACGGTTCCTATACGAACGAATTCTCTACGGCAATATTTCATAGAATAAATCGATTAGCTAATTTTTTTGAATAAAAATTTATCGATTAATCGGCGATTTTATGAATTTTATATTGCATATGGTTTGATTCTTTTTTTTTTCGCACTATTTCTCACTGTCACTCTTGCAATATCAGTCAGGAATGGGCCGCCGAGCGTTGATACAAAATCGATTGGATTTCCCATTGAATACGTAAAAGAGCAATCCCGGCAGGTAAAATTCGAAAAAAAAGTTTGATAAACGAAGATGGAACAGAGAGAAATCGATTCGATGGCGGGTCGCGGGTGGTGCTGTGGTGGTAGTTTTCACTGTCATTCGGATTAATTCACTACCACTGCTACTATCGTTCGACTCTCGTACCGATTCCTTTGTCCTCAAAGGATTAACATAGAGGGAGAATGAAAGAGAGAAAATGATAGACACAGAAAGTGAGATAGATAAAGGATGAAAGAGGGCACGGTGAGCGCAAGGGGTTAAAGGGAATTGAATCCGGTCCTATCCAACCAATCCTAATTCAACATTTGTCTCTAACCGTTCTCTCATCATCTCCTTTCATCGAGCATTGTTCCTATATATAAAATGGAATGAACATTCACTTCAAACAGTAACAGGATCACCCAGAAGACACTGTAACATTGGAATTGCAACTTCAGCGATGTTTTTTTTTTTTTTTTTTTTTTTTCATCGCATCGAAAACCTCCGTATTTTTTCGTTTCCACCGACATTTCAAAAACGAAAAAGCAAACAAACTAACGAACGAAAATCGATATCGCTGTAACATTAATATCGTCAAACAAACCGAATCGCCCGGAACAAAAAAAAATTCCAACTTTTTCGTTTATTGCTAACACACTTTGTTCAATTTTTACACACGATTTCCTTTGGCCAACAAACGATCGTATGTGAGCATTCACAGCAGCCGCAAAAATTCGTCAGGCCGATGCTCTTCGCGATCGGGCTATGCTTCAGCGTTCAAAGTACAAAGTGAACGCGAACACAACAACGGAGTAGCATCACGTCGAGTCTGTACAGCGAAAAGCATCGAGGCAACACGCTTTGTCTGCTCAACGTGGATAAAATCGGCTTCGTCCGCAAAAACGCATCGGTGAGAGTCTCCTCGCACGTATAAAAAAAAAATACACGCGTGTATCCGGCACGATGAAGCTGATCTGATCTATAAAATATCAGTTTTCACGTAGCGCGTACGTGTGTGCGTGTTGCGCCGCTTGTCACGCTATGCAAAAATACGAGTGGAACAACGATTGTGACGAGGAAAACGTCCATTCGCAAAAAGTATGTTCCGAGGGGAAAAAAAGCGTTTCGATTGCTCGCCGCAGTTACGCAGAGGAACCACTTGGCTTTTTTACACTCAGACGAGGTTTCAGCTAGTGCAGCATTTTATTCGACAATTTTCCAGTGTCGAACTTCGTGGGCGAATAGACCCGGGAGAGTCGTCTGATGCTCGCGATGATCGAAGAACCGCATCGTTTCAGAGCGGTGATGGCGGCGAGCGTATAGAAGCATCTACGTGGTTGAGCGGAAACCAGTGGGAAGAAGAAACATAGGTATAGAATCGAGAAGATCATCCACCTGCTGTATAGCATTAAATGTATGCGCTTTACGTCGAACGGCCATCAATTTTGATGTGAGCTTAGATCCAATCGAACTATCTCTATGCGTCCGCGAACGACTTCCCCGGCGACTCTTTTCCCTATCGTCCCGTAATATTCGCAAAGGGATATTCGTGGTTTTTGCGAGTGTTAACCGATCGGCATCCTATAGCGGAAGGAAGCATATCGCACCTCATCTTTTTATACACTACGGATTTTCTACGTTTCCCCGAAAGGTCTCTCTCGACTCGAAAAGCTGTTCCTTTCGGCTGACTGCAAAACGTTTGGCAGGCTGTCTATTCCACGCTACACGTATCACAGATATTGATGGAAGTGCACTAGTTGTATAATGCTAAAGCGCATCGAATTTAACGGGATTTTTGAATCAACGAGGGCATCGACGTGCATGCATCTCGAACGACTTCTCTCTATAGCTTCTATGCAATATCCGGAGGGATTCTTCGCAACTCGTGTATGATACTCGACGTAATATATTTTGAAAGGCTGTGGCCGATGTATAGAATATTTATTTTCTTGCTGCGGCTTTGGAACGCCTTTTTTTATTTCTTTGAATTTTGGGTGAAAACGCTTGCGACTTTTAACGTTTCAATCGGAGTCCTCTTCGGAAACTCTAAGTTAGGGATACATAAGGGAATCTGCGAAACCTCACGATACATGATTTAGAAACAGACAGGCGAAACTATTTGTATTTTCGAAAATGTTGAATTTGAAATTCATCTCGAGATTTCACGTTGATGAAATTGTCTTCGAAAATCCGCAGAGATTGAAAAATGTCTGTCGAATATTGAAGAATAACAAAGTATATCAACGCAGAAAAAAAAAACTAATCAACACTGCATCACTGTCGTTGTATCGAGGGGGTTGAATCGATTGATCCGGACACATAGAAAATCTCGTGACCCAAATAGACAAAACTAGGCGTCCCTGATATGCACATCTGCGTACCAAGTATCTATGCATGCTTCTTGAACGGTTTAGCGAATATCGCTTAGAATATCTCGGAGGTCTCCTACTGATATTCGCAGCAAGTCTCCGAACACTCGGGTTTCGTATAGTGCGATGTTGCAGAGTACCGAAAGGGGTAGTACACCCCGCAGCGCAATCAAGAGCGGTATGCAAGCCGCGTAGCGAAAGTGGATTTCGGCTCTTTGTATACTTTGAGTAGTCGCGGAACGAAAGAGGAAGGCGAAAGGGGATGAATTTTGGGACCACCGCGAACCTTCCCGCGTTACCCCCGCCAGACTTGTATGCCAAAGTTCTCCAGAACGTGCCAAACGAAACGCTGAAGCTCACGTTGGCTTTCACCACTGCGAAAAGCTTCGCCCGGATGCGAATCTTTTATTCTATTTCTGAAAAGTCGTAATCTTCAGCACGCACTGTTCTACACCAACGGCACTATTCACTCTGTTCCTTCACCCTTTTTTCCGCAAAATGTTTCATTGTTGCTTAACCATCCTGTTCTTTTAACGGGACTACAGTGTTATTGTAGAACTGACGAGAGTTTATGCGGCTTGAAATTCCAGCAGCTTTTCAAACCTCCGCTTTGATTGAAAATGATTCTTTTGTTCCCTATATTTCGTAATGCGTATTGTCCCTTTCGAAAACAGATTCCGAAAAGCGAATATGTTGCGAATTAGCATGCTGTAACTTTCACAAATGTAAGAGATACGGCTTCGGTAGATTGGATATACTCCATTATTATGCTCGTAGTAAACCACCATTGCGGTATCATGATGTATCTTAATTTGTTCGAAGCTATGACAGCAATTAAATGGAAAATACGCTCCTGTTATACGAGCAGAGAATTCGTGAACATGCGTAGTTCCGAAACAGCAATTCGTTTGGTTACCGCAAAAGAGCCCTTGCGTGTTCGTCGGTTTGTGTTAAACACACTATAAAGAATTATAGCGCGCGTTCTACGATAAGGCTGAGTGAATCGAGAGGATACATTTAAAACTTATGGGTAATTTCATCTTCGTAGGGATAACGATGAATTACTCACGGGTGGCTTCCGTTATTGTTCGGAAAATATAAATATCTGGTGTTAAAAAAACTCGGTTTCGAATGCAAACTTTCAATATGTTGGATATTCATTGACGAGTTCGCCGAGTTTAATAAAATTTCGCCCTGCGGCGTTTGGTACGATTGCGTAACACAATCACGTTTATTATCCAACTCTCAGAGCCCCCATGTTATTCATATATGTATGCGTATATATCAGTGTATATCATGTCCGGATATATACAGAACAAACGCCCGTCAGGCGGTATAGATTACGCTTTGACCGGCGCATTTTGCTGCCTGGCCGGTGCGATTTGATATTATTCAATATACCACTGAAAGGACGTATATCGTTTTTGTGTACAATCCGGCGCCATAATTACGACGCACCCATCGCTTCCGATATCGATAGACAAATTAAATTAATATAATCAGACCTGGCAAACAAGGGCTTCGATTCTACACATTCTACACCTGTTTATGAACATAAGTAACGTTGTTTATATTACACAGTGTATATGTGTACATTTCATGAAATCACGCGCTATACGGAGAGAAGACTCTGTAGAATCGCATGCAATTGTAATAAAACATAAAAATAGACACAGATCGCGATAAAAAGAAACTCTGTGCTAAATTTTGTTAAGTGATTTTTTCGTCTTTTCGGAGAACGTCGAATACCAAGGAAATACGCAAATTTATATTTTCACAGTGAAAAGCGTATAACACGCGTTTCTTTGCCTTACAAGCAGTGGAATCCCTTTACATGCTTGTAATACGTGGCGAAAGTGGAACTTTGTAGTAAGGTATGCGTAAATGGCACTTGTAGCATTGTTGCACACTTTTTTAAAACTCTAATTACTTTTACGCGACACTACAGGCATACAAAGGGTGAGTTTTAGTGCATTCCGTACAAAAAGCCATACGTGACGCGCGTGCGACAAAACGAACACTCAACGAAGTTGAAGTTAACAGCACTCATCTTCAACTCGTACAACAGACAGCACTTCCCTTTGGCTCGTGCTACTGTGGTACTCACTTTCGGCTCGTGTGGGAAACTTCCGATCCTTTGTCAAGGGTCCGCTTTTCAGGACTTGGATCACAAAGTACTGTTATTAAGTGTGTAACGTCTGCTTGACATTTTATATGATTGACAAATGAATCAATTGTTTTCCTCTGTATTGCTAAAGTTTTCACCTTTTCATTTTGGACAAAATGTTTAGATTTTTGGATGCAGTATCGTCGTGGCGATTATTTATACAGGTCTGTTGTACATTTTATTGATATTAGAAACTATTGAAATTCTATGGAAAGTGTGAGTATTTGGCGCGGTTTGTGTATTCAGGTGCTCTACAAAGAGCTCTTCCATCTAACCGTCACATTATACTGCAATAACATTGTTAAAACGAGATGAGCGCTTGGAGAGAGAGAGAGAAAGAGAAGAGTGGAAGGCGGGCAACAACACCGATGTCATATAGATATCATCCGTGAATCTTTTGTCTCAGCAGGGATCGCCAAACGCATCACTTCAAATTTGCTTACTTAAGGAGGTTCGGTGGCTGAGAGTTCGTTTCGCATAAGTTCGAGAAAAATGAGAGAGAATTGCAACTACTTCTCGATGGTATAAAAATCTGAAAAAATGCAGGCATATTTAAGGTACTGAAAAGATTAATTTTGCATAATAATAATTCCAAAAAGTTATTAACAAATTCATGAAAAAAAAACTTGTTAAACAAATTAACGGTAACTCAACTTTTTTTTTTTATGAAAATCATTCTTTCATTTTTCTGAATACGTATGAATTTACTCAGATTTTTATCTTGGGTTTGAATTTTTTCTTTTTCTACACATGTTTTCCATATAAAAAAAAAAAATTCAACCCCAAGATAAAAATCTGAAAAAATTCATACGTGTTCAGAAAAATGAAAGAATCATTTTGATAAAAAAAAAAGTTGAGTTACCGTTAATTTGTTTAACAAGTTTTTTTTTCATGAATATATACTATATGTATATATATACACATTGTTTGCCTATAATCAAAGGAAACTTTCTACTCAGTGTGACCCATTGAAAGAAAAATTGAAAAAATATCAGATGAAAAAAAAAAACTTCGATCTTTTATTCTGCGCGTTTTACAGTATTGTTGAAAAAAAAAAAAAAAAAAAAAAAAAACAAAAATCGTACAATTTTACAATCGAAAATTGTAGTTACTCTCGACGAAGAATTTATCGTCCTTGTAGCAACAGATTCGGATAAAATATCGTTCGTAGCAGGTTGAAGTGGATATAAAACTTTGAAGAGTTCGGTGGAAATCTGTACCGGATTTTTATATAGCTATATCGTGTTGTTCGCGATATATACCACGCGATAAATCAGTGCTCGATGGTAACCGAGCGCGAATAAAAATAGCCGATAAATCATGAATTACCGCGAGAATGTACGCATCTCTCTAATGTACGGGGCACAACGTTCAAAAGTCAATCAAACCTCGGGAAACCGGAGAATGAACCATCGTGCAGCTTCAACAGCAGTTTTTCATTCTCGAGTGCACTACGACAAGCGCATCGATATTGGTTTCTCACTCATTCTATGTGACTCTATCTCTCTCATTGCACTCTCGAGACGGTTTATCTTCGTTCGTGAATTTCCTCGACTTATTTAACGTCGGATTTGTTGATAAATCAACGATATAATATTACTTTAGTTTATTACATCCGTCGAAATATTTTCGTTACTAAAACTTTTGCGACAATCGCTCATCTTTATTTTCCTACAATTTTAAATTAATTAAAATCAAATAACATGTACTTTATGCGCATAACTGATGTCTAGTAAAATATAATCTCGTAAAGTTGCGTTGCCAGGAAGATTGAAAAATTTGCAAAATTAATTTAAATTATCTTTGCATCGATGATGAAAACGCGAAGTTGCTATAAACGCTCAATTTTACGCTCGTAGTTTACCTCTCCTCTCGCCGTGACCTCGCCATGCGCGCTTATATCGCCGCCAACTGTTCATTACACGTCTAATAATCCTCCAACTCCGACGTTAATCTTCGTTCCTCATTGTCGAATGAACCGATCTCTCTGCAGCATCTCAACCATCTCTTATACTCGCTCGTGCATAGTCAGCTTCTTCAAACGCGACCCTTTACTTTTAAATCCGTCTCTATTTTCTGCATCGTAAATCCCTGTCTCGGTGGGTATTCTATAGCGAAAATTTCGAGTATTACGATCTTTGCCAGAGAGCGCGAAATTAAAAACAGATCGGACGCTGTATGCAGATAATTCGAACATAAATTATTGATCAATATAGAAATGAGAGATTTAGGAAAACAAAAAACGAATAAACCACAAAAATTGCCCCGGTATACGAAATTCGAGATATTTCTCTAAATTAATTACTTGTTGCCGTAATAATAGAAATATCTCGCGCGATCCGATAAATATTGTTCTTCTCCGTAACTCTATTAAAGGTATAATACCGTGTATCGAAATATCGCTCGATTATTCAAGATAGCTAGCATAATATCGATAACTTAGTCGCCCGCATCGTTCCAATAGCTTTGCGATAAGAACCCGGCCACGATATTATTATGACATTATACAAATATAATACTCTGCATTATATACATATATATATACTATAGCTAATACATGGTATAGATTTTATTCGCGATTTTTCTCGTTTCTCGATTCCCGGATAATCCGCGTGCATATCTATTCGCGTAATAAGCCGAAAAGGAGGGGATCGTCCGTCTATTCTGAAATTCTCATCTTTTTCTTCTCGATATCCGCGCATCGTTTCTCGTGTAATAAAAATGATACGGACGAAGCGCGAGCAATTTTTTTCTCCTTTTTCTCTCCCCTCATTTCTTCGTCACTCTTTTCCCATCGTTTTGTCGTGTTCGAAACGAGAGAAAGATAAAGAGGGATCCAGTTCTTCTCGTCTATTCGGCCCTTTCTCGTCGCCGCGGCTGCCACCCCCGTCTATATATAGAAAACCCTCCCGCGATCTCATCTGTTCTCCGGCAATCCGGCTCGCTTCGCGTCTGCACGGGACACACGAACTGCGACGGCATTTAGTGTAGAAAATTTATTAGCCCCCTCCCCCCTCCCTCCCTCCCTCTCCACGGCTTGAATTCGCGCCTCTCACTCCCGCGAAAGCCTCGAATCGACGAACAAAAGCTCACATTTAACGAGGAATCCATAGCTACGGATTCGTTGGGATTTTCTCTGTGCCGATTTAACGCTTGACGTAGGTACCCCAAAAATAAAGGCATTTTTTGTCAACGAACGCTGATAAAGGCTCGAAAGCAAAAGCGCACAGCGAAAATTCCAAAAGCGTCCTCGTTGAAAGTACCGAATAAGGTCAGTCAAACAACCGTTATATCTGCACGCTTTGTCATACGTTGTAATACAGCGTATATCCCGTGTAAAATTCTGACGATAGAATACTAGTTTGAAGTCAGCGACTGGCAAGTTTTTCGCTGGCAAGTGTTTCGCTCTAGAAAAGCGATATTGGATACCTCGTTAGGATAACTTACGCCTATCTTGATTCTCACATCCTCGTGTAAGAAACCGTAAAACCGTGTCTCTCGCATAAACGATTATATGCTGTTACAATTGTAATATTTGTACAGGATAACAATTATAAGGTAAGGGAGTTCGTAGAGCTGTTTTTAGTTCTATGTCTTTATGCCTCATTCATTCTCCAGATGAGGCATTCTTGCCTCATCTGGACCATAGATGAGCCTTCGATCCCCCGACGACTGCCTTATCGCCGGGGTAGTGGTCGGCCCTCGTTGGTGGGAACTCAAGGGCCTCTTTGTACCCCTAATATAAGCAATGGCGTAGTCGGCATCGAGTGTTACCTCTCTATCGCTAGGCGGTTAAATTTAATGTTGCTTTCTCTCGCGTGAAAAAATACACTAGGCATGTCCTGGCAAGGCTTTGGCTGGAAAATCTGAGTTAAAATGACTTCACTTACGACGCCTCGCAGTTAAGTTCGGCTGGCTTCTCCCTTTCCAGGAAGCAACTAACGAAATTCGTAATTTCTTTCAAGGTGTTTTTGTGTGTTTAGCACGACACGATGTGTTTAGCACGACATCAATCGAGAAAAATAACGACATGCTTCAAAAAATGTCGGCAAATGATTCGTAGAGATGATGAACATTTTGGACGAAATTAAAGTTATTAGGATGTTATCGTCAACCAGAAAGTTAACAACAATCAATAGGTTATTTAAATAACCTAATCGACCAATAATAGTTTATTTAAATAACATTCATCGAGCCAGATGTTGGCTACATGAATGAATGAAATAATGAATGAAATTTGGTTGCATCTGGACAGTGGCGAGTTAAAATTTCTACTCGGGATACGAAATAAATGCATTTTCGGCGTACGCATGAGTAAAAACAATAGCAGCGCTTTGATTCCAATGTTTGAATTTCGAAATTTTTGTAGTTTTCTGAGCAAACGAGCTGCGCATTCATTCGGAACCATTGCGAATTCATTAGCAACAGTTTGAATCAAATTCGCGCGTAGAAAACTAAGCGATTCCATAGATCCCAATGTGAAAAATGGAAGCAACGAATTGCCAAAAAAAAAAAAAAAAGAACGCTTGCACCGTAACCGTGCGATGACTTCGACGTGAGTAATCGTTTCCCAACCGCTGGAGCTCACTGCACCGAAAGCGAATGGTGGAACAATGCTTTCCAACCCCTCCACCGAACGAGAGAGAGCAAAGAGTTGGGCATTAATTCCACTGGCAAGAACAGAGTCTGACCTTATAGTTCAGCTCCAGATCTCTCTCTTTACCTTCAAACTATATTGTGGCCGAATATTGGAAACCACTGGGTTACCAAAAAAAAAAAAAAACCCTTTCGGAAACTTGATTCCCAGTGTGTTACACAAGACTATCGGCGCTCTGTCCGGTTTGCTGTAACTACTTTATTTCCGTCAGAGATTCGTTCAAAAAAAGGTGGGAACAAGTCTCGTTATTAAAGGGAACTAGAAGCGGAATCCAGTTATGAAGTATAAAGAACGTCCAGCATACGGTTTACGTTTGCGGAAAATATCGTGAAGAAGAAATATGCCGTGTCTCGACATATGAGAAAGTGGTTATATCGTGTTTGCGTTGAAAAGGTTCGCGCGCTTCGATAACATAAATCGTGACAAATAATACATTCCCCAACGGACGTCTGTGGAATATGTCGTCTTGCGGGAATCCAATGCCGTTGATACTTTAACAGTACGAATGTCCAGACGTAGACAAGAGCCAAAATAAGCAAACAGAAGTACCGAGCGCAAGAGATACGGAACAATCTAACTTCGTGTGACGCCATCCGATTCGCATGAGATTCAAACCCATCCCTCCCCCAACCAATGCCGTCCTCACTACTGTCTCGCTTGTCCTTCGATCTCGGTACCTCTTCTTTTCATGTGGCCCCCAGACGCCCCGGCAGCACAGGTGGAAACTCTAAACTCGTTCGATCCCGTCGTTCCGAAACGACGTTAGAAAAACATTATTCGACACCGACGGACGGGATATCCGTTGAGCCAATTTCGCGGTGAGTCTAATGCGAAGATGATATATGATTCTCGAGCTTTAACTGTCGTTATCGAAGCGTCTCACGTTATTTATAACCAATTTTTTTCCAGTCCTTTAAGGCGAAATATAATAAAATCGTCTGCTTTTTTGAAATAACAAAAAATTAAATAATTTTCGTAAAATCTCGATAACATTTGTTGATAGTTAACAAATATCTTTTGACTTCATTTGATAGTAATAACTAAATATTTTATTGGCTGTAACCAACTTGAATTTGATTAACTATAAATAAAGTTTTTTCCCATTGTACAGTTGTTTAACGACGTAGCATATGCATTGCAAAGGGTTTACATGATTGTGTAATACTTCGATGATCGTTAGAACAATTCGTTGCAAATGATTCGGGATGAAAAGCCCGAGAGGAAGTAAGAATGGTCCGGTTGGGATGGTCATTTCCGAGGTAAAGTGCGAAGTGTTAGTCCCGTTACCCGAGAGACTGCTAACGAGTTGTCCCTCCGCTGCAAAGCGTAGACGTTTCAAGATGCTTCCGGAACGGAAGAGCTCTCGCTAACTTCGGTACGACCGAGACGACCGTCGACGACGGCGATATTCAATTCCCGAAGATCGATAGGAAGGCAAAAGCATCCTCCGGTCTCTCTATATATCTCTCGCTCTCACTTTTACGACAACGAGAAGACTCCGAGGTTCGCTTGCTGGCTCCGTTAGCTCTCGGATAGCTTCTCGCTAGCGCGCGGGGCAGTTTATTCGTGCGCTCACTACGAACGCGTTCTACTACTCTATTGCTTTCTTACTCTCTCTCACGTTGAAACTTTCGGTCTACCGTACTTCTGTCGACTTCCAGAGGGATACCGCAGCTTCCACCGCTGCCAGAAGAAAAGCTTTTGCCTGGTTGGTGCGACAGACGCCTTCCCTTTCCCGGGACTTTCAGCCAAGTTTTAATGACGATCCGTGCGCCCTTAATTTATAATGTACCTACGCCTTTCAACGGCTGATTCGCGCGTTGGCTCGAGGCGCGAATACTGCTAACCGATGGCTGGACCATCTCGGCTGCGCGAGACATAAATTCAAAAGCTTTTCAATACAAGCCAAAAAACGGGGGTACGGCGAGACCCTTGCGAAAATTTCATATCTTTGTTCTCGATCAACCGACCGAAATGCAACGTAATATTGTGTATTCCACGAGCCACGAAAGTTGGTACTCTCTCGAAAGTTCCAAAAGTTGAGATACTCGGTCGAGATAATAGATCCGACATATTCGAGATCTTGCAGAAGACGAGAGAAAAGTCAGTAAATTGCGTGTATAAAACGCGTCCAAAGCGGCTGTGAAATTTCGTAAAAATAAAAAATATTCAAAAGCTTACGAAATATAAACTAAAGGAACGAGAATATTTTTTTGCACAACACTTGGAAAAATAAATGACGTAACCTCGGGCGATTATATGAAATATCAAGCTTGAGAGGAGAGTATAAAAGCGTATAAAGAGCGACGATACCCCAGTGTAAGGTATAGGAGTTTAACAGAGATCGTTTCGCGCATCAGAGAGATGGCTCAACTGTCTGGTAAAACCCGAAGGAGGCCTGTATATGGTCCACGACGGAAAGCAAGATGTGTAGTAACGGCCGACTTACGGCATATCGCGACAGTATTCATTTTATGAGTCGTTCGTAACGTTCTCGAAGGATAAACGTAGGAAAGTGTACGTAGATAAACGCAATGGCATACCTCGATGGGAAAACGTAGGGACGAAATTACTCGTACCTATAAGCTCGCGAAACTACCGAGAAGTAAAGCAAAACCATAAACAACAGGGCGTCCCAAAATTTATCGACTGAAAAAAAAAATTCAGAGTCGCGTTGACGATTCGAAAAATTAAGTGATTCCTTATACATAGCAATACATAATCTGTATTATGATCTTAATATACGAGAAATATTTTCATATAAATTTTTGCTAAAAAGGGTTACAAAGGGCTTTCGCATGGAGGATCATAGTAGTCTCGGCAAAAAAAAAAACTTTTCGGCAGTCAGGAATGCTTTATAATTTCGTAGGGAATTTCCGTAGCATAACGATGGCTGAAGCTCGATGTCTGCTTGGAAAGACGACGCCTCGAGGAAGCGTCAGTATCAAGGATGAAAGCCGAAAAACTTCGATCGAGCTGACACAGCGAACTGTGTTTGGCGGCAGCAGTAGCAAGCAGCAGATTTCGTACACGTCGAGAGTAACCTAAAGGGTGAAAAAGCGAGATAGGAAACGGAGGAATGAGAGAAGCACGCGACGCAAAAGAACGGGGGGAGAGAGAAAGGGAGAGAGACTGGAGAGCTCCCTGCTTTTGGTTCTCCCGTTTCGCTTTGCGCTCCCTCGCGCCGTGCTTTTCCACTGCAACCCTCCCTGTTTACACGCTTGCACTCACTGTCGACCTCGCATCCGATCCAATCGATTCACCGCATTTTCTAGCTCGCTCTTGTGCTTCTTCCATCCCACCGTTTTCTATCTCGATTGCTATATATATTTTCACCATTTCGCTCTTTCTCTCCCTCCCCGCACGGTGTCTGGCTTCATACTCGCCGTTTCCACTTGCCGCACAGCCAGCTACGGCCACACTTCTCGTTCGCCTTCAACACACTCGCTCTCGTTTTTATTCAACGAAGCTCACGTCTGTGCGTCTTTCTCACGACGAATCAAACTTTTCCAGCAAAAATTCAACGACTCCAAGAACGAAGCGCGGGTATACGAACGAATCGTGCAGTATGCACCGCACTAGACTTTCCCCGCGCCGCTTCGCTTCGGTAGATTCCACATATTTTCTTATACACGAGAGAGAGAGAACTCTCAAGATTGGAATCTCGAACACTTGCTACAGCGGGGAGGAGTACAGAGCTTTTCTAGATACTGGGATGAAAGGGGGAAATATGGCGAAAAGATGTATAAGCGTGAGGACATATGTGCAACGAACTCGAGTGTACTTTCGCGTTTTTACTTTACGAATGGAGAGGAGGAACTCCTCATAATTTAAGTAGTCAAGAACGGTGGAGTGCTCATATATTTTTATTTACCCTTTAGATCCTCCACTTCGACGAATGCATGTGTCCTGAAAGCTCGAAAAATTCGTATGCACATTCGTAACTATTGATGCATCGTAATCAATTTTGAAACGCGTTCGAAATTTCAACAATTTATTCATACAGATCTCGAACGATCGATCGATCATTGATCATCTTCAGGCCAACAAATGACAAGTAGTATAAAATATACGCGCTAACGACGAGTCTCTAATTGGTGTGAAAAATAACACGAGATTATAGATTTCTCGTAAGGGAAACAATTGGCCCATCGAGACCGTCATGTGAGGCGAGGAAGCAGGTGTTTCGATTGTACCAATAACATTTACACAGTCCTCGACGAGTTCACGGTGGAGGTTGCTACGCAACTATCGATAGTTTCGTCTCTCTACTTCGCATTTACTAATTACGAAGGATACCAGATAACGATGAATTTAATTGGCGTGATGTCGCGAAAAATAATCGATCTATAACGAAAAAGAATAAAGGATACAGTTATATTGAAGGGTAAAAACGAATGTGTGAGAGAGAGAGAGAGCGAGAAAGAGAGAGAATGAGAGCGGGAGAGGCCAGGTGGCATTGTGTACCGACAGCGTTAGATACGTAGGAAAGGCAAACACGCCTCGTCGATTGGTTAAAATTGGAGTCCCGCCTGGTCGACAAGTGCAACGAGAGTATCGTGAGGGCAAGAATTGAGGGGAGGGATACCGGCTGCTGCGCCACTGGACCAATTTACTTCGAACCTTTTCCGTACAAACGTTCTATATTGCTCGACGGTACAAAATTTCTCTCGCTCGATGCCTCTGCACTACCTATCTCGCGCTCTCGTTACATACAGTGAGTATGGGTAGCGGAGGAAGGGACGCTCGCGATGTTGCACTGGCTCTCTCGCATTATCCATTATATATATTCCCGTACTCCCGATGTAGTCTCTCGAGGGTAATCCCCCGCGATAAGCCATACGAAACTGCGGGCGCGAGAGGGAACGAACGTCCCGACAGAATCCACGCGGTTTATCCGACCCCGAGAGTTTGTTTGCGATTAGGTCGAACTTTTCGGTACGAAACTAACCGTCCGCGACATACTATGGGAATCCCCCGTTAACTTTAACTGTATGTCGTACATACACGATGATATCGTATGAATGTCACGTGTAAAAAGAAAACAAATGAATGATAAAAAAAAAAAAAAACAACGAAGATACGGAGTGAAATGGCTCGTAATTATGTATGAATGTTAACCTGTTACGCATCGTCAAGTTGAAAAAAATATTTAACAATTACTTCGTTTACTTTTCAACTTATATTTTTCAATGTAATGCGTCAAAATTGAAAATATGAGTCGCGTAATAATAATATATATAGTATAAAAAGTTTGACACTTTTCGCGCGACAAAACATCGCGTTTGAAGTAGATATTCATTTTTTCGAAATACAATTTTTGAAAAACAACCATCCATTTTTTAATATTCTTCGCGAAGGGCGCGTTACAATTAAAATCGAGTCAGCTGGTACATACGATACAATCAGCATGAAATATGTGAATGTGTACAACGGGAACACGTAATTGGGTGTTATGAACTTGTGGGTTGGTGAACGCGTTGGCTTTCAGTCAAAGCTCGTTCGCTCGTACGTTCTCATTGCAACGGAATTCTTTTATGACGAATTCATTAGTAATCAGACCGTTGGCGTCGAGAGTAATTACGAACGACGAGTCGGGGAAACGTTGGGAAAACGAGTGCACATTAGATAGGTATACGGGATACTCTATACATATAGCGTATGTTCACTGCAGTTGTAAGGGCGGATAGAGGAAGGTAGGTGTAAAAAAAACAAAATCTAAGTGCCCGCCTCGAATGCGCCAAACGAAGCTACTTTGGGTCTGAGGGTTGTGAGGCGCGTACCACCCTCGTTTTTCCCGTTCTCCACCGTCGTCGGCTAGCCGGCAGTTACACCGAAAGCTCGGAAAAATCAATATGTCTCGCATTTCCACGGAGAGTGTTTGATAAAGCCGTGTAATGATGCAATATCCGTCGTGTAATACTGAGTAAACACGCGACAAAAATCTCTTTTAAAAAGAAAACCGGTATTATAAAAATGTTCGTGCCGATTTAAGTGGAAGAAAATGTGTATCGAACATCCACCATTTAATTCGCGTTCCGATCGATTGAGATAAATTAATTTCGCGCTATTATACGGTGAAAAGAAATCGGTCGTGTTTTTTCTTTTTTTTTTTCATACCGGATAATAGATTCCCGACTGTCCTTAATCACTTCCGGCGCAATTTTATCTTCATTATTTGGAAAAGTGCTGTCCGACGTCGGGAGCTCGAGCGCATAGAAGAAAAGGATTCTGGAGCTTTCCCCGTTTGACCCGACCTCGATTCTTTCATAATAGATTGAGAAGAAGAAAAAAATCTACAAAGCGCGCGAGAGGAAGTGGCAGGGTAGGGGGAGATCTCGTCTTATCCATATTTGACCATTTTTCCGGTAGCGAGATGGAAAAAATTCTTCGTTTCATTCGCAATTATCTGTTCGTGACTTTTCCTCAATTCCGTCTCGGGGTCTCGCCATTCATTTTTCTTTTTCTTTCACTTTCTCTCGTTCGCTGCAACGAACCAGTAGAGAACACGTGTATATTCCTGTGCTCGACGCTAAGGATACCAAGCCGCAATGACGTAGGACTGTAGTTTCCGTCGAAACGGCCCCGATACATTAATGTTTCAGGAAATGGAACTGCGGCGGAACGTTTCGTTCCGTACCTCGTACCAGAAGCTACTGGATAAATGTATATATACATAGACAACGGTTTAAAGACGGTGGAGGTCCGCAAACCCCGAGTATTCTCTTGCCTCCCCCGCGAGGTTCTCTCCAACTTTCGAAATCGAATTATTCCCGCCGTAAATCCGTAGCCAAATGGTCCAGTCTCTCTCGAAAGATATCCCGAGGGTCTGGCGAGTAACGGTGGGGGAGAAATGAAAGCAAATAGTGGAAAAGGGATAAAATGAGAGTGTGGAGTCTGCACTGCATGTAACAGAAGGGGAGACGTCGATTTTCTTTTTCCCCTTCCCGGTAGTGAATCAATCTTTCCCTGAATTATTTAATTGGATCTATTTATTACAATCCCAAAGTCGACGATTTTATATATTTACCGTATGAACTTTTTCTCTTTTGGACTTCGAATTCTATATCCGGATTGATGTTTTTACGAATGAATGTGTATAGAAAATTGAGAAAAACAGCATTCGGAGAATTACGTGAAAAAATGTTGTTTTTCTATTTTTGTTACGGTTTTATATTTCATTAACTCGATGTGTGGGAAGCCGCTGAATATCGAGAATGAACAAAGTTCGGAGTCGACGAGCGACTGGTTACGTGTGGAAGCTTCGGCTTTCCGGAGAGACTTTCGAGTCCCTCTAGTCGAGAGTGCGGACCACGGTGTTTGCCGATGCTCAACGCGGCGCGCACATCGATGTGTTGTTAATGTCGTGTAACGAGTAAGTTAATGGGCGGGTAGTGTTGAGTATGAATTTCACGGGAAATTCGAGACTAAGGCAGAAGAGCTTCGTTACAGTTGCCGATAATTTCTCCATACCTTCCCTCCTCTCTACATTCTATTCCCTATTTCGCTCAACGATCCATTTCATTCGTTAAAATCTTGTTACTCCGAAAACTATGTTACAAACTTGAAAATTTTACTTTATTAATTAAATTAAACCCCTAATGACGAGTAGACACTTGAGGTCTTAGAGGTATGAAATAGTTTTAGCGTACAATTATTTAATATAAATTTCGAGGACTGAATTTCCGACGAAGAATTTTCGTCTTAGTCGAGATTCCGCGAACTATGATAATAACCAAACGTGAGACACGCGATTATGAAGATTAAAAAAATCTTAATTAAAAATTCACGCCAAAGATCGAGCCTTAGCGATATTTCATCCCCTTGCAGTAGCAAAATATAATGAGGGTAAAAAAATTATTATTATTATTATTTTTTTTCGAACACAGTCGACCAATTAAAATATCCAAGCTTCTCGTGTAAAGAACATTTTCAACATGCCGCCATTGTATGACGAAAGAGAGAGAGAGTTTCGTTTGCACTTACCCCGTAAAGTGAACTGGAAGGAAAAAAGGACTGTGGGAGAGACCGTCATGGCATGAAAGGGAAAGATATCGCCTTGACCCGTTCTTCGTTCTACCGTATGTACCGTAACTACCTGAATACCTGCAACACGTGAAGAGAAGAAAAAAAAAGAAGTTGCATATGCGATAAGGAAGTTAAAGAACGCCCCAACAATCGAGTCAAGTACGCCATTACGCTGAATGCTCGCATTGTTGGAAGTAGACGAGCGCGTGGCGTACCTGCGTTTTACTATAGACGTATATACATACATGTATATACGGGTAGTGTGTAACTGAGCCAACAATTCGGCAGCGGCAGGGTTGAGTACCCTACCCGGATAACAGTAGCAAGCCGCTATTTCCATGGCTAAGCTATAACAACTCCAGTGCCATTGCAAGACGGTATATTACATTACACACATTTTTACCGGATTGCATTATCCGTCGAGTGTGAATAACAACGGATCGTAAATGGACGTTACTCCGTTAATGACGATGCGCAAAAAGAAAAAAAAAATACGAAATCATAAAGAGTTTAGTATCAATATGATTAACCAATTAATGACTAACGAATAATTTGGGTAATTCATTCAATCTCCGTTCACACTGAGCCTTTTTGATCCAAACGACGATTGAGGCTCGAGGACAACGATCCAATTAAACTTCCTGTTTCGTTTGGCTATAATTGGATAGTGCAATATTTCATTCTAATTACAGTGTCAATTATGTCGTCGGTGATTATTTCACAGCGGTATGAGATGCGATTCGTCAAAGGCGTAACTTTGCGTTTCCACCAAATGCATCAGAATAGTTTTTTTTTTTTTTAGTTAATAATTATTCTTGGATTGCCTGATGACCGTACGAAACGAAGGCTCGTAATTTGTTTTGCTAATGAGAGCCGCAAAAAGTAACAAAGCGACGATGGTTTATCATATTCAAACTCTTGTACAATAAAAAATATACATATATATATTTCGAACAAAATTGTACGAAAATAATGAGGGACTTGGTTTATCGGGCGATTTTTTTTTCGAGGCGAATATCTACTTCACCTCGTTACGCGTTGAAACAATTTTTCCGAAGCTTGTAAAATATGTCGGGCGGCATTGTCCTAAAATCCAGCCCTCGAGCGGTAGTGGCGGCAGTAGATTCGGTGGCTCTTGGTCGGCCCCGACACTAACGCTCTGTACGGGGGTACAATGTTCCGCTCCGGGGCTTGTAAAAGGTGGCCACCCAACACACATTTTATTACCACAGCGGGTAGACCTTTACCATTGTAATGTAAATAGCAGGCGATCGTATCTTCGCCTGGACGATTCTCCGTTGTGAGAGAGTGGAATATAGGAGGATAGAATGAGAAAAAGAACACGTGAGCCTAAAGCTCAGAACCACCAACGAACGACTAGGAACGTCGTGTAAATCGTAAAGAATACAAGTTCAACTCTTATCGGTAAGAATAGCGAAGGCCGCGTGGTATACTCTTATTTCACTTTTTTCCTTGCCGTTCGCCCGCGGATATCGCATCGAGAAAAGAACAAATTTCGCTTTTGCTTCCTCAAGCAGAGCACCCAAACGAAAAGGCGTACAGGCAAAGTAAAGAAATCTACTAGCAAATGATGCCCCTCGGTCTGTGAACTGTATTTTTTTTTTTTTTCCTATTCTTTCGAGAACGCATGTAATGTCTGCAACGAACAGTCAAAGATTGCATCCTCCAACGCTGATAGCCACGTAACCAAAGCTTACAAACATCAAAAGAACGAAGCTGTACGGAGCTCAGTTGCTCGAGAAATCAAAAGCGCGCGCCGTAGCATTACCTTCAACACAGAAAAACAGCGCATGGCTATTCGTGGCGAGATAAATAGAACTGGTTGACGAAATAAGCGGTTTTCTGGAAAAGTACTCGAAGTCGAAAAAGCTTAATGCCACTAGAAGGCTTAATGCGCATTTCATTTCGTGGAAGACTGCCTCTAATTAATGAGGGATAATGAGTGTGGGCTTTCGAGGGAAGTGGCACAATTCGTCGGTTTGTGAATATTGAGAGACGTGGAAAAATGACGAAAACAATTGGGTACAAGGACCACGCGATCGTTGTAAAAAAAAAGAAAATAAAGAGAGGTCACGGCTAATTCGGAGTTTATGCGACACAAAAGATTGAGTTTTTATTCGATTTATTGTGAAATACCTAACCGATACCTAAACCGTTAAATGAAAAACAAAAATTTTCATTCCAAAATGAAATACGAAATATTAAAACAATAACATTCATATTTTCGCGTTCTTTAGAAATTTTTCCGTATTTTTCGATCACGCGATGGTTGAACTGTCGCGGAATGACGAATGCGATACATTGGTAAACCGAACAATGAAAACAAAAATGTTTATTTATCGAGAAAACATAAAATAAAAATCACCGAACGTGTAAAACGTTCGACGAATAACCATTCGAATCTAAAACCGATATAGGTGTTGCGAGTCCTATGAGGCATTGACGATGGTTTCGAGTGTAGAAAAAAAAAAATTCACTGGTCACTGATTCGTTATACGACAAACATACCGGAATTCTCTCACGGTATTAACAATCGATACGCAATTTCGGCTACATTTCACAGGAGTGGAAGAGAGAGAGAGTGAGAGTGAGAGACGATTTTGCCCGACAAAATATGAGAATCGGCGTTGCGAATCGAACGATACAGGGGTGAGCGAGAAGGACACAGACGGCGGGTCGTCGCCAGACAGGAAGGAACAGATATTCGATTGCAAAATTGCGAATGCATATTTTGCATATATATCCAATTCGGGGTACGAATACCGAAGCTTTCGACTTACGGACGAATGAATTTTACCACGTGGCCAGTGCCATCGAGGTAAACGAGGTTTTCCGTAATAACAGAGCAAAGCAATAAAAAAAAAAAAAAAAAAACAAAAAACAAAAAACAAAAATGTTGCAATAAATTAATGAATTCAAACGAGCGATCGATTGGTTGAGTTATAATCATTGAGTAATCAGTGTACAGTGGCTAAACCTCCCGGACAGTTTTCTCATCCTCCATATGCCCGCCAACGGGCTTTTTCTTATCGAGAATTATTCTTTTATCGATTATGCAAAATCGTCGAGACCCTCATGGGGTGTGGCGACTGTAGGGACTGCGGGCAGCGTGGGTGATTCCACATCGGTGTGTTTCGATATTGCTTTCGTATCGAAGGGTCTGGCCTCTCCCTCCCTCCCCATAGCTCTCACTCTCTCGTCCGATACGACTTTGCATTCTGGCAAGCGCGCGTCACGTCAATCAGAAACGAATTAATCGAATCCGATCGATCTTTCGGCGGTGGCTCGACGAGAGTGCCGGCGATATCCAGTACGCGAACATCAGTATACCATCGGGTTCGCGCCATGTTCACGCGTGATGTAACCATGCAAATACTCTCGGGGTCGGCCAACCCCTAACGATTTCCATTCGATATATATGTCCCTCTTGCTTGCTCTCTCTGGAACCCTCGAAATGACGTTACCGTACCCGCTGCTCGACTACGCTACGTGTATTTGTTTGCGAGGCCTGAATCGGTGCTCGGATCGGGCGACCCAGAGGCAACCATAAACGTACGTCGAGTGTAGTAGGCTGTCTAGTAGGTAACTACATGAATGTATATAGTATTGCTATATTTATGTATGTATACCCTCTACTAGTGTACTGGTCACCATGCATGTTTATTCATACGGCATACATATACATTAGACAAAATATATACGATATTGAGATACACGAGATAAACCTAAAGATAAGGCTATTCGCAATTCCTGGATTTTCAGTGATCCAAAATATTAGATATATGTCTGTGGTTATTTGTTACTGCAATCGTAGAAATGGGTTCTGGTGACACAATAAACATCGCGAATGTGTTATCGATCGATAGGATAGAATTCAGAAGGAATAAAGTTCTATTAGTGTCGATATAAGGATATAAGGTTAATAATACCGATGGAATTGTCGTCTTGATTAAAGTTTTTTGCATGTCAAACAATCGTATTCTACTGTTTTTCATAATAATTCATAATTAATAATAATAGTTATTTAAGCTGTAACAACGTACGAATTTACGAAAATCGAAAGAGTTTTGGAGGAAAATACGAGCGGTAAATTCTGTTTCCATTGCCTAAATGCCCCTTGAGCCGTTAATTACGTATATTTTTGTTTGACTCAGTCAGCGTGCACTTATTTGGACTCTCCGTGTCTGGTCCGGCTTCGGTCCGTATGGGTCCCTAATACTTGTAAGAATGTTTTCACTCGTACGTGTGCAGCGAGACGTGTGTTGGCGGGAGGCGAGCGTGAGAAACGATCGTACGACTAGCGATGCTCGAAACGTCGAAAAACCGCGAGAGTACACCGGTCAGGCGTAGCCGAGCGCATCCGAACTTTCGGTCCAAGCGAGAGGGTAATCGGATTCGGAGGCGACTGGCACAGGCACTGACCACTCGGATTAGGTTGACTCTTTGCCCTCTATCCTCTTTTTACCTCTCTGCTCTCGTAACGTATTTCGAACGGCCCGAGAGTTCTCGCTCTCTCACATTTTATCTCACGTGTATACACCCTCCCCGTGCATCGTCTGCATCGTTCTCGACATTGTACGTACGCTCACGTCGAACTTGTGGACCAATATATATGTATTTGTATATATCCCATCTACGTAACGTTCCTCTAATGCTTTTCCACGTTCACTCTGAACGGCACATTGCTCGCTCACGGGTTTTTCCTGTTGGTATTTGCCAACGTTCGTGTGCACCGCTATGGCCTGGTAATTTTCGTTTCAAATGCCGAACGAGAGAGGCTAACAAACGAACTTAATCCAGAAACGGGGGGGTCGAGGTGCGGCTTCGCTAGTCGGACAGCTCACTACCGCTTCCAACGATGCCAGACACCGTATCTATGCGATATATATATCTATCCATCTGGTACCTTCGACCAATGGTCGTTAGTTTACCCAACCAGCAGATTTTTCTCCTATATTCTATCTGTTTCATCGTGAAGCCTGCTATTGTCACATTTGAACAATGCGTTCGCAAAACTTTTGACGACTCTTTCAACTTTCGGATGGTTATTTCATTAGGTTTTTGTTATATCAGCGTTACCTTTGGAAGCTAATAAAATGAACTCTCGAAGGGTATTGCATGATTGACTGTAGCTTGCTTCTCGTTTATCGAACAAACTTCTAGAAAAAGAATGCTACGAGGTTACAGGTATTCAAAGCAAGCATATTGAGTTACTATAAAGACATCGGATGCTGGCAGACAAAATAGTTTATCGTCAGATTTTTCTCCATTTTCGTGACAGCGGTTTTCTCTTTTGAATTACTAGCGCAGTATTACATTTTCGTTGGTGTACAGTTAATTCGCCAAAGCTTTCGCTACGATAGCTCTTCGTTCGGAGAAAATCAGTGTGGTATACAGGCTCTCGCGCTTGTCGTAAGTTTTGTATTCGCGTCATTGCCTTCTGGTCCCCGCGACAATACGAATGGTACAAGTTACCGCGATAAAAACGGTACGAGGTATACCGAGGGGCGGTGGAGGTAGTTTCGTGAGAGACTTTTGGATGTCGGGAGCTCAACGCTTTCGTTCCGCCAATGGACCACAGCCCACACTGTACCCCTGTTACAAGGGAATGCTGTAGTCCGTATGTAGCAGAGAAGTCTCGAACGGACACACATGGGGGAGCGCCGAAAACGTGCGGGAAACCATCGGAAATCAATAAACGCAATCTGCTCGCTTACGGACCACGGGCACCTATATGCCATAACGTTTGGCAATGGTTCGCGTGGTCGAGGGAGAGTGAGTTCCGAGATGAAAGAGAGGGTGAGATAGAGAGTGTATGACGAAACGAAAGAGAGGCAACACGGGCGACCTCCAGTGTGACTGACATGCCGTTATGCGAATTTCCTTGTTGACAGATCCCCGAGAGTTTCGTGACCTTAGCGCTCTGCCAAAGCTGCTACGTTCTCCTACGGTTCTACATTGCAGCTGATGGGTGTGCACCCGGTGCCAGCGGGGAGAACACTGCATCCACAGACAGGTCTAAAATTTGCGTCGCACGGTATATCTACACACATAGGTGTAGCTTGGGTACACATACCAATCGATCGATATTATGGAAATCCAAATTCAATGGCCCGGCACCGTTGTCGCCGTCGTCGTCCGCACACATCCCGGACCTATGCTATAACGGATTGGCAAGACGAAGCTACGATAATCGCTCGTATTATTGCACCGCGCATATTCGATCTGTCGATTTGAATTGCTGTTGTGGATTAAACTGGTATCAAACGTACGTTACACGATGGTACATTAATCCTTTTCACACTCGAAGTCGGTAATCACACGAAAGTGACGAATTTATCGTATAGAAATATTCATTAGTTTCAATAATTCATACGACACAAGAGAAATTTCAGCTCAAATTTCATTAAATAACAATTATAACTATAGCGCAATTTCGAACGAAATGAACAGAAGTAAAAACCTATATATTTGAAATTCCCGATGACCTCTCTACAGGTATTGTGCACTCGCTGTAAAACCTTCGTTATTGAAGATCAATATTACATTTTTTTAATATTTCACGTACATCAATATTGTATATTTAATTAAATTTAAAAGAAAAAAGTATTTTCGTTATTTATTCTGTCACCGTTCGCCCGCGGAATCGAAGAATTTCCATAAAAAATGAACGAATCCGTTAATCCGATAGTTTTGAGAGCATTGAGAGCTTTTTGACGATAAACTCGAGTTTCTTTGCATCAGCCTATCCATGCCATTCCTCTTTTTCGTGAAGAATATCGCATTTCCGATATCTACGGTATAATACAGTACTGTATAGCAGTACCAAAGCCAGATCGTCGTCGACGTGCAAGCGAGTGTTCGCACGCTTCGCACATGACGATCGGGAGAGGCGAATCCAAGAATAACGTAGCAGTGGCAGAGAGTATAGGAGTGTATATAGTATCGGAGAGGAGAGAAGGTGGCGTATATACGGAAACGTGGGAAGGGACCAAGCGTCGAGAGTGAGTGATCCCGGTGAATACGAGAAAACGATAAGGTATAACGAGAGAGGAATGGTATTCGCTCTACATCGGTGTGCTGCTGCTGCTGCTGCTGCTACTGCTGCTGCTACTGCGGGATCTCTCGATTCTCGAAAGCGAATCGTGCGCGCATCGTGCACGCGATAGCCAAGGCAGATCTCTATCTATCTCTCTCGATATTTCACCTCTCTTTTCTTCAATCCCCCTTCATCCGCGCCAAGCGTCGCTTTCTCACTCTGGACGTACGAGAGATCCTTCAGACCGAACGTGACACGTTGATAGCTACTCGGCGTAGAGGCTCACTCTCACTATTCCTTCTTGTGGCCTCCCCCGTCGCAGGGGATGAAAAAGAAAGAAGAATGAACCGAGCGTGGAAACCCTCAGCGATATACGACCGCTACGAGCAACTGTAGAAGCACACAGGATGCCTTGCACCCTACACGATCTCGTTTCTCGTACGCCTTTGCTTTTCTTTTTCTTACTATATTTATTCCTCTCTCGTAAGGCGTAAAGTATAAAAAATAAAAACCGAAACAAGCGCAAAAGTATCGTATTAAAAAAAAAAAAATTGCATTAAAATTTTTACGGGAATAAAGGTTTTGTGAGTTGGAAAGAGGAAAATCGTTTTTAGCAATAATTTTGAGCAATTTAAAGGGGTCGTTCTCCTAATTTTACGGACAAAGGCTAAGGGTGGGAACGGAGTTTGATCCTTGAATTTTTTTACTTAAATTTATTCGATACTCTGAACCATTCGGAACGTAACGTTTTTTTATGTCTTCGACTATATGACTGCATGTTTACCTACTTAATTTTTCTTCTTCCATTCTGTATATATATATTTTTTTTTATATACTCGAAAGTATACGCATACATACTTTTCATAGAACATTCTCCATTGCCATATCTAGTGGTTTCATATAAATGTACATATGCATCCACGTGTTTGATACGTATGTGTATTTTATAACTTTTTCCCTATCCCACGACTTTTGGCTGCACTTCGCTGAACCTTTTCTCACTCCGTTATATTTTCACGTTTGTCGGGCAATGCGAACGGCGTATCGCGAATTGCAGAACTTACGCTTACCCTCGTTTCAGACCGCATCGGCGGCAAAAAGTCAGCGGGGGTATAAAAACGAGAGAAAGAAAGGATGAGGAGAAGAAGAAGCCAGAAGCCAAACTCGACTAGTCTTGCATTATAGCACCGTGGAACTGCGAGAGGGATAAGGAGCGAAAAGGAAACTATACACAGAGCGCAAAAGTTTTCATGAGGATTATAGGAGAACAACGAGAAAGAGGCAAGTAGGGTGAGAGAGACTCGATGGTTTGCGGTAGCGATGTAAATAAAGCCGCCACCGCCACTGCTACCCCTTAGGCAACGAGCGACTTATATAACTCAAACTTCACGGAAGAATATAGGAATATGGGTCGACGGGATACGTGGCTATGCGAGAGCTCGTGCTTCTCTTATCCCGCAACGTCCCGTCGTTCTACCAACTTGCCACTGCTGTTGCTGCTGCATCACTTTTCACAGCACGGAGTGCGCAACTCAATTAGCTACCGCGAAGGATAATCGTTACTGAGGTCTTTTGCCTGCGGCTCTTACCGGGACCTTCTTTCTCGAAGAAGACAATTTTTTTGATTCCTTTTTTTTTTTTTTTTTACAAAATTGCATTTCCAATTGGATGAGTTTTAATATTGCTCCTTGGTGAAGTTTTTTTTATTTAATAGAGGCAACAATTTGCAAACAAAAAAGACTATTGCAATTGTCAACTGCTATTAAAAATTAATATTCGATCAGTTAAGATGATCTGTCGATACCTTTAGTAGATCTTTAATACAATGTTATGATTATTTTATCTCCTTTAAGTTCCAAGTTGAAGGAAATCGGTACGTATTGTTACTCCCGTAATGAAAACAAACGGAAAATAATTGGTTTGTATAAATACGAGAAAAATCCATTGTATTTGCACAAATGTTTTGTTACGTATATTCTCACAATAGCTGCCACGAGTTAACATGGAGATACAAGAAAAGATAAACAAAACCCCGCCAACCGTCATTATTTCACCGGTTATATTTTTTTTCGTATCTTTTTACATTTCCGAAAAAAATATCAATAATCGACCTACATAGCCACGTTTGCATGAATATCATTTTCACGAAAATGTGTAAAAGCCGAAAAAGAAAAAGCAGCGAGTATTATGGTAGCTTCGACCTCCCTTCGTCAGTTTTCCGCGAAAAGCTGGAGAAGGGTGAAACGGAAGGCGAGGTCGGGAGAGAAGTGAACGTGCGTGGAAAGCCGATACGGGGGAATCCCCGCGCTCGCGTTCCTCGCTACTCTCAGCGCGTTCGCCAACGGCATATTCCAGCAGCCCTTTTCCCGGCGCGCCCTTTCTGCCTCTGACTCTCGGTATATATACCGAGAAATAATAGAGGCATTTCGTGGACCACTTCATTTGCTATTCTATTACTGAACTATTTCTATCTTGGCGAGAGTAGCAAACGGTATATAGGAGGCGGGTGAGGATCCTTGCTTCTGTCGCTGAGCGTCTGCCTCTGATGCGGAGAAACGTGAGAGAAACCGTCGCGATCTTAGAACGACAGCGAATGCCACTCGTTCTCTCTCCACTCAAAGCTTCTCTGTATATAGCAACTTATTTCAGGAATGCGCAATTCAATGAAATAAAAATCTGCGATACACGACGGCGTGACGACGCTTCGGAGCATTTAAAAAGTAACGACGGGGAGCGAAATAAAAATTTCTTTCAGTTCAATTAATCTAACAGCCGAATAGGAAAAACGTCGAGTAAAATTGTTGTGCTATTTACAATTACGAATCATAACCAAGTGCGGGGTGTGTCGATCAAATTTACGCATGAAAGGCTCGAAAGTTTCGTCGAAAAAAACAGACGACACGACGCGTTAATCCATTGGGGATGAATGCACCGAAGCGCCGGTTATGTTTTAGTTTTTATTTTTCGCGCGTTCAATAGTCGTATCATCGAGAAAACAGGGAACCGGAACGATTGAAAAGAAACGAAGTAAATAATGAATAACGCGGCAAAAACGCGCGAGTCAGACATTCTCGCACCGCATACATTCTACATGATGATATGAGAACGAATATATATTTTCCAGCGTTCGCAACAATCGCGCACAGCACATTCGCATGTACCTTCTGACGCATCCGTTCCCGAGGTGGGATAAATTTCGCTTGTTTTATTTTTTTGTTTGTTTTTTGCTGTTTCCGCGGAACAGGCATTCTGGGATTAACCGTGTCATCCAGCATTCGACGATGCATAGTAACTTCCAACACTTTTTTTTCTCACTTTTGCTACGTCCTCTTGTCGCTTCGTTCTCTACCACAATAGCGTATATATCGCAAAAGATTATACGTTTACCCCAATACTTTTTTTTTTTTCATTTTTTCTTACGCATCTCATATCTATTACCGATAAAATATTTCCGCGTAAAATTTAATCAGTAACTCTCAAGCGACGGAGAACACTCGCTTCCGGTGTGGCAGAGGAAGTGATGCGGTTGTCATTAATAAACCCCCAAATCGCGAAGTTCAACTCCATCGGCCGGAAATGATCCACGAATAATCCGGATACGAGAACGAGATTTCCGGCTGTTTCACGTTTCGCAATACCAAGCCGATATTTTCGGTCGTACTATCAGTAGAATACTGTAATAATCAAGTAATCAATGAACTTAACGAGATTAACTAAATATTTCCGGAAAAGCGACGCAATGTCCGAATTATACGACTGTCGGTTTAATTGACTTCGTCTAATAGTAATAATTAATCATATTTCGGTCCGCGGATTGATTCGCTTGAGGGTCCGTCCTAATAAACAAATAATTCCATTTAATGCGTTCATATGTATTCCCCAGTTGATTAATGGACTTAACTATTTATTTAACTAAAGGGAAATTATATTTCCCAGTAACCTTATAAAACACGATCGGATGTCGCGAGTCGATATAAATTCGATAATTATCAGGGATATAGTAAACTCTATGTAGATAAGGTCTTCTCGTAACTCCTTTCAGCAAATACGATCCATTCATGTGAAGCTATGGGTGCCGAGATAAACTTTCCATATACATATATATATATATGTATATCTCTGGTTACTATATCTTTGGCGCTCTTCGACCCCCCGCTCGGCCATCAAGAGCATTCGGAGGCAATATCTGTCGGCGAAGTTTTCAGGAAGTGGCGAGAGTGGGATACGACGGAGGGTTCCCTTTTTTCCAAACCTCCCCCCGACTCACACCACTCAGCCCGCGTCCTGTGCACGCGAGGCACCAACCGTAGCCTTATTCTACTTCACGTACGTTTCTTCATTTTTTTCCTTCCTTCTCTCTTCTCCTCTTCCACTTTTCTTCCTCTCAAACACGCGGAGGGAGTCTTATTTAACGAGAATGGAGGTATCCGGGTCGTGTGAATTGGCTACGTTTCAAGCCTCCCAAGCAGTCTCGCAATTCTACCCTTCTCTTTCCCTCTATATATACTCCCGAACGGTGGAGAAAGCTCTCTCGCGAACTCTCGAGCTTCGCGGATTCAACCGGCAGCCAAAGCCTTTAGTTCTCTCTATCGTGAAGTGGGTCATTTTTGGTACTTCAACATTCTCGAAGAATCTCCTCCGTGCACCTTTGCTATAACTATCATATTAAATTAATCTTTTTAAGGGCCCCAAGATCGACGTAGCCAATTTCATGAGAACCGTGGGTGTCCACGTGAAATTACATGAAATTATAATTTCTTAAAATTTCTCGAGTACCGAGAGCGCAATGTTGGGTAAAGAAGAAAAAAAAAAAAAACACGCGAAGAGACTTGAAAATTAATTATGATCACGTTAACAATGTTTATTGCCGAAATAATTGGAAAAAATGTGTGCATAACACGGAAAAGTTTATTTTTGCAAACATTTAATTGTTTGGATGGTGGTAATCGCTTTTTGGATCGTCCAGGCGGAGCCTAACAATCTCAAGTTTCCCGGGGGAGGGGAGGGAGAGTCTGCGTCTATAACATGCAAATTAGCCAGCGTGCACGTTGTAATGAATTGTAAACCTCGTTGGATCGCGCTATAATACTATGTGCCGCGAGTAATTAGACGACGAAGGTGGTGCGCGCACCGCGTGCTCTAGAGATGCTGCAAAGCTCCACAGTGTACTCTCTCTCACCTCTGTTTCTGCAGCAACATCAGCACCAGTGGCGGTGTAAACTGATAACGTTATCTCGCTGCGTCCACTTACGAATGTGGTTTCTCAAGATTCGCTTCAGACCCGGGAACGCTTACAATTTTGCATCAACCAAACGTTGAATTTGGCTTAACTTGCCAATTAACACGCTTGTGTAAGACACGACGAAATTGCATGCGATTCTTTTCGTTTACACAAATTTCCCGATTGTTCCATACTGTTTTCCGCTTGAAACAACTATATGTTGTAAAAAAGGAGTTAATTAACGAATAAACTGTTAATTAATAAATACAATGAAATATCTTACTTGACACACAAATTACGAAGATCTTTCATCAAACATCTCAATCTGTGATGAAGAATCAACTGTGTCGCAATCATTTTCATTGAATCGTTGTTATTATTGTTACGAAATTCATAAAGTCGTAAGTCCGATATCGCGCAGTTACCGGATGCGACACTGTCGTTCGATTGAATCGCGAAACTCTCGCTACTTTTGTCGGGTCCTTCGCGGACTGTATTCGAAACAAGTAAGTCTGATATTATAATCGATAAATACGAGAGGGTGAGGCACTGTCTGGAGCTCAGCCAAGAATAACACAGAGGTACGGCGTCTCGGCACACGCCTAGAGGTTGTCGAGTTCCCTGCTGCATCTTCGTTTCGCTTTCATCTCAATCATAATCCTTCTCTCCCTGTAGATGAGCTCTACTGGTCCATCTCAGCTTTCTCCCAGCTATCTCTATCGTTCTCCGACTTGCCCTTAACTTCCCTCGACAAAACAAACTTCGAGTGCCACCCGACGAACTCAAAATACTCTCCGTCACCCTCTCACCCTCTCAGTCACCTTCATCCTCCAACATTCTCACCTTCTGTGCGGCAATCACCCTTATATACGATATACAGTGGGTATAATGTATATGTATTGTTAGCCACTACCACTGTGGCCGATTTATCTTCAATCTCCGGTAGATACTCGTCAACTTCTCTCCACGCTATCCTTCCATCTTCGCCCAACCATCCATCCTCATCTCTTAATTATCGAACGCGAAACTGTCGGATAATTGGTCTCGAGAGACCGGATAACAATCTCATTCTTTCTCGGAATCTTTTTCTTTGTGTTTATTATTATCAAGAATAAAACGAGATATTAATGAGTGGCGTGATCGAAATTTTGTAGTAAAATGCAAAAAAAAAAAAAATTCGTCTTTAGATCTTTTCATTTTTCTATCTATTTTTCTTTGTATCCTTCGAATCTTTCTTTTAACATTTTTTTTTTCGTATATGCGATAAAAATATTTCGTCGTAGAAAATTGAAAGGAAAACTCTGTTCGTTTAGGCCAACTTTGTCTCGTCTCGTACAGATATAGTATAGGTACAGTGAGTGTCTGCTATATTATAGTGCGGAGCTATCATAGCTCTCTCGTGTACGGTAGTACTGTATCAGGAGTTTATGCACACCGTTGAACTTTGCCAGGTTTATAGGTAGGGCACTCGACAGTTTCACTATTTACACACGCGAGTGTGCGCACCTGAGAAAAGCGTTGACAAAGTTTTGGGGGTCTGAATGATCGACGATCACGAGAGGCAAAACTTTGTCAATTCACTTTTCACTGTCGATAAATTTGCACTTTCGGCGATACTGCCCTGAGGGAAGCGGTGGCACGGTATTTGCTTTTTCTTGCAACCCCCATCGCCACCCCCCATAGCGCTTTTAACTTCGACGTGACACGCTTCGGTTGTACACTCGATACAGTGAGATATATGTTCGTGTTTGTAAAACATAAAATACGAAACTCTAGTGCGATACCAGGTGCGATGTTATACCCGCTGAAGTTTGTCGTCAATGATCATCAATCGCGCGCGATGTTTAATACTATGGAAAATTAAATTGTCCGACACACGTATAGCATCGATCGTTTCGTCTCGAGGATCGATTTATCCAAACAAAAGCCGAGCCGCGCTTTGAAATTATCATTTTGACGACCCATTGTCATAGTGACGATGCGAGCAGGTGCACTAGACGCACACGAATGTACAATTCCACGTGAAAATATACGTTTCTCTGTTTTCCGAATGGGAGCTTTCAATCTCTATTGATAATTCCCATCGATACTATTGCTGACAACGGCAAATTTCATATTCTCTGCTTTCCCAGATGAACCATCTGGCAAAGCGGTAAAAAGTCTCAAAAAAAAAGCGATAAAATAACCATTTTTCGACGAATTTCGAGCTGTTAATTGCACGATAGATCGCTCTTCTGTGTACAACGTAAATAGGTTGTTGCGTATGTTTTACTATGGCTATTAACTTGTAGTTAACGATGTGATAGACTTTGAAAAAAAAATTAAACTTAAGCTAAGAACGTTGAAGTTATGAATTATTCAGTGGCTTAGCTGGAAAATCACTTGATAAATTTGTAAAATACAATCATTTATATTGCAGAAACGAGGCGCGTACCCCGAGAGTTTAGTCGTGCAAAGTAGATACCACGAGCGGGACGAACGGCGTTGAAAAATAAAATGAAGTAAGTACGAACGATGAAAAGAAAGAAAAGCGGTGGAAAGCAATAGCGAAAAAAAAAGGTCGAGAAGGATGAAAATCCAAACGGTTCCCCAGACTCAGCTTGTTTAGCTCGAGAGGAACAGAGAGGGAAAGAGAGGAGGGGAGGGACCGAGATTGGGAGGGAACAAGAGAGCTCGACATAGAGAGAATACCGTACACTGTGCCGATCTCATTAATTCCGGTATTCCGCGAGCTCCGAGCGAGAAAATTAATGAGATTGTTCTTGCTACCCCTCGGCGCACACCGGGTGCACCAACTGCCGTTCGCATAGCAACTCCATTGCTATATACCTGCCGGCATACTACAACAGTACACCGCTCTATACGTACTGTGCTTTCGACACTCGTGTGTCACGATGCGTCTCGGATTTGCAAAAGGACTCGAAACTTGTCTACTTGCCTGCCTCTTCGCCGTATTACTTTATGCGTAATACGATGAGCATTTGGCGATGCATCTAATTCCGTACAAATTGTCTGTTAGCAAAGGAGAGAGAATCTCCAACAATTCGAGATGAATTCGTTCGAGAAATATTCTTCAACGTACAATAATAGCGATATCCACTTTACCCCCTCCGCGTAACACGGAATTCATCTTTTTGTATTTGCGCACGAAACTCCATCCTGACTTTGGCATAGTATTGTTTCGCAAATACTCTAGCTGAAGCGGAATGAGAAAGCGAGAGAATAATCTACAGGCGGTGAAAATTGAATTAATAAAATCAGCTGCCACTCCTTTACACATAACTACGATGCGAAAAATGTTCGTAAAACATTTTCTTTTTTTTTTTTCGTTTCACCGAAGATATTGAACTTCACAATGCCGCTGCGATTTTTTCCTCTTTTTTTTTTCACTAATTTATTTCTCTGCGAGTCGGTTGAATATTGACGATCAGCAAATTTGAGATTCCGCATTATAAATCTGTACGGCAAATGGGTTAAAGAAGATCAAGCGAAAGCTACTAAAACATTTATTTTTGCAATAAACTTTTTTTTACAGTCTCGTCCCCATGTAAACCCCATAGAAATCGTTGACATTCGGTGACATTGGCTTGTCACTCGTCATTCTAACGATAGCTGAATACAGCTGAATCAGAAGAGAGCTTAGTTTTCTTCGTCATCTAAACTCTCGACAAAAAAAAACGAGAAAAAACCCCTTATTCGTTGTTTGTAGTCGTTCTCGTTCAACGTCGTGTTATACCAGCACACAATCCCATTCGTCACGCAGTGCCGAACGACAATTTTTTATGGCTCCCACGCGAGAACTTTACTCCCGCGGGAAAGCCTTGTCTGTGTTTGCTACTTTACCGCTTTACCGTCTTTTCGCTTTTCTCTCGTTTTCTCTATTTTTACCTTTCCATTCTTGGTCGATGCTGTGACCGAGATAGACCATTGGCTCTGAACTTCGCGACGAGCTGCACGCTCTACTTTTGCTTCTCGTGCTGATCACCCGTGTTGTCTTATGTATATATCCGCGTGAGGGTTTGATTATGTCCACCAATCCTTCCATTTTCAAACAAACCTTTCGCTCATCATTGTGGCTCCACAATCAACTTGAATCAAATCTTGTCGTACTAATGTTAACTTATTTCTCTTTAAACTACTTGGCGTCAAGACGCTACCGCGTCTCCTAATCTGGCAAATTTTAGGTTATTTGCAATCGCAGACATTTCCAGTAGCATTCTATCTTATCTTTGATTTTTTTTTTTTTTTTTTTTTTTTTTTTTTTTTTTTCGATTCAGGATTAATCTTGGAATAAAAAAAAAATGAAAGAAAAGGTCGAAGGTACAGACATGAGATTTTATCTACACCAAAAGGTTGAGCACGAACTCCCTACCTAAATCTATATGTAGGAGGATTTCCCGGAAGACCAATTATTTGGAAATATTTCGCAAGCCACCCTTCGTAAGTTTTTTTTTTGTTCATCTTCCTTCTTCTCATTGTTCAACCCAATTCCTATCCCTTGTCGCTCTTTCTTGACGCGAACAAAATGACCGAGTGAAGGTGAATGCCGTGTCGAGTGACTGGTCGTAAGATGAAGAGACACCGAGAGGCGTTGTGTGTCCGTATCTTCGTCTTCTACCCTCTCAAAGTCGAAAGGACATTGTCCAGGATTTCACTGTATCTCCCGAACGTTGGGGGATTCGTGAACGAAGCGAGACTCGTCGATGCTGTTACGTTCGTTCGGCCATCAAGCATTGTATTTCTTTTTCTTTCGGGGGCGGAGGGAGGTAGGGATTCCCGCGAGGGACTGCGCTGTCTCGCGGTCCCGTTGGAATTGGAGTTCGGACAAACAAGGGGATAGGAGGACCAAGCATACCGAGACAGACAGAGAAAGGGAGGCAAAGCAGTGAAGCCAGAGAGCTGTGTGCGAGAAGCGAAATGGAAATAGCCTCTTCACTCAGTTCCGTGTCCCCGTTGAGATTTCCTTGCTGCTTTCCTTTGTATATCTATATATATCTATATATATATATAACAACAAACTACTCGTCCTGGTATGCTAGGATTTGGCGGAGATGTAGTCTACTGGATCACGTCCTCGAGTCGTTCCTACGAGCCCGCGGGGCAATCAGAGACCCGGTCGTCCTTTCGCACCATCCCAAGCTCTTGATACTCCATTCCGGTCATCTAGCAAAAGCTTCTGCCGATTTTACCCATTTCGAATTCTACTACTACTCGCCAATTCATGTTGACCTCACACTTCAATTCTGTCGCCGTCCAGCGTTTCCATGACTCACAGTTAAACCCTATATACGCTGTCGTAAAACTTTTTCGTAATCGTAAAACTTTTACACATTCGCCTACAAGAAACTCTCATGTTTTTTTTTTTTTTTTTTTTCGTCACGAATCCGAATAGCCTATTGACGAGAATTACATTTTTTCACTAGATAAACTAAATAAAATTTGAATTTATCCGACGGTGCAAAATTTGTTTTTCTATTTTTCTCAATTTCAATATCTATCTCAGAATTTGCAGTATCTGTAGGAAACATTCAACATCAATATGCTTCACTTTGCAGAGAGGACGGTAGCTATTGACCCGCCACATGGCACATATGTACCTTAACACAAATAAATATGTACACTGTGTATATGCGATATATATATACACCCCGAAACGATAGAGGGATGGAACGAATTTTCCTTGACCCTTGCTGAGCGACCGTATCGGAGGACCGTCGTCATTTTGTTCTCGTCACAGCACAGCACGTCCCCGGGGCGATCTTTTGGCTCGTGCACGACGGGCCGCAGCTTTCACGCGGTCTGACTCTTGTGAGTCTTACCTACTCCGACTGGGAAAGCTCTCGAATATAGGTAGTAGTAAAGCCGTACGTAGTAAACTATGCCCCCCCGTACGATATACGCCCGAAAGGGCGCACGATCATCACCGTCGCACCCTCGCGAAAAAAAAAAAAAAGAAAAAAAAAAAGAAACACACACACCCCTCGGCATTTTCTTTCGCCGACGTCGATCCGCCTACTCGGGGTCACGTGTGAACATTGAGAGAAAAATTCACCCTTCGCGTATTCAAGATAGTGACGTCAACGTCCACTATACAACGAGAGCACCACTCCTTTCATCATGGAGATTGAACGAAGGGTCGAAGGAAAATGCACCTGAGCCCGCTGGGCTTTTCTACATAATAGGCGGAAGAGAGGAGAGAATGAAAGAAGGAAGAGAGTATTTTATAGCGCATACGCTTCACTGTTCTCACCAACTGTCCGATGCAATATGGATCACGTCCTCTGTCGAGGAGGAAAAGCCCTACGACCTAAATATCAGTGATGACTTTAGAAATCCAAGTACAACGAGAATATCCCTTCGTTCAACGTTATATAGACACAACCGACGGTGGAGTTTGCAGTCGAGACTCCACGATGAATAATAATCCGTGAAAGTTTCGTGCAAATTTATCCAATGTCGGTACATTGTACAGGTACATCGTATAGTCAACGAAGCTCAGTGACATAGTACGTGTCGCTTAATTCGCAACTGAAAAAGTCAATTTAAAAAAAAAAAAAAACAACAACATCGACGAAATCTTTACTTTTACACGTCGATTCGTAATTTGAATTTGGAACGTTTTTGAGGTCTCAAAATTCTTATCTCAAAGCTTAAATAGATATTAGTTTGTAAGAAAAATTTAATTTTGAATTAATGACTTGGAAATCTGTCGATGATCGATAGTTCAACGCCAAACGGAGACTTAACTCTACTCGCAGTTGCTACTTAAAGTCATCAATTGGATGTTTTGTTATGAATTCATGAAGCTGATAATAGGAGTCGACCAATACTATTATCCGTGGTAAAGCATTGTACCGAATAATGCGTATTAGGAGAGCAGTCTGCTCGGACCATAACGAGTCGTACGATGCCCATTGTACATATGTTACGAGGACGAGAACATGTATAATGAATCCTCTTAATGTAAGCCGGACAGGCTGTGAATATCAAAGCTCCCCTTAGTCGATAAGAATCTCATAACTCAAAGGTAACGCTACATACATTTTACCATTATTACTTACACTTTATTACCATTATTTACCATTATTACACACTTATCGTGTGTCAAATCTAACGATCTGAAAAAAATCTTCTGGATTATCTCGATGTATTTTTTTGCGCCGATCACAATTCCAACAGTTTCCGCTATTGGTAATTGGACCGAAACCAATTTTTCCCTTTTCAGGGTTTCGCCCGACGCAGTCAAGCAAATAATTTCAGTCACAATTCACGTAATAAATATATCATTCTTGGCGGTTCCTGACAAATGGCAACACGAAAATCGGAACAATGAGGGAGCCGCAGATAGATAGAAACGCCATTGCGAGAGTTGGATTTTGGATTATACAATAACTCTCTTGCTTTCCTTCAGTCAACCTTGATCTCACTTGCCATAGGCGCTATATCCATTCGCACTATCTATACCCGATGTGTATTGCCATCGATCATTCAGCAATAGTGATACAGCGCGTTACGAATCACCGGATGCGAGATTCCCGCTTGGATTCCGTGACAAGAGGAGATCCGCCGTGACGGAGAGATCTGTTCGCCATGCCTTGCATCTGTGGTTATTTGCTGCAGCCGTATACATACGTTGCATCTACGTTCTATACCAACGTTGTTCTCTTGCCATCGTATAAACTACATTGCCATGCGGATACAAGCAACGCCCTTGTTAATATACCAACATTCCCAGGTTGCGAACAGTGTCTCACGGGTGCACGGGGATCTGCGGGCGTCAAACATCCAAGAGGATCTGACGCGAAACTGACGCTCTGACGAGCGTTCCACCCTGGCAGACACTGTGACAACGTGCTAACAACGAACGATGAGATTCACGGAACTCCATGTGAGAGCGACACACACTAATTTGATACGCGGTTCGTTGCGTAAGAGAAGCTTCGCGCGGTACCAACGAGAATATTCGCCGACGGGGGGATCTCTGCAACGAGTGACACGAATGCGCAAAGACATTCTTGAAAGAGTGAAAATTAACTTCCAATTTGCCAACGTTAGAGAACATATTGTGATGGCAACGTAGAAGATGATACGTTACAACATCGAAAAATTCGATCGACATGCGTTTTTTAGGCACTCAGTATAACAATAGGCAGAGAGTGCCTATTAAAATGACCTTTGAACCCTTTTCCGACAGCTTTTAATGGGAAAACCGCGCACTGCATGAACCCAAAAAAAAAATTTCATAGCGTTGGCTTCGATGTTCTTCCAACATGATGCGCAGTGCATTTAGAGTGACGCGCAATGCCTCCAAATATTTTTTTTTTACCCTGCGATTTTTTATTTTTAATTCATCAATAATTTTTTTCCGCTATCTTTCAAACTTTTTAACGGTAAATGAAAATATATCGCTCCGCAGTTGATTACAATTTGTTATCATACGGGAGATAAAAAAATTAATTTTCGTATTTTCGTATGAATGTAAATATATTATAAATTAATATTGCCGGTCCGATACCAGAAAAGCGTGTAATGGATATTATACGCCCCGGATATGGCTTTGCGGTATTATATCATCGATATATATCCACACGATTTTACCGAAATCTCGAAATATCAATCGCGATAAGCGCAATAGGTAGCAACAAAAAGAAAAAGATAAACCAGAATTTTAATATCCGTTTTGAATTAAATGGAGAGTAGTCACGGATAGTCACGGAGTAGCACATAAGATTAATTTCGAATTGTACTCTCGCGTGTACCATATTGCCGGAAGTTTCGAAAAAAACTGCGAAACGGAACAGTGAATACGAAGGAAAATGATCGAATCAGTGCATCGGCGAGTGGATGCGAGTGGTTTGAGCAATTATGCAAGAGTTGCCAGAGCTCTTGACCAGCGAAGCAAAATCGTTCCCACTTGGATCATCGCAGTGGCAATAGTTCAATTACTTCACTCGCTTATGCTACGTCGGTTTATCGGAACCGAAAGGATCTCGCCGTTCACCTCGTCTCGGTACAGTAGGATATCGCTACGGTTTCGTGATTTATACGCACAGTTATATACAAAGAAGAGTATGCAGAAGATACAAATGCATGCAACTAGATAAACGGAAACCTTTCTGACGAAAAATAATCTAAAAAAAATGGCAGCTCGTTAGCCTTTTAACTGTCTCACGGTTAGATAAATGGGATCAATTTTTTTTTCTCTCATATAATTGCCCAACGGCGTAGCTGGTATATTCTCGTGAATCTCCGGTAAGTGACTCACTCTCGTGATAAATTCATTCCAGAGAAGCTAAATTAGCTTCCACACACACAACCCAAAAGCTCTTTGCACTTTTTATACGCGTGGATTTGTTTTATCATCGAGCTTCGTTCGCGTCGTTTCATTTTTCGATTGTATCGGTTATTTTTTTTATTATTATTATTATTTCTTTTTTATCAAACGATATATTAATGAGATTTTAATTGATATCGCGTGGAAGGAAGGAATGAGGCGCGAATGAGATTACGTCGTAAGCTCCGAGAATTGAGTGTCATGAGGGAGCATTTCTTAAGCTGTGTGGCCTCAGGCACTCGAGGACATTCCGTACAGCCAATCGATGTAATAAACGTCACATTGTTCGCCACAAGATTGACCGGAACAATTACGAACGTTGGGCGTTACTCCTACTTCTCTTCGCTTCCTCTCGCGTACGTCGAGGCCGCAGCTCTCCTCTCGCTGCTTCGGTTGCACTGTTAAGGTACGTATGGTACTGTAATACTGCCAGCGCGGGACTACTGGGCCAACGCGATACATCACTGCCACGAGAAAACGCGGATAGCCTCGGCCGTCCCCGTTTCTACCGTCAAATTTCGGTTGCTTTGATTAATGGATTTAAATCTGTCGTTTATAATATACCAACTTTGATGGGCCAACGCCATTTATGCGAGTATCTTCTCCTCTTAATTTCACTCATTTTTTCTTTTCACCCCTTTATTCTAAAATTTAACACGAAAAATGTATCGGATCCGCAATTAGAGCGAAGAAAAAAAAAACGCTCGCGCACAATAAGTTAATTAAAACTCATAAACTTCATCAAGATTAATTTTTATAATTAACACAGCGAATAAAAATCGTTAAGTTTGAACGTCAAATTTATGTGGATAATACCTTTTCGTATAATCCTTTGATTGAAATTTTTTATCAGCTCTTTTCGAATATCGATAATTATAATCGATGGAATTGAGTGAAATTTTTAATACTTTGTCGACATTTTTTTTTTTTTTTTTTTTTCGATTTTTATGATACATATCGTAAAGTTCAGTAAAGGTTATGATTTCACTGCTGTTGAGTAATTAAATATTTTATCTGAAATATCGTAATAACCTTCGACTGTAAATGATTACCAATCGTATATCGAGGAAAAGACTAATTTAACTACCGGGAGGATTGAGGATCGAAATGTTAAATAATCGCATGCGCGCGATCGGTGCTTCTAAAGTAAAGCCGCTTGGATAGATCGTCGATGCTTGATTCAGCGAAGACCGCAGTACCACTCGTACCTCCGCAGACTTCGTCGGCTCACTACCAAATATCGAGGATGTAGAATTACGCGCGATACAATGCGCGAAGCTTCGACGTATATCCTCTATCATCCGAGTAATCTACTTCGACGCCCGCATCTATTAAACAATTCAGTCTGTCGGATCGAACGGATTAAATTTACATAATACACCTCCAAGGGTTTCCCCGGGTGTGCGGGCATATATAAAGAGAAGTACGATAAGAATGAAAATAAGAAACGACGAATTCAACGTAAATAAAAGAGAACGAATAAGAAATTGGTCTCGACGAGTCTTGAAAGACGAGGTCTTTCGCGAGAAAGACTCTACTCATCTATACCATTCCCTATAGAACTCCGACCGTACTATTCCCCGCTTTTACCCTTTCGCCCCAGTTTTTTTTTTTTTTTTTTTCTTTCTGTTCATCTCTTTCACCTCTTTTTTCATCTATTTGCCTGTCTACTTTTCTCTCGCGCTATCCCTCGACCGCTTTTCCTTTTCATTTATCTCCTCCCATCCTTGCCGCTTGCCGGTCTCGTCTTCCACCTCGTTTCTTTGACACGTTTCTCGCAACCTTTCCTTGCAGAGTTCTCAATTTACCTCATCGCTTTAACTCCTCGCATCAAACGTCAACAGAGACAGACAAACCAAAGAGAAAACATTTAACGCGGAAAACTTAATTCGCGGCTCTTACGATCGAGTAACTTCTACTTCACGGATTAAAGGATAAGACGAGATGGAAAAGGGTTTCCGCACCGCAGACACTCGAGACAGCGCGTAATACAAGGGCAATTTCTGATCTCGTGGAGATGTATTAACATCTAATTTTGTTGCCGACTTCGTTATGTTTAATTATCGAAGATAACCAAAAACACGAAATAAAAAATAAATTAAAAAAATTCAAATTTACTCGAACAACTTGCGGAAATTTTAACTAATGTAATTATACTTTTCAAAACGCGAAACTATTATGAATTTAATTAACGTGTGTTCATTGGATGTTCAGCAAAAATAATTAAAAACGATATTTTACTGATGTTTATTAAATGTAAAAATAATACGCAAAAATGTGATAACGCAACGACTCGGAACTCAGAACGATGAGCCGCGTGCTCCAATTATTACTGGAGCATCGATTTCATGATCGGCAGTTCGAACGGATGCGGATTCTCAAGAGGTTAGTACACTCGAGATTCTGAAGGTAAAGGAAAGGATGGATTCATTAGAGTAACAGAGGAACGAGAGAGGAAAATGTAATCATCGAGTTCGCTTTACTTCAGTACTTTGATTTTGCGATCGTTGTGGTACGCTATTGACAATAAGACTCTATATAGCTTACTCGACACTCGATCGCGGTACAGTCGCACGTAAGGGACTCTGCTGAAACAATAATTAAAATCCTATCGCGGAAATTGGCTTCTAGCCGCACGGGCGCTTCCACGTTGTCCCTGTTGCCAGGTATCGAGTTCTTTCTATCCGTTCGCTTGTTGTTTTTTTCCGTCTTTCCTTTTTTTTTTTATTCGACTCACTTTCGCCGCATTTTTCTCGCTCTCGCACGAGACCGGCTTGTCCGGGAAAAATAAAAAGTGAGTAAAATGAATTGCTTTAATTAAATGGGAAAGCCACCAAGCTTCCAGCTTCCCCTCACGCGCGCTCAATCTCTGCCACCCCCCCCCCCCCCCCCCCTCTCCTCAAGCCCCAGTCCCTCTTTCTCGTTCTCGCTCTGTCTCGCTCTCGATTTCTCTCACTCTTTTCAAAAATTGGTTTTACGCTTGGTGAAGCGCTAACGGGTTTGATAGCATTCTCCAGCTGAAAATCGTTCGGGGGACCAAAATTATTTTTATCGATATACGAAAAATCTTCGTTATAACACAAATTTCATCGATACAATATTAATCACTGATATTTGAATTTCTGATTATACGACACGATAAACAAACGAACGACGAATACCAACAATATCGGCGTGCGTATTAAAATTTATTGGAATTATATCGACGGCTCAATGCTATACGAAAATATTGGTTTGGTATGTAAGTAAATATATTTGACTCTCAGGTTCTTTTTAGCCATCGAACCCCTTGGGAATCCCGAGTGACACATTTTTTTAAATTAATTACCGATAGTTTAGAAGCTTTGATTAAAATATCTAACAGTATTGTACTTACGACGAATCAAATTGTAATGAGCTGATGGAATTTTTCACTAAAGTCCGTATTTTTCATCACATACATTATAGAGAGAAAATAAAATCCGTGTATCCTACACTACTGTGTATAATTGAAGTTTTGTTTCGCATTTATCCTCATTAAACTACCCGAAGAGAATACATTGCAATGTGTGCTGCAAAGATGAGAAAATACCATTGAAACGCCAACGAGTCTTTTCTTTCCCTTTGGCGAACTATCGTATCGAGAACGATTGCAACTAAAAAACGTTAAGGATCCTCATTTCTAGGAAAAATCGAAAAAAAAAAAAAAAGAAGTTATACCTCGCAATAGTATATGAGACGTGTATGACGTGAGTTCTGCACTGAGGCGTCTTCCGGTAATTTTCCACCGACAAAGAGATGCACTGAAAATATCTTACTTCACTAACAATCTTTCTCTCGTATACATAAATACACATACGTGCATAAAAACGAAAAAAATTCGAGAGTAGTTCTACAAGGACACAAAAAAAGAGCGCTATACATAGAATTCCGGACGTGGAGCTGAGGAGTGAGTATCGCGCAGAAGGAAAAGCCTTTTCTCTTTTGCCGTCGTATCGTTCCACGTCTCTCGTTTCTGCCCCGTAACGATATGACATTATTGCGCGATCAGTGTCGCAAATGTGGAGAATGTAAGGCGAGAACAGGGAGAGACGAGAACACGAGCCTTAATACATGTGAGTATGTGTGCACATGAAGCGACGAAAAGAAATGCAAAAAAACCCGGAAATAAATGAGTACGACAAGGAACGAAAAGGATGCACGTAAGGGATGTATATATACATATATATATCGTATAGGGTATAAAAAGAGAAGAGGGAAAATAAAGGGAACTCGAAGATTCACGTAAATGTGCCGCAGAGGAAAAAGAGCTCTGGGAATCATGTATACATGTACATGTATACATGAACTATATATTATCTATACTATGTAGCATGTAAAGTATGTATGGGCATAGTATGTAAAGGAGGGTATGTAGGAACCAGTGTATCCTCGGGTAGAGTCTCGATGTTCTTACGCTTACCCGGTCTCATTCTTCTTTATCATTGTCTGTCTGGTGACTCGGTCGCGGAGGACCTGTGCTCGAGAGACCGTGCCGGAGGGTTCAACGAGGGCGAAAGAGCGAAGGGAGGAAAGGGGTAGAGGCAAAGTAAAGTAAGGAGGGTAAGAGAGCAAGGTAAAACCCTTTAAAGTTCTTACAATGCTACGTCGTTTGTGAGCCGATTGTGCGCATTTAAAATAAAATACGCCAGAGGGAGATAGACACGGGGTGAAAGAGAGGACGAACGCAAAAGATATGAAAAAGATAAAAAAAAAAAGAAAAAAAAATGAAGTAGGAGAGATATAAAGAGTTAGGAGAGCTTGGTGACCGCGAAGGTTTATATAGCTTTCTCTTCTTCCCAGAGGTTCAATAATATCTTCAGCCGACAGTTACTTAAGATACGCCACCCTCGCTCGTTCTTTTCAACTCGGCAGCTCTCCCGGACAATTATATAGTTTCAACCAGTTTCCGTGCTCATCCGTGCGCGCCTATATCCTTCCCGCAAGGAAATCTTCCCTGGATTCTCACCCTCTTTTTCATCTTTTTTTTTTACCCTTTCGATAAAAACTTGTTTCCAACTCGATCGACCCATTTGTCGTCCTTGGACTCTCGCACTTCCTCTGCCCTCCCGATGAGAAAAGAAATATGAGAACCGTAATGGGAATTTTTGATAGAATGAGTAATAGTTTGAGATATATTTTAACGTCGAGAGAATTCGCGAGTGCGAGAGTGTAGAATTTTGTAGAACAAAAGAGAACGTTGACTATGAGTTTAGGACGAGAAAGCGGAGGGGGGGATAAATGTGACAGAGCCGGGGAAGAAATGCCGGAGCGTAGAGTCAGTCGCGAGACAAAGAGAATGTTAATTCGAGGTGTTATTCGTTGAACTAACACGTGAAACGGAAGTCTCCTCGACTGTACGGAGAAGAGTTGAAGGTTTGAGGGTGCGAAGCGGGAGGAGGTGTGCCTCGAGGAAATTAAGGGGTGAAGTGTAGCGTCAGGAAAGCGTTAAATACGTACCACCTTCGCAGAGCCAACCGGCATCTTCTCTTCGAGTCGGGTAACTCCCGAAGGGGAGGGGGGGTGTAAAGAGCTAATCGAGAAGTTAAACAAACCCAATCCCTTTCCAAGGATTCGCGGCGGCACCCCCACGACGGAAAGTTTGATGGACTACTTACACCTCTCTCCTACGGGTGAGTATAACTAGAGGATGTCAATGTCATTTTCTGTGAACTCTGAATTATTATGTAACTTCACGAAATTCAATTCCCCGCTTCAAAAACAAGAAACTCTTCAAAGTACCTTAACGATCGAGTGAGAATATTACAGTAACATCAATGGTAGAAACTCTTCGCATAAAGCTAAAAATTTGATGATTAAAATAAAAATGAAAGAGCAAATGGTATCTACATTTCATTATTGAAATAATGAACACAATGTGATAATAATTTATCAATGACAATATGTACTCGCAGAAGAAAAGGAAACCAACAAATCAAAACGAAAATGAATAGCAACCAATTTTACCGGTTAATTAATATATCTGTAAATACAACGAACAGAGTTTACCGGGAAATTGTAGGATGCGCGGTAAACGTTGAAAATCGTGTCCGCTTGACTTCCTGTTCGCGTCACGACGATGTTGTGTAAGCAGTCTAAACAGAAGTCCTACATCCGTTTCCTGCAATATCCGCGGACGGCATTCGGCAGCTTTACCACACTATCTCTCTTCTGCCATTTCACTGAGCATTCTATCTCACTGGTCAAATAGTCCAAGTTTACTCCAAGTGAGTCGATCCGAATTGCACGGGTTATCAGTTTATTTACAAATTGAAAGTAATACAAAAATCTTTTTTAATTTGTTGTTCGCCGAAAAAAGAGTTTACCGATTTTCATCGCATATCGTAAAAATGTATTATTCAATGTCTTGATTTTTGTAAAATTTGTCTCGATACCCTAACGGAGAAGATGTATGGAAGATCCGTTGTGAAGGATCATTGCTTTGACAAGAACTGTATACGTGTCTACGAAAGTATACATAGTGCAAAGGAGAGGAGAGGAGCAGGAGGAGGTCGTTCATGGAAGCTTTCATCTGTCCTTTTATCGATCCTACAGGGTCGCTCTTGTCTGCGACAGTAATTCACCTATTCTGCCTCATATCCGCAGAAATATCGTTGGCGAATGTCACTGACATATTCAACATGCTCACCGACACATCTGATATCAGCGTAGCATGAGATACGTGTTCGTACACAGAGAAAAGTCAGATCAGTGACTTGGGGGTGACTAGAAAGAGGGGAATAGTGGTGAGGACCAACGGAGGAGAGTTCACCGGAGCGGCACACGTAGGTGAGGTCCAGGTGTAGGTATACTCATGGATGCTGCTGGATTCCTCTTTGCCTCTCACTTTTTCACTGTGCAATTCCTGGTTTCGCTCGCACAGCACTCTCGCACCTACTCTTTCGCGAGCGCATTTCTATGCTGGGACACCAGGTTCTATCTGTCGTCGCTTTACCCTCCATCTCACTCTTTCATCTCTCTACTTCGAATACCTAACCATTCCTCTCAACCGCGTTCTCTTTTGGCGTGCAGCAGCAGCAACGGCAGCGGCAGCACCACCGAAGCACGTTTAGCAGTCACTCACCTCATTTCCTAGAATCGCGAGAGCGCAATAGGCATTTACTTCCCGTACAGTCGTTTTCAACCGGAGCTTGCTTTCAAACCCCCCCTTGTCGACGTCGTCGCGACGAGTTCGCGAGTTTCTAACCCGCACGAATCCCCGCCCTCCTACACCAGTCAGAGCCGTCGTCGTCGTGTCTGCGTTTCTCTCGCGGTTTCCTTCTCTCACCCTCCCTTCGACGATCTCATCCCATTTCATCTTGCCGCGTTCTTACTCTCCAGCTTTCCGGATCGGCGGTACTGCAGACCAATTTCCGGGTTCGAAACCGACGGTCGCATCTCTCTGCTCCAGCACCGTGCTACGATTCGTACCACGCTTCTACCTACCTATTTCCCTCTTCCACTTTCTCTCGTTATGCTCTCCATCTCTTCGCGTATATAGTCGAACGAGGAGGAGGAGAAGAGGGTGTACCCCCCATCGTTCTCGCGGTAAGTTTTCGTCGCTTCGACTGAATGCTCGACATCGCTCAACCCGACACCATCCCATCCCTTCCACCGTATATTCCGCTTCTGTGCAGACGATGCCAGGGCGTTCGATGTAAGGATGGACGAGCTTCACAGACAGAATACCATCGACGAACAACCGAGCGAATCCTCTCTGTCGATGCTTATTCACCGAAACCACCTTGCCTTATCGATAGAACTTCCGAGGATCTCGTTACGATCATTCCAACGACTAGGGACGACGACTCGTATCCGTCGGAACGTCGACGAATTCGTTCTATATAACCTCCCCTTCGACGTATAGATAACCGCAGATTCTAACCGCTATCGTTCAAATTGCGTGAATGCTGTTCTTAATATTAATCGAGATCCTTCGGAATTGATAGCTCATCAAGATAGATTCCTTCGTCGAATTCCTTCATTTCGCAGTCGAGTTGATTACTTTTACGAAATAAAAAAAAACGATAATACGAGTGAAGGGCCCTTTAGTTTCAAAGCGCATGAATAGAAATTAATATATTAAATAGAAAAAATTAATATTTCCATGGAAAATAATTATTATCCGAGGAATTGAGGACTTTATGAAGAAAGTTGATTGAAAGTCTTTGGAAAATTAATAATAACAGCTACACAAACGAAAAAGCATTTAAAATGGAAAGCTATTCGTCGTTTATTCGCGCTTTATCCTTACTGTCTTTGTGTGATTAATATTAAATCCCCTTCTTTGCTAATTAATATTTTAATTTGCAACACACCGGTGTAACCCGAGCGAGAAAGAACGGTCGGGTCTCGGATTTAATGAGAGGAAATATGTATAATAAGAGGGTTGGTCTGCAGCGACAGTATAAAGGGTAAAATTAAGAACCCGCTAGTTGAATTAAATTTGGCGTCTGGGGAACGGGACTTTCGTAGCATAAAACAAGTGCAACAGGAAAAATCGCTCTCACCTTATTCGTATAGTATACTCTTAATTCTTGTGAGTGCATTCGATATTTCACCAGTGATAGTGGATTGCCGATGATCTTTTATTCATCCACATTCTCTACATCACCTGCAAGGGAGTTAAGGTGCATTAAGAAAACGTAAGGAACATGCATTCGATTCGGAGGCATCGGTGAATAATGAAAAAAATTTGACAAAAACATTTTGTTTTTATCTTCTAACAATGTATTTCATTTACTTGCGTGATACAATATAATATTTTCACCCTTTTTATATCTACATCCTTAAAAAAGAATATACTCGCTTATGCTTACGATTACATTATCCGTTAATCTGTATTCACTATCTGCATTTTTTTTTCTTTTTTTTTTCTTTTATTACCTCTGATATTACAATATATTAGAGTGTGTCTGTGTGTCTTTTTTTTCTTCCTCTTTATCTCTGTTTGTATATACTTCCTGATTGCAAACCAAAAGTTCTCCCGTGCAATTATTTTCTTTTCGTTTCGTCTCTTATCGTACCATTCATTCGTGTCGTTGCGGGGATAATTCATTGTAACTTCATATTCGGACCAACTCACTATTGTGAATTTACCGAGGGTCCACGTATGGTATAAATAAGTTTTTTTTTTTTGAGCGGCTATCGCCTCTTCTTTAGATTATAGGATTAAGACCGTTATTAAGTACGAGCTAATATTGCTACCAATGGGTGACTCACTCCAGGATTTTCTTCTTGTTTTCGGGGTTTTTTTCTTCTTACAGTAGAACCCCCATTAAGCAGGATCGCATTAAACGGGGAGTGGATTAACCGTGCGTCTTCCGAGTTTTTTGTTCCGCGCGCGAAGGAAGTTCAAAAAGTTCAAAAAAGAACCAAAGTCACCGGTTTCTTAAAAAAAACACGATTAACTTACGCAACGTTAAAAAAAAAACGAAAAACTTCAATTACTAGTTTACACTGTCCATCAATTAAGTGAAAGTTGTAACAAATTATGTTGGTAACTAGTAAAATAAAGTTATATGCCCTTTTGCCATTTAGATCGGATTAGTCGCGATTTCGATTATCGGGGGGTTCTTCGGTCCCGAGCACTCCGGTTAATCGGGGTTCTACTGTATGTGTCTTTCAGTGTATACAAATAAAACAATTGAGCAGCACGACGCCGATTTTGTTTCTTTTTTTTTTGCTTTGTTTCCATTTAAGTTTCCACAAATTGGCGAAACACAAGAATAGTCTTTATAGCCTCGTAAAATGCAAAGTAAACGGGCTTTGTTTTCTGAAGCCGATTAAGTTCATAAAGAAATTAATTAAAATTCGCTCTTTGTAGAAACATATCAGAGTTGTTCTCAAGCTGCTTTTAAAGGATGTGAAATTACTTCTTTTTTTTTTTTACTTCACAAGGTAAATTTCCATGGAAAAGTCTCGCATCACGTTTACCCTGAAAAAGCACAGGGATATTTTCAAGAATGCTTGCGTGTTTCTTTTTGCCGTCCATACGTTTTTGCATTATTAAACACCTTTGATAATATCACATCAAAGCTTTGACATTGGCGTAGCAAAGGTGGGGGAATATTTTGGGTCCGCTATACGTAGACAAGAATGCCAGTGAAACGTGAAAGTGCGACATAAGCTGTATATATGAATAAAGTTTGAACGTTCTGTGAGCGGTATATGCGAAAGTTAAAGACATAGTAACGGCGAGTCAACTCTATATACGACACTCTCCAAAGGATTCCGATCGATTGCCAATTTGCCAGTTACTCTCTCGACTTTCCCCATCTATCGCCCGCGACTTTGTCAGTAAGCCACGGTATCGAGAATCGAGAGAGCTTTCCTTCAACTTCAATTTCGTTCGGTAGCGGTATAGCGAAAAAAGATCGTAATAAACCTTTCGTGAGTAAAGGAGAAAAAAAAGCACATACAGTTCGACGCAGCTTACGGCAACGATGAAAAAGCCGCGCGGACTTCTACCGCGAAGTTGATAATGAAAGAAAGAGGTTCTTGCAACTCCCTGGCAAGGCTCACGCGCCCCCAGCGTGACCACAATTTCGAATGTTCGACGCTCGCCCCCTTCGAACGGTGTATACCTCGCCTCCTCGAAACCCACCCCCCTGAAACTTTCCGGATCAAAGTTATCCGACGGACGAAAGTAATAGCGTTACCCGAAGCGTTCGAGAGTTGAAATTGTTGTATATACAGCAACGTCGTGCCCTACACTGGACGAAACGGTTACAACACACTTTAAACTTCAAAGGCTCGATACATAAATCATTCGAATTTTAAGTATATGCATATAATGTAAAGTGGATGAAATTCTTTTAAAAAATGTATTAGAGTTATATTAAAAAATTCGATTTTTCATTGAATCTTTTTTTTCCTTTTCGGTACAAAGGGTTGTTTAATCTTTGGCAATAAAAAATCGAGAAACTACTATCACCAACGATTCGTTATATTAGAATTCGTAACTCAGTTCGGAATCTGCAGCCCCGCCGGCACTTTTAACGATATCGTTGTTTTTCAAGTTCAAGGGTTATCGGAGAAAGTTTCGCTGGTCGTTTCGGACTCTCGAGATCGAAAGTAATGAGGTCTTCGTCAGAATGGTTCGAGGGCATCTGAATTGTTGTTTCCTGCATATAGAACAGTTTTATACCCGCATACTCTCTCGCTCTGCCGCGTCCTCTATAATCTCCTCAATTTTCATTTGATTTTTTTTTTTTTTTCGTATTTAACTTCGTAAGTAGCGAGAGCCAATGTCGGTCAATTTCGAAGAGGTTATTTGAACTTCGCGTCTCTGTGCATTTCGGAGGATACGCGTTACAAGATCGTTCACCGGCTCGATGGTCGATGAGCGTCGTAGATACCGGTGTCGTCTCCGGTAAAAAGTGAAAGATTCACTAGAAAAAATTCGATCTCATCTTATCGGTACGACGAGATGAAAGATAGCGTTCTTTCTCTCGCTTTCCTATCGACTTCCACGGGCGAACGTTATGAACGTCATCAGGTGGTACGATGCGACTTGACAGCTTCAAGTTTTCTCGCGGAGTATTGGCAAAAGCGACACGCGCTTTGCTCGACACGGAGGGGAACACGGCGGCTGCCCCACCGCCACCTCAGAAACTAATCATCGAGACGAGATATGACTTCGATTGAACGGCAACTGCGCCACCGAACGTTCAATCGTGTAACCCTGCCGTCGATAGTTTGGAAACTCATTTTACGCTAATACATACATGACTTCAACACGTACACTCCAATAGCCGTCGAAAGCTATTATACATACGTACACTTCAAGTTCCAGTAGTTTCAATCTAATTTAACTCCAACATGCATCAACTGTGGCCTTCAACACTGAACACGATTTGTGTTTAGAATTATCGATTAAAATGTTACAATTTTTCGGAAAACCAATCTCTATGCGTCGAGAACCGAAAGTTGTTGTATTCATGTATTTTGTTTATTCGCTTATTCAAGCGTTTTTTTTATTAAAAGTGTAAAATCGATGTTGCGAAAACAACGTTTTTATACACATTTTGATGTTAAAGAAATTCGAGTAATTTCGATGTAAAATGAAAAAAAATTGCGAAAAAATATTTTGCTGCGCAAGAAATGTTACATCTCGTCGAGTGATATTCAGTAAAAAGATTTTTCTCGATTTTCCGCAATCCTCTGATCCCTTTCCGCGTGACGTGCGAAAAGGTGGAAAAAGAAAAAAAAAATAAGGTCGTCATCAAGCAGCAGTTTCCGTGACGTTCCGAGTGAAGTTTCCGGCGGTTGCTGAGACTGCTGGCGCTGATATCGAGGTTAGACGACGGAAAGTGCACGAGAGGAAGTAAATCCACCGAGAGGACGAGACATCCGTCGCACGCGTTTGTATCACGGCGGAGGTAGAACGGAAGAATTGAAGGGAAGATGAAGAGAAGCGAAGTAAAACGAAGTGGAGGTACGATGGGTAACGTGCGCGCTGTCGTCTGATAGTGAAGCGGCAACTTTTCCCGGACTTATCGTCAGTTCAATCCGAAAACTCGAACGAACAATTCTTGTGAATATAGTCATATAACCGAAGGCGCTTGAGAGTTTGGCGGAGGAAGAAACGAACGGAGAGTAAGGGGAAAGGTACTGTGTGGAAATAGGGAAGTACGAAGGCTCGGCAGCGACGACGAATTCGTGCACCGGGAAGAGTGAGACTCTGGTGAGAGAGGAAGCCTCTGCATCCGGAATAAGTGGTCGGATTCGAATGCGCACAAAGTTTTACACGGGATTTACCGTTCTCTACGATTCTCTACGATTCCCCTCGACACCCTCTGCCCTCCGGCTCTTCCACACCCCCCTCAATCTTCTGTACGTTCACATTTCCGCGGAGGGTGGCAAGAAATTTTCCGAATTCCAACCGCGAGAAACTCGGGTGTCATACTCGAAGATAAAACGTGATCAGACTTTGCAATATACTTTGTATTATACTGTGTACTCTCTCGCTCTCTTGTCTTTCGCTCTCTCCACAGTTATAACGTAAAGTACATAGATTAAAGTATAACTTATCCGCGAAATGGTGAAGCTACCCGTTGATTTTTAATAGGGACATATCTTTTTTTCACTGTCATCTCCTTCGTTGTTCACATCTGAAAAGTATCTCGTTGTTTTCAGGTGAACAACAAAAGAAAATTTATATCGAATATGTGTTCCTTTTTTTCATCCCCTGGATAACACAATGCGGAACACAATGGTGTATTGAACACAAATAGGTTCGCGTCGTGCCACTCAATTTTTCTGTTATCTTTAATTATCATAGAAAAAAAATCGATCGTCGATGTAACGGTAATTTTTTGTTTGTTTGTTCTTAAAAGATATACGATGAAGTAACGTAACTATACAAAATATAGATGTAAAAAGAAATGTGTGTTTGTGTCGACGTGTGTAACGTTAGTGTTCGGGATGAGAGAAAGAGATAAAACGAGGCGTAGGACGGAGTGTGCAGTAACCGATGCCCCCTCGCCATCTTGGTACCACTTGGCACGGGTCCAAATGAATGTCGGATGAGAGCATAGGTATTACATGCACAATACCCGCCACCGGCGCACCTTCGTCGAGTCTCCACGTTAACTGATGCTGTCATCGTACGAACGCGACCCCCCCTTATACCCTGTAAAACACGGTGAAACTTATGTCTAGATAAAATCTACAAACATTATTATCGTACCCTCACTGTTTTTTTTTCACCCCTATCTCTCTTTCTCCCTTTGTAACTATAGATCGTGACTTTTAACTCTTTTCACTCCCAACGCGTTGATACAGATTTGTTTTTTTTTTTCTTTTCTTTTCCTCATTTATTTTAATCTCCTTTTATCTATTGCGTTAGTATTCTTCTAGTGAGCCATATCAACACACATACACACATATACACACACATGCGCGCGCACACAACAATCGGCCGCAATTTTTCACAATTCACTAGGCTGCGAGACACGGGTAAAAAACACTTTCTTTAATCTCGTCTCTAATTACTGGGAGTTCAATGTCAGTACCATTTTATTCATTCGCTGAATATTAATTAAAACTTCGAGTGAACGATGTTTATCCGATTGTTTTCACGATTAAAACTGTATAATTCACTTTTAATTCACTTCTTTGTTCGTGATGTTTTTTTTTTTTTTTTTCGTGATACGGTCGACACGCACACATACACACATCTTCGATTTTAGCGCCGTTTTAATACGATCGCTAGTTTCACTTTGGTAATTTTTGAAAATTATCGATAGTCCATTTTTTCATCTAAAAATTCTTCGAGTATCTAAACAAGATTACATTAATATTATCTCCCTGTCTGTCTTTATCTCTCTCTCTCTCTCTTTGTCTCTCACGCGCTCTCGCGGAAAAATGTTTTACTTAATTCTTTCATTAAATGGAATTAAACATTTTTCAGGGTTCATCCTCACGATACGCAAGTTAAAAAAACTTGTCTTGCGAATTACGAATGTTACGATTACGAAATTAATTGAAATCTTCGATGATGACACATTGATTCGTTGACGAAAATGTCATCATTTCAATAAAAAAGATACATCGCGTAAGTTATGAATCGCAAAAGACGCCATTTCGCGAAATTCAATTTTTTCACATTCATACTTGAAGCTTTGAAAAATTTATTATAATACAGCATCAAACTACCCTCGATTTTGTCCATTTTGAACTTTACACAATTCTTCGAATTCTCATGCAATTTGCAATCTCGACTCGCGCACAAAAAAACAGTTCCGTCGTCGTGATCCTGAGAAACGACTGTATCGCATTTCATTACAATCTTCGCCGGGAAAATATACCTTTAAAGACGGTTGCGTCGTGAGAGAAAAGAGAGAGAGGAAGAAAAAAGTATCGTTTGTCCGAATATTCGTTCGAGTGGCGTAATGTTCTATGTGTTTACAACTAATCCTTTATTGAGCACTGTTTGCAATCGGATCAATCGGTGAAATTGTCGAAGGTTCAAAATAGGTAGTACAGTAGTTTCTCGTTAGATTCTCGTTGCCCGAGAGAGCAATGATAAGTTATATATCGTCATCGTTCCAGGTCAGTCGCAACATCCAAAGGGTAGATCTCGCGTAGTACTCCGCATTGCCCTCTGTGTGTTGGCTGACTGGTTGGCTTGTTACGGTTGGCCAGTTCCTCGTCCTTCGGTTCAGCGCGGCTGGTCCGTTCGATCGTAAATGGTACGGTGGACTGCATCGTCCGAATGGTCCGTACCGGTTCAATCGATGACGGGGGCCTGTTCCACTTGTCTTCCGCCTATAGGATACGAAGAGACCCTCCCGGTCTCGTATATCTGCTCTTCGCCTATCGGCCCGATGCGAAGCGCATAAAGCACTATGTTCTTCCCCTCGGGAATAGACATCAGAAACGTAGGTAGAAACCGTCAACGAACCGGGACACCCGCGCGTTTCCTGTTCCGTCTGTTCGGCTTCCCGGTTTTCCCCAATGACGTCTGTGCAGAGGCCGTTCTCTTATCAACGCGAAACTCGTTGAATGATCGGACACTCGCCGTTTCATGACCCAGACGTAGAATTCACTTCACACACGACTGTGTTATTGTTTCCCTCGCAGGACAATGTAATGCCTGGTGGCTGTCAAGGATGCACACCAATGCCGGCAGAAGCCTCGATGAAATGTGAGAGAATCACACGGCGTGTGCTCATTAATGTTCTAACCCCTGGTAGCCCATTCCGCTTGTCTGCGCTCCAGTCGTCGTTGTTTCATATGAGTGTTCAGTAATCACACGCACTGCGAGAACCATTCACCGGCAGGATTGGAGGTGATGCTCACCCACGCTTTTATCGTCACGTTTTTTTTTATCTTTCTTGCATCACAGGACAATAAGAGTCTCGTGAGCAAATGTCACAGGTCTTCATTGTCTTCTTTTCTCGTTGATTTTTGTTTCCGTATCCTTCGGCATCAAGTATACTTCTATTTATACTAAGAAAAGTATGTAGTTGTATACATTTCTCGCGCTAAATCAAAGATATTTAGTGTTTCGTACATTCCACGAAGTCCGAATTAGCTCCCACTTTATTGATTAAATTATCATTTTTCATATGATCTTCGAGATAAAATTTCTTTCATTTCATTAATCACGAAGAATCATTTCAGTGGGGCTTCGGACGTCGTTCTTCTCAGACATCCATTGCATCGCCCACGTAACCCTCGTCAGGACTTTCCGGATGATCCGGTGGTCGAGCACCCTCCGCTCTTGCGGCTACGGCTGCCGCAGCTTCACGCGCAGTCTTACTCATCAGTGATCTCGGCGAAAGCGGTGTAGGCTCACCCCGATATGCAGCCGGTGGTGACGGTATGAACGGAACGTCCGGCAATGCGGGTGGCGACAACGGCGAGACCGGCAGTTGAATCGGTTGTACGGGCGGTGGTGGTTTAATGATCGGTTGATGAACCGGATAAGGATAACCCTCAGCCGTGTATCTTGTGTCGCTCCGAGGCAGAACCGACTCGTAAGCTGTCGAACGAGCTAGAAACTCGGCTTCGCGGGTATAACGAGCCGGAGGCGCAGCCGCCGAACCCTCGGGAATTCTCTGCCTCAGACGCGGCAAAGTGCTCGAACTGTTGAACGGTATCTTCGGTAGGCCAAAGTTCAGAGGATAACCGTCTTGATCGAGATAACTTAGCTGAGATAGACTCGGGCGTGGATCAGGCTGCATCTGGTACCTGTTACTTTCGTACTCAAGTACCTGTGGTTGTTGCTGTTGATGCTGATGAAGATGACGCTGCTGTTGCTGTTGTTGCTGCTGTTGTTGCTGTTCGCCCATCAGAGGAACTCCCAACTGATGCTGATGATAGAGACCATAAGACTCCGCCGCGACGGTTGCCGCGCTACTGCTGCTCTCGGTAACTTCGTTTATCAAATCCGGTTCCGTAAGATATTTCGGCAAAGCGCTTCGATAACCGTGCTGTTCCATTGTATCGCGACGCTCCAACGAAGCCGTTCTTCCGATTATATCTCGCTCGGTGTACATAACTTGCTGCTGATGATCGAAACTCAAACTTCCACCGCCAACGACACCGACACCAATGCTTACGCTGTTACCACCGTTACCACCGTTCTTCCGAGGCAACGTTGCACAACCGTCCTTTGATATCGGACTAACGACCTTACTCTGCGATACCAGTGATTTTGCATTTCTCTTCCGATCTCTTCGTCGCTTCGTACAGAACACAACACTTCCGATTACACAACCGAGAGCCAGAAGTGTACCGATCAATGCTCCTGCCGCAACAGCCGCCACGTATCCGGTTCCCGGATGATCGAAAGGTGGCTCCGGTGTACTTTTCTCTTGGAAACGAACCCTCAACGATAGATTCGATTCCACCGAACCCGCTGTGTTCTCTGCTACGCAGCTGTACGTACCCTCGTCACTTTTCTCAATACCGTAGACGTACAGTACGCTGGTGCTGTTCTTCTGGTCACGTTCTTTGTGAATATATCTGCAATCAGAGGGGCAATCAATTAGAATTGCATCAAGGGTTCTCAAAGGTAAGAAATAAAAGAAGTATGGAAAATTAGGATCGAAAAGCAGAAGAAAAATCCGTGCCGGAGAAAAAAAGCGTATTGTTTCGTGAAAAAATTGACGATTCAGCAAGGAATCGATAAGACTTCACGTTGGTTATGATAACAAGCTGACTTGCTTGGTTTTAAATCACGAAAAAAAGCAATTTCAAAGTTCATTGGACGTAGTTATGAATGTTATGACAGAAAACAATGTGTTGATTTCACGGGGCTCTTTTGTTTCATTCTTTGTCGAAAGTCGTTTCAGAATTGAAGAGACAGTCTTTTAGAACGTTTTTCGATATTAACGAAATATTGTTACAGCATAGATATACATATATCTACCCAGTCGGATGATTAATGGGTCGGTTAAGTTTGCGATGGAAAAGTTTTCCTCTAGAAGGGACCTCAGCTAAAAGAAGCGCGAGCCAAGTGTTATTCTCCCATTCCGGTAGCGGTGTGGTAGTCGTAAAAGGAAAAAAACAAAAAAAACCCTCCCGCAAAAACTGAGAGAAAGTAGAATGGCGTAGGAAGGGTCTTCGAACCGAGAGAACCCGTGGTGGTTTTTCTGGAAACGTTCTAATGGTTGGGTCGACGGCGAGTTCTCTCGGACTCTGCGGCCCTGCTGAGCCAGCGGAACATATCCCCATTCTTTTGCCACCCGGGCTCTACCACGAGCTGCAGCATCCCGGGAATCCCTAGGAAACCCTCAACGATAAAAAAAAAAAAGAAAAAAAAAAACTTAATGTTTCTCTTTGTCGGTGGTTGCGAGAGGGAAGAAACGACGAGTCGGCAGCCTAATCCACCCGACTTCCCCAAGATTTCGATGTCCTCTTTCTTACTTTCAGGCTGACGGATAAAATGCAACGTAATGGCCAACCGTAAAACTAAATCCCTCGAACGAAAAATCTTTCTCTACTATTTGCCCAATGAAAATTCGACCCGCAGAAAAGAATGAGGCGGAAACACCGGCGATAAGAATCATACATTTATCCAAGCGACGATAATACAGAGTTAAGTGAAAATTTACCTGACATACGTTGACGTCGATGCGGCGAAGGAGTCGTTCTCACTCTGCGTCTTGCACAACTCTCCGTTGAACCACCAAGTGACCTTGGCCATAGGTACCGCATAAACGTCGCATCTCAGTGTAACGTTTGCTCCCTCGTCGACGTCGATGCGTTCCTTCAGGCTGACTTCCGGCAGACACGCCAGATCGTTGAGTTTAACAGCTTTGATGTGTCGTCCCTGAAGTCTCGTTGGTGCTTTGCACATAGGATCAGATTCTTGCGGCGCTGCCGGTGCCGATTCCGTGAGCCACGCTTGCAAAGGTCGCAGTCTGCAGTCGCAGAGCCACGGATTGTTGTGCAACGTAAGACCGTGAAGATTACCCCCCAAGGGTAGCGTCATGTCGGGGACGAATTTCAACAAGTTGCCATCTAGTCGTAGCCACTCGAGTGAATTAAGACCATTGAAGGCACCCTGCTCGATGATCTCCAATTGGCATTGACTCAATTCAAGATTCGTCAGCTGTGCGAGTGGAAGAAATGCTTCGTGACGAATCTCACGAATGGGATTGCCATTTAGCATGAGCCTCATGAGACTTGGACACGAGGGAAAGGTGTCGGATGGCACGTCCTTGATGAGGTTATCGGCAAGATCGAGATCCACGAGACCCGAGAGACCATCCAAAGCTCCCAAATCTACTTGACTGATGTGCGACTTGCTGAGATAGAGCTTCTGAAGATTGGTCAATCCCAATGCTTGAAAACACTGGGGAGGCAGATGAACCAAGTGGTTGCTCGACAGATCGAGAACTTGGGTCTCCTCCCGCGCTCCCTGGGGAAGGCCTATGAGGCTAAGGTTCGCACACTCGACCCATTCTTTGCCACTTTTCCACTTGCATGAGCAACGATCAGGACAGGCATCGACGAATCTCACCAATGTCACCCATCCCAACAGAGTGCCTAAAAGCGCACCTCTCCACCACCACGCCCATGCACTCGAACTCGACATTGTCACACTTTCGTCTTATCATCGAACGGAACGACGATTATTATCACGATTTTTTTTTTCACACCATTTTATTCATTATTAATCACGTCACGATAAGGAAGAAAACATGTTTTTTTTGTTGTTGTTTATACACTTCTGTAAACACCGTTGTTTTTTTTTTTAGTATTGGATTTCGTTGGATTAGAATTCGACTTTCTTTCACGCAGTTTCAAACCGCACCCCCACTTGCATCCCGCTCTGTAGATGCCGTTTGCAAGCACTCCCTCCCTTACAACGGTTCCCGACGCTGATGGATTCAACCACTATTCGCGATGTTACCACTAGCAACAACTCTCTGTGACGTTTTCTCACCTCTCACCGCACCAGAATCCAGTTCATCTTATTCCTTCCGCGACTCGACACTCTTACCACGTACATCGCGTAGCCATCGAGTGAATTGATTTCCTGCTGGGCCATCGAGACTCATACCCCGTACAGCCACCATCTACTGCATTCGAAAATCTGGAAAAATAGAAAACGACGATTTTTATACGTAACGTGACTGGCAACATAAGAGCGTTTTTTCGCGTTCCCGAACGTTTTGAAAATCCGCCAAAAACTAAAAAAAAAAAAAAAATTATTTTGGCGAGCATTTTCTTGGAAAGTGTGAAGGCGAGAGTAAAGTCGCCGACAGAATTGTGATCAGGAGTACCCCGATCCACTTTGCGAAAAGCCATGTTATTTTTCAATTTTTTGTTTTCAAAGGTCATTTGCATTTCGATGAAATATCTGGAAAAGTAGAGTGTCTATTGTATTATACGAAAAAAAAAATGCACGATGAAGTACTTGGCGAAGTATCCAAAGTGTTTTGTCGAATCAAGCAATGGAAAACGTAAAAATTTTGACGACATTTCAAAATTCAGTTGATCGTAATTTTCCTTTATCTACAAGTTCAGCAGAATATTGTAACCAGTAAATGCGCAGATAGAACAATTACATATTTTTACGTAGAATAATGCATTGAGTTCAACACAGTTCCTTATAAATCGAATGGTGTACGAGGATTTTTCTCAAATGTGGTTGTCTCAACGTGGCTGTAACTCGTATTATATCCCATAACTACTATACCGTAAATAGCCTTTCGTAGATTTGATTTTATTCGGAAATAGCGAGGTCAAGAACCTGATACTCCGGTGCGCCATTATATAGCATTCGCTCGATAGAATCTCCGAAATAATTGGCTTCCAAAGCGGTCAATAATTCAACGAATGAGAACTCTCGCTGTATCCGAAAAGTTTCGGTGTTCATTCCGTGGATATGGTTGAGTCCTATCTATACGAGGGTAGATGGAGGAGTGGAGGAAAAACGAACGAAGAAGCCGCAACCGTGTTCCAAAGCCAAGCACATCTCGTACGAAAAGCACCGCGGAGCTTCGACCGAGCGAGCCACGAAATCTTACGACTATACGATAAAGTTAAAGCACCTCGGTGTGCACCAGGGGTTGAACGCGCGCGCGCACACCCGCGCGCGGCCAAACCTCCGTCTCAGCCTTTACCTAAAACCTTCCCTCATTCCCCCTCCGCCTTTACGTCTGTTATAGTCTCGCAAGATAGTCGCTAAGCTATATATCTTCACAGTCAGCTAGAAGCAAATCAGTCGAACAGAAATAAGGATGGTAGGGATGGAGATAGAAGTTAGCAACTTTGCGAGATGGTTGTATAGCCGAGAGAATGTTTCTTCGCAGTTGCATACGGAGCCGCGCGCTATATTTATCTCTCCTTCTACTTTCGAGTTAGAAATTCTCTATCTTCCGCGCTTCATTGCCGCGGCGTATTTCCCAAGCCAATTATTTGTGTACGAATGAAAATTGAAAATCTTTCCTTCAGTTATAAATCTCGAGAAATCGCGGGGAAACAAATGCGCCGCGGAATCTTCGGACGAATCTTGCGGCGAGGCGAGAAGGCAAAAAAAAACATGAGTATTTCACGCTCAGTTGAAACAGGATTAATTGCCCTCCTTTTCCCAGACAGGAAGTAAAAAAAACTAACTAAAAACTCGTTGTGGAAGCTTGTTACGTTGTAAAACAACGCTTGTTCGTTTACGCCGGCTATGACATAGTGTGCTACCGTAGCTTTAATTCAACCTCTTTCGCCGGGCAATGCTTTTTTTTTCCCCTTTTCACGTGCCCACTCGCGATGCTCAATGAATTTTAAAGTAGCCTCCGCTCATACGTGCATCTCACGAGGTGAATACACTCGTGCATTTCGTTTTCTGCGAACGCTAAATGCAATGGCGCGAGAGCCTGTAGCGTATTTTTTTTTTCCTTTTTTCCTGTTTTTGTTGAAGCCCCTGGGCGGTCCCAGCGCTTTTTCGCGAAATTATTTACGCGGCTAAAGTTGGCACTCAACGCGAGATATTCCTTCAAATCCACTCGCTTATTCTATAGTCTGATAATACTTATGAAACTGCCGCAACAAATGGCACGAAATTTTAAACTTTTATCGTTTCGAAATGTTCAAAAGTACGACGATGTGAATGTATGTAAATAACGAATACACGTTATAAACGTATGAGAAAAAAAGTATCGTTTTAAAGAATTTGTCATCGCGCGCCTTGCAATTCGCGGAAAACTTGTTCAACGTACGATTATCGAGACCAGAAGTGAACGGTGGATAAAAGCGTTGCGTACTATGTACGAAAATTACGTAGTGTGAAGTTCCGATCGAGTCTATAAAAGTTACACCGAAGGCGGATATTCCTGCTACGTGACTTGAGTTGGAATCGTCCGTTGAGCTTCTCGCTTCTCCAGCGATGCACCGAAGAAGGACATTTTTATCTTTTTTCTCCGGCTGTGAGGCGAAGATACAGTGATTGGCACTTTATGAAACGGCCATTCTTTACCACAGTTTTGTTTCTTTTTTTCCACCAAATTTCATAAGCCAATCACGGATGGATAACCAAAGACTAGAACTGCACATCGAATTTTTCAATCATAAGCCAATTGTTTTTTTTTTTTTAGTTCCTCACAAGTGATCTAATTTTAAAAGGAAATGCGAGACGAATATCGTTTCGAGGTATTCGAAGATGAAAGTTTCGTTTATTCTGTCTATGTATGAGAAAATGAAGAGTATCTGCGGTACCGGGGAAAAAACAATCCAATCGGATAAATCGAATAAAAGAGAAAGAGCTGATTTAGGTGTATTGCGCACAGGGTATTTTTCTTGTGCTCCTAAGGATGCTACGTAGTCAGATAACTTGTCGCGAAGTGTCTCGATGAGGATCGATCCTCGTTGAGCGCCCCTCCGTAACCAAGAAATCCGTCCTGGGATTACGGTAATTCATTACAGAGATTATTCCCTCGACGGGGCTTTGCCGCTCGAACAACTCTCTCACTAGTTCGTCTACGAAAAAACTTCAACATTCGTTCCCCTCCCCCTGTCCCGCCCACCAATCCGCTCATCGTTCGTCACTTAACTTCACCCATCCGTAATTTACCTCCGTACCCGCAAAACCCAACGGGCGAAAAATATTATAACGATCCCCCGAAGGTAAAGTAAATAACGTGTTGTTGACGCTTTAATTAAACTACGTCACCGATTTAGCGATGCGAAAGAAACAGAGCAAATTGAGAGTATAGAAAAGTAAGCCAATTAGCGACGACGGATGCGTAATTAAATGGAACAAGTGACCGAAATATTGAAGGGTGTATCAGTCATAACTAACGAAGGTTTAACTTTAATATTTTTTTAAAACCCTTTTGCTACTCCCCTCGTTCTCATTTTTTTCTCGACTTTAATTCTGAAATTTTTTCTTTTTTCTTCGATATTATTCACGGGTAAATTTTAAATTTATTTATTTGAGGGTAAGTAATTTTTTGTCTTCTATATTAATTTATTAAAATGTGTTTTTTTCAGTGTTTAACTTCATTGCTGCAAAATTAATGCTGCGATTTCATCGCTGCAGATTTTTAACGCAGCGAGTCCATTGCTAAGATATTAAAGCAGCGACTTCTTCGCTGAGAAATTAACGCAGCTACTTCATTGCTGCAAATTGAAAGCAGCAACTTTATCGCTGCAAATTTAACACAGTGAATTCATTGCTGCAAATTTAACACCGACTATACTTTATACACCGTAGCGATGGATTTCAAGTATTTATGACTAAAATGAAAACAGAAATAAATAGAAAATCATTTCATCGCCACGTATGGCAAGATTTCTATTCCAAAAGGATGAAATTAAAATAATTTTATAAAAATTAAAAAAAACTCTCGACTGAAAAAAGAATGAAATAACAAATAATTATTCGCATATTATAGTCGGGAGATTCCCACACTCAACAACGAATAAATCTCCCGACTATAATGTGCCAATAATTATTTGTTATTTCACTCTTTTTTCAGTCGGGAGTTTTTTTTTTAATTTTTATAAAATAATTTTTTGAAAATTTACCTCGAATAAGTTTCAAAATGGAGAAATAATGTCATCGCGGAAAGCGGTACCGCATATTTTACAGCTAAAAATCAGAAAATTACACGAGAAAAAATGCATAAAATAAATTAAAAATTATACGGAGACAATGTTGACTCTTTTTGAAGATTTTTTTTTTTTTCGCCGTGAGGTAGGTAATGCATATGATCCATGCGAATGTAGGTGGTAGAACCTCTATTGCACGTACGAAGGCGGTGAGAGGGTGCTAGAGAGGTAAAGGATGAAGCCCGCGAGTGCCCGGAATGGCGTGAATTATTGGAAAGGGTGGGAAAACGTACGGGCAGTAAGCGTGTTGCGCACGATATGGTTACCCAGCATCACAGCGGCTCGACAGGGGCTACCATCCAGGAAGGGGCGAGAGGAGAAGAGCTCGTTATACGGGAAACGTTGAAGCCCTATTTTTCGTTGTCCAATCAGTTACCACCGGGGATACACTTCATCAAATTAAGTTTTCTACGGGAATATAAAAAAGCTCGTATAGCAGGATCTCTCGGAAGCCGAAGCGCGTAGACTGTTTTATCGTTGCAAACCCTTTTTTTCATTCCCGTTCATTCTCCATTGCTGTTACTTCCCTTCTCTCCACTAGGTTTTCTTCCAGCTCGTTCGACTAGCTGGATCTTACTCTTTTTTTCGTACACTCTACAGTCTCTACTCATCGATCCACGTGCACCCGGAGAACGGACTAAATCGAGGGGGGTGCTCTCTCGCTTCATTCTCTCACTCCACGAAACTCTTTTTCAACTTTTTCTCTTTCGGCTCTCACTCTCCTTTCTCTCTGCAAACCCCTTGGTTATATTCGACGAATCTCCGAGACTCACAGAGATTTCGAACGAGCAACATCGAGGACGCCCGCCTCAGTCTCTCGTTCTGTCTCGCGCTCTATCTCTTTTGCCCGCCTAGGAAGACTATCTGCAACGGGTCGCGAACCTGGAAGCCCTCGTCGACGACAGCGGCCTCGGCCTTTTGAAAGAAACGAGCTTTTCACCGATTGCCCATTTTCTTTTTTCTTCATTCTCTTTTGCTTCTCTCATACTGTTCCCACTGCGATGTGTTTTTTTTTTTTTTTTTTTTTTTTTTCCTTTTGAATTGAATCGAAATTACGAGAGCAGTACAGTGATAAATTAATGACGAAGCCTCGCTACACTCGTTTCAATACTAAGAGAATACTTCAGTTATATTGTCGTATTCAATTTATTTGCCGAGTTGTTATTTTGTTTTGCAGTATTTAATACATAATTGAGCATTGTGACGATTTTTTTAACGACACTTTTTTTTTTTTTGTGAAGAACATTTGGCGAAAAAGGGATCTATTATGTGATTATCAAATGTAGCCACGTTATGGTTCTTTATTCTACAGAAATATAATAAAACTGTATCGCCAACTTCGATCTTATAACATAAAGACGAATTTAACATTAGAGTCCCTAACTGTCCAAAAAAAAAATGGCTCCCTGGTCTCACTGTATCTCCAAAATAACCGACAGCTCTTTAGTATTCGGCACGACAGACCAAATTTTTTTTTCCCCCGATTTAACGATCTACTTTTACCGGAATCCGAGAAAAAAAACTGTCTGCGAACATAGCTACTATGAGACGCGAATTTCATGAATGAGTTCCACAGATGGCAAAAGAGATCTCCGTGTCGAAGATCTTCGTCTATTGGCCATTTATTTCGCGTTCAATCTCCACAACTGTAGTCGCCAGCTTTTAAAGCATCCCTTCTCGATCAATTACTTCCACGCTCACGCACGTCACGGCCGAGGAAATTTTGAGAAAACGCTGTAGCCGTGGAGTAATAGAGGCCGCGAGAGATGGGAGGAGGAATGGAGTGAGTCCGCCAATTTCTCGACGTAATTCGCTCCGTCGGACCATAAAATTGCCGAACGCCACCATTGATTAGTCAAGTGGAGAGCTGACCTTGCGCGCCAGGCGAACCGACCCCTTCTTCCCCTCCCAATAAGCTCAGCGCACCAGGCAGGACTTCAGCCTGACGACGAGCTTTGCGGCATGATTCTCCACCCTCTAACACTTTATAATTCTATGTCTCACCTAAACTTTATATACTGTGTTCATGTACTGTAAAGTACAATATATAGCTAACACCGAGCGCCACCCTTGTCACCCTACATTCAGGGAAGCTCGGGGCAAAATGGTACAGTCGAGAAATGAAAGCGTAAACTACGTTGCAGTAAACTGTGAACCGAACTGTAAGATACCCAAGGAACGTTAATAAGTAATTTACGTGTACCGGAGAGTAAAGTGTGATTTGAAAATGCCGTTTTGTTTTTGCGAAGGGTCTCGAAGTGCATTCAAGTAAAACATTGCCAATAAACCGAATTGTCCCAAAAACAAATGCCGAAATTATAGAAATCGCATTAAATTCGTGTAAAATTTACGAGTCTTGTTTTCAACCGTATCACTTCGAAATTGCGTATAACACGCTGAAAAACCATTAATCCTTCGGATACGCATGACGCGCTGGACGCTTCATGACTCTCGTGACGTGGAGGGGTATTAAAATTCGTGTTACTGACAATGATATTCAAATATTTGAAAATGTTGCGTCAACATGTAATGCCATGTTTTTGCATGTTGTGTGATATCAATACTCTAATTTTTATCATAGCGATATTTTAATCATCAAATTTTTTTTTTTTTATATAGTATTCTTGAAAAGGTATATTTGAAAAGTAACGTACTGTGATTAAAGAGTTAATAAGCGCAGCAAAAAAAATTCATAAAGGCAGTTGGATTGTTTTTGTTCGAAATATCGATTCTGCTGTTCCATATTCACACCCCGTCCCGTATACCCTGTTGTTTCTATATTATACGTAATCGCCAAAGCGTGCTAATACATAAGCCAATGTATTTCGCAAAGCGGAAAGTCACGACGCCAAAGTTTCATCCGTGGCTAAAATTTAAAGCAGTATCAGCCGTCGAGGCGCACGATGGGGTTGTCGGAGGGTTGAAAATGAGAAGAGAGAAGGTAAGGAGTTATAGTGAAGAAAAAAGGAGAAAAGACAGAGACGAAACGATGGGGGCTTCGACTGTAGAAGGGGTGGGTTGGTCCAAGAGGGTTGCGTCAACCGTCGAAGATTATCACGCGGCCGACGGTAAACAAGTCGTGCGTTGTAAAGATAGGGGTTACGAACGCCTGCTTGGCTCCTCTCTTCGTGGCTCGCCGCCTTGAGAAATCGTTTTTTTCTTCGTTCTTTTTTTTTTTTTTCTTTCTCTCTATTCCTCAAGGATATACTTACTTCCTGGGAATTTCAGAGAGCTTCGAGTATTCGTTCACGCGAAGCCTAAATTCGCCTCGTTCCTCTTACTCTCTGTCCCTTGTCTCAGCATTATATTCCCCTCTCGCTTCACGTCCCGGTGACGAATATCTCGCGCGAATTGGGCAAACGTGCGTTTCTACTCGGGCCATATATCTGCCGGATCGTTCCCACGCCTCCTAAACGCGTCGCATTCGACAATTTCCATTTTCGCTCTACAAACGACATTCGTCCTCGTCACCTTTATACATATATATGAGTCGGAACGAAATATAGCGAGAGGGCTTCGAAACCCTTCGTGGTTCTCCCGAAAAATCATTGGGGAATGTCATTTTCTTTGCTCGAGAAAAAGTAGGAGCAAAAAAAAAAAAAAGACTTGAAAAAAGTGAAGCAAGGATTTTCCGTTTGATACTCGGGATGAGACGCAATGTATATAGGGGAGGTCTCCGATAGAAGTCCAATTTAAAGCATCACGAATTTTAATCAAATGGAGACTATAGCCCGAGCTGTAGCAACGGCAGGAGAAGCTTCTCCGTTCGTACCCGCCAATTGCTCAGAGACCATTTACCTCGCGGGCACAATCCCGATAATTGAATAATCTTTTCCTCCGGGCGGACTCACCGAAAGGGACGTTGCGAGAGCGAGTGAGATCGTCGAAAGTCCTCTTAATGAATTTATTCGCACAGTAAGAACAACATTAATTCCTTTTCATGCGATTTCTATAGTTCGGGGGGTGGAGAAAAAAAAAAAAGAACGAGATATAAAAGAAGATATGCCACGGTGTATCGCAGCTCTCGGCAGAAGCGAAAAAAGAAAAGCGGCAAGTTAGAGCGAAGCGAACTGTCGATAAGAGAGTGGGATTCAGGATGGCTCCGGCTTAATTCGACGTTAATACGGTACCACCGTGCGAAGTGGAGAAGTCGGACTGAATGATGCATTAGCGTTTTTTTCTTCGTTTCGACGGATTTACGACTCTCCCCTCCTGTTTCTGTATATATAGATCAAACTATATTTACCTCCAGTATCCATTCGCGTATTCCTCCCTGACGCCGTTTTTTAAATAGTTTCCGTAAGTTCCAATCCACGAAAAAAATATTCGAACGCCACGAAATTCGAGATATCTAATAAACTATTGTTTTACTTCCTTCGAGAAAAAAAAAAAAAAAAAAAAAAAAAAAAACAAAATAGCATCGATTCGAAACCGGTATCGATGTTTTACAGTATAAACTTTACGATCTTACATACGATCGATCGGTGCACCAACGGTCGTTCTAATGAACCTCGTCAAACGTATCTCTATATATTTATCGATGTATACGTTGTACATTGCTAGTCGACTGCAGCACACAAAATGGTTAAAGGGTTCTAAAATAAAGTATATAAATAAAGTCGCCGAAACGATATAGATAAGTCCGCGAAATCGGTACTCGCCGGCTTTAACGCACGTCAGTGATCATACGAGGATTGAGGTCGAAACTACCCACTGTGCCGTCTTACGCTCGAGTGTAAATAGTGCAATATCAACGATATAAAGTCGCTATCTCGCCGCTATAAGCGCAACGGTGCTTTTCGTCTCCTTACGATCCGGACGAGTTCGACATGTATAAACGTACGAATGTACATCATCTTGTCGTACATATATATATATCCTCTATCGCGGTGTATTATACAACCGAAAATATAAATCTATATATACAATATTGTAGCATAGCGAAGGACTCTCAGCACAGTGAACATTAATATATTCAAATACATAAAACGGCGCGGAAGCTCGAGAAATACGTCATCCGAATGCAGTATCACCATTTTCTCTTATGTGTCCGGGTGACGCTCAATCGTAATAATAATAATACATAGTGTTATCATCCCGCGGTGCTCCAAATAGCACTGAAGACTCCGCGGGCTACTCGTATATTTCGTTTTTTTTTTTTTTTTTTTTTTTTTTTTTCCTTCGCTTTGGAGGGTTTTTACCTGCCAAGGTAAACGACAGATACAAGTACACTCGCAGCATATATATGCGACTTTGACACAACAACTTGCAATGGGTATAACTATACAGAGGTCAGAGTCAATACAACATCTAGACACAGCGCAGGGGGTGCAGCGTTGAGTGTACAGAAAGTACCCAAGTGTGTACATAGCGTTCGACACGTGACTATTCTTTTTAGCCGCATTCGGGGCTCTGCATTGCAGGCATACCTCTATAATGGCGATATGATACAGCTTTTTATATAAGTCGGGGCGTCGGCTGCGATGTGCCCGGGACCCCGTGGCGGGGATCTGCCATCCTGGCGCCACTACTACTACCACTACTACTTTTCTCTCAACAGCCAGACTCTCCCTCCCCTTCCTGCCCTTCTCGCCAACGCTATATCTACGTTATAACTCGCTATTTTTACGATACAAACTTCCATCCTGCCGCTCCACTTCTTCTATCACATAGTACGTCTCTCGCTGTTATACGATCCATATACAACGTTATAAGTTCCGTGTATAGACGCAACTTCATCCATTTGTAGAAAAATCTTCGCCGAGCGTGAAAAGCCCATGTAAATACAGTTTATTAATAACTCTGCAGTGAGTCACAGATTTCATATCTACGAAGTTTTGTCGCGTGGAAGCTTTTTGATGATATCAATGATTGACATCAAATATCATCCATGGTGTTTCGATAGCAATAAAATGGTTCTGGAGGCAAGTCAAAGGAACTTCGAATAATTCCTTTTTTTTGTTATCTATTTTTAATAAAAATAATAAAGCGTTTCAGCCAAACGTCATATCTCTTTCACAGCGATTTTTCAAGCAATTCTTTCGTTTCTCAATTGTTAATTCCGCCGGTTTTATCTCTGTTTGCTGTTTGCTTGGTGCGATTTATTGATTTTTTTTTTTTTTTTTTTTTTTTTCAACTGTCAGTAAAATTCAATACGATTTCTTTGATCTCACGAGAACAGACGAAATCTTTGCAATCTCGTAGGAGCCGAGGCATGCAGATAGAGACAAAGTTGGTCTGTGCTGTCGGCTGCTGTGCAAAATGCGCATTCCCGCAGTGTGCTCAGCAGCCCGAGGATTCGACGATGGCTATCCAGCGGCGGGTTCCCGCGACAAACATTCGCCCCGTGTGCTATAACTATTTCAATACGCCATGTATGCACCTCGACAAGAAAACGTGTGCGCGCGGATGTCTGTATTCGTGCAACCGGTACCGTGTTACTGAAAATTTCACGAGACCCGTCACATACGAACATTGATAGAACTACCCTCCATCGGCTGGTTGCACACAAGTGCGCACGTGTGCCGGTACTTCGTACTTGTATCCGCGAATTCAAGCGACGATTCTCGACGCAAACCTACTTGGATTCTATTGCTCTCGTTGCACAGCGCGCGGGAAGCGTCTCGTGATTCGATTTCTATGGATTGCCACCCGATTTCTATTGATACACTTCGAAAGTATTCAACGACTTTTATCGATCGCAACAACGGTGCGTATGTCGAAAAAGATCGTCGGAAGAATCGCAAGATTGTTTGCCGGTAGTCAATGTTTTCCAAGCTGTTTGTACATCGTCGTTGTGTACCATCGATAAATAAAACTCAAAGAGCGACGAGGGATGAACAAGGAAAAATAAAAAAAAAAAAAGCTGTTTCGAATAATCACGAGTCCGAAAAAAGACTCCGCGTCACGTCGACTTCTATATTTGCTTCTGCTATATATATTTAGCCTCATGTTAAATGCATCGAATGGAATATGAAATCGAAGATCGATGATTGACTCGAGATGGGATGACAAACTGATCGCGTATTTCCCCTTCGACGGTGGTTCCGTTAACGAGAGCAACGGAAAAGCGGAGAGAGAGAGAGGAGTGTTAGACTGCAAAGCGTAAAGAACCAGCAGGATGGAAAAAAGCTGGCTGGCGCGGATGATATTATGGTATTACGTGGGATTTTCTCGCGAAAGTCTCGAAGGATGACAAATGGCTTGTGACCCCGTGAGACAGCTTCGCTCGATGTAAGAGGGGTCAGAATGAAAGAATGAAGAGTTTACGAAAGCTTGACGCTTTTGTGCGGTTCGACAATGACACACACACACACACACATAGCTTTCATCTTGTTTTACCCGTGTTGTTTGCACGACAGAAACTCTCGAAAAGATTGATGTGTTCTGTGTACACATACATATACACACATTTACAATACAATGGTATAACTATGGTTACTATATACGTAGGGCATCTCGATTCGCGAAATACCGGTACAACACGTTTTTCTTTTCTCCGAAGGATCACTTGACCCACTGTATGCCCGATGGGCAAAGAAAACTGAGACAGTGAGGGGGGGAGGGAGAGGTTTACTCGATGTAGAAGAGTAAAGAGAACGACGAAGAGAGGCGACGAAACAGGATAGAGTCCTGTCGTAGTAGAAGTGCCTCTCGGTGCAACTTGCCGGACGTGACTGTCTCCCACAGCAGTTCATTCTTCCTCTGCGATTCTACGCGATACAAACTCCATTCCGGTCTTGTATCCAGCTAATATCCGGTTACACAGACTTACCGTCAGCGGTTCAACAAGATGAAAAGAGAGAGGATAAGGAAGTGAGAAAAAGTCAACTGATGGAAACTCAAGTACGTGTACACAATGGCGTATTAACGGAAGGGAAAAATATCGCTTAATTCGAACCCACAGACGTTCCTTCCGTTTGGTGTTTATATATAATTGTTGGCAGAGATGAAGAGACACTTTTAATTTACAAACTTCTTGGAAGTTTACGACAAAACCGTGTAACTCTGTAAGCTGTATAAGTTTGTTGAAAATTCAAGCGTTCCGGCGTATCACTATATATACCTTAACCTTATCTTCGTATAGTTTCAAACTTTACGAGGATCGGATAATTATGTAATGCTAGAATATCAAACTTTGCGATTCAGTTTGATGAAAGCCTATAAAAGGAATAACGTTTAGTATTTTAGGATCTTATTACAGCTACACGGCTACGCATCACTGATGAAACTGGAGTAATTTCTGATTGTATGCACAGAGAAATTGCATTGATTATCTTAAGGTTGTCGTCTATTAGATCAAACGCACGTGAGAGGTATATGCATAACGTTGGATACGATAGGATGATAATAGGAAGGATCAAATAGAAGGAGAGAGAGACACTGATAAGTGTTCCGCCACCGATCACGCGATCGAAGATCAATGTGCCGCGATGTGTCCATCATGATTGTCAACGACTGGACGAGAGAAATGCAGGCATCCGATAGTACCTCATCTCCTATGTGTTTATAGAGCTGTCCAGCGTATCGTGTACAGCGCATATATAGCCTATTATCACGATCAGTTCACACACGGGACAGAGAGGAGAGAATATGTACGAAGACGTTGGCACCCGGGGTGCACTCCGCGATGAGGCAAAGCCGCGATCGATAGTGGGTTCAGAAGCGAGAAACCTGATGTGTAGGTGGGATACTATGCCTCGACATAATCCAACGGATGTGAATCGTATCGGTAGCGAACAGCAGCAACATCGACTAGAAACGTTCGGTTCTCTCGGCCTTTACCAACACGACGGTCACGTACCGCCAAACTTGAAGCTTTATCATCCAAATCCCTCGGCTCGTCCACCTCGTAAAATTGGATAGATAATATACGCTATAGCGTACGATAAATTTACCATATATACATAGGTATATATTTATAATCCCATATTGTACACCAACGGGATCTCAAAATATAATACACGCGTCGATTTGTTACTTTGATTTGTATTAAATCGGACAAATCGATCGTTTGGATACAAACTGATGAAATATAATATCGTATTTCACAATCCTTCCATGTCGCGGGACTATACATTATTTCGACGCTAATTAAAGTTTTCTCGGTCATAAATGATTTTTTTAATTTTCTTTTTTTTTTTTTTTTTTCGTAAGAATATTAAAAAATTTGGCCGAACAAGCTGCTGAAAGTTGGATTCTACGTGTCTGGAGTAGCGGCGCGCGTGTGTTTAACATATGCATAGGCGAATACACATACATTCTCTCGTTGGAAAATTCTCTCACGTAGTACCTCGCGCGTAACAGGGCCTTAATGGCATTCCACGAAATGAGAATTTCATCTCTGTCTCACGGAAGCGCGAGAGACTTTTGCAAATGGCGTTAGGAGGAAAAGAGTGCGGCATGGTGGAAAACGGAGGATGAGGAGAGGGAGAGGAATAAGAGCTTTGGGGAGGAAAAGCGTGTATACTGGCAAGAAGGACTTCCTGAACAGGAATAGGGAGGCTACGAAAAGGGAGGACGGTTGAAGGAACAGACGAAAGAGAAACTCCGAGACGGCCACGAGGATTTAAAGTGCTTTGGATAATAGTATACGTATAACTGTTTTTTTCTTTTCTTTTTTTTTTTTTTTTTTTTTTTTTATTTTCGCGAGAGAAAGATGGGGCGTTCGTAGGCACGATGACACTTTTCTTGCCGCCCTCTCCGTTCGCGTTTTATATTATTCACGGAAATGCGTTCGCTTGCGACAGGCAGCAGTTCGTCTACAGTGATTCTTTATTCACGAATGAAAAAAAAAAAAAAAGAAAAACGATAAAAAACGAAAAACGGGAGTTGAGTGAAAAGTTGGCGCTTATTTCCGATATGAATTTCCTTGTCACTCGGGTTATATATTCATATATGTGTCTACCGAAGTGACAAGACGACTATCTTGACTTGCCAGTTGTGCCGGAGATGAATATTCTTTGGAATACGGCTAACGTATGGAAAAATGGGCAACTCACGAGATTAATATATGTCATAGTCGCGAAGTTGTATGTATCATACGGGAGATATGTATATCGGAGGATATGCTATATACTATATTGGAAGTTTAGCAGGAAGAGGTTTAACGGGTATACATGAATAAAAATTCAGAGAAAAGCAATATCGAGAAGCGCAGTTGCGATGATAAAATTCTCGCTATACTGCGGTGCTTCGCTCGATTACATTTTCATTCTACGCGAACAAATCCCGCAAAAGTGGGCAAATATTATTGCCACGAAGATATTCGATCGTCGCATGTTTTATAATTTAAAAAAAAAAATATGTGTGAATATGTATGAAATGTATTAATAAAAAAAAAATTAAAAAAAAGCCTAAAAGGTTATCGTGAGTCTTTGTTTTTGTCGAAGACTCTGATTGATTCTCCGGTTTTTTGTATTTTTTACAGGGCTCATTGACCGCAATTCTGTTATTACAAACGTTCTGGTCGTCGATTCTCGAATTCGAAGTTTTTGAAAGGCATTGGGGGATGAAAACATCAATCGTACGATGATGAAAACAATTCGCGGAGTAAATTCGATCGATTCTTTACAGCGAAGTCGAAAAAACGGAGGCGTGTCTCGAGAAAGATGAAAGTATTCCTATGAGACACCGCCAGGCGGTTCATCGTCGTTCAACTCGCAACGCTCGGTGTTTCCTCGCGTGATTGATAAAACCGTCTTATTGTTTCGATGCTGCGCTCTGACAATGTGACGTTTATAACATGAATTCCGAGTTGAGAGCGGGGCAACGTAGGATTACGGAGTTATGGCCCGACTTTCGAGTGATTGAGGTTCGGTATACCGCACGCTTGGGGTTTACCGGAGGGCAGACGTCAAGGAGACGACGACGACGGCGAGCGATGGCAACGAGGTATTCTCTCGTAATATTCACCAAACAGGCACCGCGTCAAGGAGCCGAGTGATGTATATCACGGTTTGTAAGGACGAAGACGCGTCAAGAAACATCGGAGAGATTATTCGACCCTCTCGAATCCATTGAAACTGCGAGGGGTGGAAGAGGCTTCTCGCGTACCTTCCATCAGCCCAACGAGCTTCGCGAGCTCCATCTTCTCGCGCTAAACGAGAGATCCCGGAAGTTACCCAAAACCACTTGGTCCCGTAGACGTATATCTAATAGCTTAATCCACACGACATTGTATCGTACGCTGTACTCCCGAACAATAACGCAAAATGACGTTTATCGAATGAAAAATTCGCGCGTTGCAATTACACGGTATTTATTTTTCAGAACAAATGATTCCCCGGAAGCGTACAATGGGAATGGTAACGTATATAGAATTTTTCGACCTTTATTAACAAAAGTATGAACTTTAATCGTGAATGAGTTGGAATTCAAGAGAATCGCTTTTCCATTAACGAGGAAATGAAAATACTGATAAAAATGGGTTAATAAAGTTCAATTATTAAAAAAAAAATAATAATAATAATTTACACAGCCATTCGAAAATCATTCGAAGCATTTGCGCTATGAATGAAACACGCGACATTCCGATATTATTGGTTTTAACTAAGTGTGTGCGAAGCGAAAAAAAAAAAAAAAATTCAATCATATACACACTTTGCTCGATCGAGTGAAAATATCGCGAATTCGGTACGTAAAACGTTGAAATTAATGGTTGACTGGTGAGGGATCGATCGTTTTTCGTTTCTCTGCACCGTCGTAATTTGGCACAGAACGGTCGGAAAGCTGTCCCTGTTGGGGCAAATGTCAGACTCCATCGTACTGGTTAACGCGCGTCATCTCTCTCGACCCGTAGAACCGCATAGCGCGACTGAATTTCCAGGATACGTGTTTAGCCATTCCCGACGTGACAGTCGGGGTAGCTGAGGACAAAGTCTCCTCGACGTTGCTACGGTATTCTCGCCTGACACCTGACATATCTCAACGTCCACGGATCTTGGTGATGACATTTCAACGGAATTAATGTCCAAGCCAACTGTATTCTCGTATTCGGGTTGCATATACATTTTTTTTTCAACGTCGCGGAACATTACGTATTAATAGAAGCCAAACACGAGGTCAGTGACCTGTTCTCGTTTTCATCGTCAATTAATTTCCAAAGAATTCTCGTCGGTGAAAAAATGAATAAAATGAATAATTATAACAATTTTTTTTGGTCCGATTATTAAAGGGTTAATAAATGAACAAAGTTCGCGATAATGCAGTTACAAATTAAATTTGAATTCCGTCGAAAGTTTCGACGGTAATTTCGTTCTCGCGTATGTGCAGTATATATAGTATATCAGGTAGTAACACGAGAGGTGTAAAAAGCTCGTAGCAGCTTTCGAAGCCCAGAAAAGGGGGAGTTGAGAGCGAGAGAACACGTAGATACATAGAAAGTAGAAAATTTATCACTCTGCTCGAGAGAGACAGAGACAAAGAGCAGGAATCGGTGAGGGAAACGCAGGTCGAGCACACGTGGTGCATCAACCCGCATCGTGGCCAAACGAGAATTTATGTCCTCCCTGTGGAATATAAGCATTTTATCGATACGCTCTATCTCTCTTCTTCGTACCATTGTTCTCTTCTCTTTCCACGTGTGCATTCGGTTTATACCTTTCGTCTCTCGTTTCGATTCAACAAATATTTTTCTGTCGCAACACACGAGAATTGTAGTTGAAACGTTTTTTTTTTAAATCAACCTAAAGCGCTTGAATAAATATCACGTGTAAAAGAATTCGATCGTTTATCGAAAAAAAAAAAAAAAATTTATATTTAACGAAGGTATTGCATCGAACAACTTACAAACATTTATTGTCTAAAAAAAAAAAACAGCTCTTGTCAACCTCTCGCCTTCTGGTAAAGAAGGCACCGATTTTTCTATGAGATTCTCGTCAATGTTAAAACCGGGGTTAACGCGCTCGCTGGTATACACACAAAACCGGAAGCCTTATAGCCACAAAACTGTGAAGCGAGGCTTGAATGTTTGAGATATCTAACCATGAAAAAAAAGCCCGGAAGCTAAAATAAACGAGACGCGAAGTAAAAGCTCGACCGTCACACACATGCGGTTTTTTTTTGCCCGACCTGCGGTACCCTCTCAGCCTCAGGGAAGACGAGGCATCATCTCGAAGACTCACCCTCTCCCGCGTTATTCGAAAAGGGGTTGCTATACCATAGTGCAAGCCTCTCGGAGTCTAGACTCCGTGCTGCGTGTGAGAGCGTCTCACGTCTCTCTGACATCTATTCATGTATGCGAACAATACAGAGAACGATGAGGAACAGAGAACGATAGAGTTCGGCGGCCTACACGACAAGTCCTCTGTGGCTGTTTGGTGTACAGACTTGAAATATAGTATAACCGTAGCTGACATAAGAGGGACGTAAGAAAAACGAAAGGTTTCGCATCAGGCGGAGGTCGAGATTAGAGTCAGAAGGGGCGGTAAAGCTTTGTGCGGTAGATTGGCTCGTGTCTACGGAATCTCGTCTGATAGCATCGGCCCCTCCACTATACTTCCTTCACCCGCAACCCGAACACTGAGAGCGAAACACAGCGAGTCCTCTCTCGAATCTCCGTCGACGTCTCGACCGTACCGTGTCTGTAGCTTACCTATACCGTTGTTATATTACTGTACACAGCAAAGTGTACTGCGGTAGTAGTAGCGGCGAGAGTAGAGCTTTTAGTCTACGATATACCTACTACGTGGATCATCTCGTCGCAGCTATTCACCGTCTGTCATCCACTTCAACTCATCCATCGAAGCTTTCGCACGTACGTATTTCACGTCTACGTGCGCGGCATCTTCTCCACCGGCTCGAGAAGGGAATTGCGTATTTTTCTTTCGCGAAGCTTGTACCGCATTTTTTTTTTTTTTTTTTTTTTTTTTTTTTTTTTCATTTCTTTTTCTTATTTCAGTTTCTCAGCAGCATATTTACGTGTAATGAAAAAGTATTGGAATCCAGTAAGTAAGGAATGATGGATTGCAATCGAAGTACGAAGGTTTTTTATTCTAGAAGACCGCATATGTAGCCGTCTGACAAAATCGAACCATTTATTTGATTTTTTTTTTTTTACGTTTTTTCAAGTACGCGTGATCACGAACTTCGTAAAAATTTTGAAAAATCACCACATTTGTGACTACATGTATTGAACTATTGGTTATTTTTCGTTTTGCATACACGATCAACCAACCAACCATGTAAATAGAGATGCAGGACGAAATATGATGTGATTTATCTTACGGGTTCGCAATAACGTTACTGTCGCCGTTTGTCCCGGAAATTGTGCTTTTTCACCGAGATATTCGATCGTGCGAAAGATGTCTCCAAGTGAACTATCTGCAAAATTTACAAGACCCCACCGGTTCCAAGTATCTCGAGTGTCGATCAAAAATGCAAACCGATAGTATGTACTAATGCGCTTCCCTTTCGATTTGCGGAAGCTTTCACACTGATTGAAACTGTACGAAAAGCGGAGAATTGTAAAGAAACCCGAACTGAATTATACACTTGCTCTTCGCCACGATCATTGCACTATGAGCGAAAGAACAGACAGTCGATCTCGACGAATTGCGATTGCGAATCACTCATTAAACTTTCCAAAGCGTACAGAAATCCTTTCTCCCATCTGCGTTAGTTTACTTGTGGAAAAAAGGAACTCTCTCTATCTATCTCTCTCGCGCTCTCTCTCTCTCTCTCTCTCTGCCTCATTCCCGAGACAAAATTTCTTCGCGATCAAACGAAGCTTTCGGTCTCTCAGTCTCTTTAGGGACGCTGCTCTCGGGGAAAAGCATAGACGAGAAAATACGAACGTAAGACGTATATAAGGGTGAGCGAAGGAGCGTCAGGTTATTCCCGTGTTTCAACTAGAAATTGCGCTTTCGCATTGAGTATCGTCGAACGTAAAATTCATCTTTGACGATTCGTTCGTTTCAGAACTTCGATTGCTTCGCCAGTTTCGTCGAACGCAGCTGCTTCGAGGAGAAGGAGCTTCTCTCTCCGGGTCTCACATTTTCGTTCAATAGCTTTGCCGCCCGGGTATGAGATATATACCTTCGAGAGCATCGCGTCGTACCCACTTTATCATATCTCATCTCGCCCGTTGCCCAAGACACTCAGTGTGTAGTTTCACGAATGAGAGAACTTCTCTCGAGTGCGCAAGTGCGGAAATAAAAAAGTTATATGGAAAAATCTAAGGGATGAAAAATTCGAGGATGTACTCCTTCTTTCGAGTAAAGCGAATTCTTCGTCTCTAACTGCGGCTTTGGCTGCGAAGGGGGAGAAGAAACGACGAGAAAATGCGAAATGAATAAACATGCGGCTGGCGTAGTACAATCGCGAGGGAGAAGGATGAAGCCTCGAAAGAAGAATAAGAGGGTGTGGTACGAACTGTGTGGAAATAGGGATGGGAAAAAAAAAGAAGTATTAAAGTGAAGAGCCGCTACAGGCTTCCGTCGGCTCTTGATAGAAACTCTCACAATTCTTCTCATTCCCGACACGGCTTGTAGGAGAAAAAAAAACCTCAGAATTCTTGACTATCCATCCCCCGTATTTTTTTCCTCTCCTTTCATTGTCGCCGATAAAAAAAAAAAAATAAAAAAAACAATATTTATTCGAATGAACTAACGCGCCAGACGACTCTTCTCACGTTATTGAGTATTCGCACAAAGAAATTTCTGTATGTACGCTTTCCATCTCTCTGTGGCGTATATGATTTCAATAAACAATTCATTGACAAATATTTACCAAAAGCATCATCGCTATGATTTAATTGGCTCGAGTGTTTCGATCGTTTGCACGAGAACTCGACGAGAAATCTATCGGGGTGAACATTATCATAATTATATAAAGTTGCGTTATAATGATATCGAAAATTTTCAAGTGGCCGTTCAAATAATGATTATTACTGTGCACGCGTACTTTATTCATTAAAATAATGAAATAATTATAATTGAATTTTCGTTATTAAATCACGAAAAATCTTCAATCAGTTAATTGTATTAATTCTCTTCTCTCTCATTGTCGGTTTTTTTTTTTTTTTTTTTTTTTTTTTCAACTGACGTTCGCGAATTTTCACGGAAATATTTGCCACTCGGCTGTACGCAGCGGTCAAGTTACTATCTTCCTTTTTTCCGGGAATAACGAGAACTTGTATGTGGTATTTCTACCTGCCTGAGAAAATGGAAACGCTTTGCGGAAACGCGCTATAGAGATGAGAAAATTAAATTCACGAACCGCTGCACACCGTATACGTCGCTGACAAACGGTTAAATTTCGTGTAATTAGGTAAACGGTACTGAACAACCGAGGGTTCACATGAACGTGTTTAATTTTCATTCCATTAACTTTCAACATAATAAAATCTCGAAAGACTGAAAAAAAAAAAAAAAAAAAAATGAAATTGAACTTTCAGTACGTACGTGACGTTGTACTTGGGATTCCAGGAGCTCAATAGCGTTTTCCTCTATATTCAGCAGACTCGCCATTGGAGTGGTCGAAGCTCGCGGTAAACATTGGACTTCGTCGACAGTCGAGCTGATCTCAGGCAAAAGTGGAAGCTTCGGAGAGAGTCTCTGCTGGGAGCCCGTTTATCGTCCACTGTCCAGCACTTTGCCGAAGTTTCGCCAAAACCAGCGAAGCTTGGATTCGAAGTGCATCGGGCGAGAATGATAATGGTGTGGGGGAGTTCAGTTTCTCTCCGAAAGCCTCTGTCCCCTCGCCGAGAGAACATGATAGATTGTGCAATTTTCGATTTTCGGGAATATCCATTTTTTTTTTGTCAACGATACGACTATCGGCAAATTTATATCCAGTTTCACGTGAAAACTCGTCTCGAAAGCAATAAAAAATATCAGTCCAATGCGCGGAAACTCGCGTATATCGATAGCTTAATCGATTTTCGATAATCTTCGATGATTTTAATATGTATTGTGACGTAGTTTTTCTGCCACGTCACAAAAATAATTCAATAAATAATTTTCGGTTTGGTACGGAACTTTTAGCAGCGTTCTGGGTCTCGACGGAATCCCCTCGACGATCCAATAGGGCAAACGATAGCATTAGTGAGCATTTTCTTTTATAAATTTCTTTTAATTTATTTTATTTGTCGGAGCAAACAACGTCCCTTCCGTTTTTTTTTTTTTTTTTTTTTTTTTTCCGGTATTTTGTATTTCTAGCTGTTAGTGAAATCCGTGATGCCGCTTCGAGAGCTTGCGCTCTCGAGGCGGCGCCCAGGGATGGCAAAAATTGGTTATGTTGTGCAACATCCGAGATGTGCAAGAAAATTGTTGCATAGTATACAAAATGTCAAAAGCCATTAAAACTTCCGATCATCAAAAATACAAAAAACAAAAAAAAACCCTTTTGGAACTATAATTACAACGATATATTTTATGATTTTCCGCCCCGAATAAAGTTTTCATGTATTTATGATTCTTCAGTATTCTTGTAGTTATGACAAGAAACGATTGCTCTCCCTATCAGAAATCGTAAATTCAGGGGGCAATTTTCGTGGGAATTTGGAACTGAAGACTATGTACTTGTAATTTCAATGATCTTACAATCGCCGCTAGTTGTCTCGACATCGGAAGAGGGAATCTCGAGTGCACTAGAACCCGAGCATTGGTCGCATCTCGCGGCACGACTGCCAACAGCAGTATCAGCGACTGCTAGCTCTGCTGCTGCTGCATCAACTCGCTGTGGCCTACTTTACAAGAACCTTCGAAGTTCATATGCCTTAGCTATATTCCCAGACGCTTTCGCCTGCTCTTCGTCACTCATAGCTTAACTGATATACCCATATATAATACATATATATTCTTTAGAGTTGTCCTTTTCTGGGCAGTTCTTCAGCAACTAAATGCATAATCTATTGGATTTACCACTCCCCTAACCCTCCCAACTCCACCTCTTCTTCCCTTCGCAGCGATCCACAGCCGTCGCTCCGGGCGGCTCTATAAATTTGTATGCGCAAAATATGCGAACCTTCTGTATCGATACTCAATATTATTATATACCCAACGGTATTTCACGCGAACGTTATATAATAATAAAATATTTGCAGACGAGAGAAATGTGCACTACGATTTTACCGACTTTATTGTGTAACAGTATAATATTGTCTTACATCGTAGATGAAGCTGTTTTGTAAGCACCACGCGATGCGTTTGTTTTCTTGTAAAAGTGAGAAAATCGCGGAAGTAAAGGATGAGAAAATATATCGGAGTCTGACGTTCGCGTATATATTTTTTTAATACTTCACCAGAATTGGTTGGAATAAAGTAATATTCATATGTTTGTACAGACTGCGTCGCATATATGCATATATTTTCATCTACAGATGTAGATGAGAAACATAAGGGCGCATCTGCAGGTGTAGATGAGAAATAGAAAGACTTATGTGACGTTTTTTAAAGAGGTTTTTCAGAAACTCTGAAGGTCTCCGAAGGTCTCTTACAGTGGAAGACTCGCGTGAGCAATGAGTATTGGTAACAGTGCAGAGAGGATGGATCGTCGGACTGAACGGAAACATAAGAATATACCGATTGTATACGAGAAAACGGGAAGCTTATCAATCGCCGTACACAGGTGTGAGAATCATTCTCTATTTTCAACTGTTCCCTCTTTATATCTCGGTACGATCTCTGTGAGATTGCTATACGTTTGTATCTGTGTCTCTATGTGTCGGCGAAGGATCGGTGATATTGCCTCTTCCGGGCCTCCTTCGTTCGTTCGCTTTACCACTCGAGAGCATTGAGGATGGACTTGGCACGATGAAATATGTTTCCTCTCCTAGTAGCTCACTCGTCTCGCCTCGAACAGCTAGACGTCGAAACGTACGCTGAACAGCAGCACCCCCGCAACTTTGCCGAGCGGTGCACGATCTCACACACTTGGATAGACACTTATACACAGAGAAAATCCGCAGAGTCTGAATGTGACCGCTGTACGACTATCCCTGCTATACGCTATAATAGTGGAATTCAGTCCACCCCCGTTCTCGAAGTTCCAACGAGTCCGGCAGGACTCGTAGAACTTTGTTCGCATATAGCGCGGCACAATACACGGGTATAGTGCCCCATAGTTATAGTACAGTATAGTTTAGTTCAGACCGAGTCGGTACGACACCCGGAACTCGAGAATTGCCTCGTCGCTTATTCATCCCCACTGGACAGGGAACTGTTGAAAAAAGAAATAAAAAAAAAAAAAAAAGAAACGTTGGAAACGAGCCTCTCGTTGAGCCACGTTTGCGCTATGATGTTTTACAACTGGGAGAAGGTGGAACGAAATATACCAAACCTTTGACACGATGCAATTATAATTTTCAATTAATTTCATTAAATTTTTTTTTTTTTTTTCTCCTCTGCCACCACTTTCGGAAAAATGTATTATTTTGAAACTCAGTTATTTAATCCACCGCGGCATCGAAATAGATTCAGATTATTGAAAAAATTGTGATTTATATCGTTTTTACAGAATTAATGAGAAATTCATCGCGCATTAATGAACGGATTTTTTAAAATGGAAATATTTGGATTAACGAGAAAAAATTGTCATAGTATTATTCCACCTCTGGCCTCGTAGCGCGCACAGGTATATTTTGGGATCGATGATACGTGAGAGGTGTTTGTCATTCGAACATAAAAGAGATTTTAAAAAATTCGTTTTTTTTTTTTGTTTTTTTTATTTTTATCTTCTCCTGGCAGGATAAATCCGTACCCATTCCAAACATGCACCCTGCTGGGGTGCGGATATCATAGGAAAAATGTCAGTGGCAGTTAAAGCTCTACAGTGTCGGCTACGGTCTTTTATCCCGTCACGCGGTCGGACGTGACGTCAGCGTTAACCGGCGTTTTTTTTATGACGAGACGACGAGAAGTATCGAAATAAAATGCTGCAACCCTCTGGACGGCGCGCAATGTCGTCCCGATATCCGAGAGCGAGCCATTGATATGAAGTGAAAATAAAAATTGTGTGAAGTCGCTTCGCGCACGTTTCTCCTATACGCTATATAGTTATATATGTATTAAAAGAACGTGCCGCTAGTGCTTTACACTGTTTGCCTTTTTCGCGACGGTACTCCAACATTTCTCTTTTTCCTCACATGTGTTGCTCTTTTCGGCGAATACGATTTTTTTATTTTATTTTTTTCAGTCTTTCCAACTTTCGTGACGAGTAATTAAAAAATGTAAATTCTGAGGGGAAATACGAGTCGAGGCGTTGACAACCGTGCTACAGTTGTGAGTGAAGATTTTCAGTGGCAAATATATCCGACATATCGTTACAAGAACCCGCGATTAGGGTAAATCTCTATTAGATTTATTGCACCCGAAAATACATCGAGGCTTCTAATTATCAGGTAATTTGCTGGAAGCGTTCAACGGGCCGCTAATCCAATCGGCTAATGATAATGACCAGTTGGAGTATCACAGCGTACAGCAATGATTTTGCACTGTATGCAACTCTAGGTACGTTGAAAAGCTTCGCCGATGCACATTATTAAAGCTTCACGAACGTAAACTCGTGTTTCACATTAGTACATCGACCAGTGCTCCGTTAGATTTCGTTATGATATAACGCAAATATCTCAATCGCGCATATCTCGGCGCTCCTATTTGTGAACGTTATTAATTTCAATTACGAGATATTGCGCAATTAAAAGAATAATACAATCTAAACTCGGAAACATCCACCGTAGCGACCGCAGACGGGCGGTATTTGCGTTGCGCACGCGGGAGCCTCTCTTCGCGGTGAATTTTCTGGTTGCAGTAAAATTTTTGGTCGTTGAGCGTAATGCCAACGCCCTGGAGGTCTGACCAATGAAAATTCATGAATTCAACGAAGAACTCGTATACCAAGCACACTGTGTAGATTCTTCCCTTCTACCCCCGTCGCCCCTCTCAAAAAAGCCATCTATTTCCGTGATTCACGAACGTTGCGTGCACTGGCACGGTACCCGAGCGCGTTAGAATAGTTTTCGGCAAACCCTCCGCCCCGTCGCCACAACTATGTTCATGAATTTTTATAAGTTACTTTCCGCAAGAGCTTCGCGCAGCACGCGACATAGCGCGGTCTTACAGAGAGCTGCTGTGAAATAGGAAATTCAAAAAGTCACGATTGTCGTGACTGAAATCGGTTTCCTCGGTAAAAAAAAAAAAAAAAAAAAAAAAAAGCACACAAAAAATGTAATCGTAATAAATTGATCGAACAAAATCGTGACCACTTCAACGATAATTTATCCAATCGTCGACTTTTCAAAAATTCTGTGGCTTTATTACAGTAGATTCGGTACGTGTTGTATTATTCTCTTACGAAGGTAATTCGAATTTTGCGCGGTTCATCACGCGATAGTATAATATTATTCATAGAAGAGCTTTAGGTACTCCTTTTCTCGGTTATATAAATTTGAGATAGAAATTCGAGAGAGAGTCGCGCTGAAAAAAGAGTCTCTTAAACATTCCTTCGTATAGGACAAATGAGTTTTCGTCGGTTAGGTAGATATTCCGAGTACAGCGAAGTAAAAGGTATGCGTATTCGAGTTAAACGTCGAAAAATATTACCCCAGATCAAGGGAGTCAAAGGAAAAAGGGATGAGAGTACCTATTACCGTGGCTTTCACGGTGCAATGGAATAGCTATCAAAAACTGTCGAGAATGTAGTTTATACACAAACGTTTCCTCACCATTCTACCGTGTAATACCCCGGATACTTTGTCTCCATTCCATTATGTTAAAAGTATATATATGTAATTTCTCGGGAGGTGAATTGCGATCGCGGCGGAAAAACAGTAGGAAAAACGAGAGTTGAGAAATAATGTCCTGTCGCGAAAGAAAATGGGGGAAAAAAAAAAGCCGAGAGAAAGAAAAGTACACGATAGAGAGAGAACGATAACGGGAAAAATCGAGATCTTTGAGAAAATTCTTCCATTCTCCAAGGCTCTACCCGTACGCCGCGAGGAGAGAGAAGAGCAAAGAAAAGAACAGAGTCGGGCCATTAACGACTGACTTACGACATTTCGCGTGACAAATGTGATCCCCGATGTATCGACCTGTGCGAAGGTTGCTAACACTCCCCTTCCCTTAACTCTTAAGAGGGGTCGTTCCGACTGCCCCTTTCGCTTGTGTGTAAGGTATACTGTTCGGGGTACCATTCCCAAGCCAAAAGCTTCAGCGATATATCGACAGCGTTGTGCGAGCCAACGGGGCGAGTGGGTAGAAGAAAAGAGAATGGAAATCTTGAGGAAAGAAACACCCACACACACGAATAAGAAGAAAAGTATCGACCAGAAGATTCTTCGACCAAACTGATTACATTAAAGTAGCAGTGAAAGTTATGTATATATATATTTATAAGTACCTATTTATGTTAGCCGAGCCGACCGGGAAGCATATCGAAAAATCCGTGAGAGCTCCCGACGAAGATCGCGAGTAAAACGTGCTTTGTTGGCCCGCACTCCGTTCCGGAAGCTTTGGAGCGTTCCGAGAAGCAACGAACTCGAGAGAGTTAGGTCCTCAGCTCGGAGACTCCCGTAAAAGAAAGAATCGACGGTAACGGATAGTACGGAGAAGAAAGGAAAGCGCGAAGAGGAAGTGGGTGGAGGAGGGGGTTGCGGGTGGGAGAAGAACGAGATGACAGGAAGTGAAAAGATGGCGAAGGAATAAGACGCGACCGAGAACTCCAGGAAACGAGGAGATGGCTTTTAATATCGTAATGGAAAGACGGTGGACTACGACTAAATCAAATAGTACAGCGGTTGTTCACCATTACAAAGCGAAGATCCTCGAGATAGAGACGGTTATTCAACTTTTGACCGCACTTTTCTTCGCTAAGTCTCAGTTTCTCGGAGTTAATACTCAGGACTTCCGGCCTTTGCCGTTTATAACCGAAGTTTTCCATGATTTTTTTTTTTTTTTTTTTTTTTTTTTCATCGAGTAATTCAAACTTTGACGAAAAGCGATTTACATATTAGGTACAATTTTTGTTCGGTTTGAAGTAGAAGAGAATTAATAAGTCTTTTGTTAAAGTGCTGAATCTGATGAAAATTGGTGTCACACATATACGTATAGAACGCGAAGCTATGAAGACAATGGGAGAGGTACCATCAACTACGCAGACAGTAAAACCGATTCAATTTGTAGACAGCCGCAGCAGGAGTTCAACGTGGTCGTTTCGAACTAAATTTGAATAATCGCTGTGCAATTATTGGTGTTAAATTAGTAGGAGAACTACTGTCTCTTGTCTCTGATTTGGTGCTTCCAATCAGCAGATGACCGACACCGGATCGTCGGTACCCCCTTTGCTAGGGAATCATTTCCATCATCGTAAAATCAGTATCGCAAAATCAATAGGGAATATATGTTTACATTGTCGTACACAGTTTAGTAGAATCGAATAATAAAAAATCAGATTAATTTTCCAAAAACGCATAAATTAAATTTTTTTCTTAACGAGGATTAGAAGATAAATCACTTTAGATTAGAAAAGGGTTAACGCAAGGGAATAATATGTTCAAGGATTCGAGAAAAGTAAATGCTGCCCTCAAAAGCATCATACTGAGGTGGAAAAAAAAAATAATAATCAGACCGTAAATAGAATACGCCGGTTGACTTCAAAGAAACGCCAATGGCAGAGGTTCGCGGTAACGAAGCTCGTAGTCAAGGGTACGGCTTGCGTTGGAATAAAATTGTGAGTTAAGTCTCGTCGTTGCTCGGGGACACAATTACTATGCACACAGTAGAACACTGACGAGACAGCGAGGCGATGCAAGAACGACAACGTCGGGGGTGGTTCGTCGAGTTAGCGTTATCGAGGAGCCTGTCTCTCGCTCTCTACTTCGTGGCGGAATTTTCACCGGGCTGCGTTACACGCAGCAGAATTATAGTATGATAAAGCTGTTCTTCCAGCACCGTTTTCAGACTTCCGTATCCTCCCCTTTAGATAATCATAACCACATTATATCCGCTTTACGTACATCCTTCGTTTCCTCGCTTCAAACCTTTTAACTCCGTCACGAATACGCGCAAAGGCCGATGGTCTCTCGCTGTTCCGCGCGTCCGCCAAAGCAAATTTTCATGATTCCAACGACACGGTTAGGAGAGCACCGGTAATTTCCGTCGAGAAACACCGTATCTCAAAAGAATATGAAAAAAAACCCCTCAAAATTCACAAACGAGCCGTGAAAGAGTCATTAAACCCTCTTGCGGGGGCTTAAATAGTTGATAATTAAATGAGCAGTTGGTGCTATTAAGCTATCGCGTAATTGGAGAATAATTAGATATTAATTTACTGGCACTTAACCATATTCTGTGGGAACTTATTGCAATTTGTAATACGAACATGTAATTAATATCGATTAATACGAAATAAAAAATAAAGAGTTGAATGACGTTATCGCTTGAATAATTAAAGCTGATATGCTCGTAATTTCAGCGTATACGTGAGAGAAAAGGAAAAAAAATTAAACGTCGATAATGTTTTTCGCGTTGAATAATAAACCCCGTGTTCCTTTCCGTCTCGTTGACTCTTTGGGGTTCGCGGTAACGAGACTGTCGACGGAGCCGCTCTCTCGACAGCGTTTCTATAACTCGGCATTTTTATACCCGATTCTTCATGGTTCGCGACTTTTTTTCGAAATTTTTTTTTCCTGTTTTTTTTAGATTCCTACAGAGATTTTTTTTCCCGTGAAAGCCGTGCTCTGTGTGTCTATGCAAAACCACAGAGAAGAAAGAGTCTCCTCTAGCGGGGGTGGAGAAAAAGAAGGAGGAGAATCGTCGATTGAACCCGGTGCACCAGCATAGCGCGTTCACTGACGCGCGGTTGCCGATAATTTCTCTCGACTACGTCACCGTTACCCTCCCCCTCGGGTCTCCTTTCCCTTCAACCCTTCGAAATTTATTCCTTTTTTCTTCCCTCGGTTCGCTTTATTTTTTTTTCGTAGCTACGGTGACGAATTTTTTTATTCCAACCTTTTGCGCACAGCCGACGCGGTAGAGAAACGTTGCTGAGCAGAAAAAGAAAAAAAAAAAATATCGCCAAAGGGATAGAGGAACAGAGGCGGCGAGCACAAGAGAAAGGGTGTCGCGACACTCGTGCTTGTTGAAGAGAACGGGGCATTGGGGGTCATGTAAGGTTAAACACGAATATTTCTCTCAGAAACTACCTTTTTCATGAAATGAATCAAAATTAAACGTAATATTTTTTTAACAACATGCCTTGTTAAGGGTAAAAATTAACATTGGAAGACGATTAAAAAAAAGTAATAAACGGCTCAAGTTTCGTGACCTCGGAATACAATTTCACAATACCTAAGCCTTTTCTTAACAAAGTAATTAAAAAAAAGGATATATAGATCGTATTTATTTTTCGAATACAATGTCGAGCAAATGGTAACACTTCATTACTTCATTAAGTTGTCAGAAAAAAACATATAACTAGTTTTGGGGAGAAAACGGTTAATGCAACTCTTGTAATAAGCGCGATCCGCATTACCTTGTAACCCGCTTTACCTCATTCTCTTCTATCTTTTCGGTGCAGTCCCACAGCGAAATGCAAAGCGTCTCTTTTCCTTTCCCTTGACTATCCACTACTACAACTAGACTTCGTACGTCTGCGCTAAAAGAGTGTCTACCATCGCCAGACAGAATTTAGCCGGTGCCACCAGCGTCGCCTTTCCTTTTCCGTTTCTTCGCTTCAGCCTTTATCCTCCTCGACTATACACTGTACTTTGCCATATTACATATACACTGTACGTACTATACAGTGCATAGATATACACAGTATATACCTGTTTCTCGCCCTTCCTTCGTTTTCTCCACATCTACCCTTTCGCCAACGCCAGACATACATTATTCATGACTTTGTCAACGGGACTGGCTGCGATATTTTTACAATATTATACTTTGAAAACTACGAGGGAGTGACGAGGGTAAAAACGAGAGGAAGGTGGATAGAAGAGAGAGGACTGTGTGTCAGTCTTCTCGCACACAACCAATGCACCCGATTCCGGCCTGCTGTTTCCACAACCCTATCCCACTGTGCCGCACGAAAACTCTTTTTCTATCTTTCTCCCTCAGCCCCGGAAGTCACTCGAGGGCGCCGCAACGTGAAATTTGAATTCGAGTTCAGCGCTGCGATGGGCTCGGGTTTTGTGTTATCTCGTCTTTTTTTGTTGTTCTTTTTCTTTTTTTTTTTTTTTTTTTTTTCAGTTGAGCGAGTTACGCGAGTCTCAAGTGTCGGCGAGAGACACACTCCGAAAAATATGTGAAATGCCCTTCGTATTAGACCACTGAATGCGAAAGTAGCGTCCATACGATATGCAATTTTGAAAAACAAATTTAATTTTCTGTTCGTAGCTGCGTTAATGCTAAAACATGCTGCGTTTTTTTTTTTTTCGTGAAACTTGAAGAAGAAAAAAACGGAATTTTGACAAAATTTCGTTGTTATAATTTCAGCATTTTTTTTTCTTTTCGAGGCTTTTGATTCTACCGTTTTTAAATAAAATTTGAATTTCATCGTAAAATAATTCAGTCATTTCCTACTCCCGATCATCGTCCGTTATCCTTATCCTCTTTGCGAAACTGTATATCGAAGTATAAGAGATACAGTTTCGTATTGAAGTTTCGGAACATTCGGAAAAGTATATTCTTCGACAAGCCGTGCGGAGCGGCTGGAGAATTGCCAGAGATTTCCTATGTGGGCTGCTGAATTGCCCTACAGTTCCAGGGGTGCAGAAGAGAGGCTATTGGCTGGGAATTCGACGCTCGACTATTCGCGCTTTGACCTCATACCAGCTGTGCCTCGTTTTCTCCGACAGCTCCCGTGACCCCAGTGAAATATGTCATCACCTCGCGCCAGTAATTCGAACTGCTTCGATCAGATTTCAATGATTACCCCGGCAACCCATATTTCCACCTGCCAAACGTTACGTATACGCAAATTCAGATTATTCACGAAGCATTTGTCCGGAATATTGAAATTTCTTCGCTTCTCTTTGATTGAAAAGTCACTCGCGCGGCCTTTTTGTTTTTACCGTTGCTTTCGGGAAAAAACTCAATATCAAAAAAAAAAAATTTCATAACAACTTTTGATTTCAAAAACCGTACATCCAGTGATCTTTTTTTTTTTTTTTTTTTTTTTTTTTTCGATCTCCCGAATTCCTTTGCGGGTCGTCATTCTTTTTGGAATACGGCCAAAGGTATTTTCGACGTATACGATCCTCTGTGTAGTAACAACACACGGAGAGAAAGTATATAACGCATAAAGGACGAAAAGCTCGGGAATCGTTGGTGAAAAAGTAAAAAAAAAAAAAGAAAAAAAAAACGGGTATCACGTCCCGTGCAGGAGACGCGGAAATTTTTTTTCCGTCTATGGTTGCTCTTTGGGCCGCCAGTACCACAGATTTACTACATATATAGTCTCTCCAACGACTATACACAGCTGTGTGTATACTACATCCCTCTGCGTTATTGCTAAAACTTTGAGTAATATCGCGTTTTATGCCACCGTAATGCAGAACGACGGTTTTTCACAGTCTGAACATTCGTAATCTCTCGGGAGGTTTCATTGGAATTTACGAGTTTCATCGAAGCAGACGAAATTACGGGAATGCTTTTCGTATAAAGGAGTCATTAACAGATTTGGTGTACGGGCGTTGGATTTTGTGTTGAATGGTAATCGAGAATCCGGCGGTAAAATGGAACGGCGATAGACACAGAGAGATAAAAAAAAAAGTATGAAAAAAAAAAAAAAAAAAAGAGGTTAACTCGGATCACGACGTGAAAGAGGCAGAGACCGAAGAGCGGATAGATGAATATGGCTCTGGAACGATTGGCTCTGCTCTATGCATGAATGCTACAGTGTGTAACGTCATAGTACCGAGCGTTTCGTACTCACAGGAATTTGCGAGTTATGCCCTAACTACTGGCCAAGCCTCTGCCTAGTTGAAGCTCGTTCGTCCATTAATCCATTGTCTCTTTCGTCCAACACCCACCTACCGTCTCCTCTATACCCCTTTTTTGGCCTCTCGCACATTTATTCATCGACCTGGACCTCGCACCCTCCCCTACCCCTGCCTCCCACCTTCCCCAGAGGCTTCCCAGTTTTATCCACGGCAAATCCATAAGCCTGATTACATTTCCATAGGCATTGGGTTTCGTTTTCCTTTTTTTTTTTTTTTATTTCATCCTTCTATACCACGAGCATCAATCGCACCGGTTGCCCCAATATCACGCACGACAAGACTTGCTCTCTTTTTTATATTCTGTATATAGGATGCAAACTGCAACGCGACCCACGCGCGGAAAACGCACGAGGAGTTCAGAGTGAAATAGTGAGAGTGAAACCGAGCGTAAGAGAGAAAAGATATAAAATGAAAGAGATGCCGTTGCGTATTGGACGCGAATCGGCTCTGATGGTACCCTGTGTGCGCGGGGGCGCTACTGGCAATTCATGGATTGTAGAGCTATGTTGAGTCTCTTGCTACTACTCTATCTATTGACCGTAACGTGCTTTTTATGCGAATGACATGCTGGGGAAATGTTCACAAAGACACGGGTTCCGTTGATAATTATTAGTATGAACCTGTCGCTCGGAATCCCCCCCCCCCCCTCTCAGAGGTTAATTAATGATGCCGGAAAATCTCTTTCAATATTCATGCACATTTCCATCCATCGCTACTGATATGCCGATTGCTGATTACTCGCTTCAAACAGCATCGAAAATCAGGGATACAGTTTGTATCGTAAATTTTGTTATTATTCATAACTGAGGGAATAATTAAAATAAATCACGTTTGTGAGTCAAATTTTGACCTCATATGCAAATACCTGTATAATACGAAAAATTATAAAATTGGTCTCACGTCTTGTACTCAAAATTTTACTACGTTAATTTGAATGACACATCATATTTTTTCGATGTGACAAATTTTTAATTAATTTTGCAGATTTTATATATTTACGAATCGAAAGTGATTTTTCTTTGGATTATCTTGATGATAGAGGTGTATACCTTGCCGATAGCATTGCAAGGGTTTTCATCCCTTTTTACGGGAGGGTTATACGTATGTAGGGCAACAAGTTAAAAGAAGATATTTCGTTCGTTCCCCGTTGGTTCTCGAGAGTCAGGAGGGTTGGGCACTGTGTACGTTTTATGTGATTTTTATACGGATAGTGAGTTGGCAGGGCGGTCTACGGGAACTCTACTTTACTTGGACTCTTAAAAACGGTCCTTACGACTGGGCGTACCATAAGGTGCCCTGTCAGTGCCACACTCTTACGAGAAAAGCTACCATCTTGGACTCCTCTCTCGCGCTCGTAGACACGAGCACGACTTCCCACCAATACGACCATACGGCGGCAGAACCCAAGAAGTTTCTCACCAAAGTATTTAATACCTCCGTAGCATTCGTGTAAGATACGTGCGGACTCGACGGAAAACGTTAAGGCCGTACGATCTTAACTCACACGTACGTTGCAATAAGACTTTCGTCCCGGAACTGTTAAAGTATACGCGCGTTACTTCGGTAACGCGAATGGTTCTCACACGTACGAAATCGAATTCTCGCAACGCACACTCTTAAAACTGAAGGAAAACTAAAGGTAGAAAACCATTCTCTATTCGCTGGTTCTACGAAAGCAGCTTTTCGAACCATCGACGTTCGATCGTGAATCACATAAAAGTATTTTCTTCCTATTTGACTGGCTGATTAAACGACGTTGAAGCTCGTCACGCGAAATTCTATCGATACGAAATCGAATAAAAAGTCGTTTTTTTTTTTTTTTCCGCAATTGCCAATGCTTTCATCACTTTGAGCCCAAAACTACATCAGACTCATGTTCGTTGCAAAAAAATACATGGAAATATATGGTTTGAAGTATTTTTTAAAACGCTTCCGTTTTCTCGTAAGAAATTACGAAATTCGCAAGAATTGTTATTATAAGATTTTTTTTCTACTTTATCTCGTGGATATTTTCTCGTGAAATACAATAAGTCTCTCGGATTTCTCCGAAAAAATATTGTTTCCAATAATTATAATTTTTAAATTATAATTAAAATAATAATACCTGTTATCAAAATTGGAACGTTCACTTCAGAATTCTTTCGTATATCGATAATACGTAGCGCTCCTTCTACCCCCCCCCCCCCCTCCTCTCCCCTCCTAAGTACCGCTATTGCACAAGTGTTTTCTATGTTCGAAACAATCGCAATTAGCACACTAATACCCTGAAACGCAGAACTACCCCGTTCATGCATACGCATGAGAAAGAACCCAAGAGAGCTTTTTAACAGTGGGAAAAAAAGCACAGAAGCGTTTTTTATACCATATTTAATAATTCCAGAGCGGTTCGCTGATTAGCCGGAATCCTCGAGGCAATAATGCTGTCGTGGTTAACGATCGCAGACGGTGCAGAGGGAGGTTGTTGGAGTATTTGTTAGTCGACAGGGATGGCGTCGGCAACTAGACGGGGGTATTGCGAGTAGCGCGCGAAGCGTTGGACGCAGTCACTGCAGGGTCGCGCGGCAAGGTACACATAAACGTTACGTGGCTTCTCTCGCAGCGAAGATACTATATAACGTATTTCTGCCGGTATCTGTACACACGGAAGATACGATAAGCTCTGCAGTAACAGAGAGTGGGCCCTACTGGGGAAGCAATGCCTGGTAAACTGACGAAGCGAACGGACCGAGCCGCGTCGCGTTGAGCGCAAACACAAATGCAAACGGGGTCGAGCCACCAGCGCAGTTCACGTCCAGATCCTATCCTATCAGCTTATTAAGTTGCTACAGACTAGCAGACTGCTTTGGGAGGTTCTCCTCTACCACCCCGCGGCACCAGCAGCCACGTACTATAATTTCCTCGGGTTATATTGTAGTTTAGAGGGCACTAAACCCTCGAAGCTCTCGCGAGTGGATAAGTAAGAGGTTGGTTCAGGATGCTTCCAGCGAAACTCTAGATTACATCCATACACAAGTGGTCCAAAGCGTTGGTACACATAGAATTTAGGTATGGAATACGCGATATACATTATGTCTCAAAATTGTAGAGCTTTATTCGGGACTCAAAACTAAATAAACTTTGTCTCCGTGTAAACTTCGTACCCGCGCATAGCTTTCTAATTAGGTACAGTTGAAGTTTTAAGCCAATGGCTACAAAGCGATGTCGCAAAATTGGAAGGTTAAAAAAAAAATTGTAGGGCTTTATTCAACGTTGAAAACTGAATAAACTTTTCCTTTGGATAAACTATGTACAGTCCATAGCTTACGAGTTACGACAAGGTGAAGTTTTCGGCCAATGGAGTCGCTTCACAGATGGCGCATGTGCGCTCGCAACCTTCCGTTGCCTGAAAAACTTCAACTGCTCGTATCTTCGTAAGTTTGCACTTTGGAAACATTCTCCAAAGGGAATGTTTCTTCAGTTTTGAGCCCTGAAATAGTATCGTGCCGGTTTTACACGCGAAATTTGGCACAGACAGCCACATGCAGAGTGTAATGCAGGTATAGAGAATGACACATCGTGCGTAAACAGCTATGTTAACACGCAATATTCACCGCTGGATAAATGCCAAGCGGCCTTGTGGCACAGCCGCTCGAGATAATGAATACGCGATAGCAGCGACAAAGTTTCCTGATAATTATGAATACGAGGGTAATATTTAATGAACGCATTACGAAAGCCTCGTCGTCTCTCGATATAATGAACATTGGCGGATCGTATCTTTCAAGCGATACATCGAACGCGTAATGAAATCGATCGAAACTCGGGAAAACTATTGAACGATAAACGTGACAACGGACGAAAATTCAACGGAGGGGGCGGTTTTTTTTTTATTTTGAACATCGAAACTCGAATGCTACCGGACCGATATCCGACGAGCGACGAACCGAGCTGCTCTCGTTTTGACGCCGGACCCGAACGTTTTCACCGCTCCTCGATTCAATTGGTTCGTGACCCTTTTACTCCACACCAAAACTGATTGTCGGTGCAATGGACAGAGGGAGAAGGGGAGGGTGTCGAGCGGGTAGAGGGCTCGTTCTCCTGACCGGAGGCTTCGTTAAGCGTTATGATTGTCCGTGTGAAACGAACGAGAACCTTTGGAACGTAAAGAAAAGAACAAAAAAAAAAGGAACATACCGAGGGATTTTTTTTAAAGCTCCGCGAAGAAAGAAAGGAAATTGATTGAAAGTGATTCCACGATTCGCGTTATTCGATTACTGTTCAACGTGCAACGAAAGCAATTGAGAGACACAGCCCTTTTCTCTACAATCGGTAAAATGCAATTATCCTCTTACGGCGAAATTGATGATAAGAAAAAAAAAAAAAAAAAAAAAAAGAACGAGCGAAAAAAAGCACGTGGTGGCGGAGTTTTACGTGAATGAGAAAAATTCAACTTCGATAATCGTTGAGGAAACTTTATTTCGTTCTCTTTTTTTTTTTTTTTTTTTTCTTTTGAAAATATTCGATCGACACTAGTTGGCGCCTTTTTATTTTCTTCTGGTGGAGAAACCAATAATTGAACAAACGTAAGTAATGGAAAAATTTCAATTGGCGCGCGTGTCCTACTGACCGATTTTCATTCTGTTTCTCCTATTCGTGACACGATGGAATCATATAAATATACAGTATCGAGGAATCGAGAAATTGGTTTGTGAATTGAACGTGACTCACCTTCAAGAAGCTCACTTCGTCATCTGGTATCCATAATAATTTCTCCGCACACCGCGTTCACAGCCAATAGGAGTGTTTCGTTTGTGTCTGAAATGAAAAAAGGGGAAAATTGCAATGATTAAATAACGCACACAGTTCTTCGGTTCCCCTGCGAGGCTCTTGTCGAGGGGAAAACACGCAATTCCATCGATCACAGTCCGCAGGTAATTGCGCAAGGAAACGCGCAAAATGAAGCAAACTAGTTGCCGAGTCGAGTGGGAGGCAAGTGGGGGAGGGGGCGGAGGAAAGAGCGCGTACTCTATCCCGAAATAACGAGCGCCTTAAATTTCGCCTCTACACCCGGAGCTCCGCCCAGTCCGCTAATTAACGGCTTTAAAACACAGCACATAACCGGATACGGACAATATATTTCCGCAAACGTGATCGCAACTACGACATTTATTTAGTTTATTTATTTAAACGTGAAACATCGCGGGGCATCGATAATATGCATTTTGCTTTAACACGTCGATCACAAATTTATCCGCAAGCGTGTTGGAATAATTAGAAAATTTATCGATATTATGCCGGGCGCTCGACCGGGAAGCGTTCAAACTCGATAGGAATATAAAATTCCACGGGCGTTTATGAGACATGCCAATGAAGCTTCATTTACGGCTATTTAATGCAACACTTTCCGTGCGCTTTTTACTAATTTTTTTACGTCTACAAATTACTCCGATGGGAAGGATTTTTTAATTTTCTTTCTTTGTCATACGATTAATTAGTTTAAAAAAAATTAGTAATAATGAAAAACACATTTTTCTAATGTACAATTGATGCTACGAAATATTTTTCGAATAACAAAAAAATCAATCAATCGCAGCCGATTTGGCATAGTCGATGGAGCCAATTTCCGTTCGCTTTGCAAACTACTGACCCGTAAAGTACTGTGCGGCCTCTGCAGAGAGCAAATCAAAGAGAATCCGAGGCTCGTCGTTGGCCTCGTCGAATAATTTATTACACGATCGGATCGTTTACCATGACTGCGCGCGCGGCCTCATTACCCCGAAATAGAAAAAAAGACAATGTGAAGAACTCCCCCGCCTTCTTCTCTCCACATTTCCCTCGTGATTTTCGACGCTAATTGCGAGTACTCTATACACAGCCATCGCGAAATAAGACAGAAACTGTTTCAGCTCCAATAAACTCCACGAGAAAATGGAGTTCCATCAATAATCGACCTCTCGTAATTTGCTGTTTGCGTCGTCGCGAAATATGTCTCGTTAAGCCAAACATCTAATTATAAAAGAAGAAAAAATGAATGATTCTACAACAAATAAAAGTTAAATTGTAAATGTCCGCACGGAGGAGGAAAATAGGCAGAATCAGTCGTTGTACGCTATATTAAACGTTGGAATTTCAAAAGAGTTGCATAAAAATATTCTCGTGTCTGTGGTGGGGCTCGCGATACGTTAATTCGCTGCTCGGAATCGTCGGTCCGTGAATTTGTCGCGTCGACGAACGCTCGGACGCTTTCCTACCCGTTGATGATTAACGCATTTCTCTCTCGGTCTCTCTGCCGCACAATCTCTCTATCTATCTCGTGCAGAACGACGAGAATTGCGGCCACTCGCTCTAGTTCCCTGATATACATAGTTTTTTTTTGTTTTTCTTCGTATTTTTATTTTTTATTTTTTTTCGTATCTGGTATTTATTTTATTTTTATGTTTTTTTTCTCTTCATTCAACGAAACCGCGGAGCGTGGAACCGCCTTCTCCACGGTACGATCGTAGCATCAGATCGTAGCATCAGCAGCTGAGGTATATAGCGAACCAGGGACGCGTGTTGGCGCGATAAAAGAGCTTGAACGGTGCCGGAACGAAGCAGAGTACAGACACCGAAGCTGTGCGCCTGTTAGTTCGGCTCGAGGCCCGTCGAGAGCAATATACCGAAATGCTGATAGGACCGGTGCAGTTGAAAAAAAAACTAAAGAAAAAAGAGGAGAACGGCTCGTTCGCTCTCCTCCGTACCTTTTTCACTCTCTACAAACCTCACGGTATCTCCGAGACAATCTCTTCCGGAAAAAATCGTAGGCTACGTTCCCCGCAACACGAGAGCGAAGTGAAAAAGTGTTTGATTCCCGCAATGCTCGCACGCTGAGCCCACGTTCAAGTATTTAGAAGAAAGAAACAACGCGAAATACCTTCATGAGCAACCGTCGCGCTAGTTATTTTTTTTTTTTTTTGCAGCTTATAAATAATCGGAGCGAATTTAAAATTCGTGAACTTTAACTTAAATTAAAAAAAAAATACCATTATATATTTTTTGTCGCGTATAAAAAAAAAAAAGTTGAATAAAAATTATTCGCTCGAAAACAATGACATGTGGAATAATACATTTTTGTTATTATTATAAGGGCGGAATAATGGAATAATGAATAAAAGAGAATTGACGATCATTTCGACGAAAGGGTAAGTGATGTGTGAAATGACAATTAGAATACAACTTAACAAATATTATGCACAGATATAGAATGGCTAAATAGGGTATATAAAGGGACAGAATTTGAAAGCCAACATGCGAATCGTATAATCGTTCGTAAAGAGGAACAGGGGATTTGCATAGATTATTTAAGACTGAATACATAACAGGAAGAGCGAAGGTACTTACACAGAGAAAGGGATATTACACGAGCTCTCTTATTCGGTGTTTCCGTCGAGCGAAGCAAAGCGCACACCGAGAGGGTGAATGAAGGCTTTTATTCATTTGATGGCCAGGGAATTCCAGGCGGAAGGTAAATCTCGCAGTTTCGCAGTATAAAATACACACACGTATACCACACATCGTTCAGAAATTTCTCCGGTAGAAATAAACGTACAGAGCTGCTCGTTGAAACGCGTAACACTAATTGTGTAATGCATGAAGTGACTACAGGATCGTACTGTTGTTACATTCCGGACTCAGAATGTGTCCAACAAACGAAAACGATCGTTTCGGATTACGTTAATCAGTTTCGGGACAACAATTACACGATTAAAATCTGTGCATGAAGTTTACATGTTCGTTATCAAATATAATTTCGTACGTAATTCATTTTAAATGGCAGTGAAATAGAAGTCACAAATGATTTTAATCCGCAGTGAAAATTAAATTAGTCACGAACCGGAAACAAACGCATCGACAAACTTCGCATTTGATTAATACTTTCAGACATTTTTATGTTACGTAACAAATAAATTTAATATTCATTTCAAGTTGATTTCGTTAACGGAAATGTATTATTTTTATTCTGTAGTGATGAACTGTAACTTTTTTTTATCAGTGTAGTACATCGAAACTAAAATGCCCGTGAAGAATTGTTGATTTTTTTTTTTTTTTTTTTTTTTTTTCCGATCTCTGTTCGTACTTCGTCTCGCAACGAAAATATTCAAGTGGTACTCAAATTTCAAACTTTACTAGACGAATCACTTTTTTTTTCTCGCGGTGAATGGAAAAATGCCTTTGGCCACGTAACCGCGCATTTTTCACATTTTACTTCAGAGACAACGAGTTATTATTAATTGCACAACTTTTTTTTCGCCGGAACGTACATCCATGAATGTTGTTTGAACTATTCTCGTTTATTCTTTATTTTTGTACGTTTTTTTTTCTTCTGCCAACATACCGGCAGCAGTTACAACGTACATAGTTTCCCAGTGCGCTAGCCAGCGGGGAAAAGCACGGAAACAACTGCCTGTGAACTCCTCGCCGAAGCAGCACGCGAGAATGTTATATATTTCGAGCTTTACGAGAGTCTCGAAAAGAAGTCTTCCGTCTGAGCGGACAGTAACCACCGACTAATGGTGTTGCGAAAGTAGGTACGTAGCTATCAGGCGACGGTCAGACGAGTTGTAAGAGAGTTCTTTCTTTTTTTTTTTTTTTCTTTTTTCTTTCGCGAATCTGTTTTACAGCGTAAAACAAAACAATGCCGGCCTATTCGAAGTTTCATAAACGCAGTTTTTATGGTTGAAAAAAAAGGTTCTCGATAAAGTAAAATGTTAAAAAGCCATTTCAACGATTCGAAACGAGTAGTTTAGCAACGAAACGGTTTGTTGACTGCTTCCCGTATCAACATATTTACGATCGATTGTTAAATAATAAGAATTTTTACCTTTTTGAGGTTAGAAACTTCAGTGTCGCAGTAACTGCATGGAAATTCTCGAGAATAAATTTTTCTTTAAAAATTAAAAAAAAAAAATTTTCAAAAGCGAACGTGATATTCAGTGCCAAAAGCTCGGGTAGAAGAACGATTAAGTACGCGGTCCGCGGAGGTCGTTAACCCGTATAAAGTGGGATCGTGCCGAGAGTACGTAATTCACGGGAGGAATACTGCAAAGACTTGCTTCTCCAATTCATTCCTCTCTCCCTCTCTCTCTCTCACTTTCGGCCAGTAGTTTCATTCGACGGGAATGCCGATGCGAAGAATTGGCCACTTTGAATAACTCGTGATCCTCGTGAAGCACGTAAACGCTTTGACAGCTTGTAGAATTCACGTGAGCTCATCGGACTCGAAGTTCCGACGTTGCAAATAAAAAAAATAAAAGATTCTTTGAAATCCGATTTCAAAGTATGCTTCGTTACGCGTGAAGTTCTCGTTTGAAGCTTAATTGAAAGTATCCTCGAGCCTCGAGGCATTGCGCACTATCATCTTTTATTTACGTATTCGTTTGTAAGATTATTTAAAAAAAAAAAAAAAAAAAAAATAGAAATGAAACACGAAAGCATAACGAGTATTACAACTAGAGCTTTCCGTCATAAATATAAAAATATCAGTTCCGCCGCAGGCTGACGAGAATCCTTTTTTTTAACATATATATATATATTTGTTTTTTTTTTTTTTCGTCTTCTTTATTCATCACGTTTCATTCGAGATATACTACAATCCGCGGAGAAACGACGGCAAAACAACTTTTCCTCAACGACCACATGGACCGGGAGTTTATGTTTTATACATGTATTCCGACGGACGTATAGCAGAGAGAGGACGAAGAAAGGGATAGAGGGTGAAACACACTCTTCGTTGGTACACCGGTGAACCAGCTAGCAGATTCAGAGAGAACTTTTTCCGACTTTGCCACAGAGCCATCAATCACCCGCTGGCAGCAAATTCAAGGTTTTTTTTTTTTTTTCTATCTTCTCTCTTTCTCACTCTCGCCTCTCTCCAGTCATGTCCAGTCCATAGCTCTGCGGAAATTCGGTTTCCGGAGAGAATCCTCTCTCGATTGCTACGAAACGCGATCACCCCGGTAAAAAGGAAGTGAACGATTTTCTGCCACTGGCTACGCTGAATCGACGGGCCACCGATTGGCTGATGGGGAAAAAATGTAGAAAAAAAAAATATTAACCGAATATCTCGTCCATTCGTTCACACATGAGCTGTGCTATGAGTGCCGGTGGTATGTCGGGACGGAAGCGTCGCGGAACGACAAAGCTAATTTGCACGGCGCATTCAAACATCGAACATTTTTAAAAAATGTGTGTTCGTTTGTGTAAACGCGCGGAATTAAATTGAAGTTTGAAGTTGAAACTTCAATATTATTTGACCTTAAATTTGCTACATTTCTGAAGTTTCGCTTCGTAACAAAAATTTCTCGTCGACTCTAATTGCTGATAAACCCAACTGACCTCCAATTATGTAAATATTTTCTTCCCAAAGCTACCAGAAGTTATTACCAACATTCAAAGAGGTTATTTCAATATTGAAGTTTACACGATAAAATTTGCAGAATTTGCAATAACGCTTCGACTCAACTTCGTTAAACACCTAACGCGACTTGCTACACAGAGAAAAAGAATCGGTTGATCCAACTAAATCGGCGCTTGCGGCTGGCGAGATAATAATTTGTTTCGCGACCCGCAAGCGCCGATTTTGTTGATTCAACCGATTTTTTTATCTCAATGATACCAAACATTTCTCATCGTCATTAATTCCTCAAAAACACGATTATCTCTTTTATCGCATTAATATTTGTTTCTCGATGGTATGAGTGCATTTAATCGATTCGCTCTTCGAACCGATTTTAATATCGAATTCTACGCGTGCCGTAAATATCGTCGCGCAAAGGAAGATAATGAAATCAATGTCATATCGGTTCATTACACGAGTGTTGCCAACAATGTGTTTAATTGACATTTCAGAAATGCTTGGAAAATTTTGAATTGCCCGATTTGATGACGCAAATTTGCACTAGATGCATTGCGCGCGACTCGAGAGTGAATTGAGCCGACAGACCGAAGGTAGTTTCGAGTGCCTGGGACGTCAAGCGGTTTTCATCGCGGTCCTTTGGGGAATTTCCTGCTACAGCTGCTACTGTTCCTATCGATACCTACTGAAATACCAATGGCGATGCAACTCAAAGCCACCAAGCAGGCTTTTCAATTTACCGATTCACTTAGTCGCATAGCCTGCTGTAAGCATGAATCGCAGTTACTCGCGTGTAACACGTAACTCGACGAATCGAACGTACTGTATTTGGAGCAAACTGGGATTGCAATTTACCGATGAATCGTTCCATCAACCGAGAGTTTCATCAAAAGTTTAATGTACCTACGGATATGGAGTTTACGTTGATTAAACCCTGATAAACGATAAGCCACCGAGAAATGGGTATTTCCTTAATTTTGTTTATTATTATTTTTTTTTTCTTTTTCAGGAAATATAATTAATAAATAAATGTAAAATATTTGTAATTTTACCGATAAAGCTGAATTTATCGAATTTATTTCCAATCTGATACAGTAAAATTCGGAGGGTTTTTTAAATCGCATTTCTTCCGACAAAATTAGGAAAAAAGTCATCAAAAAGACGGTTTGATGGGACAATAATAAACAAGAATCATTGATTTCATTTGATATGATTCTTATCGATTTATTCATTTGAATGTTAATTTCTATTTGTCAGTATAATAGGTACGTACTTGCAAAGGAATTGGTCAGAAATTCAGCGAGGTTAATGAATAATTCACAATAGAAAGAACGTTTATACAGCATTCCGACACGATGGGTCTACTTGTACGTAGTGCGTCCAGTCGATTCTCATGTAAATGAGGGTCCGGTAATTGCGAGCGGATACCGTGAGAGAGAGTGGTCGGAGTGAATTCGATCGGATGCTATTGCACACGTTCTACGCTGTTCTCTCTTTACGAAATCAAAGCCTGCACTTCTCTCACTTCGAAGAGCTCCCGAGAGTCTGCTTCTCTCTGCTCTTCATCATATTGCATGGCTTACCTCACCATGCAACCATCACCAAGCACTGAGTCGCTACCGAGAATTCGACTTAATTAGAGGGTTTCAAAGCCCTGAACGGTGTTCGGTGATCGGCAACGATCAAAATACCCTCCATTCCGTCGTTGGAATCATAATATCAATGTAATATTCGATAAACTGAACATTCCGCGTAGAATATCGATTAGGTAACGCGCTACAGAAAAATTGTGTCGGAACAGAAATTTGGGGAAATGTTTTTTTTTTTTTTTAATTTTGCCAAATCTGATATCGAATTTGAGGTTAGGACGAAAAAATATGTAGAATAATGTGGTTGAAGACATTATTTTGAAACTCGTAATTTTTTACCAAAAAATAATGACAAGGATATCATTTGTATCATTTTTTTCACGCATTTTTAATCACTGTAACCTGAACAACGGTTTTCCAACTACTGGATGTACCGTAACTTGTATATCTGTTCGTGTAAAACACAATACACTAAAAATTTTCCGATATTTTTCCGAAACGCAAACATTTCCGTGTTGTTAAACACAATCGTACCATCGTGCAGGATAAATCGGAAAGCAAATTTTTTCCACTCATCGTTTCGATACGATATCAGATGTGTTTTTTTTCCGCCGTTGATCACGAATGCGCCACTCAATGTACTTTCATTGTTTAATGTTTGTCATCGAAATATGTATAGTGAAACAATTTTTTGGTGAGAAAATTGATGTAATTCAACTTCTTTCAGCTTTATACATGTAAACAATTGTTGACAAGCAAATTCCATATTCGGACGTCGAACTGTGCAAATTCCAAGCTGACGGATATCATTGCACGAGAGAGTGACCCGAGACGAGGTCACTTTAACGAGGCTTCGCGTGGATCGGCCGAGCATACGGCCATCCATGATGGATTTCGTAATTACATGCCGGAAGCTCAACTGCGGATGTTGGCTGGTGACCTGTACGCGATAGCCATGCCGTAACCATGACCGCAGGAATTATCCAGTACACATTCCGAGAGACACGCTTGATGGCCAAGTGGCGATAAGGTAAACGGCACAGTGTCCGACACCTTTAGAGTGCAAGTCCCGGGTTTCTAATGCTTACGCATGTGTTACTTTCTCAAATCGTGAATAGGATTCATCTATTACGTTATTGAGATATTATAACCAAATTACGATTCATATCATGCTGCAGGATTTCATGCGACACATTTGAAACACTAATGCCGTACTTCCTGACATCAGCACATACCTAGTTTTTGACAAACCTTAAGGTAATCCTTGCGTATAGTCTTCACTTCGCATAAGTTTCAAAGAATTGCGAACTTTGTGACTTTCTACACGTTTTTTCCATATAAAAAAAAAATTCAAAGTGAATTTAAAAATCCGGTTAAAAAGTTAAGTTGCCGGGTAATTTGTTGCTAAATTTTTTATTTCAGTAAATTACTGAAATAAAATTTTTTTTTTATTTCAGTAAATTACTGAAATAAAAAATTTATTAATAATTTTCGGAATTATTATTACGCAAAATCAATATTTTCAGCACCTTCAATATTCTTGATTTTTTTTTTCAGATTTTTATATCATCGATAAGTATTTGAAAATCCCCTCTCATTTTTCTGAAACTTATGCGAAGTGAAGACCGTAAATAAACGTTTTCCAATTCGCCTGTAATCTTTTTGATATCTGATGATTTATTATAAATATAAGTACAGCATATATGTCAGAAGTTGGGGCGTTTACTTTTGATTAATTTGAAAAAACTAGATACCGCCTTTTATCACCTTTACGTTGAATTTAAAACGAAAGAATTTACCGAGGACATTATCTAAAACGAACAATCCTTTCCGGCGAATTCCTTTCACGGTCGAGATTCAAAATACCGTTTTGCTACATAGATAAAACGCGCGCAGTGAGAACGCTTCTTAAAATCAGTTCAACGTTCCAACGACATTCCGAATTAGAATAATACGTAAAATAAAAACGGAATATTCCAACGTCGCGAAGCGAATCGAATAAAAACCCAAGTTTCTCGACCGAGCCTTGTTTCCGACAGAAGCAGTGCGTTGATCGTTATACGGTTTCGCTTTCCTGAAGAAGATTTCAAAGTTTCAACGGGTATTGCGGTGAAAGGAGACAAGAGCTCTCAGGACTCTCGTTTCCAAGATATTGTTACTTCAACTCGTGAACGGAATATGTATATCCGGATAAAATTTTGTACGATACCCTGGAACCGAGAGAGAGTAGGTAACTACTGGAATGCTCCAGGCGGACAGTAGGGGAGAAGTGGCAAAGAGAAGAGCGCCGCAGCGGTAGTAAATGTTCAGAATGGTGGTAGACGCGAGGGAACAAGTTGTGGAAGGAATACTTGGTCGGCTTTGTTTCGTACTCGCGCGGAAAGTTTTCACTATTGTTAGATAATCCTGTGGGCTCTTAGGCAGTCAGTCGTGCGAGAAAATTATTATTTCACTCGAGGTTGATAATCACATCGAGGTTGTGTGTACAGCGAGAGTTAACGCATAAACAAGAACCGCTTTTGGTCAAACAATAGCGACGATTTGACGATCGTTTCATGGAGGAAAATTTAGTTTTGAATACAATTTCATTATCGTTAATTGAATTTGTAGTATACAACAACAGCGTTGGGGTACTGGGAAAAATTCTGAACTTTAGAACGTCGTTTCCTATATGACTGAAAAAAAAAAAAAAAAAAAAAAAAAAAAAAAAAAAAAAAAAAAAAAAAAAAAGTTCCTCTTCATCGTATTACCATAATTATCGTTAGGTCGGAACTCAGCGGGCCTGCTGCTCGTAACTACTCGAGTTAACAACTGGTACTCGTATCAAGAGTGGTGAATTTATCCGCGCGCGGGTTCTAGCAGAGCTCAACTAGCTTCCTGGGTATTTATTGCCGCCCGATTAGAGGTCTTTTTCGATCGTCGTTTTCCCGCGGGTTTCATTTTTCTACAAAGGACCTTTGAACCCGACCCTCAGATATTCATTGCAGGGATAAAGAGTGCCGCGATCGTCGTAGCAATGATAGAAGAAACTCACGGAACACTATCGCCGTGCCAAGGAAAAACGGATAAACATCATAATTATTGTTTGGCGGACTACATTTCACTTGGAAAGACGAGAAAGGTTTGTCAATTTCAACGTTTCTTTGATGTTCTCTCCATTATCACTGGTGAGTGAAAAGCTACAACTTGTATTACTCGAATGATGAGAAATGTAAAGAATTTACGCGACGAAAGAAAAACTTAATAAAACAATTGATTATAACATAATATCGGGAAAATATATCGCGTTTTTTTATGATGCATCACTCCGTATATATAGGGTCTGACCATATTGGGTGTATTACTACTGATGCGCATTTACAACTTCTTTCTAGATCAATAGATATGTCGAGTTGTCAGTTAAACGTGAAAAAAAGTATCATAATCAATAGTCAACAATCGGAGTAACTGATCTCCTTGTCCGTGGCTCGAGATTCTTTTTATCGTCAAATAAGGTCATCTGTCGATGTCTGTCAAGCAAAATGCATCCGTCATACAAAACCAGAGGCGAACATTGAAATGTGAAACTCCAAAATGCTTCGTGCAATTCAGATCTCTCCTGTGTCTGACCAATCGCGGGCACCACTACTAGCGTTTGTGTTGTAGTGTATCCATCCACGAAGTCCGATTCCGATGCAGCGCAACGGCTAGAGTACTTGACCAATTCGATTACGTCGTTTGAATCGAACATGTAGGTCGACTGTACCCGAAGGTACTTCCGTACTCGTTTTTGCCTCTCCCGGCATTCCTGTATTTGATCCGATTTAATGACGCTTACGCGAAGCGCGCACTCGTAGCGTTGCCACAAGCATTCGCGGGTGCTTTGTGTGTACAATTGAAGGTAAAGCGACGTTGCATCGAAACAGCTCTACCTCTGAAGCAACGAGGGAGTTCGGATTGAAAAGCAGGTACTCTGATACTATACATCGCTGGGTCGGGAAATTTCGTGTTGTGAAACGTCACCGGGAGGACACTAATGCTAAAATGTACGAAATTTTCACACCAGAGAAGAGGTCTCCGGTCGCCGACTCGGATAACTACTACTAATTTGATGCGGATAAACGACGTTACAGTCTGACAATGATAGGGCAATAGGACATTGTGGTTCACGCGTACGTTGGCCACAGGGTGAGTATCTCTAATTTGGAAGGGCGAACTGTCGGGCAATTGCCGAAACGTTTCAGAGACCAGCAGAGAGTCGCGTTAACGCGGGGCTTGCCTGACGGCTCTCGTCTTCCCCTGCCTGTCCTTTTCACGTTTGCCTCGTATAACCTCTGATCCTCCCTCTGTTCCGCCGACACAAAAAAACCTGCCGACTCCCAAACTGACCAGTATTGAATTGAATTTAGAAAAAAATACCACTACGCGAACGAAAACGCGTGAAACAGAGTCGGACAGACTGACGGGAAGTTGAAACAAAAAAAAAAAACAGTATCGGGAAAGCAAGAACGAGCTGCGATAATAAATTTCTGTTAATAAAACTCATTCGACAGCGGGTTGGAGCGCTTGCCGGCAATTTGCAAGTGAACGCGGACCCGAGCAATTTCCGGTTCCGTTCGGAAAGGTCGCTGACAGCAATTCGATATTTTCCAAGCCAAACTCTCGTGTATCCACTCTCGAGAGCTCGAGCTCTCGTTGATCAACGACAACGAACACACCGACGATAATCGATTTTTGCCGAAATGCGAAAACGTTTACTTCGTCGTGGCGAATCGAAAAACCAAAAAAAAAAATACGCTAAAAAAAGAATTACAAGCGTCGATCGAAATCTTTTGGAATAATGTTGATCATTATTGATCAGTTGGTCGCCATATATACAATGTAGCGCTGGATATACGCGTTATTCGATACGATTTCAACGCGAGTTGTAATTATCAGTGACAGCAGAGTAGGTATTAAGACAGAACCTCATAGCGAGCCTCGAAAGCTTCAGAGATTGCCGTCAACGTTGAAAGCCACGCTGATTATACAACGGCCCAAATCCATGCATCAAAATTGCAAATTCCTGAACGTTGAGCTCACAGAACGTCGGAATAGCCCGGACTTCGCGGGGAAATTGGGCGCAGATGTTGGATGTTCCTTGCTCCGTGCGTGCGCACATGCATTCTCCGAGCGAAACGGAGGAATGCGAGGGATTCCTTTTGATCGGATAACAGCACACTAGTCATCGCCCACCTCATAGTAAACAGCCTATGGTATTGTACAAGAGTTGTATGCCAGTATCTCAACCTCATGCTCACCAGTAACCTATATCCCGTACCAACCTGGTTGGCCACTTTCTGCGTCATCACCGATACGCATTACACAGAACAGTCATACTTCCTAAAATGCAACTAATTGCAACCGGTCGTATTTCGTTTTAACCTGTTCTGCAATCCCCAATCCTCCCTAAGCATTGCTGCGCACGAGTGGGTGAGCAGTGCAGACTTTGTTACAATTTAAATGTACCTGATATCGATTCCCATCCAACTGAAAGCTACCTGAGTCTTCTTTTCTATGATCTCTGGGTCAGTGAATGTAAATCACATCCTATATTATGAATTACGACCCAAAAACAAACAACAATACCGAAAACAAACGAACAACTCGCGGACAAGAGCAATAAACACACCCCAAGAGAAATCCAATTATGGGAATTAGCAACAACAGTTATGGTTTATGTAAGAACGGTCAAGATATGTCGAGTTAAATTGTAGGAACTTCGACTGTACTCGCATATGAAGCTATGTAACTTGCGCGCTAGTGCTTGTGCTTTCGCAATTTCACCTCTGCGCATTGTGAGCGACGAGCCACATACACATTTAGGCTGACGCTGGCACGCCTTGTCACCACGTCGGCAAAAGGGTTGAGCGTCTCTCTGGCTATCTCATCTACCCCAACCTCGTTCCGTCCTTCGCTCCTGTCGCTATCATTGCTCGCCCTATTTCTCGCTCTCCCCGAGTCTCCTCCCATGAACTGGACGAAATGTACGCGGAAAGCTTGGCCTATCCCTCGCATACATTTCGCACTATCCGTATACATTCGGTACACAACCGAGAATTTTGCTCATGTACATATGTAAGTAGGACAAACGCAGTACCGTCGACTATATCGTGTGTATGTATGGTAGATAATACGTTTAGGTGCGAAGGAGTGTAGAACGAGACTTCGGTTAATGTGTGCAGGTAGATGCCATGCATGGTCGGTATTGCACGCCCATACCAGCGTATGCACGGGGCAGGGAAGGGAAGGGGGTTTTATATGGAGAACGGTAAACGTGTATGTAGGAATAGTTGTCGCGTAACAGTGGATAGACTTAATGTGGACCAACAGCGCAGTATTATAAGCTCTCTCGTATGCAGGGTCTCCAACGATAATACACGGATGGTAAGGTATACATATCCACGGAACGTGTATATCAGAAACCCTGGCTATGTCTGTAGCGTTAACGTATCTCGACATAACTGCCTTATACAACGAGCAGTTGTTGGTACGTATATTTATGATATTTATGGTTAATCCAAGTAGTTTCTCCTGCGCTTGCCTTTTGTTCTCATACACATATATGTATATTCTGGCGTGAAACATACGTGTATGAACAACGCTGGATGAACATGATTCGGCCGGTGCTCAACGAACAAGGGCATCCATGAATGTGAGTGCATGAGACAGTAAAGCACAATAAAGCACAGGATATGACAGACATTGGGGTAGTATTGCGATGGCCTACTATGAGTGCCTACTATGCATGGATGTGTTGCGCGTGGACTAGAGGAGAATAGTTAGGTGATTCTTGGTGGTCCACGGCGCCGTTGTGGATGCTGCAGCAAGGATCGATCCAAGCAGAAGCTACGACGCGTCGTTCTCCATCCCTTGACAAGCGACTCCTCTATCTCGTGAAACCACCACAAGCATCCGACCGCCTACCCTCTACGACGCTTTCGCGAAAATCCACCGCCCTGACGACGACGAGCTTTCATCCTCAGCACCCTCAATTCGGTATGCCACTCGCAAACGAAACTCAAACCTTCTGGATCTTCTTACTGAATACGACCGTATATTTTCGTACAGAGCCAAAGTATGCTACGGTTTACTTTGGCATATCTTCCGTATGCTTTTGCGGGACAAATAAGTCAACCACCTCCCCCGTTGTACAAGATTCCCCTGCGCATCCGGAAGGGCGACGAGAGGTTTTTATCTCCCACTTCTCTACGTCCTTCGCGACCCTTTCCAAGAGATTTTTAATGCTCTTTAAAACGCATATAAGATGGGCTAAAATGAGATATGAAGGGTTCTACATTTTTTATTTTTTCCCCTTCAGCTTATTTCACGAATCGTCAATCATTTTTACGAACCTGTCGCTGGGATACGATATGATTCCGTAGGATGTTGAATGGTAACAGTATGACGAGAATTTTAAGATCAATATTTGAAGAGAGATTTATCAAAAAATACAATGTTTTATGCTTCTTGTATAAAAAGTTTTGCAATACTTTCGCCATTAAATTATAACGCGGAATCAAGAGCCGAATAGTGGAGTTAAAAATAATTATTTTCTTGGTAAATCACACTGTTTTTTGTAATCTATTTCTATTCGTGAATTTTGAGGAACATTTTTATTTATTTATCTAATTCATGATACTATGTGTACTTTATGTCGATGTTAACTGATGTTTTGAGTTTCTATAGATTATCAATCTTACGATTCAATTGTATAGATGCCATATGCCTACGCCTTGGGGTGATATTCGGACGGCAAACTGTTGAGAATAGTAAATGCCCACCGTGATTGGTGAATAGATGTTTGCTGGTTCCCGTATGCCAGTATAGCGGTACTTAATGCTACAGCAATGTACCAATAAACCAGAAATTGAATGGAGAAATGGGGATCGTCGAGTCGAAGAGATTGTGAGCCCAGTGAGGGTGCTAGAGGAAGATACGATGGCATAGGAAACCTATCAAGGAAGGAAGCAGCGGTTTGTGGAATGAGAGAATACGGGAGAGGTGATGTATTACTTGAAACAGCTCGCTTGGTTACACGGCAGGCAATCCTACAAGAACCGCATCTTCTGCCGCGAACTTTCAATGAATCTGATTGGCTCAGTGCAGAATTAACTATCATAGTGGCTCCGGTTAGCCGGTCAATTTCAACAAAAACTGACGATATACTCTCGTAGAAGATACGGACTGATTCCTAAGACCCGGAAGCACGAAACATCCAAGAAATGAACGTTACAAATGTTGTCCAACATACCAGCGAATGGCAGGCTCTGTGGGAAATCCAATTTGATAGGAAGGATAGCCAAGAGTGGCCAATAACTGTTGTCTGTTCGGGTAGCAAACTAATCGATACATCGTTAACTGTGTCTCGTGGCTCTCCCGTATCGTTCGGATCCCCGAAGATTGAATACGAAGCCCACCGCATACCTTCGTATTAATGAAAGAAAATAATTTATTTTGATGAAACGCGAGGCTCGTGTAATAACAGAATTTATACGGAAAACGTTGAGCTCGAAATATTTACCATCTGGTTGAAAAATTGATTTGCCAAGTTGGAATTGAAATGAAATGAAAACATTGAAGGGAAAGGGAGAAATGTAATTTTCATGGTAACTGCAGAATCGTGTCTCTGGCTTTGGAATACAACGGTAGGAAAAGGTAGCAGCAGTAATAATGTACGATAATACCCCACGAACCGGGATTATCGTCTGAAGGATTACCGCGGGGAACTCTTATCGCCATATATAGTATATATATACATATATACGTATATATGGCAAAGCATATCACCGGTAGGTACAGCAGACAACGGGGGAAACAGGAGGAAATTAATAAGGGGACAAGTGCGCATATGCCATGGTCTACACGTAAGGATTCGAGATTGAATGTCACATGCGGTCCCCACATCCCCGGTGTCGTACATCCATTATGGATTTGTCCCTCTAACAGCCAGTGAGCTTAGCGGGTGATCGATGGACTTCGAAAATCGATAAATCGAAACGTCACGTGCGCGAGGGGACGAATGGAGCGAGTCATGGGCTCGAGGGGAAAAAAGAAGAAGGGAAAAAGGCACACGTCTGCATACATGATTTAACAACGTTAAAATGAAAAAAATAAAATAAAATATCGTCCGAAAGATTACACGAGACCCTTAGGAACTCCGAACAAACAATGTGACTTTCATAGAAATTCCATTATTTTCCCAATGACGTGAAATACGATCTGACGTTATTAATATTAAAACGTGAGATGTATGTGACAAGATTTTTCTTTCTTTTCAACAGAAGCTCTTCGTATTAAAACACAATAGTGAGGAAACTTATGAGAAACAATTTAAGTAACAGCCTTTCAGATTTTTTTTTTTTTTTTCCTTCCACTCTTCTCTCTGTATTTTCGTCCGGTTTTCCCAGAGACATTGCTTTGATTACTCCCCCCCTGAGACAGTGAATTTCTATGCGAGAAAGACGAGCATAAAAAAAATGATGAAGGACAAGTTTTCAACTTTAATGGAAGAATAGCTGAGAGTTTCGAGAGACTCAACTCACTCGTGGTGAAAAATGCATAAATGCAACCATTTTGCGAGTTACTGTCGTTTGCGAAAAATTGTTTTTCATCGAAATTTCTAAACGAATTTGCGTCGTAAAGTATGTTGACTAAAAACTCGAACGTTAAACTGAGCAAAAATGCAGATGTAAGCGAAAGCAAACAATAGGTAATAATAATAATAATAATAATAAAGGGTCGATTTTTTTTTTTTTTTTTTTTTTTTTTTTTTTTTTTTTTTTTTTTTTTTTTCGATTAAAATATATTAAGCGCGAAATTGATATGCAGTGGATTCGAGGAAAGTATTCTCTTCGATTCTCGCCGATTGTATACCATTTATCGCTCATGCACACGGAACAATAGTTTCATTGGTTTATTCAGTAGAATGTAAATAGTCGGTGAAATACATAAAGGTAGGTGAGCCAATTTCACTGGGATTGATACACTTTTGTGCGTTCCGATATTGAAAACGGGCCAATGCTCACTCTGCCATACATTCGAACGGGAGTAATAACGAAATTCCGCGTACCACTGATCGATGTTTTGACTTCGATGTAGCTGAATGCTACAGTGTAACGTACAAGCAAAAGTATAATCGGTCTAACGCGCCCTCGACGCTAAACCCCTCGTACAACCGTTCGACAAACGGAAGTGTATCGAGTTCAACGAATTGCATGTCAAATCCTATTTGAATAAAAGGTTATCCGAACAAATTGAACCTATAATCTTCTCTAATTTGATGGGCTATTTTGAAAGCAACGTTCGATACTTTTTTATTGCGGGGTAGTTGATCCTTTCATGAGCTATAGATAGAGCTGCGAAAACCAGCTGTACTCCGCTGCATTTAATATTTGAGTATCAAATTTTCGGATTCGCGTTTTCTCGTCGATTTTTTTTTTTTTTTCACCATGCATTTCACGTTTATACGCTCGCATTTCGTATTGACGAGTGTCCTACATACGTCGACGGCAAACTCGTCGATGCCGCGAATAAAATATTCGAAAAACCGAAAGGATCGAAAGATAAACAGAATGTGAAAAAAAAAAGGGAAAAAAAAATTGGACCGACTGATTCAAATAAAGTTTCGCTTGTCGTAAATACGCAAATACAATTTTGTTGGATACAGTCGAACGGTAACGGTGAACATTGTAAAATTTCGCTTGGTCTATAGCAACTACTGTTTCGTTATTTTGAGTATTGATTGGTATTTCTATTTTGTATGCCACATTTTTGCGCACCATATACATGTATCTCGGGTTGCAACACTTTATATTCGAGCGCTTCGCTGGTATAGTTTGATTGCTTGAATTAACGAAAGTCGCGAAAGCCCGGAAGCTCTGAACCAACGAATGCACTTACGCGATATAATAGTAAAAACAATGAGAGGACGATAAACTGTTTTTTACAGAGCTAAAAATATTTTACGAAGCATCAAATACGACGAAAAGCCGCTTTGAAAAAAAAAGAACTCACTGCATTAAGTTATTGGTATCTTTACAACGTCGTATCAAAGAATCGTCAAAGAATCAAAGATTCATCGTTCAAAGAATCAATCAATAATATGCAATTACTGCATGCAGTAACTCTCTATCCTCTAATGATATATCTGACGAATATATACTATCCGATTGTTACAGTCTTTGCTTTGAGTATAAAAATTAATGAAAAATAGGTATAAACAGAATCGGAGATAACCTCCAAATTCCATGATTTTTCGAATGAATACAAACTAAATTTTTATTTAGTTTGTATTCATTCGATTCATTCATTCGATTTGGTAAAAAAAAGTCTGCATGCTTTTCCAGAAAACATTTTATATTCGTACCCATTTTTTTATTTACTCCATCGCGGGACTGAAACCTGTATTTTGAATTTTAACATCTTTATCACGCGGAAACTCTGCCCTACCGATTGTCGGTGGACGATATACGGTACCAAGCAGAGTAATATGAATAATAAAATCTGTTCCAGATTTTGTGCAAAATCTGCGAAAAACGCGTGGCGTAATATTGGATCAGATTCGAGGTTGAAACCGAGTCTTTATCTGTTCCCGCGCGCTTTGGTAGCACTGAAACATCGCTATACGCTCAAGGATTCCACCTCGGCGAGTTTCACAAACGGGAGCCCGGCGCATCTCTCGTCGTTATAGATGCAGTGCACACGGTAGGACGCGATTAAACGCAAAGATCCGACGAGTCAGCACCGTCCGGGTAGCTCATTGCCTCGGATTTTCCCGAAAATTCCATGTTCTACTCCTACGAAACGTTACCAGAGTCGCGTACTATTATCCTCCCAACTGCACTCGTCATCACTGCTGTCTACTCATGCGTTCTACTTGCCACTAATAATCCGCTAATGCATCAAGCACGAGAGTGCATCAAGTCCAACTTTTGCATACAGTAGTTGATCACACATATACACATCTTCTGTGATATTTCTAATGGAATAATCAGCATGGAAACTCAAATAATTATCTCTCTGCATAAATCGCAACTGCATACAAATTCATGTATTTCTCTCGAATACCAAATGAGGTAATATTCGTAATGGAGAAAAAGAAATAAAAAGCGCTTAAAGTTTCAACATCCTTTTTCAGCGGCAATTCTTGATGAATAAGAGAATAAACAAGAGGCGAACATCAGAAAACAATAATTTCAACGGTTGCAGTATGCTGTACAGAGAGCCCCGAGTGGCGCAATAGCGACCGAAGAATCAGAACAAAGGAACTTGGAAAAGTGAACGGTCGATCAAGACGTGCATTAGCGGTTGTGAAAGGAGGATAGGCACATTTCCGGTAAAATGGAAAACCGCGCGAGTTCGGATGATAGCGGTTGCGAAACAAGAGAAGAAATCTCGTGCAGCATCATACTGCGCGTCTCTACAGCCTCGAGATTTTCACGTAAATATCGCGTTCGTAAGTAGGCCGAGTCTCCGGGCTCAATGGAGCTTTCGATACAGAAACCAACCGAGGAGGAGAAAGAGGAGTGGGGCGTTTTAGTACAACGGTAGATGAGATACGTAAGTGAAAAGGATCCGAAGAGTGAGGAAACGGAAGGTGAGTAGGAGAAGTGGGCGAGTGTGGTTACGAAGCGAGTGGGTAGGGGGATGTGAAAAACGAAGCGTGAGAGGGGTGGGTGAGGGAGGGTAAGGTAACTCTGCAATGTTCCACAACTCGACCGTGCTACGCTGTAGAAAACAATGGATACCACGGAGCATAGCCGCCGTTACTCAACGCTGAAGCTTGCAACGAGGATCCGTAGCAGCATGCTATTAAACGCTTAAATGGCTTCCCCCATCTACCCTGATTGTGCGGACGCTCTACGGCAAGGGGCAGTGGCTTAACCCGCATCCTGAAAGTCACAAGCATATAGCGCCCCGTCTCTGCCTTGTATCGTTGCAGCATTTTCGCTCTACTGACTAAGCCATCAACCCTCCTATCCCTTCTTCCCGCCCAACCACCCACTAAATCTTGTTGTACCCTTGCTATTTGAAAATATATATCCTGTTTCACGTATCTAACCCGACGTTTCTGTCTCAGGATCAAATCCCAAACTCGGATTTCGTACGAAAAACGTATCGACAAAAGAAAAACGAGAAAACAAGAGTACTGAATATGTCATCTGCAATCAAATCGATGAAGATTATGTATGCCTTGAATCTTAATATCAATACTTTTTCTTGTAATCAAATGGAAATGGATTATCGAAGCTGCATGAAACTGGATTGACTCAGTATCCTGCAGAATATCATCGACGCTATAGCGTTATCCTTTGACTGAATTTAATCAAATATTTGTATGGAACAAAGGACATTCGAATGCAAATATGCATTTGCGTGATTGAAGCTCTGGTGATACAAGGGGTAAAGCACAGATACTAGGCTTACCGGCGGATACACGACGAGAGGAAACTCGCATATACGTTTGTGAAGTGGGTTATGCACATCGCTCTCGCTGTACTGCATATGACGAGACGAAATTCTGGTATTTCGCATGTATCAATTGTGTAGAGAGTGGGAAATGCGTTCGTATGGTTAGCGAAGAGGGGAAAGATTTTAGGAGAAGAGGATGAGGGAGGAGAACGGTTATTTGTCCGATGCGTCGATTATACAGGTCGCGTTCTGCAATCCATCGGTATGATGTCGTACTTTGTATATATACGACTATCAGTATAACGTGTACGCGAAGAGAGAGAGAGAGAATGAACTGCTAGAGCGTGGAATTGGTCCACGAGTGTAGCCCACATCAGCTCGTCTCTTCCGTCGAAGTATGAGCTGCTTACAGTGTATATAGTGCAGAATACATCGCATCATGCTGATGCACTGCAAAGGCAACCACTCCCCCTCCCACCCAGTGCCCTGCTGCAGCAATACATGCAACCGTTGTATGAGTCATAGGGCTCTATTACGACTACTACTACTACTACTACAGTGACAATTTCTCGACCTCTCATCAACGACCAAATACCATCGACCAAAGTCAATCTTGCCACATTCAACGGTCCGTACTCAGGATTCGCTGATGTCAGACTCAACACATTTCCAGTCTTAGCTGATTCGAAACGGGTGCGAGATGCACTGTCGTTAGGAGAGAATTCGATCGGCAATCAACCGTCTAAAGGATTCAATCACATACATCGACTCGTATATAATTTCACTAAACGCAAGCAAATTTACCGTAAAGCAACTCAAGGGTATTAAGATCGATTGACGATAACATATAAATCATTTTGAATATGTCGAAAAAATGGAATTTATTCATATAAGTGCGATAAATCGGAAGTGAATACACAGTTTGTTCTTTTAAATGAGATATCTGTTAATTTTAATGTGTTTTAAGGTTCACTTTGTTTAGAAAATGTTGAGAAACGTTCGTTGGTACAATTGGTTTGTGAATTCCAATTATTTCCAAAGTCAACAAATTATTGTTGTTACTATTCTTATTTCAGGATTTGTGCACAAATTACACGATGTATGGTATCGTTTGTTGAATAAAAAGATATTTTTGTAGGTGATTTTTTTTTTTCCCCCGTTTCGTTATCTGCGATTTCGGTATACACCGGCAGTTGAAAAACGCTTGCAACATTAGAAATTAGACTCCTAATGGGCTTCGTTACGTCGATAATCCTTCCTTCCCGAGGTTAAGCCGCGATATATAAGAAAATGGAGAATATACTGTGCGCGCAATAGCTGTAGGCTACGATCGAGAAACGAATCTTCGAGAAGAGATCGCTGGATACGAGTACCACTCTCGCCCACTCGCTTGTGTGTTACCTACCCGTCGCTTCGATCCCCTTAAACTCGGATATAAGATAGGATATCTCCCGCATGGATAGGACTCGCCGACAGAAACGGCAACGATGCCGCGAGGACCGCCGCACTGTATTGCAATATGTGTTACGAGCAACGAGGAGGAAGAGAGACGAGCAAAAGGTTCGCGGTTGCCGAAGCGCTCGCCTGTCGAGCCGGAAGTAAATGGGAAACTTCGGTTTCTGCACGAGACACGCGATAGACTCGAGCAGTCTACTGACTTTGGGTTATGACCGATTTTCGGGAGCACACAGAAATCGTCGATGACACACAATGGATGATAAATTGAAAACGCGAATTCTTCTCCGTAAAAATCTTATATATATCGTACAATATAGCCAATTTTTTTTTTTTTTTTTTTACGATAGATCGCTAGAGGAATAAAAAAAAATGATATACGATAAAAAAAAATTCAGTTTTTTTTATCTGACGCTTTAAAAAAGATTTATTCGCTCGTTGACGCAAAATGGGAAATATTTCCTTCCAAATGTAAATAATAGCTCCGAAGATTTACAATGCGAAATGGTATGAAATAGGTATGTTTTATCGATTCTCATGCCAGGTGCGATATGTCTGTTATTTTCTCGTATCTATGGGCGGGTGCTGGGGCTGTTACTTCGCTGGGACTTTGTACCACCTGTCGTGCTACTTTGTACCAGGTGAAGTAACGTACGCAGCCACGATAGAGGGCGAAAAATAATAATAATAATAATAATAATAATAAAAGGAAAAAAACGCGAGAAAAGTGTAACAAACAGCAACCACCCACCGAGACACACAAAACACGAGAGTTTCGTATTGATTATTCTCAACGGTCTACTGCGAACGAGCGGACTTATCTCACTCTCTCTCTCGCACTCCCCGGCGAAATAACCTGAGTTCGAGGTACGAAAAAAAAAAGTTGAGCGCAAAACTCGAGAGAAGAAAGATCCGAGAAACGAAAGAGTTCCGGCGCGATAGGAACGCCGCTTCGCATGCCGAGAGAAAGAGGGAACCTTTGAAATTACTTCTTAGAGACAACGCGAAGCTCTCACCGAAACTCCCGTCGGTCTCTCATTGAGAAAGATTATTATACGCAGTCAAGTGGCAATATAGAAGAACGATTAAAAAGTGTGCGCATAAAAAAATAAAAGCTTGAAAACTGCAATAAACGATATACTTTACATAGCAATATAGGGGGAGAGAAAGAAAAAAAAAAAATTGCACGCGTATATAATACGGATAGTATCCATAGTTCACCATTAAACTTTAGTGCCTCATTCGAGTTTCAAAACTTTTCACCTCGTAAAAATAATTGTTTCTTTATTGCAATTTTTATAATTTTTCTTTTAATTTTTGTTCCCCGCAACTAATAACGGGATTAATTACTCGTTGCGTATCGTTGACGATGAGAGAATTTAAATGGAAAACAAAATCAACGAAATTACCGGTGAAATTTTTTAAGCGCGTTTATCGCTGTTTTATTGGACGTTTATTGTTTCAACGTAAAATCGATGTCCGTACGCGGCACTGGACCGTCACCCGAGGGAGAATGGGGAAATGGCAGTCACTATAGACAATTTCGGACACTCAATATTACTCACGTTTTGCGAACTGAAATCGCAATTAATATATAATTAATCAGCTTCGATCTAATAAATAATTATTAATTCATCGAATTTTCAATGAATTTAGAAATTATTAGCTGCCATTTCACCAACCAGTAGAAACTAAGAAACGTCTAGTGACCGACATTGCCCACTGACCATTATTCGCCCCCATTTTCGACTTTTTTTCGTATCGGAAAGCCTTCAACTTCTCTTAATATCTGAACTCAATTATGCTAATTCTCGACATCGTGTACGCGCAGTCGGTTGGCGAGCGAAAAAAAAAAAAAAAAAAAAATTCAAATAGCGGAACCTAAATGAATTACGTCATACGATATCGAGGTGAACACTGCACATTGTGTTTCGCGTATAACACCGCTTAACTCCGTTTTTTTTTTTTTTTTTTTTTTTTTTTTTTTTTTTTTAATAATCTTCTATTTGTTTTTCTTTCTGTTTATATATCATTGCATCCGCCGTCCAGCGAGTACTCGACTGTCTCGGCTGAACGAGACTATAAACTGCCCCGTAGAGAGAGAGAAAGGCGAGTGCCTGTACGCCGCGCGGCAGAACGCGCACACATGGCTAATTGCTTCGCCACTTCACGCGTATGTATCACACCGGGTGGTTGAAGAGATCCCGTACCACTCGAATGCGTATACCATCACATACATCGACACACATACGCTTTCGAATACCTACACGCAATCCGTATGTAGCCACGCGAACTATACAGAGATCGAATATTTGACTACCGACAGACCGGAACACCGGTAGAGGGGCCATTGCCTCTATCCAACTCGTCGACGCGTATTACTTCCGCTCGGAAAGGCTTGCAAATATTTCGTTACGCTATAAATTGCCATTTAATTACCGAAAAAAAAATAATAATAATTATAATAAAAAAATTTATTTCGTCGCTGACTATCGATTTTTTGTTTATTCATTGTTACAGAAGTCATTCTTACGGTTCCTTGCTTTTCAGTATTTTTTTTTTTTTTTTTTCTATAAATAAATAGAACGAAAAAAGTATTTTCTGGCGATGTAGTAAAGGGATGACTGGGGCACAGCATCGTGCAGGCAAATTTACAGACGTTAATAAAATGTTTAATGCCGCGAATGCGATAGTCATTTTTTTAACGATTGTTTCCACAACGACGAATTGTAAAAGTCTGATGAAACCGAAATGCCGGCATCTATGTGTAGTTAAACAGAGAATGAAACGGGGAATGGGGGCGTGGAAACATCGTATGGTGGTTCAGTACGAGTGCCGCATGGGTAATACAGTGGGACAGGCATGACGAGCAGAAGCGGCGCAATGTGCGGTACTGATGGGGTGTTACGCGTTACGAGAGGCCTCCGTCGCCCGTAACGCTGCTCATTTTTGCAACCCGCACATTTAATAATGCGCAATTGCCACATCTGTCGGAAGTTGGCATCCACCCTATACGATAAATTTCATCTATAGCGGGCCTATGGGTAAACAAAGGGACGCAGATGTTTCGTTCGATATCTGTCGCTCACTTTTCACTCAAAACCAACAATGATAAATTGATACGACGTAACAAATCATTTTACGATAAACTCAATATTAAAAAAAATACTTGCGATGTTTTCTAACGAATAATTAATCCCGGTAATTAGAATTTAAGTCCGAAAAAATCGTAAGAACAAATTGACTTAAAAAAAAAAAAAAAAAAAAAAAAAAACACATTTAAGGGCAATTGGTCGGTGTATCTACACTGTTACAGTCGTTTGGACAGTATCTCGGAGTGTCATGAATCTTTCGCCTATCGCATCGCCGACAAATTCGAGAGCAGTATACATATATATACTATCGTTAAGGTATACATACAGTATGTACAACCGGATAGATATATACGTATATATGTCTCTCTCTATACGATAAACGACTTGGACTACGACTGAGTAACAAGGTACCGGGAGAAAGGCGAACCGTTTGAATTCTACCCGAACTCCCTTAACTGAAATTGCACTTCCACGTGGACAGAGAGAGCCTTTATTCGGTCGACCGCAGTGAGTCCGGCCAGAAAGCAATCTGTCTTCACAGACGGGACTGCAGGCGCGACGAAGGCTCAAACTACCTTTCTCTCTTATTCTCTCTTTCTCTTTCGATCTTTCGCAAATCTCTCTTCGCTACAGACGAAATAAGATGAACTGAACAAGAGTGAGGAAGACAGGTAATCCCTTCGATAGAACGTCGGGAACAAGACGCGACGAATGGTCCACTGAGAGAAAGAACATACCGATCTATAGTACGCACATCTATATATGTATACATATATATCTAAACGTGTCCCCTCGATATCTATGGATAGTTTTACTCCGAAAATTCTCCTCTACGCTCAGTCAATCCTTTTCACCGATTATCCTTCTCCAAACCAAACGTTCGAAATGTTTAACGACCGTATGAAAATACGCGTGGAATCGATAGGGATGCCGTTCGGCAATGTTCCAGAACGCATCGACACTCCGAGGGTGGAAACCGATATAAAATTGATAACTGTTATTATTAAACTTTCGCCAGGCTTACGAGACTCGGGAAAAACAGTCGAGAATCAATGTTCGGAAACCACATATCGCTCGTCAGAGAGACGATTTTTATTCCAGGTATTTTAATCGACCCCTCTGTTTCCTGCGGCTTCGTTTATAAATGTAATGGCGAAATTCGATACGAAATAATATTTTTGCTTCTAAAATTATTCGTATTGGAATTATTCCAATTGAAAAACGAAACTTACGCGGAAAAACATTTAAACAAAATTGAGGATGAAATTTAATTGAATAATTTACGATATCATGACGGAGGTAAAATTGTATCGTAGCTTTAAAATTTCATTAAACGCTCCAAGTGAATTATAAGGGGCAATAATGGGCGTTTTCGTATTTTGTTTCATCAATAAAATCGGAAAGGCGTGGGTTTCTATGTTTACGCGGCAACGGATACGCTCCATATGATTTAACGAGACAGCTATGGTCAGCGGAGTGCGGATGAAGCAGTGATATGTCCGGAACAGTAGTGCGTTTCCGGTCTGTCGCGGCGCTTGTTTTTAATGAGTATCCGCCGCAACCGCGCGCGCGTTACCGTCAAAAGAAAGCAACTAAATATTATCCGGCAATTTATTTCTAACTGCTTCTCTCTTTAAATTAATACTTTTTATACACGAAATTAAAAAAATTCTATTATTATAGCAGATTTTTATTAATATCGATAATTTTATTTGACCGAAACAAATTTTTTCGAAGAGAGTAAATAAAAAATGAACGAAGAGATAAGCATAACGAAACGCATCAAGTGTCGTACAGATCGATACGGCACATCGGGGATTCCCAATAAAATTGCAAACTCGCGAAAATACGTAAAATAATTCATACCACGATCGAAATTTCACATTATAGCACACATAACTGAATTCCGGTTTGTCCCAATTTTATTCTCACGGTTCGATCGTTCTGCCGGTCTACGTGCTGCCCGCCCCCACCGACAACCGCGCTTTCCCTCACGCGTGCGCTCAGACCTCTGTACGATTATTCATGCGAATTTCGACCGCTGTCAATGTAAATTGTGAAATGCAATAAAGTTTCGCGTTATCGGCATTATTATTAATGTTACATATTCATGCAACGAAGAATTTATTTGCATAGTTAATGCAACTCAATCGTAAATGATATCTGGTAGTCTCGTGCATCGATAGATCGAAAAATTATAAATCAACTTTATAAATTAAGCATTTGTCAATAGCTGCTACAGAAATTGTCGTGTTAATTTTCGTCTCAACAATTTCGACCTCTGTAACAAGCGGAACGAAAGATTTTTTTTTTTTTTTTTTTTTTTTTTTTTTTCAAATTCATTTTCATAATACACGCGAATTCACGATTTTGGTAAAGTTATAAATTTTACAGATTCGGGTCGTACGTGAGAGAAGGGAACTACGTTCTTGCGGCATGTTTTCAGGAATGCTTTAGTCCTAAAGCCACAGGTACGGAAGAAGGAGAGCGCCGCCCACGGTAGGATGAGGAGAACAACGAGAGAGAATTCGTAGCTATTGCCTGCATACATCCGCGCTGCCGTTGCTTTTCGCAAGCCTTTGCACAGAGATAAAAGCTTTGGCAACCAACGATTCCCGGCAGTGTAACGAGAAATTCGCTTACAAAAGAGGGAGAGAGTGCAAGCGAACTGAACAGCGTTTCAATATGCATTCGCGAAATTCCTTCAACGTCGCTACGTTATCACGAAAAAAATATTTAATATTTTTTTCACTCCCTGTTTCGTCACTCATTTTTTTTTTTTTTTTCATTCGTATTGAAGGGAAAAAATAATTATTATTACATTCATTTGCAACAGCTCAGCCATCGAACTGTTACGCAAATGAAATAGTCGAGTAAAAGCTTTTTTTTTTTTTTTTTCCACATGAAATTTCAGATTTATTTTGAGAGAAATTTAATACAAAAATCGTCGAAGAAATGAGCAGTGTAAGAAAAAATTTAGTATAGCAACGCTGAATCTTCGTGGAGTGGATTTTGTCATTGGTTCGGAGAATTGGTTTACGTTCGTCGATCAGAGCGGAAGCTTTCGGCCATTTGATTGTACATAGAGTTTTCCGAAGCATCGAGAGTCCCAAATTCGTGACCGTCTCTCGATGCCGCTTACGAAGAAGAATCTAAACTCTCTCCCTCTCTCGTTGCACGTGTCAGTGGAAAACGAGTCGGTCACTCGAAGAACCCCTCGATTGATGCCCACACCAGTGCTATACGCGAACGCGCAGTGAGCCACGAGTAGAAACGAAATGGAATGGAAACGTTGTAACCCGATGCTCGCCGGTCATGATTTACCAAGAGTACACACCCGCTTTACCGTCGGGAGTTGCGGGACGAATCAAGAATTCACGGAGCTTCGACCAACGTGATTCTATCTCCGGGATTGGCGGAGTTCGATTTTGTTCACCTCGCGTCTCTCCGAAATTCTCTCTCTATTTTTCTCTCACTCTCGCGGGTGAAATGTAAAAATCGATGAACGGAGGTCCGAGAATGGAAAACGAGGAGAGTGAGTTATCGTGAAAGAGAACGAAAGGAAAAAGATATGTAGATATATATATATATACACGATGGAGAAAAAACGAAGAACGATGAGAGGGCGTGGAAAAGCGCTGAACCACGAAAGGAAAAAAAAAAATATATATATACGCGAAATTTAAGAGAGAGAATTTAAAAAGAGCAATGATTCTAGAAATTGTTCGAACTCCGTGGCAAAGTCCCATTGGTCTTTAAACATCGAAAGCCTGACGCAACTTTGACGAAAGGATTTTTTTTTATTTAGGATTTCCTGAGAACATGAGAATTTTTTGAATATTCCATTCGCCAACGAACCGTCGAAGGAATTTTTTTTGGTCGTATATGCAAAAAGCAACGGAATACATTCGGATGATATGTGAAAGAATATGAATTGAACATACATTTCCGATCAATAGTAAATATAAGAGAGTTAAATATATAAAAAAATGTCAATATCGTCGATACAAACGAATAATGCAAAAACGGAGTAATGGAGTGAATGGAGTAAAAATCATTCGATCTTTCGGAGAAAAATGTCGTCTGAATTCTACAACAAAAGGTCCCCAGTGGAGAGTCGCATAGTAGTCACGGAATTTTTAAAATATCGGAAAATACTGATGTTTTAAAAGGATTATCCGGAGTTTTCTCTCTTTTAATATTAACTGTGGTAAAAAAAAAATATATGATTTTTCGATCGTTCCGGATTCCACGTAACAGAATAATAACCTTTCCAACGATATAAAACTCCAACTGCTGTAATCCGATAAGCTTCGTGAAATCCTATAAAGTTTTCATTCCGCGAAGAGAGTTCTTTAAGATTTAAGTTCCATTATCGTATCACTCGAAATATCTCCGTTAGCTTTTTGCCTGTAAGGTTTATCACATTTTTCGTATATAAGAGAGAAAAAACGAAATAAAAGAAAAATGTTTTTATTCGATATTTTCTTTTCGTCCCGAAAGAACCGCGACGAAAACACAGTGTGCTTCGATTTATCGATCGAAAACTGATGATAATGCGATTGAGAGGGGGGATACGGAAAATAGGATTTCTCGTGTTGCGAATCGACGAGAAATTTTCACAAATATTTCGTATCACTGCTCCTATGGGAGTGATGACAGTGTATATGGGGACAGCGCATATAGGGGACGTCGAAACACGCACGAGGCAAGTACCCTTCGTTCGTCGTTCTATACGAGCGAATCGATACGCCAGAGAGAGAGCGAGCATCGGTAATGTAATCAGGGGGACAGAAGCTACGCGCCGAGGGGATGTGTAACGCTCGTAAAGTGACGTCGAGGGAGAAACGAGACACGACTGGGGAATACTGCACAATGTACGCTGAATATAGACTCGTAAAAGTTGAAAAAAAAAAAAAAAAAAAAAAAAAATTCCCACGTATCGGTCAAATCTTTTCGCGAAACTATCAACACTTCGCTAAAGTATATATCACATATTTCATATCGTTTCATAACAATTTTAACAACGAAAAATTGATTAATATTCCATTTAATAAAACAAAAATGGCCGTTCGAAATATTATTTTCGTAAATTTCGATAGAAAATTACTGACGTCTATAGCATAAAAATCTCATTTCGCGAAAATCTTTTCGGAAAAAAAAAAAAAATAACCTTATTATCGATGTTTACATTTTTTTTTTCTTATTATTATCAAAGCCAATTTATTTTATCGGCAATTCGTCGACTTTGAAAGCACGAAATACAATGGAGTAAGCGAACAAAGTGCCTATTATGAAAATGTTAATTAGATAGGCATTGTGTGTAATGTGAAAAGATTGCGATTTAAACTGCGCCGACATTGACGCGAGCAGAGGGTTTTTCCGTTTTACTAATGACGTCGAATAAATTGGCAATCCCGTAGCCCCCATAATACGAAAGTAATTATGTACCCGATAAATATTCAGTGTTCACCTACGAAATTATGATAGTCAGGACGCTACGTATAGGTGCGTTAAGTATCGTAAAGTCGAAAACGATACGACGGAGCTGATCGGATTGCCACGGTAGACTCCCCCCGTCCTCTAGACGTATCGGCTGTCGTACGATTCTGCCATTTTATCGTTCCGATTCTCGTAAAAAGTGTTCAAATCCACATTTATTGCCCGTCCTGTTATCGGGCCGCACGGAAAAAAAAGTATCCCGAACGAGAAATATATCGTTTGATTTATCTGCCACCTAACCCCCTTCCCTTCGTTCCTTCTCCCGTATCTCTCTCTTTCTCTCCCGCTTTCGCTTTATGTTTTGCGAAACGTCACGCCGAAACGCAAGGTATCGCTCGTACAATTATTTATAGCTTTCGTTAAAAGAACGACGGAAAAAAAAAAAAAAAAAAAAAAAACACATACACAGGGAGAGCTCTCGGTTTTCGCGTGTCCTCGATTTCCTTTTTTTTATCTTTTTTTTTTGGTTGTTGTGTTTTTTGGATTCTCTCTTTTGCGCAGATTCGTTCCAACGTTATAACAGTGTACTATAGTCACCTTTGTTTTTTTTTTTTTTTTTTTTTTTACGCTACCCCCACCCCCCGCCGATTGTCAACGTTAAATCACAACAGGCGAATGTCACTTTCTCGATATACTACTAGTATTTTTGAACGAGTCGTACAATCCTGTAGCCATCGAATATATCCCCGTCAGTCGGATCAATGCTCCAACGGTTTGTTCCACCGCGTTCATTTTTCGTCTCCACTCAAGTTATATTTACGCAGTTCGAAAAAATAATATCAGTCGGAATAAAGTTCGTTTGTTAATAATAAAAATAAAAAAAATAACAATCCTAACATTTCGTCGATGAATATCAATGCCCGGAGGCGACAAATGCATAATAAAAAATTCAATTGTTTTCAACAAATTTCAATTACATCGCGAAATTAAATGTTCGTTTTTTTTTTTTTTTTTTTTTCATTGGACGTTCTACGAGGTTTCAACGGTTTCATATACATTTTTCAACCCATTTGCATACACATCCATTCGGCGTTAATTCAACTCAACATAGAGTACTCGAAGCGAGTTACATTATAATACCACGGGCGGTAAAATTGTTCGTGACACGTGAAATAGCGTCGTCGTGTCGGCAAACGACCTGTGACACATTCGCGACGCAACTTTCTCGCATCCGGCTAATTTTACAAACTTTTACAAAACTTCTCCGAGTCCCATAACTGCAGTTATTCGTAGTATTCGCGGTTTGTTTTTCTCGACAAAGCGCACACGACACGAAGGGTAGTAATGATATAAGTTATATCGGTAACGCGTTTGTTCCTCGTTATGCCAATCGTCGAACAACGCTTGTCAAAGTTTCTCGAAGTTTTTTTTTTTTTTTTTTTTTTTTTTTCTTCAAGCTTTGCGTCAAAAGCGGAAGTGGATAAAGAGAGCTATGGGTAGGAAGTGAAAAACACGAACAATGGGAAGCGTCGTTCGCACGAACGTTTCCCGCTTGGAGGACAGAACCGCGTGAGTGTCGGATGGCGCGGTGCGGTTACGTCGGTTACGTGTCACTCGTAAATCGTCCAATGAAAACTGAGAAAGACGCCGAACGTGCCGCGGATGCTTTTCGGACCAATGACTCGCGAGTTATCGGAGACTATACGCGACACATTTTCATTCCTATGTCTTTCGGAGTAATCTTTCGTCTTTCTCGGGATCGTCATTCTTCGCCGAAGGAAATGAAGTCGCGAATCGAGAGAGCGAACCGGCTGTCCAAACTCCGACGAATCCGGTCGATAGGACGAAAACGGTACGGACGCGAAGGTAACATCGTTGCTGTCTCTCCACCAATCCCTACCCCCCCCCCCCCCTCACCCCCGCCCGCCCCTCCGCGCCCCCCGAACGAACCGCACGAAACGTTTTCCGCGGTGACGCGGACAGTTAATTCGACCCCTGGTGGAACCCCGAGTGCACTTCGATGTCGAGCAGATTATCAACTTGAAACCACCGCAACTTCATCACTCTGTACGGTAATACCCACTGTACGCGCTGGGATCGCGGTATTATGGATATATATACGTTCTATTGTATAAGTAAAGACCTATCTCCGCGTTTGAAACTCGCTGTCGTATCTCATTATGTATTCTCTCGCCGTTGTTAAAAAGTTTTTTACGAAAATTCAAATATCACGTAACGAACGAAAACTCGTAAACAAAATTGAACATAAGTAAAATATATGCAATTTAACATTTAAGATAGAGAGCAATTATTTTTCGAAAAAAAAAAAAGTAATTCAATGATTTTTTTTTTTTTTTTTTTTTTTTTTTTTTTTTTTTAAGTTTAGACTGGCAAAGTTTTAATATCAAGAGAAATATGAATTTTTCTATGGAGAATTCACGATAATGACGCTTGCAGCGTTTTGTCGTTGTGAAGATCGTAAAAAATAAACGATGTATTGCTATAGGTGTATGTCGTCGTCGCGTAAACTCATTTCGACTACATAAATAACGTACACGCAAAGAGACGAAGTCTCGTGAAAATTTTAACGCTGCAAGGAAACAGCGAAATATCATAAAAGGAATTATTATTGTACAGTCAAAGTTTCGAAAGTCAGGAGATACGAGCGTTGAGTTTCTTCGTAAACTTTCCGATACTTATAAAGTCGGTAGTACAAATCATTTTCATCGAATTAACGCTTCGTTGATCACTGGTAGATAATTGCTACACTTCGCGAAGCTTTGCCCATTATAACTGATATCGAAGCACTCAACGCCGCCTTCTCGTTAATGCTACGTTTACAATTTTAATTTCACTTTTATCAGTTATTACCGTAAATGGAGTACAATTAAAGATGTTTTATCACTATTCTTGATAATTCGACTAAAAAAGAAAATCGACTGTTCACTTCGATTATATCGAACATTCGATCGTTACGTCCGCGAGAATCGCGAGATTCGTTCAACTGTGAGGAAAAAAAAAAATTCCGAAACTGTATGTGAAATTGGAGTGATGAAAAAAAAATACGCAAAGAATGACCTAATTTGACTGTCAGAGTTTCAACATGACGTAAATCAGTGGCTAAATTTTGGGTTTCGGCAAAAACGAGAAAGCGAAAAAAATTAAAGAAGTGCTGTGAGTGGGCAACCGGCTAACCGCAAGGATGCGATGTCGCTGTTAACGAGGTTTGAAGGGGCCATTTAAACACTGCAGTTAATTTACGCCCCGTGGGGCACGTCCTTACGTCGATCCAATTACTCCTCTCTCACCGTCGTCGACATCCACTACGAACGCATCCGCTCTGCCTTCCTTCTACTCTCTTTCTCTCTCTCTCTCTCTCTCTCTCTCTTTCTCACAACCCTCGTACTGTCTGCTAACTCGTGTACGGCACGTAAAGTAACAACAAAACTTCTCTAACTCGTGTGGTTTTGTTGGGGATACGGATAAAAATAAAATCTCGGCAACGGTTTGTAGTGCACGTCATCGCGAGCTATTCAAGTGAACGAGTGGCATCAGATGCAATAATAAATCCGATAACCTCGACGAATCGATACACTACGTTTTTTCGATGAAATGTGTATGAAAAAATGAATAACAAGAAAAAAGTAATCGATAAAGCATTGAATTCCGAAATCAATCGATCGACACTTCAAACGTATATATCGCGAAGAAAAGCGCACGAATACGCGAAATACGCGAAAAATAATAACTTACGATGTATGAATTCTTGTGTATCAAAAAAATAACCTCAAAAAAACATCGTTCGTCGTTGAAAAACTTTTTTTTTTTTTCGTGAATAATGAAATATGTCTAATAATCGATTGATTATAGTTGTTTTTATCTCGTCTGAATCTCTACCGAAGCACGTAACACTTTTTAACACGTTAAAAAAAAATGGACGGAAGTAGTCAGTACTTAACGAACGGTTATCGCGATAAGTGAATAATTCGCGAGTACCAAAGTAGCGCCGATAATATAAAAACGTGTTGTACGGAACTACACGATCGGATAACAAGAGCGACTGAGGGCCTCTAATCCTTTAATCACTCGAGCATCGAATGCACGTAAGCGAATCGATGTAACAGCCGACGTGACTGTATGTACAGCTGATCTATCTGTCCGCGCGAGCATCACCGTTACCCGATGACCATTCGTGTCCGATTATTGTTTTTACACCGCGTCGGAAATGCTACTATAGTCTATAAGCCACGTATCGGTGTGTACGTTGGTGTGTAATACCGATCGATTTTTCACACAAATACTCTATGATAAACGGGTCGTCGACTGTTGTCATTCGTGTTTTTATGGGGCAAAAATTTCAGTGCCACCAACAACGTTTAAAATATAAATAAATATGAAACATTCGTTACCTCGTTCGAAGTAATCCTCGGTAAAAAAAAACTGCTTCGGACTTCCACGATCACCATCGCCGGAAATAATCCTTCGTTAAAGTCCCCTTTTTTATTTCTCGTTCTTCGTCAATAATTATCTTCGCATAAATATCACTCACACCTTAGCACAATGAAGCCACAATACTTGATGAAACAGCGTAGAAAACTAATACGCGAAAAAAAAAGTGTTCAACATAAAATAAACGATTGCGAACACATCGACGAGTCGTGTCAGCGAAAATTTTTTTTTTTCATCGAAACGTAAAATTTGTATCGCGAACGTCCTATGTCGAGGTCATTCTTCGTAAACGGATAAACACTGAAAAACTTTGTAAACCATTTCGTGACCGATCGATCAATTACGATCGTAGCATTTTCCACGTGCGATCAATTATAATCTCGTATAAAACCGACCTAACCCCATACGCCGGACGTTGCGGGCCGCGTCGAGACTGAACGAGATCGGGTTCTTTCATTCGGTCGGTTTCCTTGTTTTTCTTTTGTTTATTTACATTGTGTTTTGTTTAACGGTCGTGAACAATGCGTAAACGTCAGTCACACACGCGTAAAAGATTTAATGAAAATGAAAATAAACCGTTAATGCACACGCTGTGACGAAAAATTGTTTTAACTTGCGGCTAAAACTCTCATCCGGGAGGTTATACGGCAAAGCCCCCGTAGCCGGCGTTCCCGAGTGGACTGGCGCCCGAAACCACCACCCTTACGTCGAGACCCCCCACTCAGCGGCATCCCTCTCTACTCGGTCACTACCCGCACACGCTGCAACATCGCGCCCGCTCACGGTGTTCGACCCTTTCTCCCTCGCACTTACGGGTGTATACTAACGTTATATGTACGAAAACGAGACTCTCTTCAACCCCGCGCGCAAGTGCCCGCGACTTCCACACGGCGCCACCCGGCGCCTGCCGTGCCGCCGCGGACACCGTCTAACAATCGGCGCATGCGTCCGCCCTAGATTTCGTCTCGCCTCCTGATTTTTTCGTAATAAAAACGTTTGTCTTGCCGAGTAGCTTGGCGCACATATCTCAACACCCGTGAGAGCTCCACCCCGCGCACACCGCGTAAGTATATATACACATATATATACGTAACTATACTTCGCTAACCTTCCAACATTCGTGATACTATTGCGAGATATGCTGCATATATATAGATGTATATATATGTAATACAACGGTTCTCTTTCGCTTGCGCACACGCGAAGCTTTACACGTTTGTCTCCCTTCATCCTATCCGTATTCATGTTTTCCATGGGATCCTTTGCTGTTCCTCCCTTTAACTCTCGGGCTTTCGCGCTTCCTCGAGTTAGTCTGTCTGGCAGTACAGAGAAGAGGCACCGCGAATTCGCGGTGTCGTAGGACGTATAGTATAATTTAACCTCGGGGTTTGCCGGTACGCGAGGGTTACGTTACAAGTACGTATGCACGTACGTAGTACGTACCAATGTTAAAGGAGCTTTCACGCTGAAACTTGTTCTCGTATATGTATATATGCACCGATGTAGTTGAAATCGCACGCTGCTATGCACAGTCGGCGTGTACGATACTCTTGTACGAATGCAATACAGTGGCGTCCCGTGTTATCCAACCCTTAAACGGCACGCATGACTTGTGCCACTACGATAGAATATGTATACTACCACTGCGAATACATGCAATCGTAGTATCGTAAGGTACACCGTGCTGTATATATCCGTGGCAAGAATTTGCACGAGGTAAACAGATAGGGCGTATGGGCTCTTTGATGTCAAACGGGCAATTACATTTTTGACATTCCGAAAACTCGAAAGATTATAAATCGTTGTACGCAATTCAAATTAATTGTAATATTCAATTTTGGGTAACAATTTCCATGTGACATGAATCAAAGAATGCAAACTTTATAAATAAAAAAAAAGTTAAAAAAACCTTAAAAAAAGGATTTTCGGCAGAAGTTTGAAAATTGTGCATCAATTTTTTTGGATAGCTTCACGATTTAATATTACTTGGCAGTTTTTTTTTTCAATTCCAATATGTTTTCAAAAATTCTAAATAAGACGAAACAAATTGTAAGGCATTCAATAATAATTTTTGTTCGTTTATACGGAGCGCTCGTTTTGCTTTCCACGAGGTTTCGTAGTTTTTCGAAAGGGATTTTAGGCAATTCTCTTCGTAAAATAAAACATCGCTGCCGGAGTTTTGTGTGAAAAAAAAATTAACGATTTTCATAAATAACGCTACGAAAGCGTTAATGTTTTGACATGAAATGTCCCGTAGGTATATATGTATCTATGCAACACCGCTGGTACCATTCGTACAAACGTACGAGAGCGGGAGGCCAGGACCGTCGAGATCCATGAATTACCAAGGCAAATACGAATAGATTTGTAGGATTGTCGCCGGATTAAATGTCAACGGTACCGTCGGTGGTTAAGCGATGGAAAATTCATGCTGCAAATGAATAGAGCAACTGCCACGCCCACGCAACAAAATCACGTGTATATCACGCGTGTCTGTGTGCGCGTATATGTTTTGACATTAAGACGTCACGGTAGATATAGGTAGAGAAATGAAAAAAGGTCGCTAAGTAAAATCCGTCGCGCGGGGTCTCGTCGAGAGCCGCGGAAAGCGAGAGACGTCGTAAGTGAGTAAGTGGAAGGGATAGGAGATGATAGACGGTACTTCTTGGATAACGTGATTTCTCGAGGATACACCCACCGGGAATGGAGGGAACGCGCGGGAGAACGAAGTAATATTATAGGGTCTCTCGCTGAAACCCGCGCCGAGCTTCACGAGTGCTATGCTCTCTGAATCAGTCGAAATTGGGTATTAGCCGCCGTACAGCATAACTATAACTATATAGAACTAACGCGACTCCACAATACATACATATATATGTATGTGTGCGTTACCCCGAGAGTTTGTCGAGGCTGTTGGCTTGACAATCAAAATATTCTACAGAATGATGTGAGAATTTTTATTAAATCTCTCCGTGGATCAGTCAAATTGAATTTGTCGCGAGAAAGCAACGCCGGTCACGTCAATAGAACCCGCATGTCTCCGAATGACAAAAGTTCGAGGAAATAAATTGTAAAGCGTGAGAAATTCGTTGATTCTTTAGACATTTGGATTCTTTAAATTTAAGGTTATTCTTTTATTTTTTTCATTCACATTATCTATCATATTCGTTATTATAATCATTAATACGATAACGGATCGATAATATATGAGTTTTTTTTTTTTTTGCTTATTTATTATTGTAACTTTGCTGGAAATTTTGCGAACGCCGCAAAAATATCATACTGGGAGGTAAATAAATGTATTTTTAACATTAATTGGACGAGGGAAATGCTGATTTTATAACTATCGAAGATCGTATCAAATTGTTCTATTATCGTATCCAATAGAACGTATCAAACGTTTCCTATATATGTTTCGTAAATTTTATCGCGAATTAATTTCTTTTCATTGGCTAATTTATTTATTTATTTAACTTGACTGCTGGTATCAGTGAAAATATGTTGCAGTTACGTTTGTGAATAATTTACCGTTTTATTATCGTAAGGCTTTCGGTAAACCGGACACTCACCTTAGATATTATCAAACGTTACTTATCGTTAGAGAATATTTTGAAGTTTATTATAAAAAAATCTATTCTTTTTCATTCGTGTTTTCCTCGGCAACAGATTTTTCCGATTCTCGGTTACCCGTCTGAGATTCCGTTAGCGATTGTTCTGATTCTCGGCTATTTGACTGCGATTCCGTTTCGGATTTTTCCGAATTTTGCGTCTCCGCTTCGGATTTTTCTGAATTTTGCGTCTCCGTTTCGGAATTTGATGCTTCCGTTTTTGTTTCATTCTGACCGTTCTGTTCATCCGTCACAGATTGGAGAACGTCGGCTTTTAAGAGGTGAACCAATTCGCTCGCCGTCAGCGCCTGTAATAAAAAAACACAATAAATAATCAATATTTTTTATTTCACAATCATTAATCATCCGTTACATGAAAAAAAAAAAAAAAAAAAAAAAAAAAACATTATTGACCTGCAAGTGAGGAGCAATATGACGAATCACAGGATTAGCCGCAAGCATAGCTTCCTCTTCCGATTCGAAACGTTGGCCATTCGTTACCAAGCGAGCGATGCAATCCTCCTTGACGTTCGACAGCGAATTAATAAGATCCTTCTTTGACGTTCCACCCTTAACGTTCTTCAGTCGAGAATCTACCAAATAATCGATTTAATTAATGATTCGCTAATAAACAACACTCTGAAATATCTTATCATCGAATGATAAAGTCGTCGCACATCTTATCGTTAATCAATCGATCTCTTGCGGCACGATTTACCAAACAATAAAAATTTTGCATAATCGCGATGTTTCGATGGATCAAATTCACTTTTTAATCGCGTCTTATCGCATTCTTGCGACATTTTTGGCTCTTTTTTTCATAAATTGTGATTTTTTTTTTCTTTTTTCGAAAAATTTCGTCGAAATGAAAAAAACACTACCCGTTTGCCAAGAATTTAACGGTAATAAGCGTATTTCGTGTTATGTCGATATAAAACGAGTGAAATAACAAAAAAAACTCACAGAGTCTCGCCAAATACTGTTCGGAGTCGGATAGCCTAGAAGAATCCAATTGTTCGTTGACGAAAGAATCTTCGAATCTCGCATCCTCGTTCCCGTTGGTCTCGCAGTCGCTCGTGACTTGTGTCCCGTTGCTCCACGGATCGGCTACCGATGTCTTCATTGTCGAAAACTCGTTGAAAGCAAATATTTCTATCGGATATCTCAATGTTTTCCTCGCGAATCCGTCAAACTTGTAATGACGTTTGACGTTTACGGATTTCACGGCGTTTGCGCGATGCGCACAGAGTCGAAGCTATTTCGTGAGGTTATTTCGACATCTCGATCGGTAAAGCAGCGAAAACGTGAAATTTCTTTCTCGATGTAACGAAAGCGTAGCGAACTCTATTCGAATCGATAAAACGTCGAGGATTAGGATTGTTTTTTTGTCGATGAAAAAAAATACATTCATATATAAAAATACCATTGGCTTTATTATTACATTATATTTTAAGCGCATGATAATACTATTTTTTATTCGTACAACACTGTCGTCAGTCTAAAAAAAAAAAAAAAAATTTCGATCCTAATTCACGTAAATTTTTTTTTCGTTTCCGAATGAAAAGAAAACACGAATGATATACCCGACGTCTGTTGAGCTATTGTTACCGTATTTCTTCTCCGAACGCGACGCTAAAACGACGATTCACGTTCGCGATAAAAAATAATATCCATAGTACAGTTAATATGTACATCAATTATCGATGGTACTAAGAATAATAATAATGATAATAATACTAAGGAAGAATGTACAGTAACGTCACGGATATACGTTACGAATTAATATCTTGCGTATTCGTGTTGACACTACAAAAAAGTGTGTATATTGCTCACCTACGATGATGAGATTAATATCTCTTATCGCCAGGATAACTTCATCGTCGCTCTGATTATCTCTCGAGCTAATTGTCTAATTTCGCAAAGATTTCAAAAAAAAATTTCGACATCAACGTTTTACAGCCAAAATAGTGTGTAAAATTACTTGTCTTTGTCGCAAAGTTCATCGTTTCATTCGATAATTTATCTAACTTTTGTGTTAAAAAATAATATATATTTGTTAAACGAGTGCATCACGACGAAGACTCGTTAAACTCGAAGGAAAGCGCAGCTTCGCGGAGAGCGCAAATAAAATTGTTTACAAATTCGATTATCTGATTGCATGTAAATTCGATCGTCGACACTACGATAAACGTGTAGAGTACCTCTCGCGCGTTTAATAAACGTTGAAGAAACAACCAAACAAAACAAAATCACAACCGGCGAGTAGGTAATAGTAAACTAATGAATTAAAAAAAAAAATAAAATAGACGATTAACGTTTACGAATAAATTACGCCTGTAATTAGGCATCAGGAATATAGAGAGTGGTCTTCTATCCAACCAGCAGAATCTCTTTTTTTCTTTCGTCGTCTTATTATGCACCGTTATTACGCCGTTTTCCAATTCGCTTAACAATCCAATACGACAATCTATAATTCAATATTATCATCCTTAAGCACACGGCGATTGCACTGCCGCGTTTATCGCGATATCTCATCAATACCTCGTGATGTTTCGCATGATTGTGAAAAAATCATTAAAAACGATCGTGTAAATCATAGAAAAATGAGATCGTTACATCGGTTAAATTACCAAACGATATCTATCGCATCATTTGTTACCCTTACCAGAAGGTAAATTATAAAAAATTTCGTCTAGAGTTGCATCTCCAATTGCGTCGATGACTGGCAAGAAATTTTACCCTTTCGAATTTCGATATTTTTCATCGTACATTGGAATCGGCGCGAGTTTCGTTTTTGTATCGTAATATCATTATTTTTTTTTGTTTTTTTTTTTTTTTTTTTTTTTTTTCGTTTTTTTTACCGGTGTGCAATTGAAGTTAATTTCTTCGTTTCGCAATATCTCGATAACGCGACGAGACTCTGTGGGCAATAGCCACGAATGATCACAGTGAAAAAAATGTAGAGAGCGAATAATGCTCGTCGTGGAAACAAAATTACGCGTCGATCGTTGACGTTCTCTCCCAACAGCAAAGCCATCTTCGCCAAAGTGGCGGCGGTTTTCTGCGTCTCGAAAGAAAATCCGAACCGCCGCGTCTTGTACTCAAAGCGCTAACTATGGCCTGATCGAAGGCTTCCTTGAGATCGTGTTGCGTTAAGGCCGACGTTTCCACGTAACTAACCGCTCCTAGTCGTTGAGCTAATTGATGACCTTGAGCTGTAGTTATCGGCGTCTGGCCATACCTCGCCAATTGCAGCATTAATCGAACATCCGAGCGTAGATCACTCTTCGTTCCCACCTGCGTTCGAAAATTAACGTAAGACAAACGCGACCCATATTCGTATCGAAATTATCGTTAATTTCTCGTAAATTGAAGCTATTGTGACGCTTAACACTAAAACGCCAATTTTTTCCAAAAATTTTTTTTGCAAAAAAAAAAATATTTTGTCATATAGAATTACTTTTTTTTTATACATTTGGCTTTTTAAATTTTGTTGATTTTTTTTTTAAGTACTTCTTTTTTTTTTAAGTACTTTTTTTTTTTGTTGTAAATTTCACTTCTTTTTGAAAAGATAATTTTTTTTTGTCGCGGCGTTGTTATTGCAACGATTACACCGATGATCCCAGCATCGAGTAACAAAGCGATACTAGCGTCGCTTTCTTTTCGCACCCCGAAGTAATCGAATCGATATCGTTTTTTTCGGCATTATCGTTACATTCTCGTAAATTGAATATTCGCGGGATACTTACCAGTATAATCGGAGCGTTTGGACAATACTTCCGTACTTCGTCGACCCATCTTGACGCTACGCTGTGATAGGACGACGGACACACGACGCTAAAGCAAACCAAGAAAACATCGGTTTCCGGATAACAAAGGGATCTAAGAGGATCGAAGTCGTCCTGTCCGGCGGTATCGCAAAGCTGTACGTTCAACGGAAGTCCGTCCACGTTGACGACAACTGGAAAATGAAATAAAAAAAAATAAAAAAATACACATTTTTCATTAATATTCCATCGGGATAAAGTCTTCGTATATAAACCGTCGGTGAGCAAAAAAAAATTGACACAGATCCGATAATGGTGTCAATAGACAAGGACTCGTTTGCGGCACAAAAGCCTATTTATAAATAGGCTGCAGAGATAAAGACGGGAGGGCCTTCACCCAATAAATCAATAAATGGCACCGACGGTGTTGAATAAAAAGAAGAAATCTCGTAAACTCGGTCACGCGGTTTCTCGTCTGTAAATCGATCGGCGCATCATCACAGCATCAATGCATCACGGGTAAAAGTTAAAAAAAAAAAATTTCAAAAAAGATCGATTTTTTAATTTTTTTTTTCGTAAATATTGAAATTTTGTCGAATTACTGCTACACGATGGATTCTATGCTATTTCTAAAACCAGAGTCCCAAAAGCCTCGTGGGTAAGAGGATCCTCGGTTCTTTCACGAATTAGTAGAGGCTTCGGTGATCCTGGCCTTTTTATATTCGTTCGGGAGCATCGGTTGAGAGAGAGAGAGAGAGAGAGAGAGAGAGAAAGACAGCCCTCGGCTCGCGCGCCGGTGATGCGTCGTAGAGTCTCACCTGTTGCCCCTGTCCGTCTGCTCTCCGCGATACACTCAGTTTCAAAAATCTTTCGCTGTATTCCCTCCCTCGCAGTAAATATTCGTGAATCACAGGAAAAACGTACCATTTATATCGATGATTCACACGAAAGCGAAACGATATATATTACGAGAGAGCCGCTCGCGTTTCTATAATAAACTCTCGTAAGCTCGTTCTAGTTTCGAAACATTCACGTAAATGTGTTTTTCGTATTTACGCTCTATCGTTTAACTCGGGTATCGTATGCAAATATTTACAAATTTTCATATATATAACGAAAAATGCCGAAACGCGTAGGTAGGTAAGCGACGATCGTTATAATATTCGTTGCGCGTGTCTTTGACGAGTTCGCCTTTGTTATTTTTGCACGGACTGTACGTGTACGTTGCTGCGTTTCCATCAACGGAGAATGACCATATATATATATAACTAAAACACGCACACGTAGTTTCGTTCTCGAGAAAAACAAAAAATTCCTAATACGTAACTAGTGTCGTAGAAAATTGCTCTTTATTTGCGAGAATAATTATCCTACGTACATATATATGTATACTGACCGTTGTAATTGTCGAATGCCGTTGGTACGTATTCACCGGGAAAGCCATTGGTGGAGTAAGACACGACTAGACTCGTTTTTCCAACAGCACCGTCACCCGCCAATACAACTTTAATTCTACGTAACGATGCACCGTGATCACCACCGTTTGTCGATGTATTTTGTAAATTTTGTCTACCGCCCGTTGTCGCTCTCTTGACCTGCATCTGCATCATCTGTCCATTTTTTAGCAGAGGTTTCGTCCAATTCGAGTGCGAAGACGGCGGCATCGTCTCGTTTTTTGCTTTGACACGACCACGACCTTTCATATAAAGAGTTCACAACAAGGCACGCAAATATCTAGTATCACTCTCGTGTCAAATTTTTTTTATTCCGCCGAGATATATGTAATGTGGATTATATATCTAAACTCTCCCTTCTTCTCGTCTTTTGTACGATTTTTTTTTCGACGAACGTAAAAACAAGTTTGCAACAAGGTGTAACTAGCGTAGGGTGCATCAAACGAAAAAAAAGTGCACCGACGAGAATATACAGTCACTCACACGCACACCTTTGTCGAACGAGATTTTTTTGCAGTCTACGCGTTTTTTCGCAGTCGCGGAGCGTGGGGATTGTCCCGGAGCACTTTATCCAGTCTGGAACAGCTGTTTATCACCGAATCTCGTCATCCTCCGTTTCTTTTTTTTCGTGTACGTCTATTCTACGAGCTCGAAACTTTATCAATGAAAAACCTGCGCGCGATAACTGGCAATATCGAGATGTAGCGCGTCTTGTATCGTGAACAACTCTCACGGAGAGAGCCTGTTGCCTTCGCGAAACAGCGGAAAACAATGATGAATCCCGGAGAAAAACGAGTCGAGAGGGACGAGACTTGTTCACCTGCCGCGACGCGGAGCCACCTGTTACGCGAGACGAACTCGCAAACGGCATCGGGACGCCTCGTTGTCTGGTCCGACTCCGTCCGGCTGCTTCTGTGTATTGCGCCGATGCTCCGTAGGTACTTCAATACATTGGACAGATGTTAACCTGTTGTAGCATTACAACGACATTTGCATTATTTTCAACCCTATGACTTTCTCGTCGTATTGTCACGATGTGTCTCACCCTTTTGGCGTTTATGAGTTCTATGAATATGTAGATGTATGCTGGTAAATAATTTACTTCTTATATTAACGAATACAGTAAATGGGCCAATTTCTCGTACGGCATGAGTTATACAGTATTTTCAATTATGAAATAATATAAAGTTTAGTTAACAATAAACAGAACCCATTAAACAAATTGGAGTTTTCTTAGCCAATCGAATGTATTACTGATGCTTAATATTCCTTAAGCTACGCGTATCGTCACTTATCGACATTACTCTTCGATAATACAGAGAACGGTGTGCAGTGTTTATTTATCATCAATTACAATAACAAGGATATTGATCGTCTCAGTAGCTGTTCTGTTCGTCTCGCATTACTTTGCGATACGAAACCGAAGTACTCGAGTAATGAATGTGTCTATCGAAAACACGTGCGTAACATTAGATGAACAATGTACTGCACTATGACGCATGCGGTAATTGACCTGCCGAGAGACACGCATCTGATTAGAAGGTCGCGTCGGAACGTCCTTGTCATCATCGCGACACTGCTCGAGGTCAGTGCCCCGCGCCCGTCGGAAAAATGACACGAACCGCCAGCGTGACCTCTCGAAAGTTTGTCACTTTTACAAACTCTTACGAAAAGATTTTTCACACGTGTTTCTTTCTCTCACTCGCCGAGAATCTCTCGCACGTGTAAATGCGCGTTCGAAAGGTCACGTGTCACATTGAACGGCCTTGTCTCCCGCAGGCTTGACACGATTCGGGGTCAAAAACACTCGTTAATAACCGAACGAGCTACATCCGTCTCAAAAGAAAGCGAGGATTCTTCAGTCACTCAGAGAACGGCGATAAAGTTGTTCGAACTCAATGCAGCTCTGTTTTGACACGTGACAATCATGACTCTCTATCGTCATGCTTCCAGCAAGTGAAAGAATCTCCCTTGTCGCGGGACAAAGACACTTCGCACTGTGTGGGTTTGCGTACGAGAAAGAACACTGACCGGTCGGGTTTTGTTCATCAAAGTTTCTCTACGACTCGGCCAAGTTATTTCTCGTGCACTCTGACCCCCGATCGAAAGTGATCATTCGTAAAAAAAAAAGGTCAATCTTATCCCTCATTCGTCGATATAACGCTAACGAGCTACAGCCGACTCTATAACCTCAAACCGATAACGTACAACAGTGAATTGTAATTAAGATCCTATTTGCTTCGCGACGATCCAGTTCATGTGAAAACATGTCAGTCTGCAGAATTCCTGCACCGAGGCATCTTCTCAGGTTCGTTCTGCAACGTTTAACAACGACAATCTCAAAAATGTGTAAAACTTTCATATAACCTTTTCGTAAATTTCATGCGACATGCTTTTTGTTCAGCATTTCGTCTGCTATGCTGGGAAAATTGCCAAAAAAAATTACGCGCGACATGAAATTGAGGGGTTACATCACTAAAACGGAAAACAGCGGCAAAGCAACGACAACGTGGTTCAATTATTTTAGACAGCGATGGGAATGGAGTCTACCGCTGGGAGTAGGAGTTACGCTGCTCGGCGCGTTACAGTGGAGACATTTAAGAAAACATCCTTATCCCGCGGACAGCGACGCTGTGAAAGGGCCCGTCGGGGATTTAATGGTGAGTTTCTTTTGTGACGAAAATGAAAAAAAAAAAAAAAAAAAATTCAATGAATTTTACTTATTTTATCCGATGCTTGCAGGTCGAATGTTACTGCTGCCTGCCACTGAGAATAACAAGCAGATTGTTCGGCTGGTTTGCCAGTATACAACTTCCCGTCGGCATCAGACCCGCCCTCTACAATCTTTACGCCCGATCTTTTCACGCCAATCTACAAGAGATCAACGATGATCTTACGACGTTTCCTAGTTTAGTGGATTTCTTCGTTAGACCACTAAAAGTAGACGCCAGACCCATAGATCCGTATACCAACATCGTGAGTGACGAATTATCCTAAAATTTGAGTCAATTTATTTTTCCAAAGTATTGATAAGCAAAAAAAAACAAATCAGAGATCACAATGGGTGAATAACTGAAATGTAGGTTTCTCCCTCAGATGGCAGAGTGCTTCACTTTGGTCCCGTAACTTCCTGCAGAGTTGAACAAGTCAAAGGTATGACTTACAATCTCCGTCACTTCCTGGGCGATGTTCACCCGGAGGATAAACCTCCTCTACGGATTCCGATGAAAAATTGCGACGATTACGTCTCGTCACTGTTGAAAAATCCCGAAAATCGTCTCTATCAACTGACCGTTTATTTAGCACCGGGAGACTATCATCGTTTTCACAGCCCTACCGATTGGCGAATCAAATTCCGTAGGCATTTTCAAGGTGTGCAATAAAAATTCGTCATTTTTGTGATAAATAATAATTATCAAGAAATCAACAATATATTATTAATTAATCACTTTATTTTTGTCGATCGTTCGTTGCAGGCAAATTGCTGAGCGTAAATCCGAGGATAGCGAGTTGGTTGCCGGATCTCTTCGCGATGAACGAACGCGTCGTTTACGTAGGCGAGTGGACCGGCGGTTACATGGCATACGCGGCCGTTGGCGCGACTAACGTCGGTTCGATAAAAGTTTATTGCGATCGCGATTTATCGACGAATCAGAAAAAGTGGCCCGCCGGCAAGATGTGGGAAGACGCGAATCTCGATTGCACGACGATGAGAAAAGGCGAATTGTTCGGTGAATTTCGCATGGGATCGACGATAGTGTTGCTGTTCGAAGCTCCGAAAGACTTTGCGTTCACGTTACAACCGGGACAATCCATTAAGGTAGGTCAGGCGCTGACCGAGAGTTCTCTTGCGACGCGCGAACGTAGCAAATTGAATGAAGGAATAATGCACGCGATTAGTGTCATAAAAAAAACGGAGACGCGAACTCAGACACAAATGTGAATAATCAACGAAAACGTACAGAACTATTAGATCGAATTATTGCGACTTCGTACATCTGGAAAATGTACATAGAAATTACCTTTTTTTTTTGCGAAAACATTGATTTTTCATTTTTAAATGATCGTCGCCTTCGTCGGTTTTGAAAAACCAACTTGCCGTGAGGATAATGGTACAGAGACGAAAGTGTTAATTATTGTCGCATTGATGAACGACGATGTATTCATTTTCTGTAAATACACAAAACTGCCTCATCGAAGAAAAAAGATAAAAATAGCTTTTTCCGCTAATCCCGCAACGATATACGTAATCTAAAGTCAAAGTTTAGCGCGTTGATACCGACTTCCAAGATTTTTTTTTTTTTTTTTTCGTGTTAAAACTCAACAAAATAGATTTTACGTATTTTTTTTCTATCGCAGTTTTTATGGGGTGAGAGAATGTAAAATAGACTCGACCTTTCGTATCTAAATCTTCTTTAACCTTTTTGTTTTTATTTGTAATTTAATTCGATGAACGAAAGGTCGTAATTCAAGGAAACAATTATCAGCGATTTTTCTCATTAACGAGATAATCCGATACGAAGAATCGCAAGTTCTCCGGCTTTCGCATCGGAAATGTATATAATACATTGGGAAGCATCCGTTTTTTCGTTTTGACGATGTATAATATTCATTTCCGGATCTATAATACATATTCCGGCCGAAAAGGTCAAAAACGCGAAAGGAAAAACTGCGCGTGTCAACGTTGAACTGTTTAGCTGAGGAAAGTACAACAATTTTTTAAATAAATAACGAGCGCAACAGTGTACAGTTGTTGTCGATAAACATAGCTATCGCTGGAGTGTTCGGACAATGAGCGATGCGCGTGTAACGAACTAATTATTATTCTGCAAAGAGCTCGAGACAATTAATTGCGTGCCTCGACCTCGAAGGAGTTCGAGTTTCCAATGAAATTACTCAATTTAATACAACGCTTAAGACGCTCAGTAAATCACGTTGGATTATTATACTTCTCGAGGTTAACGATAGCAAATTAAACGGTCACCGAGATACGCGAAATGGGAAACCCACCGGTATCACACAGCGTCGGGTCACAATTATCGTCTAACTTCTACCTACAGTATTAAATTAAAGTGGGGAACTTTATCTCGCTACATTCGCGTACGCGTTAGCATAGGATCGATCGACGACTCGTCGTGACTTTCGTGACGAGTCGGAGAACGAGAAGAAATTGTAGAAAAAAAGGCTTTAGCTTCGCATGAGTTGTTAAACACGTGTAACAATCGCAAACGAAATACTTTTTTTTTCTCTTCCGGCGTTTTTTAAGTAAACTAAGTCCCTCTGCTGCGCGGTAAATATACATCGATGATATCTCGTGTTAAGTCGATGTGTAAGTTGTGTTTAAAGCCATAGAAGTCGTAAACCTCGTCGGGGGTTGTATCGCCAATGACATTCGATCTTTTTGTATCAGCAGTGAGTAATCGATTTTGAAAGAACCAACGAAATGGTGACCCCCTTTTTTTTCTCTCTCTCTCCCAACCGACCGCACTATCGAACTTCCAATTACGTTAGCGTCGATTTTTCGTTAGTTCTTTTTTTATCTTTAAAGTTGCGGCAAAAGTACGCGACAGCGCGTGGCAGAGGGTGTAATTCGAAACGCTACCGGTGTATATACGTTCGAGAATTTGCTTTTCGTGGGGTAAACCGCTTGAGAGTCGCGTGTTAGAATTCCACTCGTTAGCAGATTTATTTAGACTCGAACGATCCACTGCCGAGTACTTTGGGTTTTGTAGCAGCTGTGTAACGAATTTTTGAAGCTCTACTTTTAAAAAATTGATATAAAAAATGAGGGAAAAAAATAAAGAAAGAAAAGGTGATTAATTTTTAGCTTTTTATCCCTTTGAATGCTTCGTACTAATTTGGCAATAGTTTCTCGAGCTTTTTACAAGTTGTACTTTAACGGGGCTGTTGTAACCAATTTTGAAGCTCTACTTTTAAAAAATTGATATAAATAATGAGGGAAAAAAATTAAGAAAGAAAAGGTGATTAATTTTTAGCTTTTTATCCCTTTGAATGCTTCGTACTAATTTGGCAATAGTTTCTCGAGCTTTTTACAAGTTATACTTTAACGGGGCTGTTGTAACGAATTTTGAAGCTCTACTTTCAACAAATTGATATAAAAAATGAGGAAAAAAAATTGAGAAAGAAAAAACGATTAATTTTTAGCTTTTTATCCCTTTGAATGCTTCGTACTAATTTGGCAATAGTTTCTCGAGCGTTTTACAAGTTATACTTTAACGGGGCTGTTGTAACGAATTTTGAAGCTCTACTTTAAAAAAATTGATATAAAAAATGAGGGAATAAAATAAAGAAAGAAAAGATGATTAATTTTTAGCTTTTTATCCCTTTGAATGCTTCTTACTAATTTAGCAATAGTTTCTCGAGTTTTTTACAAGTTATACTTTAACGGGGCTGTTGTAACGAATTTTGAAGCTCTACTTTTAAAAAATTGATATAAAAAATGAGGGAATAAAATAAAGAAAGAAAAGATGATTAATTTTTAGCTTTTTATCCCTTTGAATGCTTCGTACTAATTCGGCAATAGTTTCTCGAGCTTTTTACAAGTTATACTTTAACGGGGCTGTTGTAACGAATTTTGAAGCTCTACTTTCAACAAATTGATATAAAAAATGAGGAAAAAAAATTGAGAAAGAAAAAACGATTAATTTTTAGCTTTTTATCCCTTTGAATGCTTCGTACTAATTTGGCAATAGTTTCTCGAGCTTTTTACAAGTTATACTTTAACGGGGCTGTTGTAACGAATTTTGAAGCTCTACTTTTAAAAAATTGATATAAAAAATGAGGGAATAAAATAAAGAAAGAAAAGATGATTAATTTTTAGCTTGTATCCCTTTGAATGCTTCGTACTAATTTAGCAATAGTTTCTCGAGCTTTTTACAAGTTATACTTTAACGGGACCGTTGTTATCGAGGATTAATTTACCTTTTGAATAATCGAATTTCAGTCTTTGAGCATTGGACGTAGAATCGGCTAATGCCGCATACAAAAATTACAATTACCCGCCGACAGTGCATGCAGTGGATTATTGCGCATTCGCTATTAGGACCTCTCGCTGGCATTCGTTGCAAGCATTAGCCTACTTCGAGGCGTCTATACTTACCGCTGCGCAGAACAGAACATGCGATTGTGAGTTTCGACCGATACACGCAAATTCAAAGCACCGGTTGAAACTTTAATGCGACTCCTCGCTGTACGATGAAACGTAGCGAGAGCTATCGGCAATCGACATACCGACATACCATATGCGGGGAAAACAACGATTCGGCGAGTCCGGCGTCAAAGCGATTCGTGATATTGGAATCGATTCAAACGATAGGCACGTGTGTCCGGTCAGCCGAAAGTTTCAAGCGTCAATCCCGCGATTAGTAGAATTCAATCTGTGGGGCTGCGAGGCAACGTGTTTGTTTTTTTTTTTTTTTTTTTTTCAAACGTCAGCAAATAAATACCGCTAACGTGAATGTTGTTTTCTTCCATTTATTAAGCAAATAAACGCTTGTTTTTCTCATCGTCGCACGCACACTCTATTCACATCTCTTGCGATCGTATAGTTGATTTTTCAAATAGCACACCGCCAGTTCAACAAATTTTTAACGTGCAGAGAAAAATAAACGAAATTATTCTTTTAATTATAAAATTGGAGCCTTAAGGACGGTGTAGCGCTCTACATTTCGAGTCAAAAGTGAGATTCGCAGGGAATTTCGAAGACTTTCCGATGAGATGAAAATCTGAAAAATAATCAACTATACATAAGGTACCAAGAATATTAATTTTGCATAATAATAATGCCGAAAAGTTATTAAATTAGTTAACAAAAAAAAAATTTCCATCGAATCTTTTTCTCTTCTTCGTCAATTTTTTTCTCTTTGTATTCCCTTATGTACTCAAATTCATAAATTTAATTCAATTCAAATCTTCTGTAACCATCTTTTTTTTTTTTTACAGAAATTGATCCATTAATTTTTCTGAATAAATATAAATTTTCTTAAAATTTTTTCTTATTTTACAAAAAAAGGATTTTCGAAAATTCAAAAAAATTCACACGTATTCGAAAAAATTTACGAATGAACTTTCGCTAAAAAAAAAATTAGTTTACGAGATGATTAGTTGAACAATTTTTTTTTACGTTTTTGCTAATAACTTTTTAGCATTATTATTATTCAAAATCAATCTTCTTAGGAACTTCTGTATGGTTTTTGATTTTTTCATATTTTTATCCCATCGGAAGTTTCCGAAATTCGTTCGGAATTTCACTTTTAGTTGTGACTGTAGCGATACGATAGCGAAATTGCCTTCCGGAATTTCTGTAATAATATACATATATATCATACAGCGAGAAAAGCAATTTTTTTTTTCATCTCAAGATAAAAAATTAATTAAAAAAAATTAACTATTGAAAAAAAAAAAAATCTATTGTTCGAGAATAATTGTTGGTGAATCGGAATTCTTGGTATTATTTAACGTCGACAATGTTACTTTCATTCCGTAACTTCAAGCGAAGCGAGCGCTTCATCAGTCTTCTTCCGAAGATAATTAACTCATCTGATACAATCCAATAAAGCGAGCGCTCCGCTGTCTCGAGCGCCGACACCAGAAGGACATTAGAACGGTTTCTCATGAGAAACCGATACGCTATCGCTTGACTTCAAGCGATAGCGCCAACAATAATGTACTTGAAGTATATATATTCTATTGGCTACGAAAGTCAATACTCCTTTTTCGGCGAAGCCGCGTGTTTTTACGCGCCTCGGGGATCGAGAAAACTACACGTACGGCTTGTCGCTCGCTACTCGACAGAGAAATGCTATTATAACGATGTAACAAACGGTTCTCAACACACTGCTGTCGTTCTTTTATAATTATTTTTTTTTCCCTCAACACGCAATATCGAAGTTTTGTTTACACAATCCTTTGATAACTACGCCACAATATTTTTACGCCACTAGGAAGACTCGTTACTCGTATATCGATCGAATATTATTTCTGTTACAACGGTTTATATAGATCGATAGCCTCACGCGCTCATTATACTTGTTGCTGCGTGCGTGTCTGACCCAAACCTGCCGTAACTACTGCCGCCTCACTGGCAGATTCGCTTTACCTATTTTATACTTACAACAAGTTAATTACTTCGGCATTAAAGTGACTGAAGTTTACGAAGTACTTTAACGTACTTCTTTCGAGATGTGACTTCACCTTTAAGATAAATCGATGTAATTTTATCCTCAATAAAGTCCCAATTAGCAGACGGAGAGAAAAGTACAGGAAAAGTTTGCCTAACGAGGTCTAGCGATTGGAGGGGTAAGTAGTCATTTTTAGCGATTTTCTCTACATTTCCTATTATTATTTTTTTTTTTCTACGGATAAAAAAAAATGGCTGAAGTGGCTATTTATCCAGCAATTTGTAAAAGCGACATAGGCAATTATTCTTATACTCCCGTTATTCTGCACGAGTCGTTAAACGCGAAAATATAGTATCGTTTGCCCTCTCAACGGTAAAAAAAAAGAATCAATTTTTCGTTAAAAAATCGTTAACATAACGAATGGAAAGTAAAACGGTGGCTCTTTGATAACAAACGTAGTTTACAGAGACTCGGTAATTAGTCACGTGACTATCTGCCGACAAGAGAATTTCTCACCTGACGCGCAAACTCATTTATTCGTTGGATAGATTACACGAGAATGGTGTGTATCCCCTCTCTCGTGATTCCTTTTCCAATAGATCTTTGTGTTTTTTTTTTAAACGTACATAGTATTATATGGGGAGCAGTGGAGGGGTTGTTTCCGTAATAGTACGGTGGTCGTGTACCACACGCAGAGGCGGATTTAATATCGGCGAATCGTAACGATAAAATCTTAACGATTCTCGCGCGTGCAGTTAATGATTCGAGGGATTCATTTTTTTTTTTTTCCTCGAAACCGAAGCCGCGATGTATTAACTCCCGGGGATGGAAACGATACGTGTGGAATACTTTGCGTGAAGACGTAATCCAGAAGCCGCGTTTCTACTCGATTATCGAAATGCACACATTTTTCCTCCTCGATGCATCGAAATCACTTAATAGAAAACTAAAAGCGGCGCAATTCATAGCGAATTGATCGTTTCTCGAAATTCTGTTAGAGATATAAGGCGAAGAAAAACAACTCATCGCTTAAATCGTATGGTTAACCTTACGACAGATTTATCTTGACGACTGTATGGAACGTGAGGGTCTTTAACATACAAATCGACGCCTACGCGACGAAAGAATCGAATAAAGTTCTCAAGATTGCGAAAAGTTGGCACGATCGCTAACGCTTAACACTACTGCTTCAAACACACGTTTAACGATCGTGAATTACGGGGATATATTCAGCGGTTCGCACGTAGCGTATCCGCCTGTTGGTAATAACCGTAATTCATGTAGAAACAACAAAGTTGAAACGATGATTTTTCTATGCTTATTATCGTAATATGGAGTTAAGATACTTGGCGCGGTATCACGTTATCCAAAACGTTCATTTTAACATCTACTCATAGCAATTAATTCTTCCGATACCCGTAATTTGTTAAACGAAAAAAAAAAAAAAAAAAAAAAAAAAAAAAAACGATGCAACAAAAATGAATTATTTCATAAATTTTATCAGTGATTTATCGACCGATAATATACATTTCTCGAAAAAAAAAAATACTTTTTCGAAAAACTTTCCAAGATACAAAATTTGCGGTTATTTTTGGTTCATTCTGCATTTCCGAATTTAATAGCGAAAAAAACAGCTCTACTGTTCGGTCGAATGATCGGCTTCGATATTTTTCCCGGATTTTACACTCATCGAACAAAGGAAAGACGAGACTTTCGACATCAGGGAAATCAAATATTTTTTTTTATTAACTCAACGCCAAACTAAATAACATAAAATTGTAAACTCATATTCGTTAACAACGTATATCGTGTATTTCGAATACGAGACGAATTTCCCGCGGGATAAGACTACACTATGATCCATAAAAATAAATTTTGCCCGTTACGGTCCATTCCCCGGTTGTGTACGCTATCGCGAGACGTATAGACGAAGCCGACAAGAGAGCTTTGCTATACATAGTATCACGACGTATGTACTGTACGCTAATTTTGGCTCATGGAACTTGTCGCTTCGCGGCACGGGGATTACTACGCCGTAACGTACACCTCGAGAGATCACGTAGCGAGAGTATAGCGCCATCGCGAGAATAGCTCCACAGCGACGAAACAGGTCGAGATGACTGGCGGAAATCGAAAAGTTGACGTATCAAACGTAAGATTGATTAAAAAAGAAAAGAACATACAAAAATAGAAAAAAAAAAGAAGCTGACGCCGGGGTAAAAGAAAAACTTGCAAGTGAAGCTTCGTGAAAAAAAAAAAAAAAAGTCGAGAAAATGGATGGCGTGTTCACGTTACGCAAATGGCACGACGCTTGACGATGATGCAATAAAGAAAACATAACGAATAAATAGTTGAGGTCAAAGAAAAGGTAGAAAATAAAGAAGACGACGAGAATAAACGTAACCGCGTAATTTGTGAAAATTCAAGCGACCGACATTTCTCTCGGGACAGAGAAAATTCTTGAAGCGAAACCGCACAGCGAAAATCCACAAGGGTCCGGCAGTCGTACGAATAACGAGAAAATCCCTGTGGGATATGATGAAAATGCGTACCGCAAAGGCACTAAGTTAGACCCGGAGGCCAACTACGAACAAGTGGTACCGTCTTTTATAGTTGTAACATGTTAAACGAGAAGGTCTAAGGGCACGCGGTTCGTATGAAATACGTCGTGTTCTTCGGGAGAAAAGCTTGCAAGGTCGACGCGATTATGATCTCCAAGGAAGTAAAGTGGCAATTACTCAACCGCTAACTGCCTTCACTCTAACTACGATCAGCCGATCTTAGTAACGTAAAAATTCGCTCGTTAAAACCACTTAAAGGGTTTATTTGCTCGTGAACTACGTTGCTACAATATTCTCGATGATTATCATTATTATTATTATTATAGGCATTTTATCGTTACAGATTTCGTTCTATTTCGACAGCTTGAAAGTATAAACTATTTATTTTTTCACGCGAAAACAAACTTTAATCGGTACAACTTTTCGATTTAAAGAAAAATAGAAACTGTAATTAAAGTTTCTTTTTACCATTATTTACGAATTTTTACGCGTTAATCTTAAGGTCTTTAAAATGGAGTAATAAAAAAGTCGAATTATTGCATTGGAGAAGTTAAGGTTCACTAATATCAGCGACGAAATAGCTGTTCTTGAATGACTGTCGTCGATCCTAATGTAACGCGCGTTCTGAATTCTGCTGACCTTAGAAAAATTCACATAGGTATACTTACTTCGTGGAAAATCTTTCGTTCGGTTTAGAAGTTCGGGAAATCTTTTCTGCTCCCTATTTCGGCAGCAATAAAGCTTTGAATGTCTTCGGATGACGGTAGCAAAATCCGAAGTGACGGTTAACGCTCGAATGAGTTCGTAGACGTGTATTCTCGTTCAACGTCGCCGTCTCGATACTGTCGCCACTACTTGCCTCTAGTAGTAATAGTTACGCTGACGCCTGGCGCGACGGTGACCCGCCACACTTTTCCAACCCTTCTCAACGTGCTCGTCGCTGGCGAACCACCGGCGACGCGCTCAGTAAGCGTCGCGACGCCGGTGGCGCAGGTGGAACGTATACTTCCTACGCGCTGATATTTCCCGCCAGTGGAATAAAATTTTGTATTTTTTTTTTTATAAAAAAAACGAAAATTTGTGTGAAGTATTTGAAAAAAGTGTATAGAACGGCGATAATGTTGATAAATGGGTGGTGATGGCCATTTTCGCGTTACGCTGTCGGTCAGGAGAGAACCCGGCGCGGGTCCCGTCTACTGCAAGATGGAGACCTCAGCGAGGTTCAGACAACTCAAGACCGTTAAATTAAGCAGCGACGCTACGTATCGTCTCGATATTAGCTTCAAACCTCCTCAGCTATTGCAGTAGGTACAGCTGTGGAAATTTGTCACAATTTTTTTTTTTTTTTCGAACATTTTTAGATAACGAAATAGCCATTTGCTAAACCGCGCCAATTCTTTTCTCAAATTCTGACTCATTCCGATTTAAATATTAATTACCGATCTTTCTATTCCATTTTTTTATCACGAGTGTCGAAAAATTTGAAATTCTAATGCAATACATTTTAATTTTTTGCTTATCAACTTATACTGAATTATACTATATATACAAAAAAATCGCAAATTTTACTACAATAGTAATTTGCAATCATTAGGAAACAAATTAATGCTTTCGGCGCAATTGTAACGGTTTGATGACAATTGTAATTGAAATGTATTCATGCAATGCATTTGCAATTAAAAACGAACGCATGAAAAAAATGATATGATATTGGGATTTTTTCTATGCCGTTTATATATTGCCGCGCATATTTGACGTTCGTTACTCATCAACGCCAAAAAAAAAATAAAACAAAAATTTTCAAATGCAAAATATCGAAAAAGAAAAAAAATATATTCTCATTATAAAACTCATTATTTTGAGGAAAAATCACTGTTCACACAAGTTTTAGTAGTTTTTATTTCTACCGTGTGACTTTAATCACCTTTTACCGTTAACCCCTTGAAGTATCTTAACTCTGATCGTTTATAAAAAAAAATACCTTTGAACAGAATTTTCGGTCAATTATTCAAAAAAATCATCTCAATGTCGCGACTCGTTATGTGATGAGCCCTCTGCAATATGTTTCCGGTTTATGCGCCTACGCCAGAGCTTTCCTGGAATTTACTTTGGGAATAACGCAGACGGTGATCTCGCTACCGCACTCTCCGCATCAGCAGGTACGGAGAGTTGCAGTATGGGACTGCACCACCTGCCACGCTACAGAGCGTAGTGAACTTATGACCTCGAACCCGCTAAAGCTTTTCCTACAGAAGATTGGCTATGAGAGCGACGCGGCGCAAACTATTCTATACCTTTATCCGACATATACCCGCTTATAACGAGACCCTCTCTTCAACCCTCTTACACTATCCCTCTACTTATATCTATAGCGAGTTATGATGGTTACTTGCGATGATTCACAGTTACTATTCGCTATCGAAACCGCAACGCGAACTTTCGCCGTACCGGTACTTCTCATGGTTCCGTTCGATCCCCCCTTACGAACGTATCCCCATTTCGTAACTTCAACTGTCCCGGAATGAAGTACAAAGCGATATTCGTCGTTTCAAAATACTCCCACAAAAGTGGAACATTCCGGTCGTATAATAACCGTCCGCGGAGTTTCGTTTTACTGACATATACGTGGGGAAACAGAAATACCGTATTTACGTGTACCTACTTATGAGCGTCAAACTGCAGGGCAAACCGTTTCAATATTTAAAAGCGGAAAGAAAAAAAGAAAAAAAAACTCGTGTACCGCTGGTTTAGAGACACACGTTTTAGCCACGTGAACTTTTTTTTAGCGCAGAATTCTTTTTTCTTTTCTGTGCACCAGTCAGCGAACGAATGACCAAGATTTTCGATGTATTAGAAATAATCGGAATGTCCTCGATGTATTGTTTCTCCTCGGCGCTCCTTCGTACACACGAAAAAATTGATGTCGGGGTTTAAAAATCCAATGGCTGAACTCGTTTTCTTCTTCGTATATCCTGACCATTAATACAGCATAGAGCTTTTCCACTCGTGGCATGAGCTCAGCGGTTCCCTAGTGGATAAAATCCTGATGGGACTTCCGCGTATTTTTAGTCGACACTAGAGTTCCATCTGACGATGCTATGTACCGGACTCGCGAGCTTATGGATTTTTTTTAAAATCGCTACGTCTTGCATTGCATTCTGCTTACTGAAATAATTCGTCGAACGACTGGTGTACCACATTCCGTTGACGAAAATGATAATATTTTTCTGTCGTTGATAGACGTTCCACTCTTATCTCGAAGTAATGCAATATATTCAGACATTCAGACGTGGATTTTATTCCCTCGTGGGGTTCCTCTCCGCATTCTGTACGGATATATCGTCGTTGTGTGCACTCAACTATATATAAAATAACGTATGAGGATTCGCGGTAATATCGAAAGAATCTTCAGACCGCATTACGCGTACGTTATATGGTACTCGAGTGAGCGAAGGGAATCACAATATTTTACTTTCAAAGACTCTATGGAATCTCAACGAAAATGTGAGGTAATCATTTAGTAGAGATTCGGAAACTTTATAGATCGATTTTCTGCAAACGGTAGAATATCCATTATCCGAATTACGTTATTGCAATGATATTGTTGCACCACGTAACTCACGCAAATTTTTCTATTTTCCTTCTTCCCTCGGCGCCGAATTTCTTTTATTTTTTATTGCACGTAACTTCTTACGCTAAAATAATTGCGATATTTTTCACCGAAACATCGAACTTCTATTGTAATACCGACGACAATGGTTGACTTTTTTCCGAAGAAATGTATAAAAATTTAATATTAATAAAATATTCATTTAAAGAGATACACATCTATCTGATGTTCGAAAAATCGGGTTAACTTTGTACATTTTTTTAGCTACAAACGGTAATGAAATGAATCTTTTTGTCACTAAGTTACATGTATTCGCAGTACACGAATTTCGCAATAAAAAATAATTTTATTGCGTTTTACAGTGAGGAAAAGACATGAAATATCTGACTGTACTGTCGCATCACTAGATAGGTAGATATACCCTTTAAATTGTTTTTTTCCAAGAAATATTGATGATCGATTATCCGAACGGCGCCCAGTCTCTCAATTAATGCGGATAATCGCTGCGCTACTGTAGATAAACAACTTTAAAGACGCTTATCTTTTCTCGGAAAAAGCTTTTCTTGTTTCGTTGAAAATCTTCAACATTCGTGAAAGTTCTTCGTAAAAGAGAATGAAATAAAGAGGAGGGGAGGGGTGGCGGTCACTCGACGAAACTACTCAACGTGAAATAATGTGTGGAAGCGACGTTTGTAGTGAACAATGATTTGTTAGCTTTTATCGTTATTCATTGGTTTTAATTATTGTCGGCGTTCGCCGAAACCGAAACTTGAGAACTTTGATTTTCCAACAATTTATCTGCGGTAATTTAACCACCGTACTGCGGAGATAACGAGATATTTAATGTTCAAAAACATATCATTTTTCATGTAATCAAATGACATTATTTCGAATAATTGCTGAACGCCCGGAGCGCTGATAGGATTATGAATAACAAACGTGCGTTCACCCGACACGAAGCGATTTTAGAATGACTTTTCTGATAATAACTTTATTTGGGTCAAATCTCTCCCGGTTTCTCCGAAAGTATGAATAGTAGAGCGCCGACCGGTCCATCAGTCATTGTTGGATACACTGTATATAGTATCGGACACGCGAGGATCCCCAACAGCATACCATAGAGTTCCGTTGAGGTGTGGGGAGGCAATTGTTGACGAGATCCAATTCGCCGAGGAAGCGTGGATCGGGTTAAAACCCGTTGAATAAATGGCACGATGAAAGAATGCACTGTACTGTGCGGCCCTCGTATTCGTGTAACACATCGATGTATATACAGTTATACCTCTACATCCCGAAAGCTCTTGTTAGTTTCGGAAGCTCCTCGTGACTTTATATCATCGCGAGAGTCAACGCTATCGAATTAATTAAAGTCCAGTAATCGATAGATTGTTGTGGGAAGTTTAGCGGAAACGTATACGAGTTCGTCGGCGGATATAACTACAAAGCCGTAACTATAAATCAGGTGGACGTACTTTCATCTTAACAACTTACGCGTTACGATCTTCTGAATTTCGTCTCAGTGTCACTATGGCTACGTAATCATAGGCTTTGGTATCTGTGGTACGAACATCGAAAATTTTCGATAGCGAAGCACGCGATACCGAACCATAAATGCTATGAGACAACCGATAGTTCGGAAACTATGGGATTTATAGGATAGCATTGTTCACGACAGCGAGCGGCCGACCGCAGCAACGCTTGTACTACTCGTATGACGAATCGTATGAGAAATTTAACACCGTCGCCAGCGATGATTCACGAGAACGTTTCCACCCCAATCGACAGTCGACGTTAACAGTCGCTTTTTTTATAGCATCGGCTTATTCGCACCCTCTTCATGAGTTCGATATCAGGCAATTCGATAAAAGAAATTTCTTTTACTTTGAGCGAAATTCTCGGAATTGCGTGTGATACGATTTTTTTGGACGCCATTATGATTTTCTTATGTATTCTACACTGAGGAAAGAGTTTATTTGTCGCAAACAAATGTATTGTTGGATGCGGTAAAACGAATATATAGTTATTGTTAACAAATCTCAGTTGAGCGAAATAATATATTTTAATAACAAATAGTAAAAAAAAAAAAGAACAGATATATGGATAAAAAGCAAAAGGAAAAACCATGTTAATTATAATAACACTATTTAATTACGTGTAATCTATTCGAAGAGATTATGTAAAATTATATTTTGCAGTCGGAGTAATTAGCAAAATGAATAATAATAATAATAATAACAAAACATTTGTTTTCCCATATCAAACTGTACATTTGTTAATTGTAAATAAATTCTTCTCTCAGCGTACGATATTTGAAGTTTGTGCGCAAAGACACGAAAAAAGGATTCTTTACCGATTACGTAGTAATGGCCATTTGTTGACCTTAACTGCTATTCTTCGTTCTTCAATTCAATATTCTCAACGGTGCGACAGACAAATACTATGCATTGTTCCAAGAAATGCATGCAATTTAATTCACAGAGTCATTATATTTATTAGCGTTGTCGTTCACAACAGGATAACTTCGATAAAGTGGATTATGCGTTCGAAAGAAACGCTAAATATCGTGACCTCGCAAAAGATGTTCAGACTGTATCTACGCGTGACCCGGTGCCCCGATGAACCGGACGACGGGATAAAACTTTGAAATGACTCGATTCATAATTAAGAAAACGATAAAATATTCATTCGTCGAAAAAGTGTAAAAGCTCTTTGCCGCGAGACTATTCATTGAACTTTCGCGAAAGCCACGAACTCATATCGATCACTCACGACGAGAAGCACATTGCCAAAGCTTTTTCCAATGACCTCTTAGACTCGTTTTATAAATTCAATTTCCTTTCGCGGATTGTATGTATTCTCAATCTTGTTGTCCGCTTATTCGTTTCTTTCTCGTATATTCATCGTTTGATGGATTTATTTGTGGAACTATCGTACGAAACCCACAAACTCCTGCCGATCACTCGATCCATTGTCGAAACTTTCGCAATGGTCACCGACTTGTTATATTCAATTTTCTCGTTGGATTTATACTTTCGACTTTTACTTTCGACGTTCTCTATTATTAATTCAGATTTCCACGTCGTTTTTCACATCGCGAACCTTATTTGTCGTGTAATTATTCACTTGGAATACTTTGTCTGCGAACCCTCTGTCTTGGAGAGACTTTCGAATTAAAGTGAATGACTATTATAGTTGAAAACTATTGTGAACTTTTCGAATAGTTCATTCAGCTTAGTAATTGCAAAGAGAATATAAATTGTCAATAGAAATACGCTCGTTAAATGCAAAGTCGTGAAGTTTGTCGATCGAAACTCGTTTATGAGAAATATTGACCCAATTTCGATGTACAAAGGCACTTAACCTCCTCTTTTCAAAATTAAATAATATTTCATCAAATTTCTGTGGAAAACGACTATTATACATATTATACAATTAGCAATAGCGCCGGAACATTCATTTGAAAAAATAGTCAAAAAGCGGAAATTACGAAACTAATGTTTTCGTGAAATTGGTGAAATTCTTCTGTGTCTCATATCTCATATTTTCTGTACGCAAAAAAGTACGACGAGTAGGAAAGATCAAAGCGCAACTCGTCGTCACACGTGCCGAGTATAATTTTCGTTGAAATACGGGTGTGGAATGTATTATTGCTTTTCGCATTGCATTACGCGTAAACGGATTGCAATGCAACCAGAAACGGTGAAATTCAAGACAAGTAGGTATGCAGTACGCATTTGTCGCGTGACACATCAATATAGTGAATATCGAATCCATTTGCGTGTCTATCGAAGAATAGTAGTTTAGTGACGAGAGTAGATCGTCGTAGGCAATCGCCGTTGCGTCTGCCTGATGTCCAATTGAATAGAAATAATATTCGCGTGACTGAAATCAGAAGGACGTATTTTCCGTGTATCGGCATGTGACGTACCCTCGTCGCGTTTTGATCGGACAATATCATCCCCTATAAAATCGATATCGCACGATAAACGTACCGAAACTCTTTCAAATACACACACAGATGTTTCCCGTGAAAAATCCGATTTCGCAAGGATTTAAAAAAAATCCAATACCGGAAGCCAGCAGTTGTAACGTTGTATTTTTGCTAATTAACAGAGTGTAATTTGTAACGGTGAATTTACATACTACGAATCCGGTAATTAGCATTGTTACTTTTTCATTTTCACGTGATAATATAATCGGATAGGAGATTCAAATAGAATTCTAATAGAAACTCAATGAACTCCATATCTGTGTCAATACATTAATGAATCACATCTGATGTTTGTACACCAAATATATCGATCAAATGCCTCCTATGCACGTTAATTGGTACTTTCGCTTTGACCGAAAGGACAACAATTCTGTGTGCACATGGAATCCATACGCTGTATTGGTATAACATAATTGGGATTCAATTAGCAGCTGCGTGAATATACCAAAACCCGGTATCAACTCGTAGCTGTTAATTCTAATCGCTCAAACGATTTATTGTATATCTATTATATCGCACAACATTGCGAAAATCGCAGTGATAGATAACGAAGAAAAGGATTATTATTCTCCTTTGGTTATCAATGTCCTTTTGACCTTTTAATTGCACGAAAAAAACGAAACGATAAAACATCGAAAGATATTTATGAAAAAATTTGCATAAACTTGTAAATCGGATTTATCACATGCGATTATTCCGAATCTATTCGATATATTCAAAACACTGAGATAAATTTCAAGGATATTGCTTTTTATGCGAATCTCTCTATGCAATCCTTCGACTTTTTAATTAAAAAGAAAAGCGAAGCAATACGACATTGAAAAATATTAATTAAAACTTTGGATAACGTTTTCAATCGGATTTATCGGCATTAATCCGAATCAACCCGATACTTTCAAGTCACTGATGTAAATAATGAAGGATTTTTTTTTTTGATCAGCAAAACTTCGGCTTTTTAATTGGAGAGAAAAGCCAATGAAAAGCAAAATGGTAGATACGAAAAAAAAAAAAAAAAATGAAAAATATTTATTTACAAATCTAAGTGATTTTCCGCATCGAATTTGCCGGGTTGCCGGCGTTACTTTGAGTCGATTCGATGATTTCAGGTCACTGAGCATCGGCGGGAAAGTCGTCGAGGCGGTTGAACGCGCGAGAGACGGAACTGCCTGCGCTTACAGTGCTTATCACAGCACCAAAGATATACAACCGAGTGCTCGTGGTCATCGCGAAGAATTGCCGATATCAATGAGGGTTCTCGGTTCTGGTTACCTGACTACATGCCTTCAAATAAAATACTACAAATCCGGGGATCAAAGTCACTGCGAGTGGGGATCGCGATTACACTGCATAGAACTCGACTGTTCGAGTGTCGAGGGTCGCCTCGTGACCGTTGACAAAGAGACTTATCGTAAACTCGGCATCGAATCTTAGCCCTCGTAAAAAACAATTTGATATCGCAACCGATCTTCGCGTGTATCAAATCGGTAACTTCGTCGCTTTTATGTTAATCGTCGCGCGTCAGATAAAAAAAAAAAATATTATAATAATTAACGTATTTGTGATTAATTTTTTTCACGAAAGGACATGAATCCATCTGAAAATAATAAGCTTCAAAGATCGCATTACACATTTTATTCATATTAAATGCACAACGCTTATAAATGATAATAAAAAAAAAATCGTTGTATGGCCTCATGAAAAATTACCATAAATCGATGTATTTCGCCGAAAGAGAAAAAAAAAAGTTGACCTTCGAGTATCTCGATGTTTCGCATCGTCGAAGCCGGCGGAGGAACTAAAAAAATTACGAAACTTTTGCATCGAACGAAATTTGTCGTCGAGTGCGGCATCGCGAATTTGTTCGGAACACTCAATTCGTTGCTCGCCTCAGTGACGATCAATGCAACGGTGCCACGTTGAGGGCCTATCGATCCTCGCGGATAAATAATTGATGCGCTGATGCAACGCGAGTACGACGACGTCATTAATTATTACGTACAATCGATGAATGCTATAATAAAACGCATATTTGTTCAAAATAGTTCGACGGCGATTTCGATAGTTATCGATCTCCGAAAGTCTCCGTGAAACGCGAATTAATACGATTTCGAAGAAACTCGCGGATGTCTATTTTTCTTTAAATGCTCTCAAAGCTAATAGCTATAAATGTCATGAAAATTTCTATCGAATGCCGAATTTTAAAAGAAAAAATAAAAAAATTTTGATGTTAATTTCGACGAAATTCGAATCGGCGAACTTTTGGCATTCGATATAAAAATGATGTATACGTGCAACGAATTTCGTCAATATGGTAATTGTAAACTATGTATTATAACGCTTGAATTACTGTGAAGTAGATGTACCGATTTTGGTTGAATTTCTTTAATTTTAAAATACAATGAAATTTTATAGAAAATTCCAGAAAAAAAAAAACAAAAAAAAAAATTCACGAAATATCGGGCGATAAAGCTATAAAACAGTATAACATCAACAAGAACACCACAAGCGGTACAACTACTTTATTTGTACGCTACATAAAAGAGCAAAACTGTGTTCTACGCGCATCACACACTCATTGCTGTACAATGAAAACATATCAGGTAATAAGAATCCTTTTGAAAGTTATATATTATGAAAAACAAAAGTCATTAACCAATAGAGATATGCAAACGGCGGGAGTGTGCGACAAGGCATACGCGCCAAGACCAGCGATATAATCTTATAGTTTAAATAGAAAAAAAGAGAAATAAATAAAATAAAATTTAGAGTCGAATGGCAGATTCAGAAGTTATTTGTGCTTCCGAACGGCACAGACGGCGAGAAAAAAAAAAAAAAAAAAACCGTAAATTTTGAATTTTTTAAAATCATTTCTTCGACATTCATAACGCGTATTTAAAAATCCGACTATCCAATTTTATTTTTCTTACAATGCTTTCTCCTTTGCATAAGTGACGAGAAAGTACAAAAAAAACGCATATTATCTACACCATCGATCCTGATAGCCTCTATTTCACGATTTAATGTTATATTTACAATAATGTATACATCGATAAATAAAAAAAAGTATCTTTGTTAATGTGGGATTGAAATAAAGTCTCAATGGTAGAAAAATTCGTAGTTAATGATACGTTGCTGTACAGTTGGTTGCTGCGTTGTCAAAAAAAAAAAAAAAAAAAAAAAAAGTTATTTAAACTTTCAGTATCACGTTTCCGTTGGACAGTAATTCAGCAGAGCATCGGATAATTCTTTGTCTCGCAATTTCCCGATTTTCGTTTTCATTCTAAGAGTCAATTTGTTGGATTCACGTATAAACATTGCCGAGTGATGTAACGCTATTTTGTACATAAGTGGGCACCACGAATTTTTTACCGAACCTCTCACCAGCGCGGTAAGATATGATTCGATTAAAGACGAATCTTTCTCAACCGGATACAAATACTCGTCGATTGGAATCACCAATTTTTCCGGATTTAATCTGAGATATCGAAGGGCAGCTGCGTGTTCAGACCACAATAATTTTCTGTAATGAACGTCGTGACGTTGCGCGATCGGCACGAGTATTGCCATCGAGAAAATATCGTTACCGTAAGAATTCGCGCAGAAACTTTCGCACATCGACGTGAAGAGATCGGTAAACGAACTCAGACCCGGTAAGTCCGCGTAAAAATCAAGTTTTTTGTAATATTTTCGCAAAAGCGAAGTCATCGATTCGTTTAACAGAACAGAAACGTTTTCGTTGAGATAAACAGTGTCGCAGAGATATATCAACATCAATCGACTGAAGCGAAGACTCGGCGATAAATCGCGCGTCAGTTCAGGAATACTGAGTTCGAGACTAAGGAGAACAACGATTTTCATTGTGTAAGAGTCGTTCCAATCCAATTTATTTTTGTGATCGGTGTACGCGGCGACGAGAGGAAGATAAAGCCAATCCTTCGGCATTGCCGCCTGATTCCAACTTCCGTTTGACGACACGTATTCCTCGTAAATGGAACTGAGATTATTCGGTAAATTTGACAAATTCGATTCTCCGTATTTCGCGATATCGATTTTCATACTATTCAAATCTTTCGACAATTTGTCGATCGTCAATCGATCGTCGGTGAGAATTGTACGAAGAATTTCGCGAACAGCGAGATGCGCATCGCCCGGCAATGTCGACACGAGTTTTATCGCTATTCTCTGTATAACTTGCCTCGCGTGTTCGTTCGCAAGATCGCCGAGGCGAATACCCGCGCGAACTATTCCCGTCGCGAGATACAATTCCGCGCGCGTATACCAAGAACTCTCGAGACTCCAATCGTTAGCCGACAATCTACGAACGTATTTCACGAAATCGGGATTATCGAGAACCGCCTGTAACTCCACAATGCGACAATTAGCGCTGAAGACGTTGATCCATGTGGCAAGAAATGGTATACAAGAGTTTAACGATACCGCGGGCTGCAAGTGACCATCTTGCGCCAAAACTCCGAGATTCGGTAACGATGTTGGATCTCTTTCCGACGCTGCTTTGCTACCGCTTAATAAATTCGACGTCGAGCTGAAAAAAAAAAAAAAAAAAAAAAAAAAATTATGAAAATGTTTAATAAATCGCCGTTACAGTTTTCGAAGAAACTGTATAAGTTGATGTAATCTTACCACAGATTTGCGAATATCTTGGATCCCGAAATCCAAGCGGAATTAAAGGCCGAAACGTCGCTTACAGCTGTTAAAGTTTGCGCCACCAATTTCGTTTGACTCCACTGAAAAGATAATTCGATATAAAATAACATTATTAATGAATTATTATTTGTTAATCGATCTACTGACCGTCGGCGAAGATATTGAACTCAGTTGGGTACTCCATTTCGTCAATAGCGTTGATATTATCGTTTTCAGCGAATCTTCGTTAACCGCCAAGTCTATCAGCGCAGCTGCGTGTTCGCAGAACAATTCGGAAGAGTTGCCGAGATCGTGATTACTCAATAAAAGTTGTAGCTGCGAGACGAAAGCGAGACGCGCACCGCCAATACTGTCGATCGCTACACTGTGCGATAGCAATAGTTTCCACAAACGCAAACTTTCGATAGATAGACGTATCCCAATGCTGCAATTTAAATGTAAAGAAATGGAATATTAAAAAAAATACAATGGAATATAAAATTGTTATGGAAGTTTCGGAGTGCAAAAGGAAAAGATATTTACGTCGATGTGCCGGTTGTGTACGAGATGAGCGAATGTACGATCTGAAGATTATTCAATCTCTCGGCAACGGGTTTACCGGCATAGGAAACGAGAACGCGACACAGCCTCACGGCAGTTGAGTTCGGTACGCCGTAAGCGTTTCTCGTTCCATCGTCATAAACTGCAAAACGATTATTGTTTGCTAAACTGATGCATTGTATTGTATTGCTAAACTGAGCATCAAAATTGCGTGCTACTCGTCGGGTACTTACGCGATCGATCGTTGCTCAGGGGTATAAAGTTACGAACGATTGTGTCGAGTAAACGCGGTGTACACGCTATATTCAGCGCCGAAGTACGCGAGTGTCTCGCGAGTCGAGTCAAAATTTCCAATGCTGCAGTTACTCCGATCGGCGGTGGTTGCATCTCGCTGAGAATATATCTGAACATAAAAATTTTCGATAAAGTTAATATATATTAATATAACACTAATGAATTTATAGAATTTCATTGTAAAAGGATTTTATACCGTAAAATAAATAAATAATGAAATAAATACTTTTTACAATAAATAAAAAATAAATACAGTAATGATATTCACGGTAATGACTTAAAAAAATTATTGCCGCTTAAGCGAATTTAAATGAGATTTTTTTAACGTCAATTGTCATTGAAATTATTGACTAATTTACGCCTCAAGTTGTATTTTCGAAGAAAAACTCTTTTATGCAAACCTTTAGAGATTTTTGCGTAATTCATAATCTTCGGAGTTGGTAAGGAATTTGTTTATGAATTTTTTAAAATGTCCTTTTATGTTACCTAATGCGCAAAACAATGTCCGATCTCATAGCCGCAGCGACGGTGTCCAATTGCGCGAGTTCGTGATCTTTCAAATCCCTCGTATCGTCGACATCGGTTTTCGGAGCGATTAATTCGGGTTCCACGAATTTACCGTCGTTGTAACGCCATCCTGCGAGCCTATCGAGGCATATCTCGTCTGCTTCGCTGTACAAAAACGCGCGAAGTGCTTGCATCGTCGCCGCGACCACAGCGACCGAAGTATCGTCCAGCGAAAATCTCAATAGCAACAATATATTCTTCTCGTTAAGTGCCACCAGTGGCGCGGGACTCAGCGCCTTGTCGTACCATCCTTTGCGACTTTTTTCCATTATATTTGCCAGCGTCGTCAGCGCCGTGCATCGCTGCTGTTGCGTCGACGAGCGACAGAGCTGCAAGAGCTCTTGAAGCGAATAACCCGGCCGCTCGGGCTCCTCGCCGTGGTGATGAAGTCCTTTGTCCACCGAAAGACCGTCGTCTCTGAAGGGCAACAATACGCCGTTGAAATCAAAGCGCGCATTGTAAGGCTCGTTCGGCGGTGGATCGTCGCTTGTTTTTGTAACGACGTCCTTCATCCATTCGAGTTTCTCGGGCTCTACGTGGTCCATATTTATCCACCCTTTCGTCGACGCTTCTTCGATCAAAACGCCAACGGGAGTTTCTTTCTCCACCGATTGAACATCGCATTCCATTTTTGCGTTAAATTCCTCCAAACGATTATCGACGTTCGTTGCGACCGGAGAAATCTCAACGGACTTTCGCGGTTCATCCGTTTCCATTTTGTTCGAATTTCCGATAGAATTTTTGCAATTACTATCGAATCTCACGCCTGAGGCTTTTCTTGCTTTCAGAAATTCAAGTAAATCGGGACTCAGGCTGTTCTCCAATTGCGATTTCGCCTGAAGAATCTCTTCTGCGCTCATATGACTCAATTTTTCGAGATTTTCCTGATGAATTTCTTGTTTCAGAGAACTTTCCGTTTTAGTGACCTTGGAAATGGTTGAACTCGGATTTTTCTCTGTGTCTGTTAGTGGACTGGACGATATTTTTAATTCCTTTGATACATTTTGCATGAAGAGACTACCGGAGGATTTACCGGACAACTGGAAACAAATGAACGATAAAAAAATATAGAAAAAAAAATCTAATGAATTCAAAAAAAGAGTACAAACCTTGTGATCTATGAGAAAAACTTCTGGAAAACCGGTCCCTTTGACTTCGGATATCGAATCTTTAGAAACCTTTGGGTCGCATGCTCCTCGATTGTGTCTTTTTTCTACAATATTTCCAACAATTATCGTAGAAGCATTCAAAGGTATATTTTGTACAGAATCGCAAGGAGTTTTATCAGTTTCATTCTTCGTCAAGGAAACGGAGGAATTTATCATTTCTCCACTGGACGACGATGTGGAGATTTTTTCTTGCAACTTCAGAGCTTTCCGTTCGGCAAATTTCGACACGATTTTGCCAGCCGGCTTGACGCTTGACGAAGCAACTGCTTCCCTTGGTTCATTATTTTTTTGTTTGTTAGCAGCGCGCAAATTTATGACTTTTGCTGATGGCTCTTGTCGGCTTTTCAAAAATTCTTCTTGCATGCGATACAACTCTTCCTCACCATCGCCGGGTTTGGGACGTTTCAGTGTCGTTGGTTCGTTCATTGTACTTTTTTCACGCAAATGATAGAGCTAAATATTTACCTGTGAAAAGTAAAAAAATTACGAAATCGTAACTGAGTCAATGCCAATTGAGAGAAAAAAGAATGTTTTTGCATACCCACGATGTGAAACGAGTTATTTCATTTCGAAATATAGAGTCATATCTTTCACTCGCGAAATGTTAATAACAAGAGCTCGTTTAAAACAATCAAACATTAACTATTTTCGTCTTCGTTTAAAAACAGCATAAAGTCGGAGTAGGTTATTGTCACACCGGCGTTGCGTTCGGAGCCGTCACGACTATTGGTAGTTTTTTTTTTACACACACGCACGCGCGTACACACGGACGTTAACAGCTGTTCGCGACTTCCGGTTTGTCTTAATTCGATGGTGAATATTACGAATTTACAAATGGCGCATATTCATTTCCAAACACGACAATTTTCAAATCGTCGACGAAACGAACGTAAACACACAACGAAATGAGAGATTTTTCATGAAATTACGAAGTTGACATGTATCATACGAACTCCGGGCTGTCGTGCCCACGATGTTTCTACCAATGACACGGGGATGCAAAACTTTCCATCGCTGCCGTTGAGATTTCCATCGTCAGCGTGAGGTTAATCATATCGAAAACATTTCCACAATTTAACAATTCAACTGTTTTCTCGAGAATATAATTTCGCAACCTTATCCCAGATGAGTGTCAACGACGTGCGAACCCCCACCGCGTCCGCAGTCGCGACCGAAAAGTCCACGCCTCTCGCGTGTTCGATATGCAGCAAAGAATTTTCCAGCGAGAAACGTTATTTCGGACATTTGAGAATTCATAGCGGTGAGGTTCTCTGGTGTTGCGATAAATGTCCGCGTGCAAACACCGTTTTCGACTCTCAGTCGAGACTCAAGATCCATGAGAATATGTGTCATGTGCCATGCAGACCTCACAAGTGTTCCAAGTGTGACGACGTCTTTGATAGAGCATCGCAACTCGATTATCACAGACGTAGCGTCCATCTGGGAGAAAAGTCGCAAATTTGCCAGATATGCGGCAAGGGATTTTTTCGAAAGACTGATCTCCGTACTCATCTAAACGTTCATCTCGGCACAAATCAATCTATCTGCGAGATATGCGGCAGAAAATTTAATCACGTTTCAAATCTCATAAGACACTGCAGAACTCACGCCGGTTCAAAACCTTATCCTTGCGCCATATGCGGCAAAAGATTTACGCAGATAAGCTCATTGGCAAGACACAAACGTATACATGAGAGAGAATCTAGCGTAGTTTTTGACAAAAATGAAAATCATCAAGAATCAGTGATTCGGGGTGACGAATACGAGAAAAATTGCATTAATGTTGAAAAAAAAAAGGTCGTTAAACGACGACATTATTGCCGGATATGCGGCGAAAGCTTTCAATTTATGGTTCTTCTTAGACAACATGAGAGACTTCATTCCAAAACGGCTGAAAATGGCAATAAAATTCACGAAAAGGTATGCAATCTTTAGTGTACAAAATTTTGTGCTTTCCAATGTTTTTCTTGCCTTTTGGCTCCTTTATTTCGTTACTTGCGTTGAACTTTTTTCTTTTTACTAATATTTCCAACAGTTCTTACATTACTTATAATTTTTTACGATTCTTACAAATTTCGTACAATTCCTTCAAAATTCTTATAATTTTTACAAATATCTCCATTAACTTCGATAAAAAAAACGTTTTATAGGAACGAGAATCCAGCATCACGGAGAACATCAAAGAAGCTGAGCAAACCGACGTATCTTCGAACGCATCGAGCGGTGGCGATTGGCGAGATTTTAGCACGGAGAGGGAAACCAATTCCGAGAACCTGGAGAAACAGCAGCCAGCGTCGATTCGAGATCACTTGATGGAATTGGATCGTAAGATGAACGCGATTGAGATAGAATCGGAGCGCGACGTTAGCATCAGTATATCCGATATTCTAAGTCCTTACGATTGCGACGAGATTGAGTTACCGAATGCCGAAGTATTAGAGCCGAAATTGTACGAAAGTTCAAACGCTTCGACAAAACACGGGGTTTTGGAAAAGGAGTACGACATTGCACAGTGTCTGAACGGTGTGGATTTCACTTCGAATATCGATCACCAGTTGCTGGAAGCATCCAACGATAAATCGATTGGTAAAAGCGGCACTCTGCTGAAACTCCAATCGAGAGAAGTGAAAAAAATGCCGTCGAAACCGCTCGGATCTTTGACGAGGGAGCAATGTAGCAACAAGTATTTGCACGTCGAGGGTAATCAGTTGTACATTGAAATATGCGAATCAGAGTATCTAAAGGGTGCGAACTTACAAGCGCTGGAACTCCAGGAGATCGAGAACGTTGCTTTGCTTCAAGAAGTCTTCGACGTCGCGAATGCCGAGTCGTCGGAATCTTCGAGAACGAAATTTCAAAAGGAATCTCCCGATAAATCATCGAGCAGCGATGACGAGGATGCAGAAATGAGAATAGAAACGGTTGGTGCCAAAGAACCGACTCTGAGACTCGTACAAACCGAAACCGGCGAACAATTTTACGAATTGTTGATAAATAATAATCAATGCATCGAAGATTTCGCAAGTGTCGATGCGGCCGAAAATCCAAAAGGAGAAATATCGCAGGACGATAATAGCGAATCAGATCCGAAATTATCCGCTGCCGCGAATGATGATAATTCGGAAATTGAAACTCCGAGACAATCAGACGATCTTGAAAAATCCCCGAGCGATTTCGTGCCGAATTCCAATGAGTTTTTTCAATTTTTACCAAATGCGGAGAATTATCGAGAATTGAATGGATCGTCGTCGCAAAACGACGCGCAAATGCCTATGGTACGGTTGATACAAAACGAAGACGGTGAGCAATTTTTCGAATTGATAAGAGAACCATTGGAATACGAGAGAAATCGAAGTCTCGGCGATAATTTACGCGATGAAAAATTTTTGGAGAGTAAAAGCGGTAAAGAAAGTCCGAAGGTTGTCGACGACTCGAAATCGGAAGTTACGAATTCGATGTCAAGAAGAGAGAAGAAGGAAATTACAACGGATACCCTGCAACGTCCGTCGAAAGATCGAACGAGAAAATTTCAATGCAACGAATGCGACAAGTGGTTTTCGACTGCGTATAATTTCAAGCAACACGCCGGCACGCATTTCTCGGATCAGCAACAATTTCAATGCAAAGATTGCGGTCTTTCGTTTGCTTGGAAATCAACTTTAAACAAACATCTCGCCGGACATCATCGACCGGACGGTCCGCAAAAATTCGTTTGCGAAATTTGTCCGAAAGTCTACAGTACTTTGTCACAAGTAAACGTTAGTATCGTTTATTCTAAGGAATTATTCTAAGGATTCGCCAAATTTCATGTTTTTTACCCTGAAAACGTAATAAAACAATGTATATACTTTTTTGAAATCTTGAAAGAGATCTTCGAACAAAATAATCGTTTCACCAAAGTTCGTTGAGTAATCGTTTTAATTGGTCAAATTTAATTTTTTTGCTCTGTAAAACTTGAGAAAAAAATGCAATTTTTAAAAATCTTTGACTCGGAAATTCTTTAAACTCATGTAACTTCAGACTTGAAGGTTTGCGATTCATTTTGCAGGAACACGTGAAGAGGGATCATCTCAAAGAGCGAAATCACGTGTGTCCGCACTGTGGAAAATCGTTTTTCAAGAAATTCGACCTGAAGACCCACAGCAGAACGCACACTAACGAACGTCCGTACGTTTGTCGCGCTTGTGGCAAGAGATTTCATCATCAGAGTCACATTATAAGACACGAGCGTATCCACTCGGGTGAACGTCCGTACGCCTGTAATATTTGTCAACGAACGTTCACGCAACCGGGTTCGCTGAAGGCTCACAGGCAGAGGCATCGCGACGTTAAAATCGATATTCTCGAGTATCGAATGGACGAGGATGATCCCATGTCGCTGGCTGTGCAATAGATCGAAATTTTCTCGAAACACAAACGCCTTATCACGCGTTTACGTAGATAAACTTAATTTAATTAACAAATTACAAAGAGTTATTAAGTTTTAAATAAACGACTCATGATTCGACTATGAAGATCGGTGCCGAAACTTCGTCGAACAATAATCATAATGTTGAACTTCGTATTGTCTAAAAATTAATTTTTTTAATAAAAAAAATCAAACAGAAAAAAGTCTGTAAGTTTTTGAATTCCGGATGTATGCGAGGTAAGTTCCGTTTACACACACGATTTCCCCAGTTCCGGTTTGTGATTCAAGGTTGGTAAGCGTTGAGAGCAACAAAAAAAAAATTCTCAACGGTCGCGCTGCTGTGCCCGTTTGAACGCGTTTGACCTCCCAACGGCAATGATCCGCTGGAATCTGTCGAAATATTCAAAGTCAATTTTGTTAATTTTTCAATCGCTCGAAAAAAACATTTTTACTTCTACACGATAATATTTGCAATGTATCATCGCTAATTCCTCCGCAATCCTCGACAAGTTTCGCTTCGTACGGGAATCAATTTCTGTCAACTTTCCCCGGTGTCGCGTTGAATGTTTATGTTGACATCGACGCGGTTCAGACCTCCCTCGGCGACGTGCTATGCCGAGGCTTACAGCTATCGTTAATTCACTTCAATTTCTCTGGATTACTACGAAATAAATATTCTCGCATTCGTCGACAATGTACTCGAGAATGGATTTACCTACGAGCGATGCTCGGCGAGATGTAAACTCAAAGAAAAGTAAGTTTTTTTCGTTATTCCTCGTACTCGTTGACTTCACAGAAGTTTCTTCGTAATTGCACGACTTTTTTTGTTAACAATAAAAATAAATATATTTTTTTTGTTTATTTCGTAAATTTTTGCTCCAGAATACGATTTGTCGTTGAAACGGAATAAACAGAAAGTTCAACCGTTTTCAATTCACTCGGATATCAGAGAAACTAAAGAATCTGCGCCCGTCGTATCTAAAACTCGCGACACAACCTCAGATTTTGGCGATTCTCAAACCTTTATGCTGAGACTCTCCGACAGTTTTGACGCTAACGACGCAACGAGTGAAAAACCTATCGCTGTAATGCAAAATACAGAGAGCAAAACCACTGAAGTTATAGTAATAAGCGACTCCAGTGACGACGCGTCGCCAGACAGATGCGATTGGATGAGATTCAAGTCTTCCGTCTCGTCAAGAGGAGCGAAAAACGACGAATCGTCACACCGGAGTATTCACTTGATAAATTCGTCGGACAGCGAGGACAGCGACGAGCAATGCGGCCAAAGCTCAAAGGCAGGTAACGTTCCAGAAAAATTTCCTGCGAAAGACCCGCTGAGAAAATGTAGTATACTCTACACGTCCGACGATCCTACAAGCGAAACGGAGTCCGGCGTGAGTTTTGGTAATAAGGAAAACATCGAAAAAAAACGCGATACTCCTGAGGCGCAGAAAATTATTCAAAATGTTGATAAATCGCTTTCAATAAGTAATAAATTAAGAGGAATTTTGACTGAAAATAGGTGCAATATTAATACTCCTCAGAGTGCATACAATCCGAGAAATATTATTGGAAAAAACGAAGAATCGAAAAGAGCGCCGATATCCGCGAAAATTTCAAGTCAAACGCCGATTTTGACGAAAAAGGATACGCGTAATATTCTTAAAGCTATAAAGTCGACGCGATTAGTTTACGAATCGCCGAAAGATTGGAAAACATTGCGTGTATTGGACAGCAGCGACAGCGAGGAGAGCGACACGTCTTCGCGCGTGCGAAAGGAAAACGAAAACATCGTAAAGCAGAACGGTATTGTTATTGCTGAGACGGAGTCCGATTCGGACGACGAGGTCATTCAAGGATCTCGCGTAAACATTGCGAAGCCTCACAAAACACATGTGAGCAGATTTCTCGAACCGGCGATTGCCGACGAGACGAATGTTAGCGAGAAAAAGAAACTCGAAGTCGCGCAGTGGTTGATGACTAATTCTCGGGACTCGAGGAGCGATAGTTCGATCAGTAATATCTCGCCGACTCAGAAGAACAGTCCGAACTCTGGCAACAGTAGTCTCGAGCGTTTAGAAATGAATTACGAGACGCCGAACAATCGTGGAAAATTACGGACGCCGAACACCGGTGCGAAATCCAACGCGGCGGCAAGTTCAACGAAATCGGCGCGGCAAACGACTATTGATAATTTTGTTAAAACATCGAAAGACGGAACTCGCAAATTTTTAACACCCGTTGCCACCACCGTAACGAAGAGACACGATTTTATATCTCCGGCTGTAAAGGAAGCAACCGAAGCTATGGGACTCGAGGATTGTGCCGATATTCTCGATAATTTGTATGGGGAATCTTGGCGAACAAAGGCGAACGATTTACTTCCGGCCACCGAGCCAAGGAAAGCGAATGTTGGGAAAAAGGACAAAGGCATTCAAACGGAGAGGCAAGTAACACTCGCTGAAGCTAAATTGTAAACATGGATTGTTGTGATTTGTCTATTTCTAATCTTTGTTCGCAACTTTTTTTTTTTTTTCTACAAATAATGAAAAGCACTATTTTCGTTTTTTTTCCCATAAATTTAACAAAATTTTATCAATCGCATCGTATTTTTTCCTTCAAACCGAAAGCAAACTTAGAAAAAAAAGCTTTTAATCTCAACGGCATTGTTTTCAAGAATCGCGATGTTTATTTTTTATGTTACAGAAAGGTGAATCCGAAGTCGAAGGTTTTTGGAAAAATGACCGACAGCAGTTCTCACGAAGACGATTTCGACAAATGTAAGTTAATCATCTGAAAATTAATATTTATTGTAAAGTACCGTATAGATACGATATTTATTGAAAAAAAAAAAAAAAAAAATTTAGTTGTCCAAAACATCCGACCGAATCTCAATTCTACGAAGAAACCAACGGCTAAAACAAATCGACGCAGATGTAGTTTTATAAATGATTCGTCGTCGTCGTCATCGAGCGAAAATGGTGGCGAGAGTACCTATATGACAGCGTTGACGACTCCCAGAATCTCGGATACTGCAAAGTCCCGAAATCGAATGACTCCGATATCGTCGGCTCTGCAGAGGTAAGTTGTATTCCACGAGAAATGTATCCATAAATTTATTCATTTTTCTCGATAACAATACATTTTTATCCGATTTATATTGTAGAATCAAAGCACTATGCGATTCGGATAGCGACGACGGAAGTGCGAAGAATAAGCAGCCGACAGATTATCGAAAGCACTTGTCCTTCAGCGATGATGCCAGCAACTCAAGTACCAGCGAATACGATCCCAGTGACATAATTCCTCCGAAAGTAACGGCGAAACCTCCGATAGTTTTCAAAACAACGAAAACCGCACCAAAAATCACGAGCGCTTCGATTTATGCGCAGCAGCATAAGAGAACCGAAAAATCGAAGACATTCCTTGAATCATTGTCCGCTACTATTCCGCTGATTCAGACACATCCGGACGCAAGAAAATATCGACAAAATTTCAAGAATACAAAAGAAGAACTTTGTAAATATTTATACAAACTCTACAATGACAAGATTTTTGATAATAAATTGCCGAGCGACATGTCGATAGAATGGAATGTCCGGATGCGAGGAACCGCGGGATTCTGTTACAATAAAAAATCGGTAAAAGCTCTCGGTGGAGTAACTCGATCTTCGCGTCTCGTATTGGCTACAAAGGTACAATATTCTTAATAATTCAAGTATCTAAGATACCTTTTCCTTTTATTTGAAATTAATCGCTGTTTTTTTTTTTTTTTTTTTTTTTTTTTTTATTTATTAGATTCTCGACACTCCCGATAGATTGCGGGATACTCTGGTGCACGAGATGTGTCACGCGGCCGCGTGGCTTATCAACGAAGTGTCGGACGGTCACGGACCCTTCTGGAAAGCCTGGTGAGCGTATATTATAGTTATTTTTTCGAAATCCAGAAATTCGAAAAAATAATTATCATCGGAAAGAAAGGAAGTTTAATATAATAATTTTGTTCGCAGGGCATCCAAAGCTATGAAAGCTTTTCCCGAACTGCCGCCGATTCGTCGTTGTCACGAATACGATATAAAAACTAAATTCACGTATCGTTGTGTCGGTTGTGGCTATAGCATCGGCCGACATTCGAAGTCTTTGGACGTCGAGCGAAAGCGTTGCGGTCATTGTTACGGGAAGTTTGAACTGTTGATAAACAAGATAACGAAATCAGGAACCGTCGAGGTGAAGACACCGACGACGAAGAAGCCAACGGGATTCGCGTTGTTCGTAAAGGAGAATTATCAAACGGTGAAGAAGGAGCGAAGGGGCGCCGCGCATAAGGAAGTTATGCAGATATTAGGTCAGCAATTCTCTGCTATTAAAATAACGAAGAAAAATGGTAACACCGACGAGAATAATTCCGATAGCGTGTCTAATGATCGATAGTAAAATATCGTTATTCCCTTTAGACACTGACGACACGGCATACGGGCTGTGCGTTTTGACCAATTGTACAATAACAATATATTTATAATCGATTTTTTTTAATAGTTTATATACAAATAATGAATTGAAATATTGTCTGATTATTCCCCATCACATTGCAGGCACTGGCATGAGAGATGTTTTTGCTAAAATGAAATCGTCGTCTAGATGGACGCGTATCAATTTTATCGTACCGAAACGTCAAATACTAGTGTAAAATAACTTGTATATAAATATATCTATTAATAGTATATTGTGTTCGATTATCGACGGTACAAAGTGCTTCGAATTAAGACGAATTTACACATGAAATAAATATCGAATTACAGTTATCACTGTGTTGTCACTTTACTTCCCCGAATCCCGCTACTGATAAACATCGCGAAATTCTACACTGCGAATATAATACAAGTTTATACGACATTCGAAAGATAGTGAAAAAAAAAAAAAAAAGATTTGAACGAAGCATTGCGAAAGATCGAGAGTCGTTACTATAGCAAAGCAATGATAAGTGGAAGAAACAAAACATACGATATTCTAAAACTAATATTGTAATAATTTTTTTAAGTTTTTTTTTTTAATGACTTGATATCATGTATAGATATAATTATAGTAACTATCGTGCTATACGAAGACTGTCGCTGAATTAATGAATAACAATATGAAACGGTATTATGAAAAAAGTCTCATATAACATACGAATTAAATATTATTTCGATCGAATCGACGTTACATTCGATTGCAAACAAAGCGGATCAATGATCATCGCGATAGATTTCATTATCTTTTCAAATTTTGATCTTCAAATTTTTGTAAACTTGACAAAAGTTACCGCGACGATAATAAACGTGCGCGCGCCCGCGCATTGTACAATACAGTGGCGGCATTGGTGGCGGCATCGTCGACGACACGGTGGTGTGTGCGGTGAGCATCGGCAGCGCACTCTAAAAACAGTAGTAGTGCCGAAGATGGCGACGTGCGAGTGGTGGTGTCTGTACGGTGTTTGAAAAAAGTCTCTACCACGTTGTGTGTCTTTCGTAGTGTGACTCCGAGTTAAAGTGAAATAAACTAACGGCGATTAGATCGTTGCAAATGTAGAATGTCAGAACCTAAACGGGTTGTCCCGCAGAGCCTGGAGTTTCCGGATTCCTTAGGCCACGCAACGAAGAAGGAAAAGAAGAGGGAAAAGGGCAAACAGCTCGCGCCCTCCTTCCGCTTCACGATAGCCCTGCCAGAGTCCAACGAGAATTCATATTCCGAGATCAACTACGCTCAGCTCGTCAAATCGGCGGAGGTTAGTGCATAACAAAAAAAAAAAAAAAAAAAAAAACCAAAACTGAAGAAAAGTTTATAAAAACATAAACGAAAAACACCGTTGATACGTCGATGATAAACGAAAAATTAAAAAAAAACAAAAATGAAAGTGCGAGTACAGTGAGTTTCATCGACGATTGTTACAAGCTGTGCGAATTTGGTTAGATGGAAGTGCCAGAAATACCGGTCGGGGTCTAACCGGCTGGCAGCTGGGAAAGTTTCGTCCCGATAGGTTATTCGATTAATCGAAAGAAAAATGAAAGAAAGATATGGCCTCGCGATAGGTGGGGAATCGCGACTCTAAAACCCAATTATTATGTACACGCGATTTGCGGGGCTCGTGTGTATAGTGCCTCGTGCGCGCGGTGGTTGCTGAAAATTCATCGCGCCCTATGACTCCAACGTGTGCATTCGTGGCTGCTGTCACGTATCCTGATTTCCAGGACGGTCGGATAGAGAAAACACCAAAACGAGAGTGTACCACCGAGGGCAATTGTTGTACCGTTTTACGAGCAGCGAACCGAGACCCTCGAGATGGTTCACGCGCGTCAGCCGTGTCTCTCCTCCTGTCCGCGGCAAGGATATCTCTCTCTCTCTCTTTCGCGATTCAGAGTCTCTCTCTCCGTTCGTTATTCTCGGTAACATTCATGCATTGAAAAAGAAATAAATAAATAAACGCGATCGTGATAGTACGAAACTCGTGAGATCGATTCGTGACGCGTTTCGTCTTGCATATTATTTTTTCCGTCTGTCCACAAAATTCGTGAAACATTGCAATTTTTTTTTTCGTCTCGATCGCTTTTTTTTTAGACAGACGTGAGAGAATCTTCTCGTTTGTCATTGCTTCGTAGTCGTGAAAGAAGTACAGTTTATGTTAGGTGTCGCCGGATATCCGGTATTTGACACGAGTGAATCGCAACTCGGGTTTTTTTTTTTTTTTTTTTCACTGTTATTTACTTACTGACGCGGCAAATTGAATCGGATACTGTGTATTTTGATTTTTATTAGTATTTTGATTTGGAAAAAAAGAAGTATATAGGAAAAGCGTTTAGAGGGATCGAAAGGAAACATCTGCCCGATGCAATCTCGGATTTGCGCGGACTATAGCTCTTCCCTTTCTACTTTCTAGCGGCGGTTTGAGGGGAGTGCTCCGGCGATGTGTGTGTATATATGTGTGTCGCATAGCTTGTATCTCACGTTTGTTGACTCGGTCCTCCTTTCTCCTCGTGATGATTGGCGAATGCATCGTACGGACGAACGAACGGACAGACTTCGAGAATACGAACGCATTGGTTGTTATAGAAACGTTAGAAAGGTACAATTACGTTCGCACGCACTGTGGTCGATGCTTCGAAAATATCATCATGCATCATCCTATCGCGATGATAATATCGTGGGGAAGTTTCGAGATCGATTCGTGTATTCGAGGGAGAAACCGTGACCGTCCCTACGTAACCCTAAACACGTTGCGTGTCGAGCGGTCGAACGCGCACATGGGGGAGACGGAGTTTACTTATCAATGGCGCTTCTTGGCCATCGGCAACTTTAAGGGGATTTAAACATTTTTCACGGGGGAATTATGCATTTAAACAAAAAATCCGCGCATTTGAGACTCGATAATTAACCGAGAAAAATTCAAGGTCATTCGTGGATTAAGAATATTCGTCGCTGTAAACCGGATCAGTTTTTAATTGCTACAGTTTTTTAAGGAATTTTACGTCCGTTTCAAGGACTATAATTTTTTTATGGAATACCCATGAATACCCATGAATTTTAATGACCCACAGTCATCCGGTACTTGTTTACGCTTTCAAAAATTGAAATAACAGTGCTATTCGTTGTCCGTATTATTGAAAAAAAAAAAAATTTTAACAAATAATCTGCCGTTCGCAAAATGGATCTACAATTGAGTTGATTATTACGAGAAAACTCGAAATATAGGAATTTCAGTTTCCGAATTTATTTTCATCACAAAAAATTATGAGAATTTCTTTGATCTATATAAATGGATTTGATTTCAAGAAACATGCGTTTTACTCCGGAATTTAATTCACGTTTTCTTATTTTCATGAATTCATTGCTATTCTTTAAAATTTGTCTTCCATCTGTTACGGCTTCTCGCCATTTACAATCCCCACTTCGCATTAAATCGTTTCTAAAGGTGTCGATAAGGTTGAACGCGACAATCGTATCGCATCGATTCATCATCAATTATTTCGTAATAAAAGAAGAAAAAAACTCAGACAAATACATATATAGTACATAATTCGCGTTGTGTTCTGAGAAACGTCTTACGCGGCGGCAGGTGCAATGTTATTATTACTCGTCGATATCCGTTCGATGTATTGCGTTACATCCTCACGCGCGTGGATATCCATCTCCATATGGCAGCCGGTATTGTTTATGTTCCACTCGTGTAGTCTTTGATGGCTATTGATCCTGACGACGACGACAACGACATCGTCGTCGTGGTCAGCTTCCTTATTTTTCAAGCCCCGCCTTCCCGCGTCGCGTCTTTCTTCATCCCCTCGTTGACTGTTGCTCCGTTTTCATTCTCATCCCCCTTCGATTCGTCACGCATTCGTCGCTTGACGCGCGACTCAAGGAAAAAAAATCTCATACGCGCGCATCGATTTCCCGTGTCTTTTCTTTCAGGTAGCGCAGTGCTACAGAGTTTCCATTTTCTAAAACATTTATTTTCATTGACGAAAATACGTAATATTAACCGATTCGGTAGATAAAACATTTTCGACACTACGAGATCGCGATTAGCATAATAAAAACAGAAACATAAACATTAACATTAATTTTCATAACGTTAATGTTATTTTCAATTATCTATTTTTTCATTAAACTTTAACTAAAATACAAGTGAAGCTCTAGCAGTTGAATAGAAATGTAGTCATTGAAAAGAAATGTCTCGCTATACAGCAGTGTCGATGATTTTTTTGATACGATCGGCGATAGATACACTAAAATAATACCAACAACTTGTTTTCCTTGAATTTCCAATAATCCGAGAAAAAAACCAAATCATTCGATACGTAAGCATAGGGTTTGCAAAATTCCATGAATATCGTGGATAACTGCATAATTGATTGCAAATAAACTTATTAAAAAAATATATATATAAATATCGTATCATTTATAAATTAAAGATAAAAAAAAAAATCCGAGGAACAAAAAAAAGATGGAAACTTGCGAAGGCTGAAGCGCGGAAGGGTCAATGACTGTTGTGCTCTATCCACAGACACCTATAGTAATGTTTTGCACGACGAAGACGACACGGGATGTCTTGCGTGCAGGTGGAATCGAAAGGTTGTGCGCAAAATCCTCGTTTGTCCGTTTACCGTGTACTTCGGTGACCAGTATCGGATTGTAAACTCCGCGCACCCTTCGCGCGGTTAATCTGCACGAGCGGCACATAGTCGTCCACCCTTCGCGGGCGTCCTGTGGTCCACGCGAGCGCAACGACGACGACGAAACGGCTGATCTTCAAACGCCGCATCTACAGAGGCGCGGGTGGCGAAAGAGGGAGGAGGGGGGTGTGGGAGGGAAGCGGAGCTTCGCGGAGTTCGCGTCTCGCACTCTCGCGTGGGTTCCAGTGGCTTTCAACGTCGCGCGCGGCATCCCACAGAGATCTCCAGCCGCGGGGCTCACTATGTGACTCGCGAATGTTTCACGACACGCCCTCCCCGACTACGAGAACCGGGGGGGTCGTGCTACGAACATTTCAGAACTCAAGACTGATATGCCGCGCGGCATATTTTATGCGTCTATTTCGCTCACACATACGCACACGACGACAATTCTGTTACCCCGAATCTACAATACAACGCGCCGCAGACTCACCCCGTTTTGCATAATGTCAATACAGCGACGGTCTTTCCGCTGTACGATCCCAAAGTCTGCGGCGAAAAAGAATACGAATTCGCAGGTGTAGCAAAAAATGTATAATATCGTTCGGATATTTTCCTTGAAAAATCGAATAAAAAAACAATGTTTACACGAGAATATCGATATTTTGACGAATAATGAAATATCGAGAAAAAACATCTCGCGTTTACGATCGTAGCTATCGCAAAAAAAAAAAACGATATATATTCATAAATCGATATATATTTTTTTCTATACAATTTTCTCGGTTTCGTCTATCGATGAAAATACTGTCGAAAATAATAATAATAGTTAGCTATTAAATTAATTCTTTCGAAAAGAATAGTTTTATAAAAAAAAAAAAAAATTATTTTTTTTTACATATTTTCTACTTCGATACGCGTAAAAATGGATACACGTGTTGTGTCTTTTATTTTTTTTTTTTTTTTTTTGCGATGATTGTCACGAAGAATTGGGTATCCGAGACTACCGATGGTTACTCCGTTTCTATGGTGCGACGAGAGTGCAGTCGGTCGTCGTTCGCGAACCTGTAACATCGTTGTATATCGACGGTGAGACTTGGGGACCATTGCAATTTATTATTATGGGTTTGGCGCGCGAGGTGGACGCGAAGGACTCGTCGCCTTTGGCCGACGGGTTAGTGCTCCGGGTAGAGATCTACGACGGCGTTCGTAGGTATATAATAGGTACATATAAGTACTACACACACATACAGCGGTGGATCTCACTGGTAGATATGTCTCCCGAGCATTTCGATTGGCTAACGACTTTGAACCTTGTAGAGGGTACCATTGCACCCGGGAAACTTCAACGATTGGGTGCAACACCTACGTTCTCGTTTCGCGAGATGAGGTTTTATTGTCCCTCACGTGGTTTAGCTTTACACACACTTCTTCACTTTCTTCCGCCAACACTCGCGCAGTTATATTATCGCGCGGTACTTCGTGAATCGCGTAGCCTCCGTTATCCGTCGTATCTTTTAATTTTTTTTTTTTTTTTTACTTTATTGAGATTCCACTGTCGTTTTTATTGTTCGCAGAAGAAACGTAGAAAAGAGGAACAAAGGGTTGACGATGAGACTGCAACCAATGGAATGGGTCCATTCGACGATGGCGACGACGACGAAGACAAACTCAGAGAAATGGCCAAACGATTTGAGGCTAAATACGTGAGACATACAATTATTATTAATAATAACTATTGGAAAAAAAAACTTAATTTATGATATATTATTTATCATAAATTATTTATCATTATTTATCATAAATAAATAATATACAGAATGATTCATAATAAATATTAAATTTGTTGTTTTTCTCTTCAATGCTAATTTTAAAAAACAACAATTTATTGTGAAAAAAAAATGGATTTTTGAAAATATAGTAATATAATAATAATAATAATAACTTTTCAGACTTTAAATTATTAATTGTCTTGATTTTCATTCCAACGAATTAATTTTAAAAAAATCGAACTAATTCTTACGAATAACAAAAGTCGATTAATCATTTAAATGGTAAAAAGTTATTATTATTATATTTAAAAAAAAATCAATTTATAATATATTATTAACATAAGGCGTCCGAAAATTAAAAGAAATTTTTAGTGTTCTAAAAACATGTAAAATAAGCTCTTTGAGTTTTAGTCTCGAAATTTTTTCACGTTTTACGAAAGTTAATTTTTTTTTTTGTTGGTGAAACAGGGAACTGCAACAGCAGGAAGAAAGCGGCACAAGTACGACGATTACGTCGATTTGGGCGCAGGATATGACGAGAACGATTCCTTCATCGATAACACCGACGCGGTAATGATTCATAGCGAAGAATTTCATTTTTTAAAGATTGTAACGGCAGTAGTAAATTTTCCTGTTATTTTTTTTTTTTTAATTTCAGTACGATGAAATTGTTCCCGGCGAGGTGACGACGGCTTACGGGGGTTTCTACATCAACAGTGGACCCCTGGAATTTAAGCCGACCGATGGCAACAGTCCGGTGCACAGTCGTCTCAACAATAACAACAACAACAACGAGGAGGAGAGCAGTTCGGATAGCGGCGACGAGGATGAGGACGAGGGGAGTCGAGTGCTCAAAAGAATGGAAAAACGTATTATCAGCTCTTCCGAGGACGACGAGGACGAGGATATTGCCGGAGATCCACCGCGTAAGGTAAATTTAATTTAACGAATTTCAACGATTCATCGATTAATAAATTACTATTTGTCGTCAAGACGCTGTCGCGTCTGTTGATATTCTCTCTCAATACGACCATTTCCGGTGGTTAATAAACGATTAATATTCTGATTCACAGAAATACAAACCGGAGGAGAACGGCGACAAGAAATTGAATAACGACACCGTTATAAAGAAAAAACGAAAATTACAACCGGAGCAGAGTAATCAACAGAGCGACGATTGCGAATTGTTGAATTCACGAAAAAATCCAACCGACGACAAGCGCGAAATACTCGACCTGGAATGTTCCTCGGGTAATTCGATTGTCTAAAAAAAAAAAAAAAAAAAAAAATCAGGTGTCTGACGTTTCAGATATGAGTTATTAGAAAATGCGAAATGGATGATAACCCCCCGTTTCGATCGTTTGATGTATTGCAGAAGATCAGGAGGAGAGGAAGAGACCTAAGTATGACGTTGTCAAGACGAAAGGGGACAAGAAGAAATTCGATATAAAGAGTTTCGTTAAAAAATCATCGACGAATGGTTTGGATTTAAAGAAAATTGATCTAAAAAAATTCGGCGGCAAGGATAGTAATATCGACGACGCAATTGAAAGCGTAGTTAACGCTGGTAGAGTCGTCGACGAGTCGAGTACTGATACGATGGATTCTGGAAAATCGCGGGGTCTCGCTGGTACCGAGTCCGATTGCGACGAAATGGATAAGGAGGAGACACCGTTACCGGAACCGCTTCCCGACGACATAAAAGATATCATAAACAAACTAAAATCTCACGCGGAAAAACACAAAGACGGAAAAGGCAAATTCTTCGATGACTTTGTCAACGCTACGCTGCTCGCGTAAGAAATGTTTTCATTATACAAAAGAAAGAAAAAAAAAAAAAAAAAAAAAAAATTGGCATGAAATTTTACAGATTTTATAAAAATTTGCAGATTGGATGAAAAACTTCGTATGATCAACTCGCCAAGCGCACGATTACTGACTTACGGTCATCTTGCGCATTTTTTACCGTGTAGCAAAGTAACTCTTGTCAATCGAGCGAAGACTCTTTGTATACAGGACGCCGAAAAGAGATTAAAGGTTCCGATGCAGAGGTGAGCAAAATATAAGTTTTGACTTCGAGACGATGCGAAAGACTCCATATTCTCGTCAAATTTACTGCTAAACGTATCTCTATTGATAAAAATCGATAATATAAGTTGCATCACGAATAATTGTTTTGTCAATAATGCGAAACAGGAGTCTTGCATTGTCTTATCTCTCCCTATCTTCATTCTCGATAAATATCGAGTTTGTGGATTTATCGAATATCACCCCCGCTGGTTAAGTTTATCGATGTTACAGGCTAAAAGTGATAATTGACGGTATGATGCCAACGGTTATCGAGAGACACGCGAAGGAATGCCAGAGAGTCGCCGATGAGAAGTAAGTTGAAAATGTAATTGCGACGATCGATAGTTGGATATCGATAGTCGGTGGTATTGTTGATAACGAACCAAAAGGGTACTATGGGAACTATATATAGAGGATTATTTTTGAGGAAAGACGGGAGGGAGGGAAGTACAGGTTTAAGGATAATTGTTCCGTCTATCGACAATTGATACGATCGAAACTTTACTTGGTACTCACAGTTGATTCCTTTATTTCTTAGCCCTCATTTATACTGGGAGATATATCGGTACTGTGGGTAAGCGGCGTCTGAAAGCAATCGCTCACTCTCTTTTTTATTCACGTCATTTCGAAACACCATTTTTTCAAAATTTTTCGCTCTTTTTCATTTATAAGTGTTTTTGTCATAAACATCGACGCTTAAGCTCAGGAAATTATTACCGCAAACGATCATTAGGATCTTCCAAAAATATTATTATCGAGGCTGCGAGAGGTGTCGACGAGGCTTTTCGCATAATTACGAATTCACCGAGTGTTTCATTCTTCGACACTTTGAATTCTTCTCATCCTTTCGCGATTAAAATTTTGTTGGAAAAATATATATTATTTTTTCAAATTTCTCTTCAATTACGAATCGTTTTTCAGGGGTCTCGAAAGTTCGCCGGTCGAAGGTGAGAGCAGCGACGCCGAAGCGGAAAAATCGAAAATACCTCGCAAGAAGTTTCCATGGTCCACAGAGACAAAGTGAGAAAATATATTTCTTATTTAAAAAAAATTAAAAAAAATTATCCCAATTTTTAAATTAATGGAATTCAAGTTGCAAAGTTACTTAACGCGCTTTTTTCTTTTTTTTCTTCAACATTCACAGAAAGCTTATTCACGAAATAGCTTCCGCGAGGCGTCACGACTTCAAGGTACGCAAACCGAAAAAAGAGAATTTCGAAACGTTTCTCGCGACGTTCATGGACTCCAAAGTATTGCCGCTCTGGCCGGGCGGCTGGATGACTTTGCGCTCACTGTTGAAGTACTCGAATCCCGAGCCGGTGTAAGTACCCAAGCAACCAACAACCGAGATACCTCACGTAAAAAAAAAAAAAAAAAAACACACACAGCACATGACAATTCATTATTTTGGCTTTGATGGGTTTCACACGAAATTGCAAGCTGGTGATTGTAAATAAGCGGCACAATGGCGTTTACAGCGTTTGCCTTATTTTCTAACGCACGAGAAAAGGGGGAAAAAGGTTTTCTACGACACTCCTCGCCCCCGGTACACTTATGCAACAAAAAACATTTACCAAAAATTCGTTTATGCGATATCCATCCCGTTAAAAGCGGCGCAATGCCAATGGAGTCCTTTTCTATTTTCTATTTTTCGTTTCATAGAGTTAATACTTCAGTTTTGAACAAATTAGATAAAAAAATTAACAAACGCTTTAAAAATCTAATTTGCTTCGTATTTAATTCATCAAACGGCTCAGTTTCGTATAAGCAGTCGAAACTGAAAAAAATAGGAAAATACGAGAAAAGGCTTTTGCGGTATAAAAAAGATCGCTAAAATGATGTCTCGTAAGCGCTGTGCATCCCGAGAATTGACCCAATTCGTTCGAATCTCGCAACGCTACTTACGCCGGTGATATATTCGTTTAATGTTTTGTTATGCAATTCGTCGTTTCGTGCTTTCGAAATAGTGATTCCATTATTTTTCGTTTCGTCCAAATTTATCGTCAGTTATTTTCGTGTTATACATTTGTTTTATCGAATAATCCAATTGGATTGATTTTCTTCGTTCCATTGGCTTCATTTATGCTAATTAAATTGTTCGTCATAACTATAAAATAGCAAACCGCTGTAAAACAGTTTCGCAATGGTATGTGAGGAGACGGTATTCCAAAGAACATTGTAAATCATTCGCTGATTCGACACTCGTGCCATTTAGTTTGTCTTCGTTAAGCATCGAAGCCGACTGCTCGCGCGGCTCCTCGCGCGCGACTTCGTTATTTACACCGGTGATATATTTGTAAACTTTTTCGTTTCTTCTTACGATCCTCGTTATTATTTCGTGAAATTTATTGTCGTTAATATTGGAAATCTTTTTTTTTTTTATTACAATCGGAGATTAGAAAGTTTTTCGCTGCTTTTGTGAATCGTTTCAAGTCATTAGATAGCGCGATGCTGTACCCGTTGAGTGAAATTTTCAAGACAAATGAGAGTTCAGCGAGCGATAGCGATTGGCTAAATAACGATTTAGCCAATGTGCTGATCAATCAATGCGGTTATCAATGTAAAAGAGAAAAACCACCTTAGTCTCCGATATACAGAGACGCAAATCTATTATATTTTTTTTTAATTCTCGAATCAACGGTTTATAGTCTAATCGACAAAAAAAAAGAACATATTTCATTCTTCATTCCGTGAATGAGGGAATAATTATTAAAAAAAACAAACAAACAAACGCTTTGTAATTTATTATTATTAAACTGTTGGCAAATTAGTTTGCTTTCTTTTCTCATTTTCCTCGCAACTACCACACGAAAGAAAAAACAAAAATTCCATTTCTGATGCAAGAAAACCCGCCGGCCAAAGTCCCTCTCGCCGCTCCCGCAAAAAAAAAATCGTTTTCACTGCACATAGCACTCTTCCAGTTTTTTTTTCGACGACGAATAAAAATTTCTCATCCTCCAAGGCTCTCTCTGTGTTTATGTTACAGCGAAAAGAGAAAACAGAAAAAATTGCGCGACGCAACGGTATCGAATAGCGTTGGCGCTCCATCGGTAACGAATTCCACGCAGAGGCCGGAAGCGTCGAACGCTATTGTGTCCAACAGTGTCACCGCGGTATCTCAAGACAGAGCAAAGTCCCCGACGAATTTGTCTAAAACACCAGTGGAAAATGCAATAAATTTCTCAATGACGTCGCAGAGTGTAAAACCGAGCGATTCCGTCGATAGAAAGCCGAATGTTAGCAGCAGCAGCAGCAGCAGCAAACATAGAGATAAAAATAACGAGAGTCCGGTTATGATGTTGGGTCACCAAGAAAACGCGTCTTCCGCGAACAGTCAAAGTATCGCCAAGATAACGGTCGTGCCGACTGCTCAGCTAATGGCACAAAAACCGGTCAAAAGTATTACGGAAAAATTCAATCCAATGGATCTTACGAGTAGTTCGTTGTCCATAACGCCGGTCAACGATTATCAGAAAACGAATAAATTACCAAGCGAAACGAAAAAGGACGTTATATCGATAACTCCGTACAACGAGTCGACGAGTAACGTCGATAGCGTTGTTATATCGCCGAGTGGAGTTGTACCGTCGTCGAGACCGGATGCAGTATCGTATACACTTCCGAATTCCAGTGGAACGACGACAAAGACCTCGTCGAATAAATACCGACACTTGCAGGAGAGTACCGAGGCAACGAGTGAGAAGAGATCGGAAGATCGGGTGGACGTCGATAGTCACAAAAGCGAGAAGAAGGAAAAGCGACGAGATCGATGGCCGGACGAGAAGCATCGATCGCACGACAGCAAGAAACGAAGGAAGGAACACAAATCATCGGAATCGAGTGTTCCGCAGCAACAACAATCGGCGACGTCCGCTAAACCAGAAGTTTCGACGATTTCAACGGTTCAATCTTCTCTCACAAAGGAAGAAGTGGAACAACGACAGATCGAGGAAACAATGGCAGCGACGAATTTTCTCAGTCAAATAATAAACGACGATTCGCCACGCGTTTCCACCGAAAAACGCAAAGAGCCAACGGTTTTGGATGTCGTTGAGGAAAATATTCCGACGCCCGTGCAACAGCCGAGCGAACACGACAACGACGTGCAGATGGTAATGCGATCGTTGAAAGAACTTCAAGAACTTCAAGAAATGAAATGTTCACCGAGTCACTCGCCCGGCGGGCAAAAAGCTAAATCGAGTAATCAGTACGTTGGCTATCAGGATGACTATCCGCGTCTTTATAACAAAAAGGATGATAAGATGAGAGTTCCGAAGGAGGAGAGTCCGTGGTAATAGCTTCGGAATACTTAAGAACTCTTCCAATTAATCGAAAAAAAAGAATAAATAAATAAAAAAAATTTAAATAATAAAAAAAAATTAATGATTTTGACGAAACATAAGCGAATGATGGATCGGAGCAAAGAAGTATCTGGACGGCGAAAGTAAGCGGCGTCCTGGAGACAGAAGGTCGCGTGTTCAGACTGGCAGAGAGGCGAGTCACACTTTTCCTCGTAGTATAGTGAAAATTTTTAAGTATTTTTCGAATTGCCAGAAAAAACAAAACAAAAACAAAAAAGAACGTTGTAAATACATATACATTTATTTACCATAGTGTCTCAATCAATTGCGTGTACAGAACTTATATAAATTATGATACGAATAGTAGATCGTAGGCTTTGTATATAAACACAAACGAAGGAAAAAAAAAAAAAAAAAAAAAAAAAAAAAAAAAAAATGAAACACAAGAACAAAAAAACAACTGTGGCGTCGTAATTTGTTTTTGATGAATGTAGAATTGTAATGCGGGATATGATCGTTGGATCGATTCCTTGGCCTCTTTCATCGAAGATTGTCTCTTCGTTAGAAACTTTTATTCATTTTTCTTTTTTTTTTTAATACAGAGTGAGATGCAGCTTGCTGCTTTTATCGTAAAGAAGAAGAAAAAAACGTACTGCTGAGAAACGGGTAGGCGCACTCGAGTGTAATATGTTCGTAAAGATGTTCGCTGTAAGAGTAATCGTTGTTGAGGATGTTGGACCGCTTGATAAAATACCGTTGAATAAAATAGATATTATTTTTTTTTATTTTTTTTTATACAGCAAAATACTTGGATACATTCTTAATGATGTTGAAAAAAATTGTTTCCGCTTGAAAGACGATTACGGTAATTTTTTTTTTTGCATTTACGGAAATATTTTCGGAACATTTCGATCTGTCGACGAACGATTCAGCATCGTTAATTATTAAATTGATTAATTTCATTACTTGATTTGGATCGCGATTACCCGAGAATCGTCGGATGATTTCACGCGATTTTTCACTGCAAAAAAAAAGAAGCAGACTTTCCGGCAGCTTAATTTCGATTCTATAATTGTTTAAATTATTTATGAAAAAATAAAGTTTGCGAAAGATCGAGAGCGAGAGAATTGTCCAGTAGAAAAATGTACGAATGGACGTGCGGAGAGTGTTGAAAGTGCGAATAGTTGTGTACGAGAGAAAGATTGGAATATTTTTGAAACGCGAAACAGTGAATGGATTAAATGTTTGTATATTAAACTATCGGTGGTGACCTACCCGCAAAATAAAAGCAACCACTTCCGTTTTAAATTTTAGTAAATAACTTAGTTATGATTATGAAGATAAGTGTATACTGTACAATTCTGCATCGAGAATGTTTCACTAAGACGACTTAAAATATAAGTTTTGAATATTTTTTACAATATCCACAATTATCTACCTTTTTCCCTGCGCGTCCGAGCGTCAAAATATCAGCCCCACGTGATCAATCCATGCTGAGGTAAACCAACAGATCGATCGCTGCCATGAATAGCGGATAGGAGGAAATTGTTCCTGAAAAGTGTTCGAGTGGCGTATTTCTCTCTATAATAGACAGTAATTAACCCGAATTTTTCCACTCTGACTCACGTGGATTATCATCGTCGAAGTCGATGGTGCTGTCGTGAATTATCAAATGGATCATCGTTAGATAAATATTGTAGGCGTTTATTGCAGTTCGCACGAGCCACTCGTACTCCGAATCAGATATAACCTCTTCCATAATTAAAGCATTTTTTAATTTTTTTTTAAATTTTTTTACGGGACAGTCAAAGAAAATAAAACATAGTCGCTTTTATTTTATTCACTCTGTGATTTATTATTTTTTCGGTTACTATTTACAGTCGTGTTACAGAATGTTTGACAGTTTCGTAGTGATGAAAACAAATGCTTGTTATTTCAAATCGTCAGCTGAAATCGCGTGTTATTCGAAATAATGTAAATATCGTTATTCATACGCAGATGATGAAAATAATATAATGTTTGCAAGATCGTAATTCGCGTTGTAATTGATGTACTTTTATTAATAACTTCAAAGCGCGATGTAAATAATTATTATACGTTGACGCAAACAGCTGCTCGTATTTTTAAATCTGCGGCTAAAATCGCGCAACGATGAATTTAGTCATCAGACTGACCGACGATTGGTCAAATAAACCACGCGTTTGAACTTTGTGTGTGTCGCGTCGATCGATTAGTGACGTAACGCGCGTGAGCGCACCTCCAGTAGACAGTCGGAGCCTGGGGCCAGCTGAGTGACCTTGCAGTGTTTGTAAACAGACACACGTTGTCGCTACGAGAATTGCCAAAGCAGTGATTTTATTCTACACACGGTGTTATTTCGAAGTGTTCACGCGCGAAGATTGTCGTTAAACAATCGTGTGTTTTACGAGGAAACGATAGCGAAGTCATGGAAGTCGAGCAAATGTGCATAGTCGAAAACGAGATGGTGAGTTTTTCGTACGAAAACAAAAAAATAAAAATTTCGTTACAATTTTATCGAAAGTTATAAATATACAATGTACGGCGGAAAAAAATAGGAGAAGGGGGAAAGGAAGAGAAAAATAGATAGAGCTATCAGCATGATGCAAACATGAGCGAAAGAGAGGCAATGTCTCGGGATATCAATCCGAGACAATGACACCATCTTGATGGCTGCGAAAAATGGCATTAGTCAGAGTTATATAGACAAAGCGAAATCTTTCGATCGGTATAAACGCGAACTCCAAGAGTCGGCGGTTTAACGAATAAGGGCGTGTTTCTCGGGTTTGACGTTGAAGTCTTATAGGTCATAGAACGTTGCAGGGTTGAGAGGTCGAGAGAGGGGAAGGGAGAGAAGCAGAATGGTTCGCAAGGGGGTAGCTTGTTTATCCGAATCTCCCCACACTCGCTTCCCACTCGCGAAGAGAGTACCGATCCGTCAAGTTGGCGCCTAGAGTCGCTGCGATCGCGGCTATGTTCCACATTTTTTCTGACAGAGGTCGCTCGCTGTAAAATCTCAACAAATAGTTTGACCTCATCACCGCGAGATGATCCGCCCGGTGATGCGCAGTCGCGCGAACGTTACGGAATTGAATGAACTCGCAGTAGCGGATCAACGTTTTTTATAGTAAACATATTATCTCCGCGCACTTGAAAAACTCCTGTAATACATTTTCGCGAGTGCATTTCAACATTCCGCCTTTTTTTCTTGCATTTTCAATTACCTAATCGCGATAAAAAAACTAGAATATTTCATTTTGCGCACCGAAACAACGCGATAATCGTCGAGTTCAAGGATATTACAATTAGCGCACGGTTACTTCCGATTTAACTCAACACTATTCGCGCGATTACGAAGTCCGGCATAAGCGGCATAAGACACGGCGACGTTCGTCGTTGCACGATAATAACTGTACTACGTTGCACGTATGATTCTCGAACGAACGAAGATCTCGAGCCTCTAGAGTTAACGGTGCCGTGAAGAACCGCCGTGAGGCGCTTCGAACAAACCCGCGTGCATCGCAGTATTATTTCCAACGCAGTGTCAGTAACGAAAAAAAAAAGACGAAGGAACACGAGCTGCGCGTACACGACTCTGTACTATGCGAATAATCGGGTTGGAAGTTGCGCGCTGTTATAACGCTCGGGGCACCGTAGTTAATCAAGCGGTCCCTGAAATCGTAGCCTTTTTGCCACTGTGAACTGCGCAGTTGGAACGACAAGCGAGACGCTCAACACCCGGTAAGTCTCGTTTCGTTTTTTTTACAAGGTGCGTTACGGCGGGCAACCTGCGGTTCATTGTGCTCGGTCATGTGTGCGCGTCGGCTTTCGTGGGTTCGACGTACGAGAATTAGCCCCGTGAACTCTGCGGCTCGGTCACTGCCCCCCCGTTCGTTCAACAGCCACACGCAACTTTTGGCTACGCGGTAGAAAAAAAAACCCTCGAATCTAACGTACACCGGGGGTTGTTTTCTACTCTACCGACTTTCGCGAAATGCACTTTAAATTTAAAAAAACACCCAAAAATCATCATACCGAAGGGAAAAACGCCATTTTATTTTAATTTCTCGAGTTTTTTCGAATCGTTCGTTTTATTTGTTCCTTTTCGCGATCATGTGCGAGATAAATGGGAGAAGACTCAAGAGTAACGACTGTAGCTGCGCGCCGGGTCGATATAAATCGTTTGCCTCGCGCCTGTGTGCGTTCTCGTTGCAACGAAACGGTCGTAACTAGCCTCTCCCGGTATATACTGCGCAATTATCACCTTGACACCTCCGCATCGTCTACGATGCTCCCGAATCGTTTGCTCCCATTTAGTTAAACGTTCTGACAATGACACATATCGTAACTGCATTTGATGCGCAAGTGGATTGTTGATACTTTTTTTTATCGCATGAAAAATTGTCACGAGCGGTGCTCGACCCACATATCGCGATATAGAGAGGTAGAAAGGTAGCGTTTTTTAATACGAGCAAATAAATAGACACAGATAGCAATTAACGATGCAGCTTTTAATTAGCGAACAGGAAGCCTCCCCCCCTTGATATTTGCAATAAAAACGTGGAAAAAAGTTTGCCAACTTTTGGTTGCATGTTCCGTGCGTCGGAGGAGGCGAACCGAATGGAGAAATACACAGAGATATTCAGCAGAGTGCAAGCGATTGCTGGCTTTTTATTTCGACTTTTTTTTTGTTTTTTTTTTACAGTACTCTCGGGTTAATTAATTAATTTTTCACGCTAAGCGATAGTCGTCCACAGCTCGCTCTCTCGTGTGTCCCTAATGCGACAAATTATTTTTTTTTACATAAAATATTCAACGTTCCGTGATTCATAATTCGCCACTGCGTATTTTAGACACGAGTGGAAAACCTTACACTGTTTTTTTTTTTTTTTTTTTTTTCAAACTTTACGTATAAAACCAGTAGATCGTGCGTTTTGTCGTATGAAATTCGCTTTTAGAGCCTTCGAACGAATGTTACACGATTATGAGTTCGCAGTGATTTGTTATATTGTCTTAAGGGGGGGAGTCGAGCGAAACAGAGAACGACGTTGTGTTATACAGCAGTCACTCGTGCTACACGAGTCTAATCTCAGTCCGGGAACGCCGCGAGACATTCACGATCCCAGTGTCGTGCTCTTTGCTGGTTTACGTTCCGCGGCGTAACAAAACTAACAAAGACACGCGAATGTATGACGATTTCTACTGCCACCAACCTAATTTATTACGAACATTTTTTTTTCACGAAAACACGAATAACTTTATCATGCGACGACACTCTTCATTAGTCAGTCGCGCCTTTGCATGAGAGTTGAATGTATCTAAAGGCTGACGAATAAAAATTGTTGAATTTTACATAAACGTAAACAATTCTCGGAGTAAAAAAAAAACGATACAATTTTAGAAAAAATTTGACATTATTTTTATTATTAAAAAAAAATGTAACGCCTGTGTTAACCCTTCGAAATGGAGTTACAAGTTTTTCATATTTTATTTAACAGGTTAAATGACGTAATACGCGAAAAACGTAGTTGAAAATTTATGACGATGATTAACCACTTATCGCATCAAAATATAAACCTAAAACAATATATATTGTCGGATACGCCAATTTTTCCGACAAATTTTATATTTGTATAATTCTTATGTCGTTTTTCTTATCAGTAGTAGTAATAGTGATTTATTGTCAATAAACTACAATTTTTTTTTTTTTTTTTTCATTAATTATTTATATCCATATAACATCTCAGACGTAAACATTATTAACCTCATTTTTAATATTATTATTTTTCGTTTTCTATTTCATTAAATTTTCATCGGATTCAATTTTCCACCGGTGAATATATAAGTCGACATAAATTAAACGTATATATCACGTGGTGATTCGATTTATGACGCTCGTTCGCCTTCATCTTCCCGATACGGTTGCGAATGAATTTCTTCCGATTCAAACGACCGATTCTCGTCGTCGTCGTCGTCGTCCGATGTGTCCTTAGTGCGCTCGGCACTTATCGAGATTAGTACTTTATATCCTGCGCGTGGCAAAAGTACCGATGCGTGTCTCGTCCGCGCCGTTCACGTTTCCCTCCGTCGTAGTATTTGCCACTGGCGTTCCTCGGCAAACGTTCGTATTTTTCCACTACTGGGTATATACAGTAGAAGTCGGAATAGTTACGAGTTCTTTTTTTTTTTTTCTTTTCTTTCCTTGAACTACATTTCCGCGTGAGCCACTCGCGTCCGTTAAGGCACTGCAATAGCGCCAAAGCCACTTTCAGTTACAGTTTTCTTGCTTTTGGTTCCTTCGCTTCTTTTTTATCTCTCTGTATATTCTATCCTCTCGTATCTCATGCTTTCTTTAGCTATTTTACCGCGCTATTCTATCGCGTGTTCACCTCCTTCCCGTGTTTCGACGGCCCGACGTAGACATCACTGTTTTCTCAGCGCTCGTCGGTGTCTGCGGATTCTTAAAGTGATAAGAAACCGCGCGTTCGGTGGGTCTCTTTACAGCGGGTTCTCGAAGTATATCGTCTAAAAATGAACAAACGGTTAAGCAGCCGAACGACCAAGTGGTAGAGCTCACCGTGCGGTCGGACCCTCTTTTTCCTTCTCTTTTCGATTATATGCCGCTACCACTAGCGGCTGTTTCTCGAAGCAACTTCTCACTCTTTATCGTTTCTCCCGCACGACTATACGCGCGCGCGCGCGCGCGCTCTCTCCTCTATCCGCGGAAAGCGTCAAATAACAATTGTCGCGATTGTTACCGTTATCGTTCAAACCTATTTCCATTATCATTATCATTATCGTCATGGAAAACGCCTTGCCTTCGCCTGTGTTCCCCGCAGCTTTTCCGTTAACGATAAGATCCCCGAAGCATCGCGACGGAGATCGGCAACATGAGAACTGCGTGCACTCTGTGGTCTTTCGTTAACTCCAAAGTACGCCTCGCTACAGCGAAGTTTCCGTTGTACTTGCGATGAAACATTTAAGATTCATCGCGCTATTTCTTTTTTTTTTGTAATATCGTTTAATAATATTGCGACTCGCTTACCGAAACTTCGCTATAACCTTATTTCGTATTTTTTTTTTTTTTTTTTTTTTTTTTCCCGATTATCACCGCGAAGTTACGTGATTAATTTTTTAAGTGAAAAACATATATTTCTGAGACACAAAAACGGTTTGCAAAAAAAAAAAAAAAAATTGTCGAACATCAATTTTTAGAGGATATCGTAAAAACTTTGTAATGTTTCATTGGGCAATTGAAAGCGTAGATAACAAGCAAATAGAGATAAACTATTGCAATTTCAAGGATTATTGGTTGAATGTTGATTCTCGTTAGATTCATAGATTCATTCATCAAACTTAGTGCAATTTTTTTGAATTCGTATACGTCGCATTGTTTTTTTTTTTTTTTTTTTTTTTTTTTTTTTTTGCGTTGGGGCTATTCGCGAGTATCCGTAACGGCGAACGATTGTCCAAACTGTCGGAAGAATTTCGAATTTTTCGCTTATCGACAGGTGGTTTTAACGTACTAATCCGTACGACAATCGATAGGCAACAGAAGTTTATGGTATATGCGAAAGGTATATATATCGTCGTAACCCGGTACACAGTTATGCATTATCATTGGAGAAATTGGTATATTGACGTAATCCCACCGAATGGCGTATTATCGATGATCGTTCGCCCCTCTCCCGCCTGTTTGTTCGCCGAAATTTATGCTTATTATATTGCCGGGCAAACAGCGAAGAGCGTGTCGGGTCGTTATTAACGGTGTGTATTCCGTTACGAGAGACATTATCTCTGTGTGTCTCTCCGCGCGCGTCCCACCCGTTCGCCCGTTGCTTCTATACTCGTCTACATTGCGCTAACGTTTGTCACGTAAATGCCAAATGTCGAGGACACCAATCGTCCCGACCGCAATTCGCCGTCGAACGATTGTTATTATTATTATTATTATGTAGATTATTGTATTTCAAAATATCGCGGACTAATTCGTGAGACATGGGCAGCTGGCTATTGTAACAATATTCAGCAACAATACGCGTTAATACCGAAACTACATCCCTCGTTATTACTCGGTCATCTATATGCACATTCGCCATTGTTATTCTGGCAATAAATAAATTACAGATTATTTTCATCGCCCGAGGGTTGGTTACATTTTTTTTTTTTTTTCGAACTCTCAATTTTATATCGTAGTTTTCGAGTGCATTACAACGACTGAGTGAATTTGTTGAATTTGCATATAAAACGTTGAAAAAATTTTTAAAAATGTAAAAAAAAAAAAATTTTAATGTTCAAAATATGTTGCAAAAATTTAAAAAAATGTAAAAAAAAAAAATTTTTAAATGTTCAAAATATGTTGCAAAAATAAAAAAAAATGTAAAAAAAAAAAAAATTTTAAATGTTCAAAATATGTTGCAAAAATAATATGGTTTTCTTGATATTTTTGAAACAGTTGTGTATCTGATGGCAGTTTTGCCTTCAAATTAATCGAAATATTGATGAAAAGCAATAAAAAAATGAGAGATTCATTGTTCGGTATTATCGGGTTAAAAAAAAAAAATGGACAATGCTGATAAAAATCGAACTTAGACTCACCGCCCGTTAAATGAGAACGAATCATACCACTACGCTCGCCCTCCCTCCCTCTTTCGGACACCACACTGACCTATTCTCGCATCCATTTCGGATGCCCATGGGCATCGCCACTGCGCTCGACTGTTCACCGTTCAGTCGAGCGAAGAGGAAGTAGTTATGGCTCGTGAATAATCAGACCTGTTCCTGGTCACCGGAAGCTGCGCTACGCGTCAGGGACGAGATCCGTGCCGAGCCTTGCTGACTGACCCAACGACTACTAACGGTCGATCGCGGAATATAACGATGACGTTGGGAACGTTGGCATAAAGAAAAAATTATGAAATTCACGTGCGTCGCGTTTCCACAATCGTCGGGAATATCCTCGTTGCAGCATCCAACGACTACGCTCTCTTGCGACGGCGTTTAGCGTCGCACAGAGGCATTGTTCGTTTCACTATGTACCCGCAAAACTTCCATCCCTCTCTCGACTCCCGTGCGTGAGGTTTCATTGTTATGTGGGGCCGGCAAAGCGGGGCAGGGGTTGCCGTGGTCTGGTATAGGCGCGCCGAGCTCGCGAGAATTACGAGGCTACCACTCTTCCTGCCGTACGAGTCCGAGTGGGACGGATTGTTCTCACCGAGCCTCCGCGACGAAACAATGAGAAGGCAAAAATTTCAAGATAGCAAAAAAAAAAAAAAAAAAATTAAGCTTCGCCCCATGAATTTTTTTTTCGAAAAAAAAAAAAAAAAAAAAGAAACATCGGAGTCTCGATAAGTATCGTTCGAAAAATTGAGTTTCCATCGATTAATCGGACGGTTGATTAAATCCTTTTCCAAGCAATACGAGATAACAAACAATTATTATTTATTTTTACTTCGTTTAAACATAATTTTAATTAAAACGCGTTCGATCGAGCGTACGCTTTATGATTAGTAATATCGAAACGCGGGTATCGGATCGAACGATGTATAAATAAGCTGTGTCACGCGCCAAATTATAGAAGTACATATTTTATCGTGTGATTGAAAATTAACCCGATGAAATCCGTAAAGCTTGTCGAATTCATATATTTTTCAACTGAAAATCGAATTAAATGAAAATCCATGATTTCGCGTCATTGCATATTCGTCTGTTTTATTAGTATAGCAAATAAGCTTCTGCGGATTTTTGTTTGAAGTTTCATACGCGATTTTTCGCGTATCGACAACCTGCAAAGTCTATTACATACACGCGTGTCATTTGCCAATTCTGGTGGAGGGGATAAAAGCTTTTTCGAGAGTAAAAACGGCCCTTTTATTCATTGCTCCGGCACTACCGTCAGCCATGCAAGGGGATTCTATGGTTCTGACACGAGCAGCGTATGTCTAGTGATACGGAAACGACTACCGGCAAACGAGAAGCCTTTGTCAGAATCGAGAGTTTCGCCTGTTTACTTCCGCACCACGTCCATCGTATAATAGCTCTTTAAACTAAAACGGTATGACGCTCTTTGTGCGTTTGTATAACTTGAATTTCGACCTCAACTTGATTACCACGCGCGAGGCAGCGGCGGGTATATAAGTTTAATACATCGCGATAAAGACGACAATGTCGAGGATTATAAATTATTTAAAGCCGCGAAATTTACTTCGTTCACCGAAACACTAATATTTCGACCGAAATCTGCTAAATTTGATTATAAAACAACTAAAAAAAAATTATTCGTGAACTTTAATATCAGTCGTTTTTTAGGTTAAAAAAAAAACAGTTATCCAATTGAACCCAAAATGACGGTGAAAAATTGCATTTCAACTTTAGCTCATCGCTCTTTTCGTAACCAAAAGACGCGGATTGACACCGTTCTCGATTAAACCCGCTTAATACGCCCTTTTATTATCTCCGCTAAGAACTCCGGGAAGCCGAGAGAGTTACCGGTTGGATAGAGAGGGAGCGAAGGCAGTGGATGAGAACTGCTCCCGCGAAGCTCGTAGATACCAACTCGTCCGGGTTAACCGAGGACTGTGCCATTTCTCTCAAGGAAACTCTTTAATTACGCCACTTTACCTTGCCAGGGGAATCCTCTTTACCGCGGGGCTTGCAAACGGGTGTTCTAACAATTTCCGAGACGACGAACGCGGTACCAACGCGTTTCTCCCCGTGTCGCACAGTTGCTCCGCGATCGTTCTTGCGGATTGTATACTCGGCTTACCGGAGAAAATAACTCGAAAGTTTGACAGAAACGAGAGACTCGCACTTGAGATCAGTTTCTTTTTGGCCGAATCGAGTCGCTTTTGCTTTTATTCATGAGGTCAGTTCATGAAACATCAAAATTTTGATGAATTTTCAACCCGAAATAAAATGCCTTTCGAGACTTTCCATGAATTTTTATGTCGGAAAAAATTAATAATAACAGAAATTAGGGTTCTTTTACTTATTTTTTTACGACTCGCGAGGGAAAAAAAGTTGATGGCCCAACATCGAGATTCTTCCGCGGAGTCTACTTTCGTATATACCGCGTCTCTTCTCCGTTATCTCGGCTCTTACATCCATTTTACTTTTTCCCATTTTTTTTTTTTTTTTCTTTTCTTTAAATCTCATTCTCCGACCTCTTTCCCGAGCCACGAAAACTCTTTAATTAGACTACGTAAATACCGGTAGTCAGTTGGAACTCGGAATCTCGACGAATTCTCGCGTTGCCTACGATAGATAGATGGAAAGAGAACCGTTTCTCGTTTTCCAACTCTTCGAGGAAATAGTCGAGACGTTCTCGTACCTTCCATTATTAAAGGAATTGTACTCCTCGAAAGTCTCGTCATATTCGCAGATTCATTTTTGGTTTTTGTTTCATCGTTAAGGACAATAATTTCCTCACAGCGTTTCGTTGTTTTCGTAATTATAAAGTTATCCGAATTAATTCGTTTTTTTTTTGGTTTATCCGTTCCATTAGTCCTGAAGACTGACAAAACTGATAATAGAACAAAAACTGGCATAGAACAATGGAAAAATAATTTACTAAATAATATTTTTTACATCACTATAATAGCGAAAATTGTACTTTCATAAAACTCTAACTTTCGCGTCGGCAATATTCGAGCGATTCGCCGTGTATAAAATTTTACAATTTTAACTTTAAGAATGGCGCGATCTCTTTAATCCGAACGAAAGTGGATGTCCGCGCGATATCTATACGCTGTACGTTTGATTCACGGTGGTCGGCAAAGGCCCAAGAGATTGCGAGAACTAAAAAGCGAATGAGAGAACAGAGACGGGAAATGGATATGGCGAGGCGAGAGAGGACAGAGAATAAGCGATATAAAAGAGCGGCGTGGTTCGTTCGTGAGGAAAAAAATGTTATAGAACGAAGAGCGTCGGCGCTCGGGGCGCAAGTGAAAAAAAAGTGAAAAAAAAAAAAAAAAAAAAAAAAAAACGGAAAAAAGGAAAAAACTTGAACGTGAACGCCAAGCAAGAAAGGGGATTCGAGGAGATTTAATACCAGATAGGATTGAGGGAGGACAGGACGGAGGTAAACATCCTCGGTCCGGTCGTAGCCCAGCTGGTCGTTCACTGTGAAGGACAGAGAGAGAACTGGTAGATGGATAGTAGATGGTTTCCAGAGGCTCGAGAAGCCAAGGGAATTTGTATTTTGTCACCCGTGGGCGAGAGTATGCATAGCTAATAACCGTAGAAAGCTACCAGAACCCCGAGGAGATGTGTCAACTATAACCGTGTGAATTTTCTAACGTTTCTCTACGCGACGCTCTCCGCTCTTTCGAGTCTTTATCTCGCTGGACACAATTTTTCCACCTTCCACAACCGCTCCAATTTAGTTACATTTGTACTTTATCCGCATATAGGATTGTTACGCGTATGGAAATCCTGGAAAATTCGAAAATTTTTGGAAATCCTGAAATTGTCAGTCAAAATCAAGGATTTTCGTAATTCTTTCGATTTTTTCAAGAATTTTGTTATTATTAAAAAAAAAAAAAAATGGAATATCGGCAAAGACGTGTAATGTCTGTAAAATTAATTGAGTTGCTTTCCAGTAGTTTTTTTTTGCTGCAAATTGGAATTATCGTATTTCGAAGTAGATAAGGCAGTGACGATCAGACACGAATCTTTGGGAATCTTTGTTCGTAAGATTCATCACGAAGTGAGGATAGGAATCTACAAAATTGTTTTGTGTGTTGTCCTAACTTCGTAGACTGTTTTTGTATGCTTTTCGTTCGACAGTTTTCTCAGAACGTGTCGTACAGCTAGGAGAACCCTCGGGAAAGTTTTACGTTTGTCGCGAAAACGCGATAGTACCCGGAGACGAACCTTAGCCCCGATATACTTGCGTGTAACATACAGAACGGCTACCCTTGCGTTCTTAACCCATATCCCCTGTCGGCACGCTTTTCAGTACTAAACTAAACGATCGTCTCCGATATCTTTTACGTTTTAGGAGGGCTCCCGTGGCGACCGGAAAGAGGGGGGCAAGCGAGGACGCAAGCCCGGCAGGAAGGCGTCCGACAAGGCGGACATGAGAGCCAAGCTTGGTGAGTGAAAAGAAAAAAGTATCTAAAACATCGAGAAGAGAGACCCCCTACGGCTACGACTCACGAGTCCGATTTTCACCGGACTTTACCAATTTCTTTCCCCGTCGACCCCTTCGAAATCAATTTGCTCGCGGAGGCGGAGAAAAAGGAATCCCTTTATGAATTTTACAGACTCACAAATCGCGATCCCTTAAAAAAAAAAAAAAAAAAAAAAAAAAAAAAAAATGGAATACGATAAAAAGGGAAGAAACACCGAAAAATAATAATTCAATAACATCGAAGAAGTCAAAGAATTTTTAAAAATATAGATATGAATCGCGAAAACGCGTATAACGGCTCACAATTCGTACGAAAATATTGTTGGATCGTAATGAGGTGAAAAAAAAAAAAATATTGTCAAACTTTTCGTTTAAAAAATGTTCCTCACGTGTCTGTAGCTTTGGAGTTGTGAGCAATTGAAGCTTCGCTAATGAGGACGTGGCGGCGCGATACAAGTGCGTTGTTCCCTATCCTCTGTGTGATAAACACGTTTTTTTTTTTTTTAATACATTCGCAAGTTTTTACGTGGATATAACACGCGAGTTGTACGCTCGGTTTTTCCAGTGTTGCATTGTGGCTGCACTTTGTATAGCAATTTGAAGTAACGCCTCGCGGGCATCAAATCGTTTCGGAGTCGGAGTGGATAGGTAAATGGTACGGTTGCTCTTCGCTATCCTCTAACACTTTACTCACGAATATTTATCTATTTTCCGAATGAATATTTATGCAGTTTACTTCTACCCCCGGCGTTTGCAAACGTTTACGCTTTTCCCCGCCTCTCTCGACGCCAACACAACGCACACCTCTCGCCTTATAACAGTTTTCGTTGGATTTCAACATTCGGTCGTTTTCGGAGCGGTCGGCTTCGTCGGCGCGGGGTGTATTTTGCAATTCCGCACGATGTTTTACCAAGACGCGAAATAAGCACAGAGTGAGAAATGAGAGCCACGAGAACCGTTCCGCTACGGTTTGCTTTCGCGCTCTGGTATTATACATTGTATTTGTACGCCAGACGAGAGGAGATAGCTAAACGCACAGCCTGTAAGAGAAAATGAAGAGCTGCAACGTGTCGAAAAAATTCAGCATGCTATCCCCCCGTTTTTCCCCATGAAACCGCGTAATTTCCTAAGGTTGTTATGTTCTTCAAGGTAACAAAAAAAAAAAAAAAAAAAGGGCCGCGGCACGGGGGCAAAGGGGGTGTCCTTTTTATTTCAGCTGCAGAAATGTTATAATCGCCTCATTCTTTCTACTGGCGTCATATACCTCTTCTCCTCGTAACGCGTCCCCACTTCTTCGCTCTTTTTCTCATTTTTCTCTTTATTTTTCTTTTTTTTTTGTTGCATTCCTTCTCTCGCCAACCTTTGTTCGTTTCTTCGTGGAGAAATTACGTTTCCTCTCGCGTTACCAACGCGATTTTCACGAGAGACGAAAACCCGAAAGTACCTATAGAAAGCCCCATATACACAGGAAATACACGTGAGGATCTCGACTCGTAACTATACCAAGAGATCCACAAACTTTCGCCTCCTTTCCTAACCGTTGCGGATTCCGCGTTTTCTCTCGGTTTCCGTTGAGTTTGACGCGAAGAAACCGTGGGGCGTTGGCAACTGCGAATAGCTTTATTTTTCGGTAGACTTTCGGAGATTTCACGATGTTTCTGCGATGTTATATCTATTTTTATAGTCTTCACGGCATCGTTTTTGTCGCGAACGAGGAAAAGGGGACGAAACTCACGCGGATGAAATCCTCCTCTTGTGTGTCATTCGTCAAGTGTTAACTGAGTAGCATCGTTCGCGGTATCCCGCAGCTTCCGACACACTTCTCTTACCTGCGGGATATCTTCTCTCCCATCCCTACCATCGAAACGATCTCTTACGACTTTGCGCTAACGTCGGTCGGTCTTAAGCGCGATAATACCACCGGGCGATCGTAAAGCGCTTTATTACTTCTGGCAAGTGATGTAAGAAATTTGCAATTTACTCGCGATGCTTTCCCACCCTATACACCGATTGCACTGTATTCTGTATATACATATCGATCGTCTGAAAATCGCACGGACGTAGTTTTCCCGTATAACTATACAAGTTACGCCTTTATGATTTTAGTAAAGTGACGTTATAACGATACTAAATCAACGAATAAATTGTACTAAATGAACCGAGCGAACGGCTTTAACAGCCCGAAGTCCGTAACGACGTTGCACCCGTTTTGCGATCACTTTACGCCAATAAATTATCAGGCGACATCGTCAAACGGTGGAAATTGATCATTGAAATTATTTTTTTTTTATGATGCATTTAAAAATTCAATGATAAGGGTATTTATTTCCTTGCAGAGCGCAGTAGGCAGAGTGCGAGGGAGTGCCGTGCGCGAAAGAAGTTGCGGTACCAATATTTGGAGGAACTCGTAGCCGATCGCGAGAAAGCTGTTATCGCACTACGAAAGGAACTCGACATGGTAAGTCGACAAAATTAATACAAATTTTTTTTTTTTTTTTATTAAATTAATTTTCACAACTCCACGTTCGTCCTCAATAATAAGCCGTTTTATTCCTCAATAATAATCCATACAAATTCTCCACCCTCTGCTTGACGAACAATGATAAAACTCACGATAATAAAAAAAAAAAAAAACAACGGCCACTATGCAATGGGAAATATACGCGATATTGTATTCCGGTAAAAAAAAAAAAAAAAGCTGAAACATCGCTTTATTCCGTTTGATGCTTTTTCCATTAATACCCCCCGGCGAATTCATTGATGCTGAGGCACCGTGACAGTTGCAGCAGAGTAGAATTCCAAATCTTTTACGTGAAAGAAACAATCGTTACGGTTTCACTGGGATTTATTTGCGCGGAAATGTCAGCGGTTATTGTGCCAAAAAATTTCCGAGAATTTTTCATTTTCACCGACATAGAGAAGCGCATTTTTTTTTTTTTTTTTTTCTTTTTTTTTTCAACTTTTTGTCGTACGTGCAATAGAGAAAGAGGGACGTAAAAAGTAAAGAAAAAAAATGAATTCAGCTCGTCCGCTTGCCTGCGCTCGTAGTGACTTCTTTGTGTTAAAAAAAAAAAAAAAAAAAAAAAAAAAAAAAAGAAAAAAAGAACGAAGAAAAAACAGTGGAAAAACTCGAAGAGCCGCGCGTTTCATCTTAGACTCGGCTTCCACGTGATATTCGACACCGATCCTTCACGTTCCAAGAACACTTAAGTATCTACCGATCCTATTTCCTTTACTCTCATCGTCTTCGTGTCGATTTCATATCACCGGGCAAACTATCGCCATTGTCTCGTTATCGGCGTATTTTTTTTTAAACTTCTATACTTTCAGTATCGCGCTTGGGGTATTGAATTGGATTCCGGTCGCGTTCCCGAGGGTCTTCAAGCAATGCTCGAAGAACTCGGAACGATGAAGATGGAGCAGAACAACAACTGACCAACGAAGAGAACTAAAATTCACAAAGCAAAGAAGAAGAAGAAGAAAAAAACAAAATCCACTATTTAAAAAGCTAAAAAGCGAAGAGAGAGCCTATTGCAAAGAATATTTTTGCGAGTCGTGAACGCAGCGCAGCGCGGCGGTATATTTTTTTTACAGATTCCCCTTTCGCCCCCTTTTTTACAGCCGCGCGCGCGATAACGGCCTCGCGATTTTTCACACAAACGTTATTCGATATTTTATCCATTTTTTTAATTTTTTTTATTTTCTTCGATACTGCGGCGTCTCATAATATTTTTTTTCTCCGTTATTCGAATATATTACGATAGTTTATTGTGAATTTTTTTTTTTTTTTTTTTATATCATCGGGCTACTTGTACATTAATTGAGTCCTCGAGGACTCCGAAACCAAGATTTTAATTTACATATCACTCGTTTTCGTTTTTAATTAATGACCCGCAGATTTTCGTTGCCGTGTCGTTTTCTCACGTCGTTTATGTAAATACAGTGATTAAAAAACAATGAAAACTAACGAAAACTAAAGAAAGAAAGAAATTCTACCTCGCTATCGCGTAAACGCAGGGTATCTTTTTGAATAATTCGACGGCGATATTGATTGTTCGATGAAAAAATATAGAAGAAGAAAATCGCATAGGAAACGCTTCGACATTCCTGGTGTGCGAATGTTGTCTCACAAGAAAAAAAAAAAAAAGGACTACTCGTCGGTTCGCCTCATCTGAAATACCTCTATAATTGATTATAACTACTAATACGCAAATGTAATTATTTTAATGAAAAGACAGATAAAAGAATCGGCAATTGTATATCGTAAAATAAAATATATAGTTTACGTGATTTTATCGAATTTTTTTTATATTCTCTCGTTATTATTTTTTGACGAATAATTGTCACCGTTTTAATGTCCAAAAGAAAATATCTTTGTAGATAAATAATTTTACGGCGTGAGAAACGCTCGTTTTTCACGGCGTTTCAAAGATTCGTAGAAAAAGAGTATCGATGCATTTTCTGTGCAAAAAAGACAATTCCATTGTTAAAATTGTAAATGAAAAGTCACTGTGACTATTCGATACACGCATCTACGATTTCTTTTTTGTCTATCGAGCAGAGAACGCGAATAAGAAAAGTCGATTCGCTGAATTCAGATCTGCAAAGAGGAGAATATCTCCATCTCTGTGTATTACACGATTATATCATTAAGATTAGTGGCAGAAAGCTGTCCTCTTATTGTCCCGAATAATCAAAGCGACAATCAGAAATACATATATTCCCGAAATTGCGGTGATGCAAATGATTTCCGAGAGATCGAATGGACAGCGCAGCGTCTTCTCTTGTCGAAGAAATGAGATTTCTCGTTAGTCATAAGTTGGCGAAGATTTTCAGCGCATATAAAATAAATGACACTAAAGGAAGCGAATTGCAACGGCGATATATAACATTGTGGTGTAATCTGCTGTAAACACACATGCGAGTGAGAGAGAGTTGCCTTACAGCGATGTCGAGGGTGTCGACGCGGCGTTAAAAAGGCTTTGAAGCGCTCGCGACACACAGTTCGCTTTCACAAAGTCTCATCCCCGTGAGCGCGCGTATGCGCAACTCTCGTTCGCTCGCGCGTTCTCGCGAGATAACGAGTCGCCCTGACTGCTGCCGCGGATTTTTTTTGTTTGTATCTTTTCTCTTTTTTTTTTTGTGTTACTGGATGAAGCTGCGTATGCATACTTCTCGTCGTACAGTACACCCCTACTGTGGTATATACGAGATACGGTTCTTTTTTACACGCTACGGCCGAAACTGCGTGTAGTCCGCATTCAATTACCTCGTTCCCGCGTTTCGCCTCTCTGACGTTCTTCTGATAGCACTCTTTCCGCCGTACGCTCAGTTAAATTTAGTCAAAACGCGGCACGAGATCTCTTTCCCACTCTCCTAGTTAACCGCATATTTTCTTTGATGTCGGTTAATCAGTAGTTGAAAGATCCTCTTGTGACCTATTCGCTTGGACTTGAAATCTGTTTTATGCGTAAATTACATGTTGGGATACGCAATTTTTTTTTTTTTTTTTTTTTTTCTTCACAAGTGGGAACGTCGTTTCCAAAGGCATATTAGCTTCGCTCAAGCAAAAGGTAATATACTAAAATACACCTTTAGGGTATTGAAATGGTCGTTCAATATTTAGATTTTCGTTGCCTTCTCTCTTTTTTTTTTTTAAGACAGTTTTCTGATCAAAACGCAGATTTTTTCGAGTTTTCATGGCATCACGCGCGTCGTCGGAGAACCTTTTTTTTTCAGTACTCGACTTGAAACCTCGTAGTACCCTCAATTTATTTTTATTGTACACAAAAAAAATTGTAGAGTATCTTTTAGGATCAATAAATCAGTGGGAATTTTTAAAAAAAATTTTAACCCGAAAGAATCATCGTTCAGACTAGAAAACTACCTTAAGGGATCTCAGTGTGACGGACATAAAATTTGCCGATTTTCATGCAATTTTTTTTTTCAATTAATGAAATTTGCTAAAGAGTCCGATTTTTTTTTTTTTTTCGTTAATTCAAAGGACTCATGATGAACGGAAAAAAAATTAATAAAAATAAACCATTAAATTTTTTTACTGTTCATCATGCGTACTTTGAATTAATGAAAAAAAAACGGACTGATTAACGAATTTTATTAAACGAAAAAAAAAAAAAAAAAAAAAAAAAAAAAATTATGAAAATTGGCAATTTTTATGCCCGTCACATTGAGATGATCCCTCAACGAGTGATACTCGACGAATTATAGCTTATTCGAGAATCTCTGCGTATTTAAGAAATAAAAAAAATCTCTGTCGATAAGTTGCCAATCGGCGGATAAAATCCTCCTAAAAGACGCCTAAAGGCTCTTCACAATAGTCGCAAAGTGCGGCGTGAGTTAAGTATTATAAAATTTTTTCTACATCCCGCAAACTTGCTTTTCTCCTCCTCGGCGAATGGGCTTTCATTACTTTATTTTTATCTATTATCCGGGGATAAACGTTCTCTCTAATTCTAGATTTTCCGGTATTTTCTCGAGTTTGAGGAATATCCTGGCTTTACAGAACAGTAGAGGCGAATTGTACGTGCGGTACGAGAAAGCGACGTCGAGATAGTTGCAGGTGGCAGTGGTAGTAGTTGGGGAGGGGGTTGGGGGCGGTTGGGGTGGAGGAGAGGATAAAATAGTAGCTATATAGTAGTCTGAGATAAAGGATGACCCTGCGCTCGATCAATCCTCCAGTGGCTCAAGATCGTAAACTCGGCTAGGAAACCTTTTTTTTTTTTTTTTTTCGTTTCTTTTTCCTTTTTATATCCCATTGCCGAGTTATATAGTAACATTAATTTTCACGTCGCCGAGTTCGCGCGCCACGTGGGTGTTGCCTTCGACGAGACAACATGCTGTGTGCTCAACGTACGCGATGTGTATTTATACGTATAAATTTATGTATACATACGCGTTGTGTACGTAACAAGTACCGTACGGTACACTTTGCTTCTCCGAAATGTTCACTTCTCTCGTTGCGCATCCTCTCTCTATTGCTTTCCGGATAACGTACTTCTCGCGCTTCCGTCCGTAAGCTCGTTTATACCCGAGTCTCACGAGATACTTAGTTATTTTCTGCCTCACCGAGGAAGAGAGAACGAAAAATTCTCTCTCCGTCACGAAGAATCCACATGACCCCGTTGTTGGCCCTCTTTTTCGTAATCCGATAAAGTGCAATACTCTCTTGAGTTCACGGTGATGTGTGGCTTATCGAATTTGGCGCACTTTCGAAAGCCCTTTTTTTTATCGACGCGTCACTGAACCCTGTAGTTTAGTGTGTTGTGATTTGTTACGAGGGGTTTGGTAATTATTAATATTAATCGATATTGCTTTAGAGGATCTAACGATACGAAAGTAATGTGTCTATGAAATAACGACGCTATTCTTTTATCGTCTTAAAAAAAAAAATAAAAAAAAAAAAAATTCGGAGTAATGATATATTTTTATGCGTAACAATTTTTTTCGAATTTTTGTTTTTTCAAGTTTTCAAATCATAAAAATAATGTTTACTGATCTCATATTCGGGGATTCAAGAAAAGCGTCAGAAGCCTAAATAATACGATACGCAATCCTTGAAAATATAGGAAAATTGATAAAAACTTTCTCTTTACGTACGATATAAAGAAGTTTTGATCAAATTTGCATTAACAACTTGAGAAATGTTCTGTGAGTGTAATATTCCATTTTGTTCGTTATTACGAGCACTCGTTGCTCTCCGAGTGAAAAGCGTTTCTCGTCTTCTTTCTTCAATCCAATCAAAATTCCTTATCTCTCGGGTTGCATGTGACTCAGACGGAAGACCAACTCGTAATCGTCTTCGGACGAGAGACATCTTGGTGCCAGACGAGGTGGGCAAACGACGAGGCTTTCACGTCTTCGCGCCAAAGCGCGGTATATAGCATAGTATAGGATATAGCAGAGAGAAAGATCGTGGCAACGGCCGGGATGATGGAGGTAAAGTAGTCTCGAGGTATCGAGTTAAACTACCGTCCTTTCATCGTTCACTGTAAAGTATAGTCTGGAAAACGGCCCGGAGCGTGAAGCACACCCGTTCCTTTTAATATCATCCAACGTTCGCGTATTAAGCTTTAAATTTATCGTAGAAGAGAGCGCGGAAAGTTTTCCATAAACTTGGCTACTCTCTCTCGTAGCGTTTTCTCCATTCCGTAACAAAACGTCGACACCTCGAAACAAAAGCACAACCGAGCGTGTGCTGAAGCGTCCCGAACGAGTTTTGCTATACACTACAAAGTATAACGGAAATGTGGAGAACGGGGTGGAAGGGAGGGAGGGGGGGGGGGGGGGTAGTATAGGCGAATCTTGGCGAGAACCCTCCAGAACCACTGATAAAGTACCGAGCGAGTAGGAGAGACTCGAGTACCGCCAGTAGACAGAGTTGAAATTTTTATGGTACATCGTTACGGCAATAAAGAACATTCTTCAACGTCGAATTAAAAAAAAAAAGCTCCGGAAAAAGTTCTACGGCCTCTCCGTTGAGGAACGATGCGACACGAAATAAAATATGGTGAATATCCTTACCGGGATTATAGCGAGCGATTGGTCAACTGGGTTCGGGGGCTGTTATGCTTTCAATTTTGTATAGTGACCCAAGAGGGACGACTGCAAAAGTCAAAGCCGTGACTAACCGTGCATACGGTACAAAATTAAAAGTGCTTTAGTCACCGCTGCGCGCAGTCGTACGAACGGTTTCGTTAAAAACTTTTAACGAGCTCGTTAGGGTGCGGTCCCTTGACGGTCACTGGTTTAAATCGTCGTATCCGACTGAAGATTAATTACTGCGTTGTGGTTACTACGCATAAATAAAATTAATTTTTCACTGTCGTAGGATTTTGTTATTATACGTATTAACGCAGATGGTTGCGACATCATTATTACCAAACGGAAGCATCTTTTCCTCGTAGTAAAAAAAAAAAAAAAATTGATTTTTATTCAATTTTTTCGCGATTAATAAAAATATGGATTTCACTATTTTTAATCCGCAACAATAAAAATGCAAAGAAAACCAAAAAGATGGCATTAAAATCACGATAGGCAAATGAAAATAGCAAATTTTCAGGATTTTTCATCGCTGATTAACTATTTATTGACAAATTTTGAAAAAAGTTTCGTTTACGAGATTTCGCGAACTGTGACATTGATGTTGAGTAGTTCTACTCGAGAGCTCCAAATTAACCAAATCCTCTATAATTTAATAGAGAGTATGCCGTCACGATTGCACCATTCGAATATTCGTCAATTAATTGACGAATACCGAAACCACCGTAAGCGTTTCCCGTGGCGATCATTCGGTTAAGCAGTTATTATTGTTGAATTTCAATGAAATATACATACCTCGAGTGCAGCTAATGAAAACGCCGCTCAATTAATCATAATTCCGAATTGTGCGTAGGTAACCACATCATAGAGTTGTAAAGGGATAAATAAAGAAAAAATAAAAAAAAGCGCAGTGATGCGTTTTATCTGCCGTTGCATTGACTCGTTTCCGACGGTACGCGTGTCCACTTGATTCGCATTTTGCTCACCCTTAACAAATTCGCTCGTTCAATCGCTCCGTTCTCGTTGTGCCTCGATAAACTTGCACTCGAACCGGACGATTTTATAATTTCATCAGCCGAATTTCCACGCGAAATAACACGTAGGATTATTGGCCTGAGGCTCTACGCATTAACGAACGGTGAATAATCATTGATCCGATTATCACGTTATGTTATAATTCGCGGTGCGATAGCTCTCAATTGATCGCTATTCACTTACATACGAATTTACATCGTAATCTCTTCTGCGGGAGTCACTTGACGAACGAGTAGAATCGACGTATACAATTTCCGAAAAAAAAAAAAAAAAAAAAAAAATGGCTTGCAAAATTGTTACTCGCGAAGCGTAACAGCAGTCGAAGCGAAAGGCGGATCGGGAAATGGAATTGTTAGAGATATCGGAAGATTTTTTTACACACAGGTAAAGGGCATCTCTCGATCCCTCCAAAGGGCCAATTGATTCGTCATATATGAACGGAAATAACGATATAAAAATGTACGCAGTGTTTCTTACCTTTGAAGTACGGTGAGCGTTCGGTCGATGCGCACAATTTTTTCTTCCAGCTGTTTCTACTGATATAACGCGATAGATCGCAGAGAAATATGAATCATCGAAAGGCTTTAGGAAAAAATATACGAGAATTTTTTTTGTTTGTTTTTTATATATATTTTTTTACACCTCCGTGTTTCATTCACCAATGGGAACGTATCGTTTTGTCGACATAAGAACAGTTTCGTTCGCTTCACGAGTACCGGCGTCTGATCCCTCGTTGACCTATACTACTTCACCCAACTCGTCGTCGTTTCGCAACGAATTTGTGCATTTTTCGCAAGAGAGCTGTCGATTCGATTTTTTTTAAAGCTTATATACAGAACAACGGCTCATATTGCTTTCGTCGTATTTTGACTGTATCGTCAACGTTACCATTCGCCAGGGTACAAACACGATCGACCCTATAAAAATGATTCATTTGTAACTCTCACAATAATAATCTCACGCGTTCGTTATTACACACGTACCCAGTCACGTTGATCCTCGAATAAATATTATAATACATGCATTCGAGGAAACGTTAATTATTTATACTATAATATCTCGATCTCTCTTAACACTTCACACGTAGTATAAGAATTTACGATTACGAGAGGAACGAATAAACGTCGATTTCATTTTTTTTATACAAACTTTTTTTTTTTTTTTTTGGTCATCGAATATTACAATGGTCCGTGTATTCAATCAATTTATCGATCCGTTCGATAATTTGTTTTTTTTTTCGAATTTTTTTTTTTTTTTTTTTTTTTTTTTTTTTTAATACGCGCACCGTTCGGACACTCGGCGCACTTTTGCTGATTATATTCTGTCCCGTTTCTTGATTTAATTATTTTCATTTTTTAAATTCACATTTTTCGATCGACGATTCGTCGAATTGATTCGTGCGATCGAATCGTCGAATTTCCGTGCATGTAGATGCGTAAAAAATGCAGGAATAAAAATGTGCACGAGTTTCTTTTTTTTTTTTGGGTTTTGTGGGGAATTGATGAAGAACGATTTTCACTGAGGAAATATTTTAGAGACCGGCGAATCTTTTCATGTTGTAACGACAATAGTCCCTTCCGATAATATCCTCAGTTGGTATCTCCTCTTCCAACGGTTCCATTCCCTCCGCGGCCATTCGATCTCTCACCTGAAACACGCAACCCAAAAAAAAAAGCTTTACAAACATCGTACGACTCGGTAGCGACACATTTCCGGAGGATCCATTAAAAGTGACGATCTGATTCTTTTTCCGATATTGTGCATTACTGGGCATTACGAGCGGCAACAGCGGTACGCTTTTTACGGATTTCTCAATAGAATTTTGCAAGCAGTAATGCACATTGCGGCAGCAGTTACGATAGAATTTTGCAGCATTTTTCAACAGCCTTTTGTAAGCATTGTTCGTGAAAGAAAAAAAAAAAAAAAAAAAAAAAAAAAACGAAATTTACTTGCGCATACAGGACGTCTCTGCGTTGATAGTCTCGAGTAGAAATTCCCTTTTATTCACTCCACATTGTGCGATTGTTATACAAATTTGTATTATATATTACTCGTCGTTGGGTTTGGAGGTCAGACAAGCGAAAAAGCCCCGGAATTGTTAGGAAAATACTGTATACAATCCGTATAAGCAGTGCATTCACTTTACGGACATAATTCTCGTAGAAAACGGCGCAATTGTAGAAAACGATGAGAATAATGAGCTATTGACTGTAACGATACGCTAGTGGGAGGCTGCGAATTATCGTTACCGTTAATCGCACGGAGGTGCAGAGATACGAATGAGAGAAATCACGGGTACTGTACATTCGATTGACGAAGAGTAAAAAATAAATAAAAATGTGTCCCCTGTGTATCAGTCGACGCGCACGGTCTCTCGCCTACCGGAGGCGGTGTATTCACAGGTCACACAAGCGGTCTATCAATTTTCCGTAAGCCCATTAACTCTCGTGGATGTGGATATTGGGTTTAAAAAAAAGTGGGGGAAAAAATAGCTGAAAACCGCATCGTTCAAACCGTCGCGTTCACCCGCATCAATTTTCGTGTATTCAAATGCCACAATCCTTTCGCGTATCAACATTTCCCTGTGAACGTTCGAAATACTTTTATTGACTGTAGTTTCATCTCCGGTTACACAGATTTTTGTTTTCCAATCTCGTGCAAATAACTCCCCCCAACAGACAGAACCAATACTCGTAAATAAAAAGTTATTCGTGCGGAACACAATATTCCCGACCCGCATACACATATCTTCTGTGGCATATATTTGAGATGGGATTATGTTCTTTTGTTACTTTCCGTTAATTAATATTCGAACAAAAGGGATGAAATGATTATTATGACGTCTGGTACAGAAATCGATCGCGATCGTGTTCGCGACGCGACGGAATCCCCTTTCCCGTCACGTACAGCGTGAAAGAGGCGCGCACACCCCCCGCCTCCCCTTTAGATTCATCGGGGGCTTCGTTAATGAGATACTTTCTTTTTTAAGACTTCCCCATCCCCGTCTTCTCCCCCCCCCCTACTTCCTCTCGCTTCGCACCAGTCATAGAGATGCGAAAGCTCGCGGATGCCGGAAACACGTAGCGCCAACTCGTGAACGCGGAAGCAGCTTTTGCGATTCGCTCGTCGTTAACGGTGTAGAATAAAGATAAAAAAAAATTGTGAAAAAAAAAAAAAAAAAAAAATGAGAAATGAAAATAAAAGGAGCGTCGCGAAGGGATGAAGACTGAGTGAGAGGTGAGAAAAAAAGCAACTCAGGGTTACGGAAAAAAGCGCGAGAGACTCGGCGAGAGCACGAAAGGAAAATATTGAAATGCAAGAGAGACGAAACCTGAAGGGAGGGTGAGAAGTTATCGAATCTCACGGGGATGGCCTAAATTTTATTCGGTCTGCTGCACAAAAAACTGCGTCGCATTTTTTTTTTCTCCCTCTCACCGTGAGGATCGCATACAGTGAATGGTTTCCAATTAAACGAGTACGCGAGAAAAAAAGTGACGGAAACAGCAAAAGGGCGAGCGTAATGAGAGACTCCGTACCACGCGCACGCATTAGACTCGGTTTTTTGAGTTCTTCGCGCGAAAGGTGCGCGAGATGTAAGCTTCGTCGGAATAGACGTTGGAGTTAAATCTCGCGAAAGAAAATGCGCCGGAGGCCATTTTTCACATTAATCTAATACGAGAATATGATGCATACAGTTTTCTTTTTTACTTCGAAAACCACGAAATAACTGGGAAAAAGACGAATACAGAATGGTATAGAAGGTATTCCGTGTCAAGTAATCCCATTTATACGAAGTGCAGAAAAGTTTCCATACGGTTTTTCAAGCACATGATGAATATTAGGCACGAATACTCGGAAACAACTACCAGAAATCAACAAATAAATAAAAAATAATAATAATTAATAAAAGATAAAGAAAATATATAATCATAAAAAAAATTTCAATGGCAATGAAATGTATAGAAAAATTATCTTTAACTCGGTAATCATCGACATTAGAAATAAGCGTGACAACACAAAATTTAGGTTTATGTATGCATTTTGGATTTTTTTTTTTTTTTAAGTGCCATGAAGTTTGTGTCCGACGATTTTTTCGATAAAATAAAAAATGCATTTTTTTTTTACATTTCGCTAATTTTCACGATATTGCTTTCGGTTTGTGTTTAAAACAGATACGGTGATAATTGGTTAATTGCATGACACGACCATTGACCCCCCTCCCCCCTATAATGTAAACGCGCAACATGTGCTCACTGCACTCTGCACGTAACAATGAAAAAATAAAAAAAAACGCCAAGGATATTCGTATCCGCAGAAGCGGAAGAGAATGGAATATAAGACACGAAGGATACTGGAGGAGATCTCGTTTTGAATCGCGCGAAATATGAATTTCCGACTGTACGATAACACTGGTTGGCCGCTGGTAGCACGTTTTTCGCAGTACTCCAGTTGAGCTCAACGGAATTAGAGTTGGCGAAGGAGATGTAAAGAACGATAGAAGGAAAAAGAAAAATCTTGAAATACAAGCAACGCGTCCCTTTCGCTCGCCGAGCGAATAATATTAGTGATAAAGCTTCTTAGGTTGATATAGTACCGGTACTTTTTCTCCTCGATTTTCCACACCTTTTCCCGTCGGCGCGAGCGAACTCGTCCCGATAAATGCATTATTTTTGTTTTTATTACGGTACACAACATTGCGGAAAATCGGTTAAATTTATTTTCGTTGCCATTCGCCATCAGAGCGGTACATTTGAATATCCAATGTAATTACAGTATTCTCTCGTGATTTATTGAAACGCTTTTCCCGGTACATTTTAATCGCGTTTCGATTATTACCAGTGTTCAATGGTGCGATAACCTAATGAATCATTACACGCTTCGTTAATGCAAATACGCGAATTTGTTTTGAAGCAAATTAAATGTGATGTTGATTGTGGAAAAATGTTTGTAGCCTCATTCGTTCCCTCGGTAAAGTACCACCTATATGTTCGTTTCGCGAATTTTTTATATATTTTTTTTTTTCTTTCGTTATGCAAGCGACAAAGTAAGGAGAAATTTCGTATTTCTAACAAAGCTTGCGGGGCTCTTAAAAGTTTGTCCTTTTCATTTCAACCCTCGGCGCCTTATTTCCGGTGCATTTTCGTCTCTACCACTCGGCCCTTCGAAGCGGCAAGCAACTATTTTCCTCCGCAAGCGTACCGTCATTATTACGGGAATTAGTACCGCGAATTTAGTTCAAAGAGAAGTCGAAATGGGACTGAGAAACTGATGCGGAAACTCAGAGCTTTTTTTTGCTTTTCTCGACACATCTGAGATGAGACACAGCAAGTGGACGCGTTTGCGTTTGCAATACAGCGTCACGCGGTATTACGAACAATTTACTTTATACTCGAAGTCTAAAAATATTCTCAGGAACACAATTATTCTCTATGGGAAACATAATTTTTTTTAGTCGTTGACTTTTACCAAATGTTAATTTAAAATTTTTTTTTTCATAGCAGAGTTGAGCTGTTTTACCGGTATTTGTCTGTCTATCAAATTTTTTTTCGGTTTACTCGTCACCGATATTGATGAAAATTCATCGATAACGCAGATATGGTAGTTTCGATAATAAAAAAAAAAAAAATCTCCCTTCAAACCAATGAGTCCGATGGCCCATCACAGTAGATGGCTGTCGATAGAAGCGTACGAAAAATTCGGTGAATTTCACATTGCCCTGCGGGGGTTTGTCGTTATTTCTCTTTTTCTCGTCGTTTGCAGTAAAACATCGGTGAGGGTGAACGTCGCGTGTCGTAAACAAATATCGCGGAAGAGTTCGCGACGCTGGCGACCAAAATCGATGCGGCGCAATCAAGTTTATAGCTCGTCCGTGCATCTCGTACCCCGTTTATATGCTATAGTCTATACACAATATCAGATATACGCTGGCAAAATACTGCTAGTAGGACGTCGGTGGGAAAGGCTCTTCTTTAATAGCAAATCGATTCGCCTTGAATATATTTACGAGAGGCAAATGTATAAGCCTCGTCGTTGCCCCTCGTCTGCTGTATACGTATACATATATATAAATCTCCTGCATTTTTCGATAAATCATTCTCTTTTGCTGTCTCGCGGTTATGCGAATAACATTAATATACATAAACGATACAGTAGTGAGAACGCATCGGTCTTACCATACACTATATTCCGATGGGTCGCAAGAGGGTCGAAATTTACTTGCTTTGTGGTATATAAAAAAAAAAAAAAAAAAAAAAAAAAAGATAAATTATTCTCCGCCCGACTCACGCCCCTTTGAAGCATTTTTCATTTTTGTTTTTCCCCCTTTTTTTCTATTACATTCTTATTATATTTCATACATTATTTTTATAGTGTTACCCAGAGGAGGCCATCGGCCTATGATAAGAATTCACTTTACGACTCTCCACGTGAATAAACTCAATGCAATATCCACTGGATTATTTCCATTTTTTATGGCAAATGGATTCTTTTGTACATTTAATATCCTATTTTATCGCGTTCTACCAGCTTTCCCTATTTATTTGGGGAAAGAGTTTTATGTTCCCTCTCTGATTAAGAAAGAAAGCCACATCAGTCGTTAAGTTTTCGATGAAAGTTTCGATAACGGATATTTTTAAATAAACGCGATCTGTGGATTATGGAGCTCTCGAGACTTTTCCGAAACGAGTTTCGACATCTTTTTTTTTTTTTTTTTTTTTTTTTTCTCGAATACGCGCGAGTCACACGTATCGCTAGTTGCCAGTAGAGTTCAGAGGTTGACTCGACTCGAGCAGCTGCGCGACTCTGACTCGCTTCGACTATTGGCAACGATCCAGAAGTGCAAAAATCACGCGAGAGTGCAGAGACCGCCCTCCGGCTGTAGAGTTTTCTGGGCCGTCGAGGTGAGTCTCGTATAGCTCGGTGAGTTTCGCTCGAGCGAAATCGTCGGGCTACTGACCTTACTCTCTCTTGCCTCCACCCCCCCCCCCCCCCCCGCGTTTTCAACCCAAATACATGATTTGTGTCCTTTATTAAATCCGATATCGGTCGAGACGCGGAGTTAACCCGGCTGGACCCACGTACTACCGCGTTATTTCGGTCGAGATACGTTTCTCGTCCATCACCGATTGACCGATCACTTAACCGCCTTCGTCTCTCTCTCTCTCTCTCTCTATATATATATACTATAAAACTATAAAATATATATATATAGATACGCTTGGTAGTCGATACTTCTCTGCCAGAACGGATTTCATCCCCTCGATAAAATGACCGAAAGTGCTCACCGGCGCTTTCAAAATTAATCCGATTAACTTCGACGGGAATAATGTATTTTTTTTACCGATAACTATACCTGACGTCGGAAAAGCGCGAGATTTGACGAGAAGCTCTCGTGAAATCTATAGTCAACTTGCATAGAATTTGGTTAAATTTTCATCCAATGGATTATTCTGCACGGTTACTTTATCCTCAACGAACTGTGAAATCCGCATAATCTTACAGAATCGTGCGTAATACCAATTCATCGAAGTTTAATTATTCAAGAGACCATTAACCGTTTATTTATATGTACTCGAGATTCGGGAATGTTCAGTTACGACGAGGATTTAGTCGTTCAGCGAAAGAGTTTTTAATAATTGACGAAACGCACGCGAGTAGCACTTTCCGCTACTCGCGAAATATCTAAAAAAAAATGCGACTTTACATTTCGACGGGTTAAAAAAAAGTCATTTACATTCGCACGTATTTCGCTATCTGCATGTAAAGTGCAATAACGAAACTCATTATTAAGAAAATAAAAATAGACGAATTTGCATACAAATGTGTCGGCGGCTTTTTTTTTTCCTGATAAAAAATGGATCTTTAAAAAAAAAAAAGGGAGGCACTTCAATGTTAACGATTTTTCACCAAATTTTAGGGAAAATAATGATTTTGTGACGTTGAAAAAAAAGCGATTGGAAATAATGAATATTGAATGTGTATTTGTGATTTTCTCACCTGTTCGACCGCTTTAAAAACTCGTATAAGATTCAGTCCCGCGAGTTTTTGAATATCCCGCTCGGACCAACCTCTCGCCAAAAGTTCGGCGAACAGTTCGGGATACTTGCTGACGTCCTCGAGGCCGGCAGGTGTCCTGTAACGATAAAAATACGAAAATCGAGTAAAGTTATTTAAATCAGTGACTATTTTGGATTTCATATCGCGAATATGAATTATTAAGGACAATCCATGCATACTGTCGTCCCGAGAATTCTTTGGGTACACGAAGTACATTCTTGGAAAGCTCCACTAAAGCCCCCGATATTTCTATTCTCGTGCTATCTGGCAAAAGAACGAGAATACGGTGGAAACGAAGTTTCTCTTTGCCACGAATTGTCGATGCGGTCGATTCCCTTCGCGAAACCATTTTCAATGTGTCACTCTTGGATTCGGTTGACTGCAAAGTGCAGAGAAGTGTTTCGGCCAAACGGCACCTTGGCGGGAGCGACCGACGACAGAATATCGGTTGGTCATAAATCTCCCGGATTCTGGAGACGTCGTGTTCCGGCCTTAGTTTCCCTAACCTCCTCGGACTTTGCAGCTCTCTCTCTCGTCTCGTCTCCTCTCCCCTCCCCCTCCCTTCGTACTTCGTTGATCCCTCTCGAGAAATTGTACTCCCATCGAAGTTGTATACTTCGGCACGAAACTATTCGCTGCCGAAAGTTTTGTAGAGGAATTCCAGACGAGCCGAGAAGACGATGTGAGGGAATCTTTTGGTCTCGTTATTCAGCGGAAAATCGCTCGGAAGGTGTTGTCGACCTGCCAGATGAGACTTCTATCGGTTCATTCTGTCGAATCGTGTATTTCCTGGCAGTTCATAATTCGTCAAAGAGTGACGCGAATCTGAAGCTTCAAAGGAACCTCTCGACTCAACGGAATCTCTCGAGACTGTTTATCTGAAAAGGCGGCATACTCTTGGAACGCTTCAATGAAATATCGATATCATTGTATCGAAGTATATTCGCGAACAAGAATTTCACGCTCTGTATATATTGTCATAAAGTGAAAATAAAGTCAGAATAGCGTATTTTGCGTTTACAAGCATTGAACATATTGTAAAGAATTTTTTTTATACATATCTATATATCTTTTTTTATCGTAAAGATAAAAAATGTGTATCTTTATATCTTTATTGAAGAAAAATTAAGGAAGACTCAGTGTGACGGGCATAAAAATTGCTGATTTTCATGAATATTTTTTCGATGAATATAATTCGCGATCAGTCCGATTTTTTTTTTTTGTTAATTAAAATTTTTTGTATAGGTAATTTTTTTAAAGAGATTAATTATTCAATCAAAGTGACCCACCGAATAGTTTCAACTTTTTGAACGTTTGGAATCATTTTCTGAATCACTCTTTCGACGATTTTTGACGATTTCCTGCTTCCCGATAATTCTATACTTCCTGTTATATCTACGCGGCAGAAATCCTGAAAATTGATATTCAAAGCAATGTCCGTTATGGATGACAAAAAAACGTCAGAAATGAATGATTTCCGCATGACGCAAGAAAACATTTCAGCCATTATTGGCTGTCGCTTGCAAGGCGAAATGTACCGAAAATACAATAGAGAAAAAAAAAATAAAAAGAAAACCGTTCATCGATAACCAAAGGTATCACCTGAACGCAGCAGTCTCCATTGTTAATATTGTTCGACAGTTCGATCGAAAGCTCGCTTTCGGTTAATAGCCAACTTGGAGCTTTCTGCAATTCTCTCGATGTCGCACCCCTCTCCGTTTTGTGTGTCCTGGTTTCCCAATCGCAAACCCAAGAGAGCGAGGGACAGTATCAACTCTGTTGAAACGAGGCAACGTGCCGGCAGTGGAGACAGATATGACGGAGGTGAGAGAACTCGATGGGGAAACACGAAGAGAGATGCAGGATAGAGGGCTTTCGGCTTTCGGTCTGAGTGTGTAGGTACTTATTCATGCCACGCGGCTGGCGAAACTGCCAGTTATGTCGACTGTCCCGTGTTTATCGATCAGCCGTTCGTGGTTTAGCTTCCAACATACACGAGTCCATATATACTATGCATATACATATATACATTCATATATACGTATATACAATGTATTTCTGTACCAATTCCATAGTTTTACTCGTCCGAAGAGCGCGCACGATGTACGTAGAGCGAAGCACACAACCAATTCCCGAATTTGAATCCCTTGACGCTCTCGCGGCTACTATGACCCTCGTCTACACGCCTCCCATAGCCGGCGCTATCGTTTATAGTCGAAATTGGAATAATATCGAGCCGCAGAACGTAATTTAGTTTTCGTATTGCCTCACCGTTTGTGCAAACGCCTCCCGATGTTGCGGCAAAATGTCTCTGTTATTCTGTTCAATACCGGATGTATGCATTCTGGTGTATGGCTCCCGTGCCAATAATCACTTACGACTCGAGGTGGGAATTCACAAATATTTCATCGTTACAAATATCAATTTGTCATCAATGTCATCAATCATCAATCTATCGAGAAGGCTGTAAATGCCGATGTTCGAACGTTTACGATAATAACGAACGGACGTTTGTATCGCACATTTTGCCGTCAACTATATGACAGGGGTGCGACATATGAAGTGTAACTGTATGTAGTATTCGCGTCATTGTTTTTTTGTATTCAAATTTTTGATTTTTTTTTTAAGAACTTTTTTGATTTCGGTAATTCATCGATAAATTGTTATTCGACGATTAATTTGTAAATCTTACGGCGAAATATGTTCGAATAGTCGAAACCTCGTGTGTGGTGTGGAAACAAAAACATTTTTATTGAACCGCAAACAGCAATTGCAAAATTCCGTTGAAACTAATTAAAAACAAAAGCTAAAGTTAAAAGTATTTTAGTTGCTACGTACCGAAAGGCAAAGGCTTTCGAACTTTGATCAATATCGCGAACAATGCGAACAACTGGGAACTTTCATTCCCGCCGTTTAACGTATCGTATCTCGTAGATCATGACGAAGAAAGAGATCACGAAACGTTGGAGGCACGTGACGGCACGAGAAAATGTGCAAACCAATTATGAGCGAACCTTTTATTGATAGGCTACAAGCACGCTTTCAGTTCTCGTATACATTAATCGTGGAGATAGTCGTCCCCAGGGGAGTCGGGTTGATCGATATGGAAATACGGAGACGAATAGAGCGATAGAAAGAATCGTCGCGATCAATCCGACCCGAGTCAGGTTGTAACGAATGGAAGCGAATCGGCGACACATTCGTGCAAACGCGCGTGATCACAGAAACAGTAGAAAGAGTTGCCACGAGCGGTACAGCAAGCTGTCGCCAGTCAGACAGTCTTCGATTCCAACTCGCTGCGCAGTAGAAAATATCGACGTCGGAAAGACACACGAATCTCCCGCAAACTACTGGAGTAGAAAGTATGAAAATACAGCTTCGAGCACAGCGCAGTAGAACAAGTTGTGAATTAAGCACAGTCTATAACTCTAATTTGCGCAGTAGAAAAGGTCGATGTCGGTCAGACGCGTATGACTCGCAGTCTGCTGAAGTGCAAAGCATCAGAATGCATCGGGCGGTTAAGTAACTAATTGCACGTCAGTACAGTCTTCACGAGAAGTTCAATCCTAATTAGGATCGTAGTAGAAAAAGCTGTTTGGTCAGACGCGAAGCTGACTTCGTCTACTGAAGTATAAAAGATGAAAATGTTTCGAACAATGAAAATTAACGTCCATTCAAGATACGAAAAATGGTCTACAGCTCTCTCTCTCGAGAATATATGGCTCTCCTTCCGTTCATCGAAGCAGGTGCACGCGCCAACGGACCCCGAAACCATATAATACCAAAGAGAAACACCCATATAGAGAGGTTGCTCGTTTAATTTCATTATTAAGTACAGATGGGCGGTAAAGTAGGTCAGTTGAAAATGGGGTAATGACAAAAGGGGCGGGGATAGGAAGTGAATGCAGAATACCGAGCGTGTAGGACGGTGTAATGATAATCGCGGATATAATAGGATATTCCTTCCTGCCGCTTGTATGTACGGTCCAAAACTCATGTCCCGCGAGTACGGAGATACGGTATAACAAAGCAAGTTATTAAGCTCCACGTGTATCTATGAATACACGAGCGGTTTCTTTGCGCCTGAGAGAGCCTCATTGAATTAACATATACATATACATTCTATGCATACATATACAATATATATGTTCCGTTATCGAAGCAGTTGCATTTGCTCTCCGTCAGATACAGACTGGACGATGCTCGTTCGGTCGAATTTAATTATTTCACGAAGCGGGTTCGCTGTAGCGCGATGAAAAATCGCGGTGAAGCGTGCTGGGGATAAATTTCAGGAAAGAACGATAAATTTAGCTTAGATACAGGGAATTTCTCCGAGAAGTGGTCTCGTTCGTTGGGAGATTAAGGGAAAAAGAAACGAGAAACTGGAACGATGAGACGTATGAGACTGGGAGTTAGTGTATAAACGAGCAAGTGAACGAGCAAATGAACGAGAGGCTAGTGGTCAGAGAAGCGGCAGATATAGGCAGACGAGAGCATGAAGCACTGAGCGCGGAGCTGGCCAATAAGCTTTTACGCGAGATTAAAATTCATATTACTCGGGGCGTGCGAAGAGAAGGAGAGGCCCGGGGGTGGCGAACCGCTACGACAACCATTATCGGCTTAAATGTGTGGAGATATATATATATAGAACTATATGTACGTATGTGTACATGTGTTCTAACCCTGGAGTCTCTCGCACACCCTCGGGTTAACGCCCTCGAGACCCTGGGCTTTAGCGCATGCAGACACACGTATAGGACTCTAACTCCAGCCAAGCTTCCCGTAACCTAGCAGCAGCAGCAGTGGTAACCTCGTTGCAGCCTCGTGCACCAACCCCCGTATACCTCCTCGAGCCGTTGGTAATTAATGTCATAATAATTATCATTAATTGCCCTTGCTTCTCTAACGCTGTAGACCATTGCTGGCATGCTACTGTACCACCAGCAATGTTGGCTATCCCCACGCCTGTGCCTTTCAACCTTTGCCGTGATATCTTGTTCCCTCGCACTTCCTTTGCGCAGTCACCAAACCCAGTAGAACTCTACCTGTACGTGCTGATCCTTCAGCTTCGAGGATACCGGGAACCCTTTACGATTCGAGATTTCATCCCTCCGAGTTTGACACACTCGCCGACCCAAGAATCACATAGATTTATGTTGCAATTCTCAAATTAGGTCAGTACTCAGCTGAGCCTCAAGGATACCGTCAGTTTGCACTTGCCATTCAGGCTTTTCTTATACTTCGTGCAAATTTGCTACGTTGTTCAACGCTTTGAGACAAAAGGATTTTTTATTGCAATTTATGTCTTCGAACTTTTTAAAAATTAGTTTTTTTTTTTGGTTTTGAATATTTTTCAATTGAATTCTTCAAGTTTCATCAGAGTTTCCGAAGAGGTTGAAGGAGAATGACGCTTTGTCGAATATTTTCGACTCCGTTGGATTAAGTTTCTTCGAGTGCGCGTTTTCGTTTTTCCTTCGATTGGCAAGAGTCTAATATACAATTATCGTTGATAGTGGCCGTTCGTTACATCCGTTGGACTCCTCTCTTCATTCTCTTATCGATAATCGAAGGTTTCTCTCGATGAGTCTTTCCGACGATTGCTGGGACGTTGGTCGACTGCGAATTCGCGTGAGGTAGTCGGATAACGATAACTGCTCTCTCACGCTCTCAATCGGTCCTGAAGTGTCGGTCCTCGCTAAAAGGTCGCTCGCTAGCAGAGGTTTTATATCGAAACTGCAAGAGCGAAGCTATACTCTGACGAGAGAGATCACACATACGCGAGAGAGAGTGCGAGTCTGGAAGTAACGATATCTCTCGACTAGAGCGGATATCTCGTCAAGAGTAGCGAGTGAGTGCGCCGCAGAGCCTCCCCGGAACCAGTGAAATTTAATCTAGACGCCGCGGGCTTCTAGATTAGTTTCCAGGAGTCGGGAGAGCGCGATGGGTACGACGGTAGAAAATCCACTAGAACGTGGAACGAGCGAGGAGGCAGACGTTCGCAAACCGGAGGGCTTCTCTGCCGTTCACTCTTCTGGTTTTTACGAGGCTGCGGCATAATTTTACCGTTCTACCGGAAGTAGAGAAAACGACGCCCGCGCGGAAAAAAGAGTAGATAGACGACCACCGCGTAGGTATGTATCGCATTCAGCAAAGTGCTCGTCGCTATCACTCGATCCCGATTCAACGTGTACAACACGAAGTTTGGATAACAAATTAATAAATTACCGCGTTCATTGACGCGAAAAACTGATGTTGATGAACATTTCGACAGACTCTTGTTTATCGCGATTTTTTACCCGAAACCTCATCATTTCTCAGTGTACTTGATATATTTCCGGGAATTCATATCTCTCCATTCTCATTCAACAGTGTCATCGGTTCATAAATTTCAAATAAAAGTGAAAAAAAAAAAAAAAAAAAACAAAGCAAAAACAAAAGAAAAGATGTCTGAAGTGTTTCGTAGACATTATGATGAGTGAGATGGGTTGCGAAACGTAGAAACGGCGTAGGAGTCTCTCAGCTTCGTGTATATTGTAACGCGGGGTGTGAGAAACAATTTTCCCGGTAGCAGATGTTTTGAGTCGGGCGCATCATTATCCTACGACACGAAAGACCGTCGTTTTGAGTTCTGCTTCGCTCAACGGGCGTTCGCCACCCTTTCAACGTCTGGAGGTCTTCCCTTTTCTCTCGCGCGCGCTTCCCTTCCTCTCCATTTCTCAGTCTCTCGCTTTTCGCACATTGTTTTCATCCCTCCGCTTGTCTCGCGTATACCAGTATTCATCCTCATGATTTCTTTTTCATCCCTTTTTTTTTTTTAATTCTATTTTTTTTTTCTTTCCGTAATTGTTCTCGAGGCATTTCGTCTTCTTTCTCCTTTTCCTCCCCTGGCATTCCGGGGCATTGCGCGTATGAACCGCGAGGACATTCGCACGCCGTACACATGAGTTTACCAACACAGCGAGTGCTGCTTCGTAGCTTTGGCGACTCCTCATTCTTGTTTCCCTTCGAGGGGCGCAGTGGGAACGACTATTTTCGAGTAAAGCGCGCAATCCCACGTCCACGAAACCAGCGTCGACTTCGACCCTTCCCTTCTACCGTTCAACTATTTGTCACCGGGACGCTTTGTTTTCTCGGGTTGGACAACCTCCCCAACACACCACGACTGCGGAATGGCGGCTATACGCTCGTTCGAGATGAACGCTCGCTGGAGAGAATGAGAGGAAAAAATGAAAAAAAAAAAAAAAAAAAAAAGAAAAAAAAAATAGAGATTCGAGAACGAGGGATGGTCGGGACATAAAAAAAAATTTGTACGTGTGATCATAGCCTACGAAATACTCGGTCACCGTCAGCTTCCCTCAGCTTTTTTGAAAGGTGAAATATTTTCGTACGACGATTTATCAAAAAGTTGTAGTGACAACAAATGAAAAAAAAAAAAAAAAAAAAATCGAGAGATGCCCTTCGGGAGAAAAATATTTTAATTTCGAACCTATCTCTCTAGAAATTTCCAATTAAGGTAAAAAAAAAAACACTTACGCTGACTGACATTATTGCAGTACCATTGACGCAGAAGCGATAAAAATTGTTTTTAATTAAATTTCAAAGGATAAAACGAGTTGTTCTCGTGTTGCGTAAATGGATGGCGGCGGTGAGTGCGCCACGGTGTATCCGAGTAGATACATAGTAACGATATTGCTTCACTTCAAAGGGGCGAAGTTAACGTCCCACAATTCACCTTTTCATCCTCACAATAGTTCATAGGGCTTTCGATAATACTGTGCAATTTGTCTGTATCCCATATCGCGTTATATGCATCCATAATTCTTGAGTTTTTCGCGTATTGCACCTATCTAACGCCACTTAAGCGCAACGCGGTTAATTTATCGTTCGCGGCGGAGCGGCGAGATACAGAAGCTGCGCGAGGAGATATAAAAAAAAGGGTTGCAATGAAAATAAAACAGAGAAAGCGGAAGTAGCGAACGCGGGTTAACGTTGAGGGATGAGAAAAAGATATAGAGGTCCGGACGGTGAGTTTTGTGAGCGGATAGAAGCGTGAGATGCGCTTGTAATTCCTCGAGAGAAAATGTAGTTGGTAAACAAGATGTCTTTCAGTCTGACTGATGCCCACAGCTTCTTTTTCGCTCGAGTGGATTTCAACATCTAACCTGAAATATTACATCCCACCACCGGCATTCGAACGCCGAGATTTATTAAGTTTTTTTAACGTAATATATAACGGCTGTCTATACTCGTGAAATAACAAAAATTTACTCTCGCGAGCAAATAAAAATCACGATAGCCTCATTTGGTTGAAAATCAATTTATTTAATCGAAGTTTATAGGATTAAAGCAACGAGTTTCAATCGGCGTTGGTATTCCGCGACCGTCAGTTCGACGTGTTTCCCCCTCTCTGTTATTTCATTTTCATTCTGCTCGTCTACCAATTCTATTGTTTTTCATCGCAATTGAACGCGCGTCTCGATTTTCCACCGCAATTTGTGGCTCCAACCCTCTCGGTACGCGTCATCTATAGCAATCGGATAATCGTCGAAACTCTGGAATATCACCGACGTGTATCGTATGCACACGAGTTCTCATTGAGTTTGTGGAAACGGATATTGGGGAGGGGGATGCGTCAAGGGCCATAGGGTAAACACGCTTTATATAGACTGATTCAGATCAATTTTTATCCCCTTCGGACTATTCGGAAGAGTTATTCGTTTATTTTTATGACTCCATTCGAATGGAATAAAAATCGTTAGATTAATTGATCCCCGATATATCGGAGCGTATTAAAAAAAAAAATTTATTAATAAATCTGTCGGAATGTCGACCTGTTGGTTGGATTTCTATCGGTTTTTTTTATAGCGAAGTTTCGAATAAATTACAAAAACATTTTAATTTCAAAATTCGATATATGAAAAAAAATTCATAGAATATCAATAATAATGCATAAAAAAATGATTGACCCTTTTTTTTTCTTATGTGGTTCGAGTTTTTATGACTATATAACGATGTATGTGAGTTAAATTTTGTTATTTTGGATAACACTGTACATTTATGTAGTCAATCGTTTTGCAACAAAGAGCGTCGATGTAAATTGCGAGCACTCGTAAAGTTTCCGGGCGTTGTACTTACAAATTGATCCCATCATAGCCGGCGCCAATGCCAACGTGGTCCACGCCTGCGACCTTTCGCACGTGGTTGATATGCGCTGAAACAGAAAATCGTGAATGCCGAACGATAAATCGATAACGGGTGTGCGTACATTGCGCAAACGAAACGGACGAAACGGTCGAACGTATACGTGTTGAATTGATGATGTGTGCAGAGTGAGGACGAGCCTCGAGTATTCTCGTACCCTACATACGAACTGTTTCATCGCGAGCTTCGAACTGCTACTGTCGAACGCGTTATTAACTTTCTGTGGGTAACGATAATCGCCGTGCACCGCGAAGCTTTTCCGTTCCTCTCGGCATTCGAGAGCGAAAATTGCTGCTGGTTGGAAAAAAAAAAAAAAAAATAGAACCTCGTAGCGGGAATATTCACGTTTGTTAGCCTCTGCTGTTAGCCTATATGCACTCTTTAAATTTCTCTCGCGTTTTTACTGTATATCTATATGCGCTTCCGTTTTACGAACCACTGTGTTCGATTTCACGACTCTCTTTGGATCGGTGCATCGGCTATGACCCAATTTATCCAATGAAAAACGAGAATTGTGAAAAGACGAGAAAAAAAATTACCTACTATACTTACAATGAAAATTCACGAGAGACTTAATGATTTTTTTACGAAATGATTACTTCGAGAGAAAATTATAAAAAATTTGCTTCAACTTTCTGCAGCAGTTGAGTGATTAAAGTCGAAAACCACTATAATTTTTAATTCGATTTATGACAGAAATAAATAATTAATTTTGTATATATTTATCGCGTATTTAAATATATTTATAAAATTCATTAAATTAGGAGGAATATTCAAAATAACAATGTATTTTAAAATACATAACATTAATTCAAATATTACTGTAATCCGCTCTCAAAAAGTATCAATTCACTGGATTTACCACTCTCTTCACTATGGATTAATCGACGGCATAATCCTCTTCGCAGCAATAGTACCTGCGTATCGTGCGTCCGCATAAATTCGTATTAAATATCATTATTCAATGGAACTTTCCACTTCATATATATGACTGAATTTTAATAATATTGATCGTGTAACGCCAATCATGTAGGTTTACAAACTAACAGCCAATTACACACGAACAATCGCCCCTTGTAAAGCCATTCATATTATATTAAAATTTCTCTTTGCAAACTTCGCGATATGATTTGTAATTTCATCGCTGAATTAATTTTTTAATAATTTAAATCCCTTTTTGACGAATTCTCTTACGCAATAGTCGTAGTCTCGTTTGTCGATTAACGTAAATACGAATTCATGTTAAATTCGCTGCACTGTAAATTTATAGAATATATAGCTACAAAATTGTTTAATAATTGTCAGAACTGATAATTTAAAAAATTTTAACTATGGCGTACCTATGCATCGGACTACGCAAACTGGCGGTTTGAGTTAATTTCACGAAACTCGACGCCCGTGAGGCCAGAATGGCAAGTTATAATGCCTCCTATGGGAATCGAACCCCTGGCGCGGTTGCTGCTATAATCAGGCGTAAATTATTCAGCAGCGCGTTTCTCGCGATAGACTAAGGGATTAAGGAAGGCGGTTGAAACGCGAACTGGGAGGGTTGGGGTGTACGGCGGGGGTTTCGGAGATGTTCGAGAGAGTGGCCTTGACAAGGCTGGTGGAGGAGCTTTCGCCGCACAGCCGATATACCACCATCGCGTGGTTTCGCGTCTCATAATCCTGTCGAGTCGGCGAACCGAGAACGCGCAAAGGAACGTAACCGCTGACAAGCGAAATGAGTGTATACTGATATTGCGACGTCAAAGGGGGGCAGCGAAATAAGCCAAAGCTATTAGACGAAACTTACCAGCAACGTCTTCGAGGGTCGACTTCTCACCGCAGCTTATGAAGTGAGGATAGAACGAGACCATCACTATACCTCCCGAACTCGCCTGCAATCGTATATAATACAAGGCGTGATGCAAAATATAATTAATGCACAGTAATTAAGGAATAATTCGTGTCAAAAATGAGGCATTTTATAGAGAATTTATTTTTTAACGGATTTAAAGGGCATAAAAAAAGAGGGCATTTTTTTTAAATACTCTTTTAAAGGATTTTTTGTTTTGTTTTTATGTACCGATTAAAAATGTACTGAATTTTAAAAGATGGTGGATTTTTAAAAATTTATGGATGTATATAAATATATACTTACGAGAAGCCGGAGAGCGTGGTCTGGTACGTTTCTCGACGAGTTGCAGAGAGCGTGTGCACTGCTGTGACTGAATATGACGGGTGCTCTCGAGGCGCTCATAGCGTCGAGCATCGTCGGCACCGAGACGTGCGAGAGATCGACCATCATTCCCAGTCTGTTCATCTCCAGTACGATGCTCTGAAGCAAAAATATTCCGAGGGTTTACCTTTACAGCAAATAACGCGAATGTGTGTCACTGCGTTGCTGAAGAATAAAAAGTTGCAAAAAAAGACAACATTAAAAAAAGAAAAAAAGAAAAAAAAAAAACGTTCGCGTGAACGTCGGGACAGTTTCGAAACGTACGTTCCGTGGGTAGCTGGAAGGGCTCTTTGGCTCGAAAAGTGAAGGGGTTAGAAAATGAAAAAACGAAAAAAAAAAAAAAAAAAAAAAACGTCGTGAGAAAACCCACGTTAAGTCACTGACACTTATTGCTTCGGCTGCTGCTGAGCCTCCCGAGTCAGAATCGGCTATTCTCAGCACGAGAGCGCTGAAAGACTGCGACAGAGAAAAAAAAAAAAAGAGGACACGTTTTTCCGTCGATTCACACCCTGAATTCCAATGTGTCTCATCTACCTATTCAGTGTCAAGCAGAAGAATCCTTTCTCGCGTAGAATTTTCAATCTTTCACCATTGAGAAAAATAAAATAAAAATAAAAATGACCCCCCTATGGATAGACGATAGACAACATTTCTTCGTCGGATGCAACGCTTCTCAACGCAAGAAAACGCGATTCGTATGGAATGGAAACTCTTTCCACATTTTTTTCTCATCCCAGTCTTTGAATAAAAGATTAAACAATAATCAATTCTTTCTTCATGAATCGACGAAAAAAACATTATTTATCATAAGAAAACGCAACTTTTCGTGTAGCATGCCGCCTTGACATTCCATTTCTGGTTTACGTGTTATTTAACTCCGGCGTTTCGGACCGTGAAATTCTACTGAGTCACGCCGTATATTCGTCCTCATTAATCTTCACGCGTGTATATCTATATCGCTAGAATGCAGAGTCTTGAGACTCGTGCACTCGAGATTGTTTGATAACGGGGTCGAGGAACCATTTCATCCGCGCGTCCGATATTCGAAACACGCGTCCAGATATCCTGTGTACGCGGCGTTGTTTCCCCGAGAAGTGGGCGAGTTTGAGTCGACATGAGAGAGGAAGACCGCGAGGCTATATAGCTTGCGCCGCACGATCTCGCAGTCGTTTCATCCCTCGAGAGTGCGAGAAAGTGCGATACAAGGGAGAAATCTCTCTCTGAGGTCTCCACCTTCTCTCAGATGCGAGATCCTTCTCTCCGCGACATTCGAAACGACAAGCGGTTTCGCGGGACGAGAAACCGGATAAACTACTAACCCGCGTCCAGCATCCCTCCATTCCCACCGGTTACTGCTCGTCGTGCGTTCGTTCTCGAGTTTTTGCGGGACGCTGCGGGATATCTCTTATCCCGCAGTGTTGCGGCGACGTCGTAAAGTGCCGCTCTCGGTACTCGAGACGAGACCAAGAGCCGCGTAACGCGACGAATGCTGTACCGCATCGTGAGATGAAGAAAAGAGCGTTAGCTCTCTCGAGGAGGGAAAGAACGAAGTTTGGAACAGCCCAAGAGGGTTGGGAGGAAAACGAACGAGACGGAAGTGAGATAAAAGTAGTTGTACAGGAGTGGGTCGTTAGGTCATTCCGATTCGCGTCTCGTTTTGCAAAAGTCGTCGCTGACATCGAATTCTTGGTTTTTTCATTTTTTCTTCCTTCCTGGTAGATACGCTCCCCCGAGTACAAATATGGTCGGATATACCTCAATAGCTATAAGTATATTCGTTTGAACGAAACCCGCGAGAAGAGCAGAGTTCGGAGGGGGGGGGGAGGGGAGGTTATAGTTATACTTGTGCGGAAGAAGTGAAATATAGTCGTGTAGAATCTGGCGTTGGGTACGAGAAAAGGTGGATAAAGAAATGAGAGAAAAATGAAAATAGAAAGAATGAGAAGAAGAATGGAAGAGAATGGTAAAGAAAGGAGAAGGAAGCGGAGAAGAGAGAAAAGAAAGAGGAAGTAGTGAAGCAGGTAGTGTGCGGGTGACACGAAGAGTTGATGAAAAGCACGGCCAGCACGTTAAGCCGGGCTGAGCCGACTCTTTCCATTATTCAAGCAATTTATTTTCCGCGAGGTCTGCGGGACTACCAGAAAGAGACAGAGAGAGAGAGAGTGAAAGAAAGGCAAAGAGAAAGAAGCCGAAGAAGCGAGCGCGTGGTGTTTTCTCTGTGTTCGCGGGTGCGCGAGGTGCAAAGGGTGAATGCGAAACTGCACCAGTACCCTATCGGTGAACTGTGAGAGCCGTGGGGGTCGTAGCGAGGAACGAAAGCCGAAATGGCGAGGGGAAGGATATAACTGGCAGTACCCACGAGAAGAGATACTATCCGATGTGGGAACCCCCGGTGCAAGAGATGTTTTTCGATCGACGGTTTGCCAGCCTATATTTCTTACGGGAGTACCGACTCGCACTCCGCGCCGGGATCAATTTCCATCGATACGGTGAGATCGAGTGTACATACCAACGTATAGTGACGCTATATAGAACTATGGTAACATGTCGATATCGTTTGTAAGAGATATATTGAAGCCGAACGAGATCGGATCCTATGGCTCCGGCTGGATAGTCCCTATCGGTCTGTATATACCGCTTTTCACCCCTCCAACGTTACTGCACTGGAATACCTATGAAACACATTTCGTACCAAATTTATATATACGACTGGGGAAGGTATGCCTTCTCTGCGATGAATGTATGTTTTCATATTTATAACCGTACCGCGTGTCCTCGATGCCCCCACGGTAACGAAATGAAACGCGTATTCTCTATCCGTACTGTTTCGCAAACGAGAGTTCTAAGACATTGAAAATTTATCGGCACTATTTCAACTATCTTTCACTGAGATATGTCGGAAATACAGTTTTGAAAAAGATTTATTGTATTGTTAGTACCGAACTGAGTGACGGCGCTCATGACGCTTGAGGGGTCATTTTATTTATTAGATTATTATTAGTATCAATTCTCGAGCACTATATATCATACTTTTCTATGCTTCGATATTTTCGGCACAATTCCAGAAAAAAAAAAGTATTTTTTTGCTTTTTCTTTTCAATATCTCGATTGCGTTTATTTCGTCCCGAGATATTTTGTATCTGACTCATGACATTGCCGAAAAAAATGTCGAAGAAATAGAAACAGATGAGAGATCGGGCATTGCGTAGGGTGGTTCGATTCGCGCAGAAGGTTCGTCTCGATACTTTGGGAAATTGCCCTTGCGAATCTATCAATGACGAAGGGATGTCGTTTCAGCAGTGGAGCAGGTATACCGAGGAGTGAACAGACGAATGTAGGAGAACCGGCAGCACTTGACGCGATATAGTATTTCTCACGAACTCAGTATATTTGCCATTTTTTTCTTTTTTTTCCTTCTTTCTTCGGGACCAATTTTTATCGATACACAAACCCAACGATGTAACGCCGAAGCGTGTGAAAGAAATGGATGAGCCGGGAGCGTGGATCTCGTGATATCGAAGGGTCGAACGAGAAGAGGGTTCTCCGCCGTCCAATTCACTATGGTACTTTTGCCGACTCGGAGTGTAGACTTCGCGAGGGTTATTGTGAAGGAGAGAAAAAAAAATGACGGAGGAGAAACCTTCAATCTTCCCTTCGCTGCGACGACAGCGAGCCAGCATGTCGGTGACATTTTTTTTATCCATTTGCCCACCGGTTGAAATTTCCATCGAAGGAAACGATAGTTCAGCTTTAATCGAATTTCGGCAAACGCGTTGTACACTCTTAAACTTATTTTTTCTCCGTGGAATTTTTTTTTTTTTTTTTTCGTAAAAAAAGAAGTTCAAGTGAAACTCTTCCGCAGTCACTCGAGATATCCGCAAAGAGTGTAAAGAAAATTCTCTAAAATCGTATAAATTCGCGTCCAGTCCTTTCGCGAGTGATGAAAAAATCTCGTATACGTAAAGTGTTTCGGATCTTTTCAAGTAGCTATGTAGATTTATATCTACTATAAATGTATAGCTAAGAACGTACACATGTATACAGTAATACCCGGTCGAGGGTGGAGATAAGGACGCGTTCGAGAAGCTCCGACGAGAGGAATTGCAACGGTATTGAAACAGGTAAAAGTCCTCCTTCGCTAGAGAAGCCTCGACGCTGTGCGAAAGCTCTCGCGGAACTTCTTCTGTTTATAGCTTTTCGGGGAAAATCGATGAACGCCGAACAGAGTTTTCCCTGATTGATACGAATTCGACAGTGTGGTGGAAATGGGGTCGAGAAACGTATATATAATAGTTTCTACTCTATCGTCGTCGTCGTATATCGTCACTCTGTTTACTTCTTTCGATCCTCGTAATCTCAGCTTCGGCGCGAGTAAACTAAAGCAGTCTTTCGGCTCTCAAAATAAAATTGTAAAAACTGAATTACAAAAAAATCCTTCCGCCTTTCTCCACGAAGTTGATTCGTTCATTCTGCAATCTTTTTAATGAAAAAAAAAAAAAAAAAAAATCCTTGAATCTTTGAACGGAGTTTCTTATTTGAAAGAAAAAAGAAACCGATGTTTCTTCGACAAAATTAAAGTATTTACGATATTGAAGATCATTGGAGGAGTTTAAAAGTTCAATTTTTAAAAATCTATTTACACACCTCGTCTGTGTTGTTATTGTGTCGAGCTTTTGATATTTTATATAAACTTTTGTCGGGGCCGCGGCAGGAGCAACAGCATCCGAAAATACGTGGCGAGAGCATCGGGCAACATCCCTTCACTCGACGTAATGTGCCGACCAGCATCTCCTATGCTCTCCTTCTCCTCCCGCTTCTTCTTCTCGTAGTATAACCGAACAAGTTTAGTTCCAAAACTCGAGACATAACAAGCAGCAGCAGCAGCAGCAGCAGCAGGGTGCCCCTTTCTCCGTTGATACGAGAAGCATCCAGCAGCAGCAAGCTAACGGTACCTACAACCTATAGGAGATATAGCAAAAGCCGTAGCCTCCGCGTTCGGCCACCTAATTAGACGAAAACTTTCTGGGAAACGGCTGGCAGCTGGTTTCAAAGGCACCTCCAGAGAAGTACGTCCAGGTCCTCCCGGACGGCAGCCGGTCAAGCCAAGTCGAAGTGAGTAGACCTTTCGTGCGGAGTAGCAACGCTTTCGGAAAACTCGAAAGGGTTTTCTACCGGTACCGCCTTCGTCTCCTCTTTCCATTCCTTCCTTTCTTCACCGATGTACCGAGATATTGCGCTTCTGAAGAGAGCTCTATGCTCGACTATATACTCTTCTATATGCGAACTGGAGGCGTAGTCCCGACGTGCAAACTCTCATCCCCTTCGAGAAACGGGAAGAAATTCACCGGAGTTTCACATAGCAGTGTCGACACTCGCGTTCGCTATATCCTTCGCTTTCAACGCCACTGCTTTCGCGAACTGACAGCCTGCGAGTGTGAAGAGTTGAAGTGTAGTTTAAAGGGCGCGGAACTTTGCACTTTCGAGATGTTTTACAATCAATCATTCATACGACCGGAAGTTGGTCCTTATATCACAGATATTAATGATATCGAAATCGGTATATATTTTTTTACATAAAAATCAATTAGTGTATTATTTGTCGTGAAAAAAAAATGCATTTTTAGAAAAACATCGGAATATTAAAAGGTATCGGAGTCACGAAATTCCATAGAATCGAAGCTTCATATTGACGACTACGGGTGTGTTACATGCGTGAAGTTTCGGCAATCCTACGGTTTATATTCGGTCAGTGTGTGCTGCTCGAGTTCTCTAATTAATTGGCAGAGGTATGGTTCGGTATACCGATGCGGCGGAGGGATGAACGACTCGGGTCAACACAACACCGGGCGTTACTAACACAGAAACGGGGATAAGGGAGGGACAGTTTCGACAATTTCGATTTCCGGACACGCTCTATCGCTACAGCACGCGACTAGCACGACGAGGCACGTCGATTAACTCCTCCGGGGCTGTGCGCGCTTGTGTAACCCGTTTATGTTTTTTTTTATTTTTATTATTGCCTTTCTCTCATCCCTCTATCGCCCCTTTCCCTTTTCGCCAATTAGACTGATTCGCGATACGAGTTGGTCGACAGGATTGCCGATGTTCTATTATATATATACGACGTATATGTTGTTATATACCATATAGATATATATATGTTGGTATATATCCGAGAGTTCGATCCTGGAAATCTCTCGTGGGGATTGTGGAACGGAACGCCGCAAATTGGTAGCGGCAGGGATATCCACAATCCTTATAGCGATAACGATAGCATCCGTCCGATATGCACTCGATCTCGATGTTGGCCAACAACCGGCAGAGATATTCTTTTCAATTCTTCGAAGCTCTCTTCCACGATCCATTATTCGGCAAATCGTCTAATTTTCTTTCGATCTCGCGAGACGAGTGAAGACATATCGATGAGATCTTCGGTGAAACGAAGATATATACTAACGTTACGTTTTTCCAAAGAGGCTATGTGTCTCTTCGATTCGAAGAGCAATCCTCTCGTTTCTCGAAGGAAAAATCGTTCGGGGATGAGAGAAAACGTGAGGGATGATAGTGGTTTTGGTCTTAACCCTTAACTTGAACGTTTCGAGGTCGAGCACACACTGCTCTCTTGGCCTCGATTCGCGCTCAGGTTATATAGCGGCAGAAACCTGAGCGTTCTTCACTCGAGAGCGAAGCTCCGTTTTCTCTCGCTTCTAACGTTCTTTGCTTTCTCAGTTTTCTACTTTGGACAGTTTACTTAAATTTACTTTTTCGTTAACCCAAAGAAAATCCTTAGTAAGAAAAAACACTCGTTGAAGGGTTTAATTAAACAGAGAAGTTAAAAAAAATGTAATTCTCAATGGAAATATTTATGTAGGAGATGTGATCCCGCGTGTTGGTATTTCGAACATTATTTCTCGAAAGTCAAACATTTCGGTAGTAAAAAAAAAAGAAAAAATTAAAAAAGCATTGTATTATTATCTTTTTTGAGATCCCATTACGATTGGACATCGTATTTTTCAACTATTTAATCGCGATATACATATAGTTTTATCGGGCTATTCTGGTGGACACTATTCGATTCATATGACGGCGCGGGTTACTACTATTTGCGAGAAATCAATCAATTATCGGAATGATATGCGTCAGGAATCGAATATTTATCGGCGAAGCCGTATTTTCGTCGGTTTCGTTTACGAGATTTGATGATATAGCGTTTCACGACAATACCGAAGTGACTCTCATCAGTCCGCAATTCGTTGTCGTTTAGAGGACTTCACCGTATAACGCAAATACCAGTCGAAGGCGCATCGATATCGTTTTGCGATAGACGCCCCATGTATGTGCAACTGGAAACATTCGTTGCGCGTAGCCATTCCTCCCTCTCGTTTTCCCCCAACAAACTTTGCATCGAGCGTGTGCGGCTGACCGTTCGCGCATTTTACTACTGAACCCCGTCGATAGTCATACCTCTCTGCGTGCTCTTCCCACGTCGTCGGTCGTTACCACTGCTACTCTCGGTCGCGTCATATCTCACCCTTTTACCCTTTACCACGATCGACAGAGCCGCCAACTATCCTTTCCACACCGAACGCAATTCACCCGATATTTTACGAGCTATTAACTTCGTGTTACCGTTTGACGAGGCGAAGGATAACCGGCTTTGCTGGCGCATATTCCGGTTATTAGTTATCACCGGACGCGTCTGACCCAATCCTACTTTTATCACTGTATGTACATCTCTTCCTCGTGTACATTCGAATAACTTCGTTTCTTCTACTGTACCTTTGTAATAATCGAAAAAAATCGATTACACACGTCCCCTTTTCCTTCTCTCAAGTGACCACAAAAGATTTCGGATTAAAGGAGCCCTACCGATGTGCCGAGAATTCCGTAAGAATGAAATTATCGAGCGTATCGAGGCCACATACTTCGCTTGCTTTTGAAAGCGAATTCTCTTATCCACTCGGGGCTATTATTGTCCGTAGCAGGTTTCTCGAAGTGCTTTGCACGCTGCTAACGTCGTGGTCTTGCCATTACCGGTTAATCTCCACTTGAAACGCGTTTCACGTGTACCAGGAAAAGGGTAGAAGGAAGGAGACCAAAGGAGAGAGGACGAGGAAGTGTGGAACGGAGGAGAAGGCGCAAGTGCCAACATCCCCGCCGCTTCGGCGAGCGCACGCCATTGCAATTACCGTTCACGTTCAAGTCCAGCAGGAAATCGAGAGCAAGGAAACGCGAACAGGAGTAACCGAACACGCTGCTCTTAGATCGTACATATAAACCCTTCCCATTTGTGGCGAATTTAAGATAAGCTTTGAGAAATAAGTGAAAATTACTCGACTACTTTGTAAACATTGCGCAAGTCAAAAACGACGCAATCAGCCGGCTATTTCTTCGTAAACGTGAGAATCGAGATGCAAGATTTCCCAGGATGTTGAAATGCCGAAAAATGTTCTTTAGTACTTCGAAATCGGCATTTTTCGTTATTTTACGCAACTATTGCAGTCTTCATGTACTACGAATATTTGTTAACCGTAAAACTAGTTATTTACGGTTAACAAAAAACCATCTGACTAATTGCAATGAATTTTTTTTCGTGCCGAATTTTTTTTTTTTACATATTTTGGTATTAATCCAAATGTTTGAAGATTGGTTATTAATAAAATCTGAATTCCGGTTACTCAGAGTACATGAGGAATCGTAGAATTTCTGTAATCGACTCGACTTCATTGACTTGTTGATTTTCTTAAACTGGCGTTTGAAAAACTTGTTGTTCGCGTCATTGCTATGGAACAACGACAGATATTTTCTTACATTCGAACGAGAATACAACTCGGCATTGCGCTCCAAACTTGTAAAGGATAAACACTTTTCCCTCGCGAATAAGAACGAGAATACACGAGAGAATAGATGCGCGCATCAACAGCAGCAAGTTGCGTAAAGAGAATCGTAGATGCAAAGCTCTTGACTGGGGCTTCCAGACCACTGCTGTTACTGTTGCCGTCCACTGCGGCTGTATGCGACAGTACCTACTGGTTTCAGAGCCCCCAAAGCACAACGTCGGGAGCTTTAACCTTCTCCTCGCTGTCCTCACTCGTCACGAGTATTTCCTACTCGTAAGACCAAAGAGAATCCAGACAAGCTACTAGGAAAAAGACGGAGACGATAGAGTCAGAAAATTTACGTCTTTTTTCTCTCCATCTCCGCGTTTTTGTAACGTACAAGTTTTCGAGCGGTCGACAAACTTGGAAAAACAGAAACAGTCTCCTTAGTTTTCTCCGTTTCCTACTTCGCTATCGGTTCTCGTTTTCTCGAGGAGTTTCAATGTGTTTTTATATTTTTTATGTTTACTACTCCGCTCTCGTGTGATCGATTTAATGGTTACCATAAGAATGCTCTGTTTTTATTTCCGGGACTATCCGATATTCATCTTTCGTCCCGATATTCTATTTTTTTTTTATTATTGTTCGGTTTTCATCTAAACCCACTTATTTTATTGGTAATCAATCGATTCGTCGAACTTCCGTCGTCGTTTTATCGATAGTTGGGGTTGCGAACGGGAAATTAAATACTCAAGAAAAAGGGGAAATTTAATGAAAAAACAAAAAAAAAAATTGTCCGCGGAAATTGGTTTGCAGCTGCTGTGCAATTTTCGCAACAGTAAACTCATACCGACTGCGTCTGGCTTCAGTGGTGTAAACTACATCGAAACAAATTAGAGAATCAGCAGAAGTTCCGGGTCTCGTTTTTTTGAATGTTTTTTTTTTTTTCCGTCGCTCCCTATCGTTGAGGCCGGAACAGGGAATGCCGGATACATTTGCTCGAATGTGTTTTGCCCCGCGAATGCACTAGTCTCTCCCTATAACCACGCGTGATTCTGCTGCGGCTCGGATTAAGGTTCTGATTAAAAATTCCGTGTATACCGGGCAGCGTATAGAGTGGAATATTTCCGGTCGACGCTTATATCCACTGCCGGTTGAGCTCTCGCTACTCTCTGCCACAGCAGCACCAGCATCCTGAGCCTCTACCCCGCACGGATTAGGCTACAGAAAATCCCTACTTGGACACGATGCGGTAGTACGTAAAAGGACCCAAAATTATGTAAACCAGTGGTGTGCGTTGCCTCCTGGATTAAAGTCTATTCATGAGAGGATTGCGAGAGGGTGATGGGGTCGCACGAGTTATATTATACGCGAAATACACGTCGGTCGTCTATGCGGTCAAAATATCGTAGAATTATTTAATCTTTTCGTCATGAAACTTTCGGGATGAAACATTTTCCTTCCTTCGATGTTTTTATGGTTATTATTATTAAGATGTTTTTAATCCTCAAGAACAGTAATTCCTCGACTGTCGACATTCATAAATTCAACGATATATTAAAAATCATTTGTTTGAAAAAAAATGTCTTGCAACGCAGTCTTCTCATGGAACGATAATTTTCATTAATTGACCGACAAGTGCGGTCAACTTTTTTTAATATGTGATAATTAAAAAAAAAAAAATCTCCCCTATGGTCGCTCCACCGAGTATGTGGAGAAGAAACATTTTTTTTTTTTTTTCGCTACAAGTTATAAAAAACCGAATCCCGTGTATATGATACGGTTACGAAAGAATGTGTGACGTTTATTTCTCGTAGACGAGAATACCGTTCAGCGCGGAGTGAAGAAAAAACGATGAAGATTTTTTTTCTCCATGCCGCGTACGTACCGTACGTAGGTTATACGTTGGTTATACGTGGAAAATGAAAATAGACGATGTCGGAGGTGAATATCTCGTCGTTGTCGTAGTCACTAATGAAATAAAAAATAAAAAAAAAAATACACAAACAAACAAAAAGTAGATGAAAACGGAAAGACAACACGATCCCGAAGTGCAGTACGCGCGATGCTCTCTCCAGGGAGAAAAAAAAGTAAGACACCAGCAGCGTCACAGCTACGTCCCGCGCATATTTGATGCAGAATCTCGCGAACCTCGCGCATTTTCCTTCCGTTCCACGTCTGCTTATGCCACGTTTACGTATTTACAGAGTCCCGTCGTCGGTCTACTCCCGTGCATTTTTCTATCTTTCAAGGCAAAACTTCCCAACGTCGAGACACACTGCCGAGCAGCAGAGCAGAGCACTCAACTACTGGGGAAAGAAACGAAAAATATACCGACGAAACGAGTTTACGAAAAGTTAAAAGAGTTTGAAGAAAAATTTCTTCCTCCGCCCTCTGTCCTATTGTTCCTTGTCTGCTCTCCCCGTCGTTGGGGAAAACGACTATTTTCTTGAGGAAAAAAAAAAAAAAAAAAAAAAAAACAAAGAAATATATTGCATCCACGTTGACGCGAAGCTTATTCCCGAAAAAAAAAAAAAAAAAAAAAATACACAATATTTCATTCTCAACTATGCCACCCAAGAATTCGCATTTACATTTCGTCACAAAGATCCGGTTTACGGAATACAATGAGTAAAGAAAAAAATTATTTTCTCGAAGATCATCCGGTACTGCGAACGGTAAAAAACGATCGCGAAGTTGCATACATCAGAAGCTTCATGTTTACCAGAAAACCCACACACACACACACACACACACACTGTAAATACAGTGTGCACACACACTGTAAATACAGTTAGGAATAGTAGTTTACAAATCGAAGAGATGAGTTTCTCCGTTGTTGGATTGGGCAGATTGGGGGGCGGGATAGCAGTAATATTGGCACTTGAATCAACGAGTGTAGCGACTAAGCGAAAGAGTACGGAGGGGTAGGGGGCGGGGATTAGATCGTTGAAAAGAGAGGTGGAAGAAGCAACGTGAGTTCAAAGAGGCTTCTGTACACCTCTCTTTCGGTAGTCGCTTTGGGGAGGGAGAGGACGAAGGAAAATCGTTTTCAAGCTCAACAAAGGAAACCTCAAACGAGAGAAGGGGTCGCGCGTACGGATATTGGAGAGATCGGGGACAGGGTGCGATGCCAGCCGGCGGGTAAACCGACACCACGAGAGAGCCATAGAGTTACCGCTTCGTCGCTTTTGATCCATGATCTTGTTAAATCGTGGTCTAGGAGTGCACGACCAGGTAACGCTACTCTTGTGGTTCTCTTGTAACCGATCTCCCACAATCCGGATTCGTATCATTCCGGACGAGACGAAAACTCGTGTCAGGACACACGTTGGTATATCAAAGCGAATGGTTGAGCCCACTTTCGGGACAGCGGAGATAGCTTTGAGTAGGTTGAAGCCTTGAACCCCGTTGATCCGTGAAGATCTTGCAATAGGAACAAAGAGAAAAAGGAAGTTTCATTCTCCAATAGGCTATAACAGACATTGGGGTTCCGGGTTAAGCTTCCGTGCGATGGTGGCTGTCGGTTAAGTACTAAAAGAAAGGGTACAAACAGAGTTGCAACCCTCCAAAAGATTTGATGATCGAATATCTTTTCTACCCGATACAAAGAGAAAATATATCTGACGAAATAGATCAAAGTTTAACCTTTAGATCAGCGTGTAATCGGGCGAACGGTGACTCGATGTTTGTGGTCCCTCTGGGTGAGCATACAAATTTGTAGGGTTGAGCAGGAAAGCGATCACGTAGGATATCAAGCAGTCAAAGGGATCAAGCGCATGCTTTGAAGGTTTGATGGATCAAAGGTAGGAAAGTGGAAAACTCACACAGCATTGACCACAGAGTATTACCGGTTGAGATTCCACCTCGTCGAACAATTATCCGTTCGGTTTCGAAAAGGAAGAAGAAGAAGAATGAAACGGATATGTCTGCGAGTTGAATAGAGAAGAAAGGATCGCATGTTGGGCTTTCAATAACGGTATGCGCCTATTCCAGATGAAAGCACGAAGCATTTCTACGAGATGGAGTTCAACAGAGATAATGTATATACGCTTCGTCAAGGTTGATACCCTATAGCGAGTTGAAACACCCAAGAAAAAAGGAAGATGAATTGGCTGTCACGCGAGAGACGAGCTTAACACTCTCGCGTGTCCTCGAATGCAATGGTTTAAGGTCAACTTCCGTAGTAGACATCGTCGGAATACGAGAAATGGATTGTGATCGATAAAGAGACGGATGCGGTGTTAAAGAAAATAGAGCAAACGTCTCTGTAAGAAAGAAAAAAGAAAAAAGAAACCCCAACAGAGAGATCATGATGGGACAGAGTAGATCTCCGTTGTTGGTTGTTCGTTCGCCCTGTGGGATAGCCGACAGTCTCCCTGGTTCTCCTTTGAGAACTCTACCTCCGCACGCTTGTAGAGGCGTTCTCCTCGGAGGTTTCAAATAAAAAGAAAAATAAATAAACGATTTCGCGAGGGGACACACCGGAGCTAACGTTACGACTGTGTACGAGTTTCTGGGTTGCTTTCTGCAAAGCAGCATCGGAGATACTACAGAGAAACCTCGTGGATCTACGGTTATTCTCGTACGAGTGAACTATACTTATCCCTTGAGAGTCGTCCAGTTAAGTCAAGAAAGTTTCTTGTCGCGATGATCGGTCTTTCGTCTTGACAGCCAATCCCTCCGTGAGGGCTTTTCCACTCACTACGTTCGCGACGATGAATGATGGATCGGTATTCGTCGCGACCTGCGAGGCCCCTTTCTCCTCACATTTCCAGTCGAACGAGAAAAAAAGGGTACCCTTTCGGCGTCGTACCTTTTCTGTACATTTTTTTTTACCGTTCACTCAACTCTTACTATCACTCAGGTCGATCCGACTTGAACTCGGTGTTTGCGTGAAATGTGAACGCGACGTCTTACACGACCGTTGATACGAATTATTTACATACACAGCGTTTCAAAATTCCGAAAAAAATCATAACCATTTTTTGACGACAGATAAAAAATTATCATAACCATTTTTTGACGACAGATAAAAAATTATCATAACCATTTTTAATTATTGTCGAGAATTAAAATATGTCATATATATGAAAGATATTCATAGAAAACAGCAAAAAGTTCGATATCTTGTGAATATCTCAGTATATACTTCATTCGCATAGGGGAGGTGTATCTTGAAAACTAATCAGCGCAAACAATGTTTTTCAAGGGTTTCTACAGTTTTGAATACCGAATACGGGGCACCATGTTATTTGGTTTGCAAATGTTGAGTCAGCGTTTGTATGCCTTTATTCACGATAGGGACCGTAATTATGGTTATTGCTTCCATGTAAAAGGGATAGAATTTCTTACACGAATCGAGGGAATATGGGGAATTGGTCAGCGGCGACACATTTATGTTACGCCAAACATTAATTTAACAGAATATAACTCACCTTCCCGAAATTGGATAGTCCACCGATGTGAGGCACTTGACCCGGTTCGTCCGCTGTGCTGCAGTCTGCCCTACCGAACCAACAGGTCAGTAACTCAATAGCGACAATCGTGTGCATTATTGGACGGCGCTGATTACATGATAGCCTCTCGATTTCTAGTATAATTTCGAAGGTGATGTTTACGCGGAGTCCGAAAGCGCGATAGTTCGATGTTATGTGCGGTACCGCGTTGCGATCGACTTCTCCTATATGGAATGATTCGCGCGGCACAGCAATAACGTTATTTACGCCGACTATTACACGTACGCCTATGATGTGCCGAAGTACGCTGTGAGTTAGCCGCAGGCACTACGGGATACTCTCTCCGGTTAAACTGGGCTTCCGTGATTACCGTGATCGTTGCGGAAGCCCTGTACCACTCCGCATGTATAATATGATTGACGTTAGTTGCGCATGATATATTCGTTACGCTAGTCACCGACGCAATTAGCCTCTCGTGCCTCTCTAACAAGTTAATTTGTCGGGTAACATCATAACACGCAAAAGGACCCCGAGTAATCGGTCTCTGCGACTAATGAATCCGGTCATTTGTACCCACGAAAAGTCATTCCAGTTGTTGCGTTATCTTTGAGGAAAAATTGCTCTATTTTGTCAGATTTGTTTTCGTATACACGCGCGTTCTTTGATTTGCTTCAATTTACTAGACTCGGAGAATACGGAAACTTCAATTATCCTTTTTTTTTATGAATTCGGTCGTCTGATTGAAGGAAGCGGCTTTGCCTGGGAATGTCGTATTCAAGGAAATTGACCCCGAAAAAGAAACCCGTTCGCGATGTCTACGAAAAATATACGCAAAGTATATGTTTCGCTTTTTTTTTTTTTTTTTTTTTTTTCGTACGGTTCTGAACCTACAGGTCTGAATCATGCCAATTTCGTTAGGCGGGTCGTCGTTTTTGCTCCGTGACTTGACGCGTAACAGCGAGTTTTTCGTTCGTGAGAAGAGAAAGAAGCGTTGGGATTTTTTCGCGTACGCGATTCTCTACGCGGTTAATTCGATAGTCGGAGTCGGGTTTATCGCGCACACCTCTCGCTGTCTTTTTCTATCGTTGATTCGACGAACGAAAATGTTGGTCTCGTCGAGATCGATCCGATAATTACGCTTCAATCGCGGCGATTCGCGGTAGTCGACGATTCCCGATTCACACGGTAACAAAACCGGACGCGTAGAACGGCGAGGGGTCGAACCCAACCACACGCGACAGATTCAAACGTCGACGTGAGGCTCGCAACAAACGGCTGCCACGATCGTTCGTCAGGAAAAGGCGATTTCGCGGGATTTTGAATTACCACTCGGATACTCACCAAGGCGTGTTGCACGTGTGTGTTAGCGTCAGATATCTCGCTCCGAGTTCGTACAGCATCCTCAGCACGGGAAGACTCGCGCCGACCGCGTGACCACCCTCCACTCCTATCAAACTCGCTAGTCTACCCTCCTTGTGCGCGTCCTCTATACCTAAAAAACAAAAATTCGATCTGATTACACTACATGACAAACACATATTTATTCGGGTCGAGCTTCTCGCGCTCGCTATATACGCGAAGAGGAGGATCTGATAAAATTTACCATGCGTTCACGAAAAGTTATTATGGGTTATGGTAATGTGGGACTGTGGTGTTTCACATGCCGAAAACTGCGAGATGATAAGAATTTTTTTCCATATATATAGAAATCTTGGTTAACACATACGAAGATTTTTTGTCGAAAAATATGGTAAAGATATTTATGATTTCGTACTTTTCAGCATAGATGCCCGATATACCCATTTTTTTGCTTTTCTTTTTCACCTAATTGGGGGCTAATTTGACTTTTTTTTATTTACAATTCTCTTATAATTTTGTTTTGTGAAAAAATGAATTCATTTTTCTACTTCAAAGAGTAACCGTGCAGAAAGTCGGAGCCGCTTTTTCCGCAATTTTGATTGGCAGTCGTTGTCGAATGGATACATATCGATTTTCGATAAAGCAGGTGAGGTAATTTGCGAATTCTCGCGATGTGTTGTAGTGTATACCGTATGTATTCAGCCTAAAGTACGAACGAAATTATGTAAATACACGCTGAGCCGTTTAAATAAGAATTGGGAACGAAATGGCAAGACGGCAAGCGCGGAAGAATGAAATATGGATATGGAATAGAAGAAAAAAAAAAAAAAGATAAAACGCGCACGACGCGCGCAGTCCCGCGTTACGTATATGTTCCATTGATGGATTTTTCTCCCGGTAGTTCTATTTCAATTCTTCACCTCTCGAAAGCATTCCCTCGCGTGCATTGCACGAATGCCGCCACTCGAGAGCGCGAGCTCTCGCACACAGTAGAGGGTGCGCTCGTTCACCGCCACCCTCCCCCATCAAACTCATCTCGCGTGCGCGATCTACGAGCAGCGCGGCGTCGAACGTTTCTCCGTCCGTCGAGTGTACTCGACAACATCGAACGAGCGGTGCGGATCGTTGCATCACTACCGGCAGCAGCACCAGCTGCAACCAGCGTGTTCAACTTGCTTCTGAATTCCAGAAACACCTCGAGAGTCCCTTTTCTCATTATGCCTCATCTCTTTTTTCTCTTTCGTTGCCGCATCCACCGCGTTTTCTCGTTGAGTCTCTTTGCCCTTTCTCTCGTACCGTTGCGGGTAAAAGAAAGAAAAAAAAAAAAAAAAAGGAGAACTTAAAAAAAAGTAAACCCTACGCGCTACGTGACCGGGCGGCAAACAAGCAGGCGGCATTTATGCTGGACGTGTCTCCGGGTGTCCGTTGATGAGAGCGAGTCGCAAATACCCCTCACCAGCAACGCGGCAAAAACTGCGCTCGTGCGTCTTTGCTAGTCGTTGCAATCAAGACTTTATTTCCCGAAGACTTCGTGATCCCGGAAATGTCGTTCGAAGATAAAACAGCAAATAAAGCAAAAAAAAAACAACAAACAAAGAGTCGTCCATCGACAAATGTGATTTTTATGAAGAAAGGAAATTCGATTGTAAAATACCGCGATCCCTCATAGATTTCAGAATAAAATCATTGATTTTCTATAATTTAGCGCAAGTAGAGAGAAAATACTGCGGAATATTGTGGGATCGATTACTTCCGTTGTCTTCCGTTATCTCGGAGAAAATCGGAGCATAAATCCCGCGATCTTCGATATACAGACTGTGCCGCGTTGGTACGCCTGTCGAATCTGTGCCATGAACGACCTCGTTACGACAGCCAGTCGAATATCGCGAAGCGCAAAATGGCCTGAATGCTTTCTGCCGTTGATGTGCCACAGACCTGATGGTCTTCTTCTATTTTCCTCTCTCTATCCCCTCGAGATAGTGAGAAAAGTGGAGAATCTCGTGATTTTCGAAAAAGCTCCACCATACGTGTGTACGATGTACGAGTGCGAGAAATGGCATATATACTGCTCGTATAGAAAGGGCGAAAAGTCCAGAACGAAATAGAGATAAGAGTACCGGGGCGTAAGAGGAGCCGATTCACCGTTTCCGCGAGAAACGAGAGTGCACTCTAAATTTTTTGAAAGAAATCCCCGCGACAAGTGGTCACGGATTGAAGAAGCCACGAGGATCCCCCGTGAACCCGTCGTAGTGTTATATATAACGTGGAGAACGCTCGCCCGTCCGGCCGCCGCCACTAATACCTCTTTGCTTGTACATCACCAGTAGCGAGAGGTGAAGGACCTCGTCTCTACTGTTCTATAGAGCTATCCGCTCTACGCCCGTTGCTCCTTTGGCTATCGTCCTGGACCTTCGCCAGAGGCGATCCTTCGAGCGACGGTAGAGATTCACCCGGTCAACGCAACGACCGGAAGACCTCGAGACCGCAAGGACCAAGCTTTGCCGACGCACGACTAGCCGGGGTGAATGAAAGAGGGAAAAAAAAAGATGTGCGATAAAATGGAAGGTAAAATTAGAGAATCGTGCTTGGCGAGAATTATAATCAATCTCCGAGATTTTTCCTACTTTTTTCGAACTTTCCCCACGTTAATTTTGATCCATAACTCCGCACGAGTAATTGGTCAAACCACAAGATATTTAACTCTGTCGCTCCAGGGGTGCAAAATGACCACATGGTAAATTGCAGTTCATTTTTTAAATATAATCGATACCAGTGGTAAATGTAGGTAATTCGTTAACCCTGTGAAGCATGTGGTCTTCGATTTATTGGAGGTAATAAGTTTCGGAAGGCGGTAGAAAAATCGAAAAGAAAAAAATGGAAGAACATTCGAAAGATTGTACCGAATCGCTCAACGTGACGTAGAAATTTGATAATGTCTATTCGTCCGATTGTACATGAAAGCTTTTCAAAGGACATTTCTACTATGCAATTTCGGGGACATAAAAAAAATAAATAAAGAATTTTACCACCGAAAAAAAAAAAAAAAAAAAAACATTGTGTATCGACGCTAAACTGTCTAACAGCAAGAGTATCAGTCGATGGACGCGTGGTCGAGTAGTTTAAATAAAATGAAACGTAGCGAAGTAAAAGTAGTGGGAGCCGAGACTAGTTAGAGTAAAAATATGCCAGTGATCGAAGAGCGTTTGGACGTTTGCCAGACAAATGGAGCGGTATAGAGAAGCGAGGGAGTAGTGGGAAGGGCATTGGAAGCAGGAATTTTATCGTTCTCGTGCTCGAAGCCTCTATACCGCGATGTTTGACCCAATATCGAGGGACGAGCCTTTCCCGTAGTTCTCTCTTTCTCATTCCCTTTCAGTCCCTCTTCCGTTCTTCTCTTTCTCTCTTCATTCTCCTCCCTCTCGTCTCTCTCGTTCGCTCGCTTCCCCGTTCTCCATTTATCGGCCCGACGGTGCTGTATTGTTCGGCACCGGAACTCGTCGTGCTTTACGACTCCAGACCGGTACTGTCCTATAGTGCATCGCTATATATACAACACGTAGGCTCGGCTGCACCGGTCAGTGGTCACAGCCGTTCGTGGTCAGCCACCAGCTCGAGTACGCCAGACGCCTCGGATATCCCGAAGATTTCAGACATCGCGCGAGTTTCTAGCGATCCATCGAAGTTTCTGCCTCCTAGAATTTCTCGTTTCCACAATTTTCCATCCCCATCACGTCATGACTCGTCGTTCCATTTATCTATCCATTACCACTGCATTTGCCGGAGCTATTATCCATTTGGGAAATGAACTTGCGTAATACTGTATAAACCGCTGATACAGAAGGTACCTAGTAAGACGAAAGTTCATACGATACTATGAGAGCGCCGTAACCACTCCGGTATCGTGGCAATGTGGCCGGTTTGCTATGTCGAGCAAAATGGGAAACTGCGAGCGAGGGACTAGTAATGGTAGCAGTTCGTGGTCAGCCTGCAGGGAGAAGCCTCTAATAGACGTACCCCGGCAATCACACGCGTTCAAGATAGCGAACATACTCGATCTACCTGAATTCACGTCGAATGCTGGGTATACCATCCGATATAGGTATCGCATTTCCGTACCACCAAAGGAATATTCCGTTTCTACGACTGTATGCAGAGATACGAGAAGCGAAATATCCCTATTTCACCGAGGCAATGGAGAAGCGGAAAGGGGTTGACGTATCACGAGTAGATATATGTAGAAAGTCTTACATACAAAATAGTATATATCGTATCGCGATCAATTGCTGGGGGAAACGCGCTCAATTTTGGTTATCGTTGACCCGGTAGAGTCGCGGGAATTCTCTATTGTTTCGCGAGAAGCCTCCTCGAGGCTTTACGACGCGGCTGTATGGGGCAAACGAGGCTCTCGTGCGAGTTTCAGAGGCGGTAGAAGAGGAACTGCCGGTGCATACAGTAGTCACAGCCGTTTGTGGTCGGACATCGGGAGGTAGCAGACACCGAGAGCTCGTGATAGATGCGACAAAGATCTCGAAGATTAAGGCCGCATTGCCGTTGTATGGTTGCGGATGCTTGTTCCGTGCACACAAGTGGTACCGGGAAACGATGCTTCGTGGGTGCAGGTGCGGGGCGAATGTACTCGGACAGGTATAACGAGACGATCGAGCAAAGTGTGAGCACACAGCCATAGAATTACGTTATCTTCTCTCGCGTATGGTTAGTACATAGGAGAGTAATACTAACTGGTAGTAGAGAAATATATATGTATATCGTATGCAGTTTCGTACGTACCGTCGGCGGTCGTTACGAGGACCATATTTTGCGGATGCTTGTTCACCAGCCGTCTAATCAGGTCGATCTGCTCGAGTGCCAGTTGAACTGAGTCCAGATGCTGCGAGGAACACGGCACGTACGCCGACCAAAACTGCGAACGAATAAAGGGGAACGAGAAAATTTTAGTATGCACCCAATGAAGATATTAAATAGAGTACATTATTTCTTATCTTAACTGTTATCTACATTCTTTTTTTCTAATACTAAACACCGATCGTTTTCCTTACCAATGGAAAACCGGGAAAACCGAAATACATATGGTATCTTATGGAGATACAAATACACAAATCACAATATTTTTCAGAGCTTTAAAATCTTTTTTTCACGTTGGTACAGAGCGATGAATAATATTAACAAAGTATGATAAAGGATGCTATTTTTTTTTTGCATAAATATCGATAAAAATTTAAAGGTTTCAAAGAATATACCGAACCCCATTTTTTTTCATGTATTATAAATGGAAAGGACAATATGTTGAGGTTCAAGGGTGTTTTAAAAATGCTACTTTGAACGATAAATTATTACCGTTCGTAATGGTAAATATGGATGGAAAAGACTTATATTTTCAGGGAACGCGAAAGTATCGTAGGCTGAAGTAGATTAATGAATTCTTAATATAGACTTTTCCAAAGAGGTCTCATTCATTTTTCATATCACGCGTCCTCCCGGTTCTCAACAGGGCATAATTTATCAGCGATAAACAATTCAAATTATAGCGTGTTTATCGCATAGCGCGACACGTGCCATGTTACGTACAAAAGGAGACCCGCCGGTTGGCTTCAAGGGAGTTTCTCTCAACTCGCACGAAAAGCCATGCTATCCCGGCCTCTGTGTCTCGCGTTACGAGGAAAAACGCACGCGTCGAGCACACGTCGTCGTTTCCTCTGTATGGCGAGAGGAGGGTGTATATGTCCCACTTTCTCTCTTTTACTCTCGCATACTCGTCCGGGCAGAGTAGCGTAGTTAACGGCACGCAAGCAAGATTTATATCCTCAACCCCCAAGCGTCCCTGATGTAGACCCCGCGGGGTCGTGACTCCCTCTTCTCTTCGAGACGGTCGCGATGAGATTTTTACAGGCTTCCACCCGTAGTTCTCTCTGTGTTTCATGACGTCGGTATGTTGCGCGACGACGAGACTTTTCGTGCGGAGAAAATGTCGTCTGGTTCGCGCGACCTCTCAGCCAAAGGCTTCGCACGTGACAGACCCTTTTTCACGCGTTACACCGATTTTTCTTCGTCTATTCCGTTCCTCGTACCGGTTATTCTTCTTCTTTTTATTTATAATTCATCGTTCGATCACACTCTCCGACTCGCACGCTGAATTTCATCGTAAGATAAACGATAAACGGTTCGTTCTCTCTGTTGTAAATAGCTCTCGTGGCTGATGACATTTCATCGTGACCCTAAAATCTCGAGGCTCTGGCTACAGCCAGATGTGGCGAATGTTTCGAGCTTCGATAAGCTCTTGAAAACGAACAAATTATCGAATTGCGAGCATTTTTGGCATCGAAAAAGCTTGAATTAAAAAAAAAAAAAATACAACCCTCAAAATTTGAACACATTAGTCGTAATAACGGAAAATGAGAAAATGATTTTCGGTACTTTTATAAGACACAAGAACTCAAATATTGCGATTATAGAAGCTGAGTCGCGGGGGAATTGATTGAAAGTGGAGTACAGGAAGTGTTCCAGATTTTCTTGTGAAACTTCGTTCAACTCTTTCTCCGGTTTCTCTCATCTCTGATCACTGTTTTCCCATCTTTTCTATACAGATTTCCCATTTCGCTGAGGCCCGAGAAAGTTTCGGCAACTGTAGCCATAAAAGACGGGAGGGGTTGGGGTGGGGGTGGGGTTACAATTCTCGTTGCGCTCACTCGTTGGCCGGGATATCGTTCGATCGAACTGGAGTTTTCCGGACTCGAGTCTCGGGACATCTTCTTTCTTTCTCTTAAATCTAAAGAAGCGCTCTCGCACTCACGAAAGAAGAGAGTACCGCGCGCGATATCTGAAACTCGCCAACACCGAATTTAATTTCGCCTTCGTGTACAATGGCGCGATGTTGGCCCGAGGTGCACTTAGCAACGACAAGTAATCGTAAATTTATCGCTGCGCTATATCTACTTATACGCCTCGAACTCGGAGACCGGTCTTCACTCTCGCATCGAACTATCGGACAGAAGTATCGAGAACGGCTAGAGTAGCGGGAAGGAATAGCGAGTAGCGACGAGATGTACTGCGAGAAATCCTTTGAGAGTTTCAGTAAACTTTACGATCGGGACATTCAATCGAAACCTCATATAATACCGGGAGAAACTCTTGTTAATCTAATAGGGAGCTCTGCTTAGAATCTTCGGAACATGGATTTGATCTCATCGCGAATGCAAACAAACTTCGAGAATAGTCGTGTGCGCGTATTAATAAATATGATTTCGTCGGTAGCGTAAAGTTCATCAAATCTCCGGTAAATGATTAATTACTGTGTTGTCTATAATTTGATATTAAATCTTTCATTGGTAATAACATCACGGAAACTTTGGTAACATTCGATGAGTTGCGCGGTTGGTTTAACTTTTCGGAGATTAGATTTACCTATTCGTCGATCTATTATTCGTAGAAACATTTTCGTATATAGTCGTCCATAACTCGATAACCGAAAGATGAGAGTTCGGTACCTTGAAGATAGTCAAACTTGCAAATTGATCTCGAGCTTTGGTAATGAATATACAGTAGTATATGGAGAGACCAGTTAGTATCGAGTTTTGGCGTCGAGAGAGACGAGGGTCCGAAGGGATGAATGAGTTGGATGAGAGATTAATCTTCCTCGGTGCCTCGAGGAATAATGAAATCTTCCTAATGGACGTCTAACTCTCAGAAGATTAAGACTCTTCTATAAGATTGGCTCTTGCGTCAGATAAAAATCAGTGTGTTACAAACGGAACGATACCGTTTGAAGATCCCTGACAGACAGGGTTCGCCCTGAGGGTGTCTGACCTTAGAAAACGTCAAGATAGTTAGACTACTGGGGAAACTTCCTTGCAATCCATAAAAGTCTACCAGTAGATATTATACAACGTTCCACACGATATCAATGTAGTTTAGACGATACACAGGGGTATTACCGACTGAGAAATTAAATATTTTTTAATAATAAATCGTGACAGTGATAAATCGAACGTACCTGCCGTTACCACAGTTACGATCGATCGGATACTTTAATATCCTTCATACAAGCTTTTCACGATAGTTAAATCATTAGGGCGTTCTCCGGGTAGATATTGATACTCCGTAAACCCGCGATGCACGAGCGTAGACGGCATCGATATTTTTCCTCATACGCTTCTACTTTTTTTTTTTTTCTCTTTTTTCTTATCTCAATGCTGTCGTTCGACGGTGTTTTCGCGCAAAGTTCAACTCAAGCTTAGCGGTCCGCCCGTTCGATCATTTTCATGCGACGAACATCGAAAAAGATTTTTCTACCCGCGTCGTCACCGGCGAACACTATCTTCGCTGCGGAGCAGTCGACGGAGGAAATCCTACGTCGTTTCTCTCCGCCTATCGGCGTGGCCTCCGGACTTTCTTTTCGAGTGCAATTTCTTCACGTCCGTCATGTCAACCTCCCGTAAGTCGTGCCACGTACTCTTTGACTACAGTGTCGACCTTTTCGAGTTCGTGTACGAACCGCGGGTTTGATGGTACTTCACTTTACGAAGTCGTGTGACATGTATATATATGCAGCTCCTCTAATGTCTCAGTGTCTACGACGTGAGTGACAGACGCGATTAACCGTGAAAATTTATCGAAACGCTCTGTTCTTTGGTTTCTGAACAATAATCTCTGCTGAGAAGCGGAAAACCGGATTCTACATCGTATTACACGTTACATAGCGTATTTGATACGCTACTCGCTTTTTCAATATTGAATACATCGATAAAATATTTTTTTTCATGAATTTCTAAAGTATTTATTAATTACCGATTATCAAAAAAAAATTTCCCAAAAAAAAAAAAAAAAATCGTCATAAATTTGATTTTTAAAAAAATTTATAATCTTATTATTTTTACTGTTTTTTTCAGACCCGTAACCAGTATATGAAGGGTGAAGGTCCGCTCTAAAAAAAAAGCGAGTTACTGCAGGTAAAACAAACTTTCTAAATCAACGTTTTCAATGTAACTCTAATGGTTTTTTTTTTTGCGCGCGCGCGTATACGTTAACAAGTTTACAAAACCCAATTTCGTTCGGTCGCAGCTTCTCTACTCCATTCGCAAATTATCTTGTATAGTAAACTGAAATAATAGTCGCGCGAGAGGGGAGAAAAGCGGAGTGTTCATGATAAAACAAACTGTAGAACAAATATCACGCGCTCGTAAACGCTTCGAGTAATTAATCCCCGGTAACAACAAAGTTTCCCCCACAGGGTCATCGGATTACCCGCTCCCGTTCGGTGCGGTTCACTCCGCTTCGCTCGCGGATATACTACTATTATATCTTCCTTCATAAATATATATATACATATATATATATATCCATCCCTACATATACGTTTTGATACGCGATGTAGTGGAACGACCGTCGGGTAGGTTAACGTCGTTCGCCCAAAGCCGTGGGCGTGTCGTTGAATTAAGTGAATTCACGAATATCGCGGGAGCTTGACGAGCTTTAATTTTGTTAATGGACTTTTCGACGAAAGCGCGACCGTTTCGGGTGGGAGTCGTCGAGTTACGCGGCACAGAAGCGGCAAGGGAGGGATGCTGATGCTTATTTTACTGACGGTGACTACTACCAACGCCTCGAAGGTCCTCGGGTTTTAGTCGGATTAAAGCGACCGTTAGATGCGGCTACGGTCGAACCCTCTGGGCCACCTGCCACGCAAATAAGGATTAATTAAGCACCCCACCCTCGACTAAGACCGTCGCTGCCTTTAATTCGATCCGCACCGAGGCTCTGGTATCGCGACTCTACTGTTTGCGACTAAAGCTGCCCTTTCTCTACTTTTGCTTCCTTGTTCTCTGTGTACTTTGCATATCCTGTTAAGTACACCCTCCACAAAAATCCCTTGTATCCGAGCAGCGAAAACGTTTGTCGCTATGTTTTCATTTGAAGACAAAAAAAGATCTTTCAAGACTTTGAATCCCTTCATCTCTTTCTCTTGTTCGGGAACTGTGTCTCTCGAACGATCAGATAAAAGCTTAACGATTTTTCTTTTTTCACTGATTTTTTTATATCGATACATCGTTTGGTAGGGTTGGCGAAATTTCAAAGGGCTCTTTTACGAAGAACTAATTTTTTCGTAGCAGTGATTCTTTCGCAGTGAATAGGAAAAGATAAGGTACATTTTTGTGAGTGATGCAAAACCGACACGGCGAAAGAAGACGTAATCGATCCTCGGCCCGAGCGGGGAAACGCGCGACGTGATTCTATCTCGGTATTCGTATGTTCGGCTCCCATCACTTTTCTATTTCCCTTCGTCCGTTTCCCCGTCGGCACTTCCGTATCATCTGTGCGCGATGGCAAAGAACGTGCTGGTGAAGAAGTTCTCAAGGATTCAAAATCCTCGAAGTGCATAGACCGGGTTTGGTATATCAGTGGGCTGCATGGAGTAGGGTGCGCCGGATGAAAGTGGAGGATAGCTGAAAAGAGTCTCGTGCGAAGTAGATCGTCCGGACGGAGAACGAAAGCGCTCCACTGGAACTGGCAGTAGCAACGAAAAGAGAAGGCGAAGCAAAATTCCGCGAGAGCCAAAAAGATAGAGAGAGAGAGAGGGAGAGAGAGAGAGAGTCTGGAAGGGGGTAAATGAAAGAGGGTTTGAGAAGAGAGAACCCAGAGACGTCGGAAGCACTCAGGGACTGGATGGATATCCGATTCGGATCCCCCGTGGGGTCCATTTCAGTCGCGGAAGCTACCGAATTTCGACTTGACTGAGGTATAGCATGCCCCACGTATATCTGTTCGCTACCTTCAATGCCCACAATCTACGGTACCTGGAGGTACAGTGAATCGTTTGCCTATCACTCCTTCGAGTATAATAAAGAGCCCGGCGAGAAGAATCGAGTTGATGACCGTTCCGTTCCCTCTGTCGCGCGGAAGTAACGAATTAAAAGCTTCTCCGGTAGAGAAAAAAAAAATAATAAACGTGAAACAGAATACCAAAAAAAAAAAAAAAAAAAAAGTAGAGATCGAAAGATAATGCCTATGCATGATGGTAAAGAAAATATAGAAGGAATAAACTCGAGCGACTTTTTAATTTCCTGCATCTTAAATTTCCGTAAAATTTCCCACTGTCACCGTCCTTCACTTTGTTCATTCGTGCGTTTTTTTTTTTTTTTTTTCTTATTTCTTTCTTTCGTTTCTGGTAAAAAGCTTCGGTGACTTCAGCGGTCTCGAAAGAAAAAAAAATTCAAAGCGTCTCCCGTCGCCAATTTATCATGCTGCAGAGGCAAAGGAGCGAAAACGAAAAGAAAAAATAAACGAGGAAAGAGAAGCGCAATGAGAATGAGGTGTTGTCGTCGTTGAAAACACCCGAACGAGATACGACGAACGAGAAGAAAAAGAAAAAGGAAATGACCGCGGCGAGAAGTCAAAGGAGAGGCAATCGCGAATGGAACGAAAAGATTCCACGGTGAAAGAATGGGAGTTCCGGTTGTCGTCTACGAGCTCAACACGTTCCACTTCTTCTGTTTTATTCCTCATTCCTTTTTTTTTTCATCCCTTTCGATATATCTATATTGTGTTCCTGTTTATATCTTCGGCTCGAAGAAAGATTCCTATACGTGACGCTCAATTTTACGCGAAGTGCCTCGTTATTTTCCTCATACCTTAAGCTCCGTCAGCTCTTCACATCGTCACTCTGAGTTTATCTTGCTTTGGACGTTTTCCTACGGAAGCATCATTGTTTTAGCTACGAAGGACGAGATAAAGAGGTATAGATAGAGAAGGAGAGTCGGAAGTCGCGGAACGAAACTCGACCCGATAATTAACGAAGCTAAAGCTCCATGGTGGGAAACCCTCTCTAACCCGGCAGTCACCTCGAAACTTTCGTGTGTTCTTGCTTCTCGCCTCTCCTCGACGAAAGAGATTCCGCTCTGCCTCCGTTAAGTACAGTGTTCGACGAACTTTATCGAGCGAAGAGAAATAGAGACGAGATAGGTAACAAAAAAGAAAAAAAAAAAATTAAGAAAAAACAAGGAAGAGAAATCCAGTCGATTCTGCGCTCTGATTCTTTCGCGCTGTCTTAAAGATCGATGGTAGAGTCGCGGAGTTCAAATTTATCGCGGCCTCTTGACCTCCCAGACGTTTCTCACTGGTTAAATGATTGATCCTTTATTATTCAATGGTGATCTCCTTACCTGAGCAGCGACCATCCCTTCCTTAAGTCGACGAAGATCCGTGTGGGTCCAGGCGCTCCGAGACCACGGATGGGTCTCCCTGAGATCGTCAAACCTGAAGTCCCGCAACTGATTCTTCAGGAACTTTCGTATGTTCCACGGTAGATCGTTGTGTCTGAAACGAACAAAAAAGAAACAATTGAAAAAAAATTTTTAAAAATGATTAAAGTCCGTTGCAATTATGGGCAGAAATTAGATGTAATAAACCTCATTATATACCGAGGGGAAGAAAGTAAGAAAGAATTAAACGAGCGTAGGATTCATTTTATTCATCAGTCAAGAGACGAGACCTGTACGGCAGCTGCCAGTTTACCGTTACGTCTTATTACTCTCGTTCTACGAAAGAAATACCTAACAGGAAGCGAAGAAAAAATATATATATAAATAAAGATCCGGAAATTTAAAACCCTATTTCAATTCCCAAGAGGATGAAACCCTTAAACCGTCGACTCTTCGTAGCGTGACGCTCGGCTCCGGTTAAATTATCCTCGTAAAAATTACAAGTTTGTCGCTCTTGCGGCCGGATTGCGGCGGGATTCTCCGGGGGGTGGGTTAACCCTTGGAACTACGCTTCCTTCCTGCATACATTTAACGTCACACATACCCGTAGCGAAGTTCTCGTGACACTGTACCAGAGACAGCCTGGCATAACAGGCCACCACTACGACGATAAAGGAGCAACGAAAATTTAGAACCCGTACGGGGGTTCCTACGTGAGATGCGCACATACACATTACATCTGCACGTGTACACATGCGAATGCACTTGGTTGTTACAGCTGCAAGGCTCGCTATCCGCGTCTATCTGCACGTCGAGATCTACGTGTATTTTCTCGGTTGGTAAGGGAGGGTTAGAATTTCACGAAAGCGGAACTTCCCAAGAATGGAAAGGGAACGTGAGACAAGGGAGACAAGGGAGGAAAAGGTCGAAGCTCTCGGAGTAGGGTAGAAGTTTTCCTTGCTCTCTTACCGCGCGATATTCTACTCCTGGAAAATGAAAAAAAAAAAAGAAAAAGAACCTCTGGTGGCATCGCGTATACACTATGTGGAACGTGCACTTCCCTCGGGCACCAACCCACCCTTTACCTACTTTTTCTTCTTCTTTTTTTCTTTTCTTCTTCTATATTCTCTCTATCCTGCCACTTCTCAACACTCAAGAAACATCCGCGACGTAGTGAGCGTCTAGCTAGGTAGGCAAATGTTCGCCGACTGTTGCCACACGACGTTCGAAGGATTTTTAGCACACATGCCCTACCGAAGGCAGTTTTGCTCTGTGGCAGTGCAGAAAGAACGGGAAGTGCGGAGTGCAGAGGAGGGTCTGCATTTTCGAGAAGCTTCGAGTCCGCGGTGCGCGACGGCTCGGAAGAAAAGTTTGTCAGGTTTGCAGTAAGCGAGACCGCAGGTTGTGTGTTGGTTACTTCGTCGGCGGTATGGCGCTCCACAGGAGTGGTTAGCGAAGAAGTTGCGTGAAGAGGGTCTGGCTGTGTCGAGCGAGTTAACGGTGTACGTACACCGGGTGGTCTACTCTCCTGCCGCTACTGATGCGTACTTACGAGGCAGAAACAAACGGGATGGGAGAGACTGAACGTTGTACCTTGGGTTGTACACGTTTCTTGTTGTTACACTCGAAGTATGAGAGATGAAGAAGTATGTACAACGAGCGGTACATGTATGTTGTATGGCGAGAAAAGCGTGAGAAGTTTGAGAGGCGAGTGTACCCTCGAGACATCACGAACACGAAGCTTTTGCCGTGGACCTCTCGCCCCCTGCCTTCCCACGGGAATGTAGGTACTGTTCTCGAAGGCAAAACAGTTTTGAAAAGAATTCATATTTCGTGGAAACGTATCTAACGATATTTAGCCACTGGACTCTCGTTGTATATTTTAATGAAGCAATTACCCAAAATATTGTTGTTGCGTATCCAGCGATCATATTGAGGAGAATAGCGCGTTAAGTGCTTTACACCGAAAACTAACGACGTGGAATAGAAAATTACGATGGAGAATTTTATTTTTTGTCGCGTCTCATTTGGGGCCAATATGGGGAATCGCGCGATTCGGGGTAATAGTCGCGTCGAAGTTTCTTCAAAATAATCCATTGTTTAGCTCGTTTTTTTTTTAAATTTTATTGTGCATCTTAAAGTGTATGATCCTTTAATTTCAAAAAAAAAAAAAAAAAATAAAACGAATTGTTTTTCATGAAGAAGTCATCGCGATCGCACTTACCGCAAGTGTCGCCACTGATATCCCCAAATTAGATCGATAGGACATTTTTTCTCTGCGTGTAAATTGGTCAAACATTCATTGTTTCGTCTCGAAAGTATGGTAAACTAAGAGACTTTCGGTACTTTCAGTACAGATTACGATTTACTTCAATATATTTTTTAAATTACTTTCGCCAACGCGGAAATATCAGTTACGGAAAAATAATAATAATTGTTTTATTTGCATGAAAATTAGGAGATTTACGAATTAATTGTCGAAAATTCGCGATATAAAGATAATGTACCAAATTACATTGCGGTTCATTGTTCCGTGAATATATTACATGACACCAAACCTCGAGATTGGTGGAACATATTCAGTGGTAATGCTTGTCGGTCCCAATTCGCATAATAGTCGAATGAAGCTGTACACACGGCTCCAAATGTCAACGTCCAACTTCTCTTCGACCTCTCGTAACAACTTGCACTCGGGGGGTTGTTCCCCGTTCTCATTCTGGTCGTTTTGCTCGGTGGTCGGTTTTCTTGCGTGTACGATAACTAGACTACTACCTACCTATCTAACCTATCTTACTACCTATCGTACAACGAGCTCGTGAAGAGCTCTTCTGCATGCTGATGCGGTTTTGTCATAGCAGTTCTCTCGCACAAGTGTATATGAGATAGAGTCACCTCTCCCTTCTCCTCTTCTCTCTCCCTCGGCGTATTAATGAATTCGCGTTTGGAATCGCGTGACAAACTTCTTGAACTACTGTCACGAAGAGCCACGCGACAACGCTGTTTTGTCCCTTTTTCGCGAAAGAGTTTCAACGAATCTTCTACCGACCATTACACATAAAGTGACTGTGAACTCACTGTTCGTAATTTAAATTGTATCCGGAAAAACGAATCAGTCGTCGGTGGTGTACGAGTCGCTTTGATTATTTCTACTCTCGCATATTCGTAATTCGCGATAGTTAAACGCGATGTATTCGGTGTCTGGACGGTCGCAACTGTTCTCAGCTTATTCTCACTTTTAAATGTATTTTCCGGATTTCGCTTTAGTATATCTGTATATATATATTCACTCGACTCGCCAAGCATCAAGCATCAGCCGCACGGGTTTCTCCAGCTTTCTGATTAACCATAAACGAGATGGAGAGACGCGCGAAGCGAGTGTATAGCGGCTATATATTTTATACTCTTTCCACGCAGTAGCGGGCGGCTATTTCGTTTAGACAGACTACGATACGCCATCAACAACGCGAGGTGTTCCCCAAACTATACTATCAAAACTGAGTCTCGCTCTCTACAGATCTTTCACTCACTCTGCACAGTCGATACGAGGATTAATTTTGCTCTGTTTTACTCCATAGACAGCGGTAATATAGAAAGGTTTGTTAAATACATATATATTCATACCGAGCGTAGAACTAGTTTACGTACAGAGTTTCACAGTTTCGTTAATAAATTTCCCGCCTCTCGTTCATTTGGCTTACAACCACCACTACCGAAGCAGAGCTGAAACTCCATGTCCAGTGAATACTGAATGAATTAACGAATACAATATTTCATTATGTATACGTCGAAAATTCATTCCATTCGTTGGGCAGACGTAGAGCCGATAGAACAAACGCGACGCATTCAAACGTCATAAGCAATCCCAGCTTATCCCGCATTGTCAACGGATAGAGAATCATAGTTTTTTAACGAATCAAAATCAAATCCCGATACGCAAACGAGAAATTGTCGCCACGATCTCTCTCTATCTCTCTCTCTTTCTCTCGTTATTTCGCGTTGACGTTTTTTAATTGAGACAAATCTATGGGTATTATATTAGGGACGATGACGCCTTTAGGGAATAATAACGAAAAAATAAAGCATAACGAAAATTTTGCAAAAAAAACCCTCCAACGGAAAAGTTGTTAATCTGCAAAAAGTTTAAAATCATTTTACGGATTAGGGAAAAGTCTCCGTCGCAGTGAGAGAACGCGAATAAAAGAATTCAACAGCCGTTTCCGGGATTGCATCAGCGACTTTTCCATAATCTGTAAGATTATTTTCAACTTTTTCCAGATTAACCACTTTTTAGTCGGAGATTTTTTGCAAAATTTTCATTTTAATTTTTCTAGTAATTGAACATTTTTCTAATCTGTAAGATTATTTTTAACTTTTTGCAGATTAACCACTTTCTAGTCGGAGGTTTTTTGTTAAATTTTCATTTGTTGTTTTAATTTTTTAGTTTTTATAGTGATTGAAAATTTGCCTTTCGTTGTTGTGATATTTTGTTAATCCTTCGTAAATGTTAAGCCGAAAAGATAGTAAATTTATCTAAAGATCAATTCATCTATCTAAATATTCTACTCCCTTTTTACCAAAAAACCGTCTTTATTCCAACAATAGACGAAGTTCTTTCGACAAAATCCTTCTCATAGACTTAGGATAGCATACGTATGCAATTTCGTTTACTGGTGGCGTCAGTGAGTCTTCGTAATGGTTCTCGTCGAAATCCTCTTACACGGGTCGTCGCTCGATTCCTCTCTTGTTCCCGATGTCCGGTACGACGGATTCTTCGTTTCGCGTCGTAGTCGAGTACTATCTATCTGGCTTTCGACCTCTCGGCTAACATCGAAAGCCTCCGTGGGTCTGACAAAGTCGAGGTCAGCACGCTTACAGAGGGGTCGCTGAGCTTACCAACGGAGAGCGAAGCACATTCAGAGTCGTTCGTTGTCGTCGTCGTAACGGAGAGTAAGATAACGGGTACTCTCGTTGGTCGTCTTGCAGTCTCGATACACAATGCAAGATTTTCCGTGAAGCCCCCGCGAGTAAAGCGAATAGCAGTGTTTCAATGTAGAGCATTTGGTACGAAACGCATATATACGGAGTACGGAGGCTTTGTCGCCTCGTAACGCGCGGGGGTATATGCACCTAATGTGTGCACGCGGTTGCCCGAAGCTGCGGCTGCGGCTGCGACTACTGCCAAATGCCTCGCTGTTCTATTGTTCACGATACCTACAAGGGTACGGGAGGTATATATGGAAGGTATTATCACCGTAGGCTTTCTCGCGAAATCTGCGGTCAAAATTACTATGTTGCCGGTTCTAATGTAACGAGAAAATGTTGCCAGACGATATTAACAATTCTATTTCGTTAATGGCGACGAAATATAATTAAATTACACGGCATTGTTACGCCCGATAATTGTTAAGGAATGCCTATGTTGAAGAATATTTCGAAAAATTAAGAAGATTCGAGAAAATGGCCAAAAAAAGACAGTAAAAGGGTTGAACTTTAACATCTACTTAACGCTAAAATCCTTTCGTTCGCTATTCGGGATTTTTCATTTTCGCTTCTACTCAGCCTACTTGAATCTTCAAACCATTGCTTTTTTCTTCGTTAGTAATCCATCTTTCCGTGTACCCTTTACCTATCTCAACATCCGTTATTTGTATTACACTTTTTATGCGTCTCGACTCCGGCGAATGGTTACTTTGATGGCCACTCGAACAAGCAGCTTTCATCGGTTTCTCACTTAATCCGCACCCGCTTTTAGTTCCCCTCAACTCTCAACCTTAATACCGGGCTTTTATATTTTACTCTCTTTTCTTTTTTTTCGTCTCAAACGATCCTGAAACGTTGCCACGAAATGTTCCACTCCCGTGCCATTAACGGATGTGAGAAATGATCCAATTACTTCCGTAAATTGTTGTAATAATTAATAAGAAAACGGGACTTAGGAAAGAAAATTTTATACATTCCTCATGAATTTTATGCCGAACGGAAGAGGGAATACTCGTAGACAACGCCGGAATGAGAAAAGTCGCGGATGGAGAGTATTCGTCGTACGCGATGCGGAAACTTCGAAAGGGGTAACGAGAGAGAGAGATGAAGGAGGGTGGAGAGGGAATGGAGACGAGGGGGTTAATTGGCAAAGCGCGATAAGGTGGCTGGCCGCGCGATATGCATATGAATGGAATATTCCGTTTGCTAGGCGCGCGCCCAACCCAAGTTCCCTCTCTCATACTGTACGTACCAAAGCCGTCACACGAAATGCAAATGCGACTTCCGGTGCGCGGGACCGTTGGGTGTTCGTGTACTACCCCACCGGTTCTACCGTTTTCCCTTTCTCTCGTTCCGTGCGTTGGCCTCTTTGCCCCAACGAAACGGACCGAGGTATTCGGGCCTATCGTCGGCCCATTTCGCCGCCCGAAAATCATATTTGGTCAACATGAGATATTACCGAGGGATTTAAGTGCCCAACCGAGCGGTTATGGTATCCCCCGCTATTCCGCACACCGAAATGGTTGCGGAAATTTTATTATTAAAATAGAGGTAATTTATGTCGTGACATAACGACGTTAGATAAGATGAATAATGTAGAAGCCGATTAACCGAAGAAAAATGTCGGCTGCGTGCAATTGGCATCCGGTACCAATTCAAATTTTTCAAAAAGTAATTTTTCTTCAAACGCGAGAACAACACACGAAAATCAATTTATCATCGCGATAAGACATCCGCGACTTATATTTCTTTATCAATTCCGCAATAGATTATCGACCCGGTCTCGAGCGTCGAATAACAAGTTTCTTCTTTCATCGTGAAATAAGTTTTTTTCTTTTATATCATGTTTCACAAATTCCAACAATCGTTGCCGTCTGTGCTCTTTGGCCGCGTAGTGAAAATTGAAGAAAATTCTCGAGAATAAAGTTTCTTGCATCGCGTAGCGCGAGTGAATTCTTCGATTCTTCGTCTTTGGATATATCCAGGTCGTAAGAAGGGAAGCCCGGGGAATCGAATTATACTCGGTGGAGCTACGGAGTGGAGCGAGAGTTAGAGGAGATGTAGCAGAAGCTTCGGGAACGTGGGAGGCATTAACCAGCGCAGGAAGTTTCTATCTCGTCGACGTCGTTGGTAGCATTGCTGTGGCTGTGAGCCGAGAGTCAGACGAGTTCTCGCTCTCCCTCTCTCAACAGCTAGAGAAGGGATCGAAGGTACGAAAGCAGCGGAAGTCGGTAACATTAAATTAAGCTCCCTATAGCTAGTCGGGCAGCCAGAACTGTGTATATATACCAAAAGCTCTACCGTTTACTCGGTCAGTCATTCCCGTCCGCGCGCGACCGTCGCTCCAATTCCATTCGTCCTCATCCGCTTCTACTGGCTCATCGAGGTGGCAGTTGGAAATTATTCCGTTGCTCGGCTACTACTTACCGCTTTGACTGATGCCAAAGCTCGGAATTACGTAGGTATACATGTGGGGTGAAGCTTTGAGGAAACGGGCTACGATAATGTCAAGGCGAATGTACAGAAAGACACGAGACCAGTCGGTAATACGAAGATGTGAATGACGCGAGATAGCTGATAGTATTAGAAGCGCTGAGAGTATCAATGTGTTCGTAACTTCAGAGAGATGACCAAAGAGCACTAGACGGAGGAAACGTTGACTATTAATTAGTTTTAATCATACATTTTGATTAGCATACATTAAAACGCATAAAACTGCTCCTTTTCGCTCGGGTGTTACAAGTTCTTTACGATATTGGCTGCGGATACGATATTATGATAAGTAGATGACGAAATAACTTCGACGAAAGAACAGTAACGTTTGGTAGCATTGGATGTTAATCTAACGGTAATCTAGATTGCGAAAAGCCCTTTCTGTACTTTCCATGGACTCGTCGCGATTATACTGATCCAAATCTTCATCCGATATAGGTTAAGTATTAAGGGAAGATATAGAACATTCGCAGTAGCGCGTTTCCCGCAGGATCAAGATCGGATCAGTCGTTGCTGCTGGGGGATAGAATTGCTCGAAGTGTTTGACCAGTACCGCACTAGCGTCCGTGGATGAGTAGTCTGGAGACCGAAGCGAGTGAGGTCGGTCTGACCGCGAACATCCCTATCCACTTGCAAACGCTCCCGTATCTACCTCTCAACCACAGCCAGCTGCCCGCCACTCATCTGTCGTTAATTAAAAGCTATACAAAGGAGCTAATTCCGCGGTAATGCATGTACAATTTCGTGGAATATTGATTTAACGCTCTTGCCAGTGTATTACCAGCAGAAATTCAATCGAAACCTTTTCACAGATTTGTATGGATCGCTCCCATAACAGAGGTATGATAAAGATAATGATGCAAATTAAATTTCCACGCCGCTTTTGGTTTTAACTTCGTTAATTAAGGCCCTTTATGAGTAAAGTACTTAATCAATTTTGCCAATGAAATTATAGGGACGACTTTTGTTGTTCTTGAAAAGAAATCCAATTTATGATTTTTATTTATGTTGGATGTAAACAATGTTAGGTAATTTTGTGGTTCCTTGGATTATGAGAATTTGTATTGTCGGTAGAGGTAATCTTATCTGCGTTTCCATTAAAGCGAAACATACGGATTTGACAATTCTCGTATTTCATCCCTACGGCGACACATAGCATTGACTATGGTATGCAACTTCTGAGTTCCTGACCTCAGTCTCCTATTCGTAGTCGGGTGACGTTTGTAACCTCAAATCCTTGATAACGAAGGTGTCTCTTGTTACACGAAGTGTCCAAACGTCTTGGTCTTGTTGCCCAAAGGTGCGACTATACTCGGGTTAATGCTAAAACTTACGCTCGGTCATAGGTCGCAGTATATCAACTGGAGGGTCTCTGTGACATAAGCTTTGCCCGCCTCTTCAAACATACCCTCGGGACTCAAATTTGCTTTTTAAATTCGAACCCTCCATTGATCCTTCATTGAAAAACGTCACACGACACCGCCCCGAATGGAAAAAACACAGGGGATTTTCCAGTGATTTGACTCGCGAAATAAAAGAGAATGCAAAGCTTCCCTTTTTTTTCTATTAAAAAAAAAATCTCTATCACAGAAACCTCGTATTATTTCGATAGAATTTACCTCTGCAATACACGAAAACCGAGATTCCGCGAAAGGCAAATACGAACAGACAAAACGCCGATCCTGTACGCAACTATGACGAAAAGCCAACACGCTGCGAGGGTTGAAATATAAACTTCGACACCGAGTTGAGCATATAGATCCTTTCGTTTACCATCCGGAATTTTTCTTTCTCATTTTCACTCCTCGAAGCTCCTTTCTTCGCTTTGCCTTATCCATTTTTCGCAATCCATCTTTTTCGATGCGCCTTTACTATTTCTTGGTTGGTATTGTATTCATTATTCGTTTTTTATTTATCTTTTTTATACATCTCGTCTCAACGAATGTTCTACTTTACTCGGTACTCGAGAGCCGAGCCACTTTCGCCAGTTTTCTCTTTCTTAATCTGTAAACGTTTTTTATTTTCTCCCTTTTCCACCACCACCCCCTTCATCTCTCCTTCGACTTAATACCTTTCCTTCTTTTATTTTATTCTCTTTTTTTCTCTAACCGATCTCGTGCTGTCGCGATGCTTTCAACATCTCCGGCTCTTTCCTCTATTAACTGACGCGGAGGCAGTTATGCTGGTCGAGAGAGTCGTTGCTGCTCCAGCTGCCTCCAATGGACAGCCTATTAAATTGCTATTTTCGAAGGGTGAAAACACGGAACGAGAAAGAGAAGACTAGGAAAGGAAAATCTTGAAGACCAAGACGACGCTGTTAAACGAGAGACTTGTTGCACCCCTACTCCCGACGTTCATCTCGTACAAGATAATGACGAAACGATGAAACTCCGGTTTAAACGCTCGCGTTATAGTTACATTATATGTCTTATTCCACGTTAAGTAGCATTTTTAAAAATTAGTTCGAATGTCGGTAAAATTGAAAAAAAAAAAAAAAAAAAACAGTTGGGACATTATATTTAAGTCATTTTATGGCATTTTGTAAAACGAAATCTACATCGATCGCTTAGAACCACAATGACGTATTTCACATAACTTAACGCGTAAAAACACGTGGCATACGCTTTTTTATTTCTTAGTGTTTCTTAGTGGGCGTGTAACTTTGGTTTCGCAAAACAAAACAACATTTTAAGATATTTTTTCAAGGTATTTTTTTGTCCCATTTTAAGGTTGTCGATTAACCTCAAAATTTCAGAGAACTTCTCTATTCTATGTAGAAATTTATAGATTCTATGTATAAAACCATTTGCATGATGGAGAGTCGACCGTCAACCTGATGTAGAATATCCCATATACACCGCAAACTATATATAGATAGCTTCGCGAGTAATTAATTCTCGTAGCTTCGTGGTCACCTGTTTCCGATTATTTGGTACGTCATTTACGTAGAAAAAAAATTACAGTAACAATTTATGGCAGACATCGGATGGTCATTTTTTGAAAATTTATCTAGTGATGGACTTTGATTGGCACTAAAATCGTTGATAAAATATCCCTTGCAGCGCAGGAATTCAGCACTGGAATTTAGACAGCGGGAGTCGATGCATTCAAATCAATTCAAATAGAAAAAAAAACCCTACAGCGCGAGAACGCAGACACTAAACTTTTAAAATATCTGAAACTTCCCATCAAATTTCGCGCATCGCGTGTTTCTGTTGGCTTCTGCTGTTCGAATACTGTTCGTGGTGCATATTTTCGAACGTACGAAATTCTATACGCACCACACTGCGGATGAAATAACTTGTCCGCAACGCGCTATTTGCAGCTGGCAGTCGCTATCGTTCGATTTCCAAAATACCTTTTCTCTGATAAAAAAAAAAAAAAAAAACAAAACTTCTAAATAATATTGATTTTTAACTCTCGTTCTTCGATGTATCGTATTTACCAAATATCAGTAAGTCTCTGTTTAAGACTGCATTCCCTTTAATGGAAATGTATATTTCCGTATATATGTTTATCATGAATCGAATGAAAACACGAGCTGAATAATCGTCTCTCGACATTGGCGTTATTAGTGCCGGGTATATGCTTTTCCGAATGATACGCTTTCTTCATATTCGACACTGTCGACCGGGAGTGGTGGGTTTCCGCGAAGACGAGAAATTTAATGTCACAGCGACGGGGTTCCAACAGAGATTTGCTTTTGAGACGGAAACCTGTCGGGAAGAGGAAAGGTATGGAATCCTCTCCTTCGCCGTCTTGCCGTTTCATCGTCAGAACACGCCTCGCGTCGAAAAGCTCTACCGCACCGCCGTTCCCGTGTACCACCCGTCGAATTCCTACTGCCTGGTGCTTCACCGTTATTCGCCTTCGCAGAGGAAAACCCGCGAGGGTTGGTATGAGGGTTGCTTTCGCGTCACGAGAGTGAGAGACCCCCGCGCGAAGAAAACCGCGGAAAGGCATTACGTCTCGAGCGCGCGGCCCGTAGGAAGCTTTCGAGTCTTTCATACCGAGAGTATATACCCCGCTACTTTGGTCGTGGTTGTCGTCTGTACGTCTTCCGGTTAATCTCGCGAACGTGTCACGAGAGCTCCCCAAGTGACTCTGACTTGCGAGCAAAGTCTCGTTCTTATTGCACAACTGAATACGACTGGACCCCCGACGGTTAACTAAACGAAATAGCACGCTAACTCTCCCCCTCTCCTTCTCCACGACTCGCTCTACCTAATTAAATATTTCCGGTGCGATAATAAATTCCGCAAAAAACGAGACGAGGGATGCAAGGAGGTTCCGCGTAATTACCGGTTTACTGTGAAAACCGCTGAAAGAAACTCGGTACCGGGAGGGATAAAAGATGATTTAAATGTTTGTACTATGAAAATATAAAGTACGAACCGTAGAAAAGAAATACGAGATGCGAGATTAAGCGGTTTGCCAAGATTTTTTAATTGAAAGAGCACGCTGACTTGGTTACTTCTATGATAACATCAAAGATATAAAATATTCCGGACATATCTCAAAGACAAACGTTTATTTGCCAAAAAAAAAAAAAATTTAATTTCAAAAATCAATATACTACAGTACGATGCACTTTATTTGCTATAAATCCTCTCACAGGCATTCCAAATACCTTTTACCATTTTTTTTTAACCTGATTGGCACCCGTGACGTTCTGTCCCATTATTTATCCGAAAACTCCAAACGATTGCGCAAAATATAACGTAAATTGCAATAAACTTCGTTAAGCCAAATTTTTACAGTCGGTAAAAGTGTTAGTGTTCGATGTCAGCAGGACACACGAGAAATCGCGAAAAGCACAGTTGGGATGAGTGCCAGAGATAGAGCAACGGTACAACAAGGAATACCGTATACAGAGTTTGGAATACATAGAGAGAGGAGTAGAGAAAACGAGAAACGAGTCAGACAGTTACCCAACGCCCCGCGGCAAATATTTTCTCGAAATTGCTTGTCCCTCGAGGCGACACGGGGGAACACGGGGTGAATATTTGATTCAAACACTGGGGAGAGAGGAAAGATGTAGTGGAAGGTGGAGGTGAAAGCCACAGAGTGGGTTCTGGCGAAGGCGAGAAATTTCGGTTGGGAACCACGAATGCATAGACTGACTTCGTCGGTCTTTCTTGTCGTCGTGGCGGGTCGGTTTTAAGCGCAAACTTCGCAGAAACGTGTCTTCAATTACTATCCAGCGAAATCAGATATTTATTTTCTATTATCGTTGATCGATTCCAACATTGATAAGACGCTATAGAATGGGTTTTTTTTATATTAGCTATTCCTTTCATTGACTCGGATCGATCGATCGAAATTGGTACATCGATAGACATTTCTCCGACTACTCGAAGGTGAAACGAAAAGAAGGGCTACGGGTTCGGGAACAATTTTTCGCGAATACGAGGCTCGCCCGAGGGATTTCCGATGATTCTCGATTCGTGAGAGTCCTTGAGTCGAGAAGTACATAGAGCTTTTGGAAACCCAGGCGAGAGTATAGGGTCGCTGGACGAATGGACCGGGTGGACGAGCGGAGGGTGAAGAAAGGATGCAATTTACCGCTACAAAGGACGAATCTCACTCTCTCATACGCCCCCGTTTCTACCTGATCCGGTAACCTATTTGGCCAGACATCGATACATACGAACGCCGCGGGGAAACGGTAGCAACGGAGACCTGGCGGCAGTGAACCATTGTAGGCTCCTCCCTTTTAGCACACACTAGGTATTCTCCTCTTCTCTGTTAGAATGGTGGGACATAGCCAGTACGAGGGACTTTACGCGATGTGCACAGGGACAGGGAGTCCAAGAGGAGATCTGCAGCTCGTATACGAGTCGTAGTAGTACTTGACACGGATGTATATACCCCCCGTATAAAGGCATTATATCTGTGTAAGTGTATATCTATCGCAGCAGTGGCTAAAATACACGGATACTCGGAAAAACATTTTTCCTCGAGAGACCAGAGAACCGGAAATTCGTTGACGTTCCACCGTCGACTCGGCGTAAAACTGGTGTGAGGCAACAAAGATCGACCTTTTCAAACTTCATTTTTTTTTCCTCTATTCTTTTTTTTCCCTTTCGTTCTCGCCTCGGGGGCTTCGCGTTACGTTCAACGTGACATAAAATAAGTAGAGTAGAAACTCGGACAAGTTATGAACTAAACTCGCGAACAGAAACCTAATACGTTCTCTAGTTGTTGACTCACTGACCCAATAAACACGGTTCTTATATTAGATTCTTTGAAAGAAGCGGCACGCTGTAAGCAAGTCGTACGGCAATGCAGTCCACTAACGAACACAAAGTAACAGTGACGTTGCCGCTTTGCTACAATTTTCTAGACCGCGATGTAACTGTTATTTAACAAGGGTGTTACCGAACAGTTACGTTGCTGCGTAATGTAATGTAATCTTACAATGCAATGAATCCTATCGTCACTTCTTTCCTAAAATGAGGAATCCGTCATAGGTTTTTAACGTGTCTGACTAATACAGCCGTTTCTACTAGCATCTCGAGTCTATACGCGGTTTGCGACCACTTGTATTGTCCCCGAGTTTCATCCCTAATTTCATCGCAATCGTAAACTGAAACCAATGATGAATCAGTTAACTAGGTCACCCTTAAAATTTTGATGTTTTTTCACTACATAATTTCTTATTCCTTTTTAGAACTCGAAGCTATAGCAAATAAAAAAATTCGCCTTACACACCAAAAAAAAAAAATGTATCTACGGCAGTACACTCCATTTCTGCGTTACGATTTCTTATTATCATACCCAATATTTTCAGCGATTTTGCATATGCCTTTTATACGAGGGTTACTCGTCGAAGAGGGGTGACCACTCGGGTGCTGGTACACCTCCGGGCTATACGACGGGCTGTAAGCTCCACAAAGGGCTTTCAGCTTGTTCGACGTCCCGCGACAGGTTTCCAGATCCTTATAAACGTATATCCCTTCCTACCGTGTGTTATCCCGAACCCAAACGGCTATTTTATTGGCAATATTTTTTTGCTTTGCCCACAAGTTACTCGAGTATATATTCCACGGCGACAGAACCTTAAACGAAACTTTTTCTTCGTCTCTCCGCCTTTAGCCGACAGACGATGCGTGTTGCTTGGGGTGATTTTTTTTTTTGGTTATTTTTACTTTCTTCGTTCATAGGTAACTTATATAGCGAAATGAAAATAAAAAAAATAAGTCTTTTGTTGATTTTTCTTTACGTTTTGCCGTCGATAGCTTCAATGGATGAGAAATGGCCACGAAGTTTCGAAAGCATCAGTATAGCTTCGCGATCGATTCGGAAAGTCACGATTTATTTCCCCCTTTAATTGACGCCAATTGTTTCGCGCAGTCGCCAAAGTTCCAGAGTTTCCGTCTATGTGTATAACTTGTATCGATAGAATTTTTTTTTTTTTTACTTACCCATCTATCAGTGGAACGTCTTGGAGTATTCTGCGGGCAGCGGCTAGCCGATCGCCAGCGTGTGCGGCCAGCAAAATCCTCGTCAATAACTGACCCAGCACCATTACGCCCATCACCATCCTCATCCTCCTCCGCGCTGGGCCCGCAGCTTATTCTCGCCGATAATGTCCTCATGCCATCACCCGATGACCCACCCTCTCGCCTCGCACATCCACTGCCTCCCGCGAGAGAATCCCTTCGCACTCTCACCTCTTTTTTTTTTTTATTTCACCGTTTTCTATTACATTCCTTAATTCAATTAAATCACCAGTTGTTTCACCAGTTTCCACACTAATTTTGTCCCTCGTTACTCGAGTCACTCGTCCGCAGTCGGGAATCTCGCAGATTCGATTCGATTCGAATGAAAGTTTCTCTTAAACAGCCCTACAATTCACTAACCTCGATAACCTTTTCTACTGGTTACTTCTACGATCAAAACGCGTTCATCCTGTTCTCCGAATGATTACTTTTTATCCTCACGAAGAGAAAACTCGTGGAACTTGATTTTTCTCGTCCGTTGCATTATCTTGATTGCACAAACGGACTCGTCGATATGAGGTCGTTGAACGATGAACGTTGCGGGGTCAGCTTTCAGCCGTTCCTTCCTGCTTCTGCTGTCGATGTTCTCTGGGTTCGGGAGCCGTTTTCGTCGAGGGTAATAGACAGTTAAGGTCGAGTATCGTGGGACATCGATAGCCCTTAATTCAACGCCTCCGACACCGGCGCCGTGGCATGTGCTTTGATCAGTATGATAGGACGACCCGATATACTTGATGGGTGTCGAGTCGATACTTAATCGACTATACGTTTAACCACTGCATTTGCACAATATTGTAACCGGGAAAACCGTTGAATACAGGAGAACGTTGTGGCTGTGAGTCGAGGGTATAGAAGATAGTGACGGCCTATCAGACCCGAGGGTGTTAGACGTAATCGACTGTTTGCCCGATGGACGATGCTCTCGTGTTTTTTTCTTCGACACTGTAACTCTACAGCAGCTCCTACGATTAACCACCACCGAGAACGGATACCGCACTTGCCGAAGGCGAAGAACCTGAGGATTTCTTTTTTTTTTTTTTTTTGAAAGACCGGGTTGCTTTCTCTTCTTGTTCTTCTTCCTGGTTTACCGTGAGATTTTCTCCTTTTTTTAACTTTCTCGCCCTCGTTGGGTTCTTTCTCACTCTCGTCGAGAGTCGAGGGTTCCGGTTAAAGGGCCTCTTGGGTGTCGTTAAGCAGCACAGGGGTAGAGGCAACGACCCACCGACCACGTACCGCGGATAGCCTGGTGATGGAGAAACCCCCGAGCGAAGAGACCAGACTGCACCATGCGCTGCTCTCGCAAGGTGCTCGTTATGTCCAACCGGAGATTAATTAGCTCCTTGATGACCTGCGACGCGCCGACCGATAAGTCCCCACAGACCTCTTATCTATCGAACTCGTGATGATGGGGTGAATCTTCGGGGAGAATTTTCTGCGGAACAAACACCTTTTACACACGTGACAAGACACTCGACACTTGAATTTCTTGTTTTTATCGAATCATTTTTTTTTTTTTTACGATTTTTTAAGATTTTTTTTTTCTTTATTTTTTTGAATTTCAATTATTCGTAGCGAAGAGGATCTCGTTATTGCGTACAGAACGGAAAATGGTATATCGCACTTGACGAAGTTTACTCGAACGGTCGACGCGTCTGGAAATCCGTATACCGAAACCGAGTTCGACGAGCGCACGATTCGTCGTACAACGAAACGGCATTTCGTATTATCGAATTTCTCCGAGTTCTCTCTATCCCCCGGGGGCTATGTACACGGTTCATGCAGAGAACAGCGCTATGGTATTTCCTCGGTGAGATGTTGTTTTTTCCTTTTTTTTTTCAACCTCCCTATATACATATATACATATATACACGTGTTATATCGACGAGCGGTATCATAACTTCGGCGACCGATTTTCTATAGCTATTCAAATTATTCAATGCCCCGCGAAACGAAAAATGTATTCAGTTGACAATATTTTTCAACATATTTCGCTTCGTTATTTAGAGTTAAAAAAAAAATCGTAAAGAATTTAGAAATTTTTTTTTTTATTCATCAAAATAGCGAAACTTCCTTTTATTTTCGACATTTTTAATTGAGCGTCATTAAAGGCGGTGGCCGAGAGGTAAATCTCTACGGTTGCGAGCAAATCGAGTTTGTGAGTCGTCGCCAATGGTTCGCCCGGCCGCGGATAAAGGTTGGCTAGCGGACAAAAAAGATCGCGGTATCCTCGCGGCGTCATTGCTTGAGCTTTAATCCGACGCGTGCAACGGAATGGTCTCGTTAATGTCGCGGGCATTGGACTAATGAGTGGGAATCGTGTTCATAATTATTATCGTCGTGGCTGCGTAGAGGTACTGTAAGCTGCGGTCGGCGAAGGTATGAGAGGGGAATCCCCGTGTCGTGCGATCGTGCGTAACGAAAGCGATACAGGTATTTCCGCGGGTTCTGGTAGGTACTCGGACGGATGTGCTGTGCCGCGGATAGACCGAACAGCAGAACGCTCGGATGATTAATTAGACTCGTCCTGACGCTAACGATCCTCGTTAATTCGATTTTGCTCGGGTGAATGAATGACCGTTGGACGGATGTGCGATCGGTAGTATTGCACGAAATCGAAGGCTCATTCGTATACTATAGAAACACACGAACGTAGAGAAACAGAGGGAGATCGAGAAAGGGGTACAGAGATACACGAAGTGACCAGCACGTTCGTGTCAACGACAGATATTACTATGTTCGAATATCAGTTATATGTTTTGATATATAGTTATCCACAAAATCCGAACATTTCTCGATCGTTCGGTCACCGAGCGCGCTTCCATGAGTCTCCGACCGCATATCCGGTCGACCCACTTTCGTGCGACGGATTATAGAAGAGATATATATACGACGATGAAAAACATCGAGAAAAATTTATCGGAATATAGAAAATCGCGAGGTGTAACGAAGTATTGTTTAATAAAATTAAAAAAAAAAAAAGAAATTTAATAATGAACTTTCGAGATCGAGAATTAAAAAAAAAAACGATTTTTATGCAGAGTACGTTTGCCACTTACTACTGAAAATACTTCGCGGTCAATTAATACAAAATATGAAACGACTTTATTACGAGGGTAGGAAAGAAAGTAGTGGAAGTAACTATAGAAACAATGCGCGCCTACGCGAGCCTTCAATATTTTGCGCTCTTTACCGTACCCTCAACCCTTGGCATAGCAGCGATCCGACATAATCATTTTCAACAAGGCCAACGCGAAACTTTTCCAGTCGGTTATCCTCCCCGTGTACTCGTATAGAACTGTGTGCGGCAGAAACTGGTATACCGGCGCGAAGCGCTCTCGAATCGAGTACGCTAAACTTTGGACAACATTTTTTTGCATTTTGCGTTTTGCTCTCTTCACGACAGGAAAAAAAAAAAAAAAAGTTTGAATACCATTCAGAACGATTGCAGAACAGATGTCTGACGAAACTCGAGATGTACATCATTTTTATTCTTTCATATTTTATATTTCTTTTTTTTTTTTTATTATTATTATTTCATTATTGAATTTTATTTATTAATTTTTTTTTTTTTTTTTCTGTTATGAGAAATTTTCTTACGCGTAAAATTGTATGGCGTTGATGATGCGGGTATATATATTGAAAGCGAGACTATTCGGGAGATGATTATATCGCGGGGACCGCGAAGGGAGACGAACGCGCACGCGGTCAGACAGGGTCTACGCGGTCCGGAGCTGAAGACCCGACTGGTGAAAACAGCTCCAACGTATACTCGGGTTGCCGTGGCGCAGGCGTAACCACCCCATCGGTGCTCCTGTTCCTCTGCGTATACTCTAATACGATCTTCTCTCAGCTTCCCATTCGCGTGCACGAAACACCGTCCGATTTTTGGGATTGTTTTGCCCAAAGTGACGAGAGCCACCCCCGCGTGCGCGATCGAAATCAGATCCAAAAGTCTAGTGAGTACAAATTTTCCTCGCGTTATCCGCTTCGTCGGTACGGTATAATCAATCATTGTCAATCACGTAATGAAATTTCTCCGAAATTGTTCGAATAAATAGAGCAGAACGAGATGATGTTTGGAGAACGGAGATCTCGGTGGAAATGAAAGCACGGAATGTATACTATAAAAATAGAGGAATATGAATATTGTTTCATCCCCTTGGAAGATTGAATCAACATTTCGATGATCGAGTCCCTCCGAAGGAATGTTACGAGAATCGCGAAAAAAAAAAGAAAAAAGATCGGAAGAGTTCTCCACAAACATTTGAAATGCATGACGCGTATCGAAGATTCAACCATAAAATTGCATAAACAGTTTGGAACACTCGCGCATTCTCTTTTATCTATAACACTGAAATACGTAGTTATAAAGACTTTTTTTTTCTCTGCCATCAACAAAACTACTTAGAGATTTCTCTATTCGAAATTTTGCTCAATTTTTTTTTTTTTCGTAATCTTGTTGCTGTTCAATCATTTTGAAAATTGAAATTTAACGATTTCTTCGTCATTTCTACGATAGATTGATGTGTAATACGATTGTAGAGCCGCTGCTTACGTTTCTGAAAAATCTGTAATCAGTAATCTGCGACAGAAAAGTTCATTCTTCCCGGATATCTCTCTCTATATATATATAAAATCTCGAAGCTACGAAGGTATCCCCACGTGCGGGAACAGGAGAATGAGCCTAACTTCAACCGGGAAACGAACCGAACGAGATGTTTGCGAAGGACCGATCTAATTTCACGTGTGTTCACGACGATAAACAAGAGAACTGGTCGCTTCTCTCCTCCGTGACTATCGCCCGGCAACTCCGAGTCTCTTTCTCTGTCGCTCCCTTTATCTCGATTCTCCCTCAACTCGCGTTCCCACCCCTTGCGGAGAGAACTGCGTTCCGTTCTCTCCCACGTTCTGTGATTGTCCGACCGTCCTTTCTCACTTTCCTCGTCGCTTTCGTCTCATCGTTCGCAATTCTCTCGCTCCCGAAGCTAAATTCAGAGGTTAGATATATATATACGTATATTCGACAGTACGTTGTGTCTACCGGACAGAGGATATCGAGTTAACCCTGATTTGAACCGGTAAAAGGAGGATGAGACAAAAATCCACGAAAAGCACAACTCCAGGATATTGTTCGTGTTCCGTACTTTTCGCTTGCAACGGGTATAAATTATACACGTATATGGAGCCGATCCTACGCGTATTAAAATGAACTACGGGTATATGAGAGTATAGTCGGCGTAATGAAAATTTCAAAAAGCCTCTCAAGCCCTCGGGGTTATAAATCCCATTAACTTTATTTTGCGTTTGTGAAGCCGAGCCGAAGCAGCCCGTTCGTTCTCTCTACGTGCATCAACTCCCTAATCCGATTATAGCGAGATATTGTAATTTCAATTAATAGCACTCCCTGGTCACTCGAGTCATAACAGAAAAAAAGGGAAAATCACGTGTCAGACATCGAACAAGCTGACCAGAGATAAAAAAAAAAGGAATGCACACGATTTGCACATTTTTCTTTGCGAACTAATTGATGAAAAAAGAAGAAGAGATTTTTCGAGGATTTTTTCATTAGCGAAATGTTTGCGGTTTTCCGTGTTACATTAATAAGATTTAGTTGGACGTTGAGAAAAAAAGTAAAAAATGCTAATTCGATCGTTCAATTAATGCGATTTATGCGTACGAGCTGTGCTTTCGGTAAGCTAACACAGCTGTCGCGTTTCTCTGATAACATTCACCGGGCCTCGTCTGGTAGTTCAGTGTAACAACTACCTTCCTTCCGAAATTCGTCCGCGGCATTTGTTTTTTTTTTGTTTTTTGTTTTTTTTTTTCACGAGAGCAAGCGAAATGAACGCGAGGAGGTGGGGAAGAGCACCTCCACGGTCAATTTGGCAGAGCTTTATGTCCTGACGCAATATTCCCCTCGCAGCGAAAGAGGAAAAGCGAAAGCGAGAGATGCGCGAGTATATACTCCGGTCGCATATATCCCCACTCTCGGCATCGCGGTAGGTTTCTCGTCGACCGGTTACACAATTCGTGCCGAGTTTTCGCGACGTCTAGCGGCTGGCTATGCGCCAGAACAACTGCGCGCGATATCCGGAGACACTCGATTATTGGTAGAAATAGCGCGAGAAATATATAAACAATAGTAATAAAAAAAAAGCCGCGAACACAGGCCGCGTTCACGTGCCGAAGTTGGCATATGAATGCGAAAAATTTCTTTTGAATTTGTTCTCCGTAGTAATGCGCGAAAGTTCAATCAAGAATTCATCATGGACATTTGATTGAACGTTATAACGATTGCGCGAATGCACGGCTATTAGGAATCAATTGGTATGGGAGTTTGATTTCGGCGATGCGCTCTCAAGCGAATTATCGAAAAATGAAGTAATCGCGTTATTTGCGCGTTATTGAAATTTTTTTTCCGGGTCAATCGTTACCGGGCGCTGATTTAAACGATAAAGTGTCCACTTATTGGCCTAATGAATTCGCAATGTGTATACGTTGAACGAAGCACTGCTGCATTACTTTATATATCTACGTGAAGTTGATTGCAATGAACACATCACGTCCATCCAGAAAATCATCTTAACTCACTTATATCTAATCATATTCGGTATTCCAGCGTTTGAATATCGTATTTTAACATGAATAAGACGCTCCGCGAAGCTGACTTCTCTGACACAATCTTCGCTCTTACAAGAACGTGTATATATGTAGACATATATATTCGTACAAAGATTATAGACTCAAGGAATAGGATTTACCGTGCGGTCAAGTGTCGAGTCTTAGTTTCCAATGAAGCTCTTTGGTTTCTAACGTCAACGACGTATATATACATATACATCGTTCTCCGTGCAGTCGAGAAACTCCAGACTTATGAGAACGGCAGTGCAATCCATTTGCTGAGAAATCGCAACGGGGCGAATGGACGATGTCACAAGACGCAGGTACTTTGCGTGTTCTTGTAGGAAATTGTCCCAAAGCGTATACACGGCGCACAGTTGTGTGTGCCCCATGACGATGGGATTGCGTCCCCGAATCCCCAGCGGTGGCTAACGCCGGGGACTCTTACCTCCCTTTACATGCCTTCTGGCCCTTCGTTCGACTATACGACTATACCGAGCGTGAAGTACACCCTCGCCAAACTGAGAGATTGCTCAACGTCACGCAGACTAGAGACCGCTGAACGCTCGACGATAGGCAACCGTGTGTAACGGCGTGTCCGAAGCTTCTGTACACTTTCTAGAGTTAGTTTTGCATCGACAGACGTCCAATATCGGAAATAACCGCCAGAATGTCAAGTTGATAAGTCACTTGAAGCGTGCATTCAATAAAACATGTTTCTTCTCGACGGCTAAATCGGGAAGAAAATGTTAACAATGATTTTCACAATTTACAGAAATCGGTGGATTCTTTCAGTAGTACCAAAAAATCTTAAAGTTTCGCTAAATGGGTCGGGCGAAACTTTTTTTCACTCGTCGTATCGAAGGTTGTATCGTATAGTTTTTTTCCAGATGATCACGAATCTGTCAGTTTTTATATTTCCGTCTCAATATTTTATACGAAAAACACAAGAAACCACAAAACATAAATTTACGAAATCAGTATTGTGAATTTTACTGTGCGAATCTCGCAATTTTTGCAAGTAGTTGCAGCACGCAACGATCAGACTTTAAGTGTAAACGGCCATTTTGTAAAATCTCTCGAATCTGCTGCGTAGCGAAAGTTCTAAAGCGAACAGAGAGAGTCTCGAACAGACTGAGCTCCGATCCTTTATCTTTATTCGCATATCTATATTCCTTTAGACGTCGTAGAGGAAACGCAAAGGTACACAGGCGCACGCAGAACACACAGGCAAACGCTCGCGGCAACTATATAATACATCTAGCCTCCCCCTCGATCATTTGTCGTTGCCTCGGGCAATATTTGCCCTCGTTAGTACAAGCTGACGTGACCAATTAAACATTTTCGCCGAATATAATATCGATGAGTTTTCTCCGCGCAATCTCCACACTGCCGCCCACTTAATATCGTATACAATGCCGATACTTCGGGAACAATTAACCCTCGTATAGTACTCTATACTATAATGAAATGATATTATTCTTGCCTCGGTAAGAAGTTAGAACGCGCGACTGGGTGAGATATTATATTAACGGAGTTGTATTCTCTCGTACATTTCGTCTCTCTCAACCTCCCCCTTTCTTCACTCCGTGTACTATAATCTTTCTCTTCGACAACGAGTTAAACGAGGCGTTAATAGAAATAGCCAGAAAGGTAGAAATTTCGATGTCGAAATTTCTTAAGCGTGAGCCGTGGTACTAGCCTCGCGAAACACAAAGTCTTTGGATGAATGGGGAAAGCGGGAGACGGGGGGGTGAATTCGCTCTTAATGAAATCTCTCGGCAGTTCGTACTTATCCAAGTTTTCGGATAAGTCGGCAAGTGTCCTGAAAATGGCAGGGGATGAGGGTACGCGACGTAGATGAGACGATGAGGTATACGGGTTGCGGGAACGGCGAGCCTGAGCCGAAGTAAGGATAAAGCGTAACGTCCCGCGGCCAGCGGCAACGGAGAGTTTGGCACGGTTTGCTCGCCGAACGAGCGAGAGAACTAAAAAGAGAAAGTCAGCGACAGCGATAGAATGAAAAAAGGAAAAAAATAAAATGAAGCAAACTAGTAGGAGGGAAAGGAAGCGGAGCGAATAGACGGGGGAAGATAGAAAGAGCGTGTCGAAATAAGGGACGAGTGAAATTTGCAAATGTATGCACCGAGGGAAGCGACAAACTAAGCGCATAGTTCAGCATTATCTAGGCGCAGCGGCGAGCTCGAGAGCGGTCCAAAGCGTAATTAAAGTATTTGCGGGGTGAATTATTTATGAACGTCGTGGAGTATGAAGAGGACGGGCGAGCACGACGGTGCTTTCGGAGAAACAGAGAAAACTCGACACAATTGATAATGCAATAGAACGAGAGAGAGACTCCAAGGAAAATCTAGTGACGAGAAGGACGATGAAAAATAAAAAGTACGCGAGGGGAGTATGGAAGGACCAAAACTTCCGCGTCAGAGAAAGAAAGAGAGAAGTTCCGGGAACGTTGAGGGCGTCTTGCCGTCCTCTTCCCCTTTTCTTCTTCCGCCACTACTTCCGTCCCGGCAAACTTTGTACGAAATTAATTTTGCAATTCTAACTCCCTCGCCGTCTTGCGATAGAAACCACGTGGCGTCACGTACGATCAGTGTCATCCATCTGAAATTATCAGAAGCCTCTGGCGCATCGATGGAAAAATATATCGAAAGTCCCGAATCAGTTAATAACCTTCGAGAAAGATTATTAGAATTGAATTTTTGTTCAATGCCAGCGTGATTTTCCTCGTGGAAAGGGGAGGAGAGAGCTAAGAAATGAGAGACGAAGAACCATAGGTCTGTTCCTTCTTCGTTATTACGTGTATAGCTCGACTTACTAGCACCACCCTCTTTACTTCTGGTAACTCGGAGGGTCTTCGTACAATATCGATCGTTGAATCGGTGTTGAAAAAAAAAAGTTACCAGCTGAAAGTACCGCATGAATGATCGGATTATATATCTTGCCTCAATATTCGCCATCGAACACTTCCAATCTACGCTCCCTCCACCCTCTCTTTCTCTCTCTCTCTCTCTCTCTCTCTCTATAGCATATCAGGAGTTCTCTATATTCTCCGTTTCTACGACGTCTCGGTGAGACGTTCGAATGCGAGCGCGAAACGTCGAAGGGATCCTGAAATTAGATTGGATGGAATCAGCAACTCTCGCCTTGCGATTTCAACGTCTCTTCCTCTTGCTACTTGGTTTCATCTCTTCTATCGTTTTGTCGCCTATCCTCCCGTCGTCTTTGCCCGCTCGCTTTCTCCGTCCAATCTTCGTTTTCACTCCGACCGACGTTACTTGCAGACATATATCTTAACAAATATGTATACATGGAGTGTATGTGTGTGTCTTCGTTATACATAGATCGATAGTATGGTACTATGTTCGGTTTTTGTCATATGAAAGGGAGAGATAGAGATATATAGCCGCAAAACCAGTAATTTGCGATCTTACGAATATCGCGAGTGCAAACACACTTGGCTGCTTCATGTTGAGCCGCTCCGCGTCTGCCCCGCTCCCGAGGCCCTTAACAGTTTCCGTTACTTTTCATTCATTTTCTACACTATCTTCTTCTCTTAACGTATCATGTTGTGTTCGGCTTATCCTACTAGACATTCATCTTTTCAGTGTAATTGTTATCCTAGACATGCCTTTTCTTTTACTTGTTTCAGCTTGAAAAGTCAACTAGCTTTACTCTTCTAGCTACATAAGCTTCCTTTCCAGATGATATTAGACTTTTTTCCAATGCCCTTGCAACTGTTATTTTACTTTAAGTGACATTTAGCTTCGGTACTGTAAGTGAAGAATACAAAAACGAAAAGATAAAACAATTTACGGGAAAACAGAAAGAGGTAAAACTCCAAAGCATTGCAAACGATAAACCGCGCTACGCCGACTATTTCCACTGCGTTTCTTATGGCGGTAGTATAAATGTTCCAATGCAAAATCCGATGAAAGTCTGGTTGTCATCGCGCGGATAAAGTATCTACGGGAAGACAATAGCGGGAAGCCGAGCAAATCTGACGAGCGAAGAAACGATTTGTCACGAAGTTCTGTGGTTGCGATGGGGAGAATACTGCGGAGCGTGCGGTTGCGAGGAAACAAGTGTATGGGAACCATACACAGCATCGAAACGTTGCAAACGATAAACCGTTTTCGTTGACTTTTTTTTTTATCCACGGTTCTTATGTAAAATTCTACGAAACTCTGGTGAGGATCGCGCGAATGGAAAATCTATGGAAATGCTGTGCACCTTGGATTTGACGAACAAAATGGAACGATTTGTCGAGAAGTTCGTGATCGGTTATCCGCACATACTTCACTCCGCCCGCATTCTCCGGATAAATTCCAATTCTCTCTATATAGAGAGGATCTAGATATATCCCCGGACTGCGTACTTCAGCGAAGCTTGGCCCCATTCTCTTCGAACCTTCGAGAAGTTCAGCGCGCGCCGGTATAATAATCCGTTGGACCCAATTCGTGATATCGAAGCCCTACATCCGTAATTGGCCACTCGTGTACTTACAACACTATTCCCGTCGACGTTGTTTATCGAGGCTCACGGGAAGGAATGGAATAACCGAGGTACGAACAAATCAGAAGCCAATTAGGTAATCCACTTGATATGGCTCTCATTATTCTACTGCTCACCCCGTGGTCTCTCCCTTAATATCGAAAATAAGCCCTTATTACGCAACCACTTAGCTGCTGCTAATGAACGTTGAAAGATTTAGAATTAACGGAATATTGAAACGCGAATGCGGGAGTCAATGAATTAACCCTTTGATGGTATTTGAAACATACTGATTCTAGAAAGCGTAGGTAAATGCTTTCGCGAATAAAATGAGAAGACATGACGAGATTTACAGAGTTGTATTATGCGAGAGGAACAGGTTGAAGGGGTGTGGGAAATGGAAGGAGACGGATGTAGGTGGATAGAAAGGAAAGAAAGCCGTAGTTGGTATATAAAGGGGGATACAGCATCGCGTCTGGTGTGTTAGCTTCAGCCAAAGCTTCCCTCGCACAGTCAGGCCAAACTAACCGTCGAGAGTTTCTCGAGATAATTTTATTAGTTACTTACGCGTTGTATCGCTAACCAACGGTGCATTATGGTAATGGGCTTAGCCCACCCCTAGTGCGAACGGGTTAGTAGTGGTGGCGGGTAGTCTTCGAAGTCTTAAGTTCGAAGTTGGACGCGTAGATACTGCTACATTCAAGTAGGGATGAGTTGGTGTAAGGGTTTGGCTTTGCAAAGGGGTGAATCGGGCTTGCGAGCGTTTCGGGGTCGTCGCGCGGGGGCGATTCAATCCGCAAATGCGATTTATCCGAGTACCCCTATGTATGCCAGCCAACTCTCGCACCTTTGCAACCTTTAGCAGTATACAGAGAAATGTGTATTCGCCGAATATTCCGAGATTTTTAATATTAGTCACGGTGTATGAAATTAAGATTCACGAATTTCTAGTGAAAACATTTATTTTCAAATAGAAAGTAAAACAATAATCGACAAATAAAAACGAGTAACGAAACAATGAAGTATTCAAACAAAAACAGAACATAGATTATAACGATAGCGTAACAACGACATCAGATGAGGTCATAAACAACAAATACTCGAATAATCAACGAATCGAGCAACAGAATTTGGCTCTCACCGTTCGATTATTCTCGTTTTTTCATAGAAATATCAAGAAATCTCAGCTTTCTTCTTCGATTATAATATGTTTAACTTGGCTTCGCTACGAGTAGCCGTAGACTGTGAAAGCTCGTGCATGTTTGTGCAAACTCGCTCGACCGGAATGGTGTTTCAAAAACACACATCATCCGGCAGTAACTGCGAGATGATCGATTATCCGTGGAGAACGTAGAGTCGTAGATTGATAGTCATCGTAGCCATGTGTATTGAACATCGGGAGTTCAGACTTGAATTGTAAATGGTGCGACTGGCGCTTCGACGCCAACTTTCGGTTCTTTCTTGAGTTCAAGAACGATATCACCCTGAGCACTGGGCGCAGAAGCGACCGATGTAGATGCGCTCTCTTCCGGAAAAACGTACTCCTCGTGCTTCTGCGTCTCTCCGAAATCGTGTCCCCCAAGACCATCGAAGCCTTTATGATAGCTGTGCTCATGATCGTGATCACCGAAATCCACGTGGTGGTGATGATGGCCATGTCCGTGTTTGTGGTGATGATCCTCATGGTGACTATCCTTGTGATGATGGTGATGTCCGTGTTTATGATCACCGTGATGCTCGTGTCCGTGCTTATGTTCGTTGTGATGATGATGCTTGTGATCTTCGTGATGCTGATGGTGATGATCTTCGTTATGTCCATGATGATGATCCTCCTTATGTTCGTGCTTGTGCTCGTGACCATGCTTGTGCTTGTGATCTTCTTGATGTCCGTGATGATGATCTTCGTGATGCCCGTGATGATGATCGTGATGATGGCCATGCTTGTGCTCGTGGCCGTGTTTGTGCTTATGATCCTCGTGATGTCCATGATGATGATCCTCGTGATGCCCATGCTTGTGCTCGTGTCCGTGTTTGTGATGATGATCCTCGTGATGACCGTGATGATGATCCTCTTTGTGCCCATGCTTATGGTCGTGGCCGTGCTTGTGATGATGATCCTGTTTGTGTTCGTGTTTGTGTTCCTCCTTGTGCTCGTGTCCGTGATGATGATGATGGCTCTCAGTCTCCTTGTGCGAATGATGGTGATGATGCTCATTGACGTGGTGATGATCGTGATGATGGTGATGCTCGTTATGATGGGCATGTTTGTGATGATGATGATGCTCGCCGTGATGCTTGTGTTCCTCGTGATGCTCGTGCTTCGAGTGATGGGCATGTCCGTGATGATGATGATGATCGTGACCATGCTTATGATCGTGACCGTGTTTATGCCCGTGCTTGTGATCGTGTCCATGCTTGTGATGATGCCCGTGCTTGTGATGATGATCTTCGTGATGCTTGTGTTCCTCGTTATGATCATGCTTGTGACCGTGTTCGTGACCGTGCTTGTGATGATGGCCGTGATCATGCTTGTGATGATGTCCGTGATCGTGCTTCGCATGATGACCATGTTCGTGCTTGTGTTTCCCGTGATGCCCATGTTCGTGATGATGGTCGTGATGGTGGCCATGATGATGTCCATGATGGAACGATGCCGAGTGATGACTGTCTCGCCGGAGCGAACCCGGTGTCACGAAACTGATGCGGTCCGTTGCCGCCGTTGAGGATTCACCCAATTTCAAAGCTTTTCCTGATAACTTGATGTTTCCCCCGAATGCCGGGGTTCCGATGGAAACGCCAGAGCTTTGCTTGAAGTCGAGATTCCCGAAACTTCTCAATTGACGTTTCTGGGGATTCTTCACCTCGACCTGTAGTATGCGCATTTGATCCAATTGATGTTTAATACAAGTAATTTTAAACATTGGACTTTATTGGTAAGAATCGGTAAGATATAGGAATTAGAAATATATTACCGATCCTTCAGCCGGCACAAATTCCAAAATTTGTGCCTCAGCTTTGGCTCCGAACGGTTGAGGAGGTTGTAGGTCTCGCCGTAACCTGACGAGTTCTTCATTGGGTATAGTAATCGCGATATCCGGATCTATTTCCGCTTCGATCGACTGCCCGCGATTCCGACCTCTGGGATCGGGTAGAGCAGCCGTCCCGGTCGCCAGCACGGCCAGGACAGTAAAACACGCCTGGCAGGAGTAACGCATAACGTGTAAACGTGACAAACTTTGATCGAGTGGTTAGATATATGTCTAAAAAGGAAAAAGTCTCAAGCAAGGTTTTGCCGCGGAGTCGGCGACTAGTAGCGTCAACCCTTGGCGCGTTCGTAGTGCCTTGGCGAGAGTACGTAGAAACGTAGAGTACGATCCCGGTGTAGAATGGGGTAGTAAAGTACGAGGCCTGAACTCGGTGCGGCCAAACCCCCCAAGAGAGTTAGTCGTCGCGTCGCGCACGTTCGAGCGGAAGAACGAGATAATATCCGGTAAATCGGGGCTCTGGTCGCGCCCGTCCGATTATCGCTCCCAGTAGTAGTAGTTTTCCTATCCGAATCCTCTCACCGTGCGGCCGTGTGAAAAGTGAGCCAGAGGTCGGCACCACCGAGCGGATAAACGATAGCCGAAATCGAAAACGATTTTGCGCCACGGTTACCTCTGCTACGTCAGCGCACTAACTTTTCTCTCTCAGTCGGTAACCCCACCACGATCCGCACACATACACACGTTGATGTTCTTACGGATAAATTATTAAATATCGGTGGAATTTGCGGCAATAGATTTCACGTACAGCCGTCCAATACCCTGGAGTACCGAACCTGTTCACCAGAACCCGCACGCTGTGAAGTATTCTGTACGGTTTCACCTTCAACCGAATTCATACAAGGTACCGCGGTACTCGCTGTCTCATATACAACAACTCGTACCATTTTCCTCTTTCTTTGCCTCTCGCACCGACCTACTTCGATATATCTTTCTTCCCCTTTCCGGTACGCTTCTTCCGGTCCAAGTGTCGTAGACTACAAAACTCGTGCTTTAATAACTCAGAATTTAATCAACGACAAAGCAATTCGTGAAAAAGATCATCCCGGCACTACCCCACTCGGCGTTCTTTCACGTCTTCTTTTCCTCTCTTTCGTGACTTCTCTTTTGTATCTGGGGCTCTTTTTCGGACTCCGACTTCGAGCTCTGGCTTTTCTTTCTTCTTTGAAACTCTTTTCTTCGCGTTATATCGCGTCTTACCCCATTAGTAACGTCGAGCACGTTTTAACCGGGATTAATAGCGGATGCGATGCCGTGAAGGGGGTAGTTGTGACTCCGCTGAGCTCCTTTTGCGTGCCTCGAGTTCTCTAAAAAATACGAGATCGGAGACCAACACCGCGTAGCGCTTATAACTCCCCGAAAAAATATCGTCATTCCCGTGGGACGATTTTCGTTTTTCAATTCGAATCGCAACGATAGCCCGGCAACATTTTCCCTCTCTATGTTTGTTTTTGTTGTATCTGATCCTCTTTCTCACACCGTCCCGCGGGCGACACTTTTCCATTGAACCGCCTCAACCCTCCCAGATGAAGGGAACGTGCGACTCTATTTTGCACGCTCCCAAAGGTGAGAGCAGAGAGGAGTTGGACCGCGCGCGATTTAGATTTTCCCTCTTCGTTCGTTCGAACTTTTCGACTCTCTCGCACTCGCATCAACGCGAACTGGAAAAACTTTTTGCTTGTACATGTATCCCGGTCACACTCCGACTTTGCGCTCACGTTCACCCGAAATTCCCTTGGATCGTTTTCGGTATTAGAGTTTCGTACTCCGATTGCGCGACGGTGAAAATTATACTATACATACTCGCGAAATCTATTAACAGCTCTCTTTTCCAAGTTGCACGTACTCCGCGACACCCTCAAGGGATTTCTGAGTCGAAAATGTTTTGGAAAATCGTTCAAGTAGTTTTGAATTTTGTTTTTTTTTCTGCTTGAGCCCTTTGAATTTTTGTCAGCTGATGCGTGGGGCGTCGTAAGATGAAAATTTGTTATGACTTACCCACGTTGCCGCCATTGCTGTGTATTTCGGGTGCAGCCAGCAGCTTACGACTGGATACCAATACAAGGTGGCAACGTACTTTTATAGAAGCCCCACCGTGAGACAAAGTATATTATACATCTCGTTAACAGGCAGGACTTTCGATTGTTCGAAGCGGTGCTAAGCACCAATGTCGTTTACGATACCGGACAATGTTTTAATCGTCGTCATAATGCCCGTCGAACCGAGGAACCTAACTCAAGCGCTTCGGGGCCTCTCCCGTTAGATCGTAATATCGCAACAGCAAAACGAGATCTTCGAGTCTACGGGTCTCCGTCCTCTCGCTGGCAACGTTGCCGAGATTTCGTAAAATGATCGGTCATAAAGTTCGCTGTCACTTCGCAGACTCCACATTATTTTTTTTCTTAACTATTTGAAATACAAGTACACGATAGTTATTCCTTCGAATTTGCTTCTCTCTCCAACCGAAAGATGGAAAACAGAATCTCGCTTCCTCGGAAGCGGAAGTTGCTTCTCTTCGACGGTTAACGATCGTTTGAATTTAATTTTTTCTTCAATTTTTGTCGAGTCTCACGAAATTCCATTCAATTTGCTCAATAAAGGTGTTGAGATGCAAACTGCAAATTTAATTATACGTTCGATGCATACAGCGACGTGCCGCGAAGGTGACGAATATAAAAATCGCAATTTCGTTTGTAATTTTCATTTTTCTTGAATGGCATTGGCCACGCGCCGTCATCATCGTTTCCGCGTTTACGCACGAAGAAACGTTACGCGAAGACGGTGACTGGCTGACGAGCGTTCGAGTTCTGCCTCGTAAAAAGTACTAGCGAACGTCTCGGAGATGCTTGGGAAGTTAAGACGGAAAATGTTATGTACAATACACACACCGTGCGCCTGTGGTGGAGGGATAGTGGGAGCAAAAGGAAGAGTGATAGTGAACAGAAGAGACCGGCGCTGGTGCTCGGTGCTTCAACTGCCTCGAGTGCCGGAAGGAAGGATAAAAAGTTTACTGGCACCACGATATTATTGCCTCCGCGCGAGATATAGGATGCGGGAATGGTAACGCCGGGTAAACATTCTCTTGCCTGCGTGCGGGGGAGGTGGACGCTATACACAGCCGGTATATGCTACATGCCAATGCCTATAACTACTGCTAACTCGACTCTGAAAGTAAACAATAATCCAAAGAGCCCTCAATCGTCATACTCGAGCGCAACGTACTTATACAACCGGATATCGAATACTGCCGTCGACATCCCATTGCGAAGTTTTCCCTTTCAGCTGGTAATGTACCATTGTATTATTGCGTTTTCGTCTGTTTTTTTTGTTTTAAGTTCATTACTTCTTCCGTCTGTTACTTGCCCTCAATTCTGTATACAAGAAGAGAAGAATCTCCGAAGAATTAAAATATCTACGGCCAATAAAAATAATTTTACAAAAATTAAAAATTTTCCAGCGGAAAGCGAAGTGTAACAAAAAAATTGTATTAACAAAAAAAGTGAAATAACAAATAGTTATTGGCATAGTATATTATACTCAGTATATATGAATAGTCGGGAGGTTTACACTTATCATTGAGCGGAAAAATTTTCTGTACTTTAATATGAGAATAAATGTTTATTTATGGAAGTTTTACGGGACGAAAGTGGCTGATTTCTTGAAAATATAGGTCCGCGCATGCGCAGTTCGCGATTGCTTCACTTTCGTCTCTTGTGACTTTAGTTTCGGTCTCTTGGGATCAAAAATGATAACCTCACTTTTCAATGTTCGTCCCGCAAAACTGCCATGAAAAGCGCCGGTTTCCCTGCACTCTTTACAAAAAAAATAGTTTGCAACTCGAGCCGAAATTGGTAATTGCGACGCGTTTGATTGCCGGTCTTCGCTCCGGCGCATGCGTCGCATTCGTCGCAATCGTCAACTTTCGGCGCGTGTTGCACAACACGATATAGTCATTACGGAGAACATGAAATATCAAGCAAACACGTAGTCACATATTCACGGTGAACCGCATAACTCCCGTCTCTCACCCGACGGAAAGTCGAAGTCAAAAATATGAAGAATTTTCCAAAATAATATTTGTCCCGTGCGTTTTGTTTTTCTTTTATATTAAATCGTAACGTGAATCCTTTGATAGGTTGTCGAACGTTTGAACTTTTGAAGAACATCAAATAACTCTGTGATTGGTTCACTGTAGACGTTTACAACATACACCGTATACATTTATACGCTTTTGTGAATTTGTCGCGATCTGCCGTTGAACGGCGTTTAGCGGAAACGAGAAAGAATATCCGTGAGTCAGAGACACGAACGCGAGAGACTTCTTTGATAGGTAAAAAAGAAACGTAACTGGGTCAGTGAGATATCTTCCGATCACAGCCATTGCGCTTCCTTCGATCGTCGACCGAAGCTTTTTCTCTTATATGTTCCGAAGCGCACACTGTACATACATTGAATCATAGGATAGAAGGGCTTTGAAAGTGAATCGTCGAAACAAAAGTTTTCGGAATCCGTGACAAGAGCTTACGTCGAAATTTCATTCGTTTAGGAAGAATGAGCTGCAAGAAAAATCAACGAGCAAACGCAGTGTCATACGGAAATTCGTAGGAAATATTCTCTCGATATTTTCGACTTTTACCGTTGGGATTGCGGGTGGGGAAATTCGTTGGACGATCATCGTGATCGTCCTGATTCTTCTCCCAGTTGGATACGAGAACGGATTTTTGGGGTGTGCGATGCTACAGAGATTGGACTCTACCCTCGGGGTCACTGTAGCTCGCGGCTGACCATTTTCTTCCGGAAGCTTTTACCCTGTGCGCGCATGGATGATCCAAAGAGACTAAACCTCGTTTCTCTCTGCGGTTCGCTTCCCTCTCGCATTCTCTATCGCTTCGACGAATCGAAGGATATCACGATGAATCGTCGCAGTAGCGCGAAAGACAACGATAAAGATATACGCGAGTTGTAGAGAAGCGTTCGTTCTTTAGCACTCCGCTAGCACTGGTATAGTGTGCATGAATATATATATATATCTATACATAGACACTACATAGCCCGTGTAGTTCGCCTCGTCTCGATAGAACGTTCCCTCATAAAATATCCTCGTTCGGTTTTCCAGCGAAAAATCTCGTCCAGCGATGGCAAGCTGGCCAGCATAGCTCCCGGTGTACGCGAATGGAGTAGAGGTAGAATATCGCATTTTACTTTTTATTTATATATACATCTCTCTCGCATCGCCGCGGCGTAACTTCTATATGACTTGTTTTTTTTTTTTTTTTTTTTTTTCGGAACGGGGAAGAGGGCGGAAAAATAGAAAAACAAATTAATCTTTGGTACGTCGGAGCTAACCAGTTAAAATTGTTTGTCGGACCGGAAGTGCAAAAAATAATATTGCAAGTGCACCGGAGATGAGGGTAAATGTAGGTCAGCTACCAGAGAATTCGCGTAGCTACATGGAAAAATAAACCTCGATTCAGTTTATCACAATATAATTGAAGTTATGTCGAAATAAAAACAACAATTAGTATCTTTATATCAGCAAATATGAGATATTTAAGGGTGAATTTTTTCACTTCTGTCAAATCTGTGATTTATCGGGAATTTTTTTTTTTTTTTTTTCGAGAGCTTAATGTGGAGAAAAAAAATCAATTTTTATATCCACTTTAGACAATTTTTGATAAGGATGAACTTTGCATTATCCCCTCTTTTTTTAATCAAAGGTAAAAGAAACGAATGATGAATCCAGCGCATCATCACACTGAAAAGGATTTTTATCACACTTTTCTTTTACGACTTTCGAATGGACTCTTTATCGTTCATTCGCATCGTAATACACATTCTGAGAAAAATTTATATCATTCGGTATTCCGCGCATACGTCACGCACGCAGTGTGTGCACTACAATTCTCTGACGTTTGCCGATAAGTAAGCGCGATGGTGCGCGGGGGGTCTCTGTGATGCATTGATAAAAATTTCTGTGAGAATTCCGAGCGGTCGGACTGCGTAGTGAAATATACGTACGATTCGATCGATCGACGTGATATAAGAGGAAAGGCGCGGAATAATAAGTACCGCGAACGCGAGCGCCAGATGCTAAAAGAAAACTGGAAAACAACACGAAAGCAACGTATATACCGTTTGCGTATCAAAACGCGTATACGAGAAAAATGGAAATGGGTCTCTTCAACGATTTTATTGCAAGATTCGTGCGATGATTTCGAGATGTAGGTGTATGTTATTTCAAATGCAAGCTATGCTGACACTGTAACTACATTTGCGATACATACGTACATACAATGTTGCATTCTCACGTATACTGGTATCGGTTATGCACACCAGACGAATCCGGAAACTTTCAAGAATCGAAGGTATAAAATTCTGATCGAAATGATTGCTTTCGGTCTCATTTCTCTACGTGTACAAAATAGCATACGCCACTGTAGTGTACTTCAATGATACATTTTTCATGAGACACTGTAAAACTTTTCGAGAGCGATAAAGGGGATGTGATCTATTTACGGTATCAAAAAAAAAAAAAAAAAAAACAAAGTAGAAAAACAATGACATTCCGTTTGGGTAATACTCATGCAGACCTCGTATAATTTATTCTGTTGAACTTCGGACGGAAAAAGCAGAGTTTTGTGTGGTTTTACTTGAGACTTAAAGTTAACAGTTATTCCGTCTCATACCGTCGTAAGTTTGTAACTCTACAGGCTTTAAACTTTTCGAATAATAACAAAAAGTGGCAAATAAGTGTCTTGGATAGTACTGAAAAAAAAAAAAAAAAAAAAAAAAAATTCTCGAAACCCATATTTTTTTTCCAACTACAAAAATACCACGAGGTTTATGATTATTCGTCAGTTAGTTCCTTTCTAAAAATATAATTTTTTTTCTCCTTTTTCCCTCATATTATGGTACCAGCGTTATAACATATTCGAACTATTACTGTAGATACGGGTACCCTGCATACGCGTAGGACTCTGCAAGTAGATAAGCACCGTGCGCTTCAGACTCATGTTTTTCGTTATCGTTGAAATTTCGTAATTGTCAAAAATATATCAAAGTAAACGAACCACAGCGTTTCGTCACGGACTATCCGGTAGAGTAAGAGCCGTTCATCCGCGTCATATAGTTTTATCAGGAGCCGCGAGAGCTCGACGAGCTTCTCTTCATCCTTCACTCGAACTCTTTTCCATCATCGCATTTTCATTCTCTTTATCTCTTTCGCTCCAGTCGCCGTAGTTTCCGTATACTCTCCGGAATGCTGCCGCGAAGACGCGGAGTTACGTTTCGTGCCCTTCTCTTATCCACTTCTCGTCTCCTTCACTCCACTTTACTTTGTTCTTCTTCCGTACTTCGAACGAGAATAAAAGAGAGCAAAGCGCCCGAGAGCACCAGGCAGAGCGGACCGACGCGGTTCACGTTCTCCCAGAGCCCGCAACGTGTTATCGATTTAAACATTAGCGTTCCGTTCTCTTGCTGTGATAATAGAGCACAGAGAGTCTCACCGGTTCGCTTATGTACACACGCAGGCTTAAGTACATTCGTACGTACACATTGCCATCCGCTGCTGCATTTGTCGTGTTCCACGCTTCACAACGGCTATTAAACGAAATTTGCACATCATTTTTACCTCGAACTATCCTTGCGTGCGGTATTACACCCTTTAATTATACTTCATATTCTACTTCGTTTCCACCATTGATATACATTTTTATTTTTTTCACTTTCTAATACTCTTCCTTACTGTTTTTATTCATTTTGCTGCACGTATTTCGATATGATACAATTACTGATTATATGTATATATTCATGAATGGAGGTACTAAAACAACCGAATTGTCTTCTCTCACGCGAATTTTTTTTTTTTTTTTTCTCTCGCGATACTTTTGTTTTTCGCGGTACTTCAACGGCAGACACGATTATCGAACAACGGAAAACGCTCGGTCGGTGAGAATTACAGTTTTACAAATGTTCGCGAGTTAAAACAAGCGAGAGGAATCTTTCCAAGCGAACGCGTGCGCACGAAGCAATGAAGCGTGTCGCGGTCGACGTCCAAATAATCACTTTTCGCAGCTCTCGCTGAGTGAAGTGAGACATTCTTTTCGATATTATAATAACGGCTCACGGAACGAAATGGCTTTGCCAACGGAATATCGCACTAACGAGTGCATCGTTACGTCGCGTGCTGTGATCGCTGATACAGAAGCTTTTTTTTTATAGCTGATCGGCAGATCAGCTTTCGATAATAGCGTTTCTACGAAATCGTTAACGTTTATTGTCGATCATTATCGACGGTATACCGATCGTTTACCGGTCTTTTCCAAGATCCGAATCTTTTAGCGTGGATCTCTTATAACACGTGTAATGCCGATCGTGAGCCCTCGACGAGGTTCGGACATCGCGCGATACCAGGATTTTCCAGAATTGAAGGTATCGGACAACGACGGATTTTTCTGACTTTACGAGCCTCCAATCCGATAACTATGCGGGTTAGCGAGAGGCCTCAGAAAAAAAAAAAAAACGAATATATGCTGTGTATAGCGAAATACACGTGAACCCGAGAGGCCGGATGGACGGTCATATTATCGAAGATAAAGGTGGCGAGAGAGCTCGGTAAATAGGCGCGAGATACACCCTCGTAAAACGAGTGACACGGAAAGAAACGGTCGATGGTCTTTCGCAAGCTCCGGTTTCGAGGTACTGAAATGTTCTTGGTTATAGTTCGCGCCGCCTGTTCGCGCCATTTCGATTTTTCTCGCTCCTCGCTATTTCATCGATTTTTTAATAAATATTTCTTGCAAGACTGTCACGGATACAAACACGTCTCTTTGTATATTCGATCAGATATTTTCGTCATTCTCGTAAAGAAAGCTTTTTTACGAAAATAAATATACATTTCACTGGCGGAGTCCTAAAAATGTTTGCCGCATTGAAAAACTCGCATGGACGTATTTTTTTTTTTTTTTTTTTGATGTGCTAAAGTGCACATAACTTTTTGATTTTTCTGGAATCTGCATAATAATTACCGGTATAAAATCTCAAATATCAGTTAATGTTACTATAAACGTCAATAATCGGGAGATCAGCTTTGAACGCCGACGCAATATGCAAGTAAAATCTATTGTAGGATCGTTTTATTTCCGCGCATTCTACAGCTCCTTTTGTTGGCGCATTCAGGGATCAACCTGCTGCATGAAGCGAACGCGGGCCTTATTCGAGAATCTCGAAGGTACGACTCAGCGCGTGAACGAGGAACGCGCACTGAAAACGAACGATCCATTAGCCCGTGTAATGTTCGCGGAAAGCCGTCCAGTTGCGTTCTGCACCGAGAGCCCTTTAAATGCCTACGGTATCCCCGAGACAATCGTCTCGTATACGACGAGATCGCTTTTCGCATTGCCCTCTCGACCTCGGATACTACTTGATGCTGTGTACGTGTCACAGCCGTTCACTGGCCATTTCACTCCGACCCTCAATCCCTGCACATCCATCTTATCTCCCTTTCCATAAAGCAACGAAAAAAAAAAAACAAACGAAAGGAAACGTAACACACTCCAGTCTGCTTGATCAAATAAAAAAATACACTTCACATCCGTATATAAATAAAGCCAAATAGTCCCCCTCCGAAAAACGTTAAAGCTGAAACAGTAAAGAGGGACCGATCAACGTACAACAACTTTCGTAAGGGATGTGCAGCGGTAAAGGATACTCTCGGTGTATCAAACTCACGGTAAAACTTGTTGTTTATTTCATGGGTACATAAATAAAATTATGTTGCTTTTTACGTAAGTAGCGTAGGGAAAAAAACGAAGAAATGGTAGGTATAGGGGTGAGGAAGGGGGAGGTGGATGGCAGGCGTGGCCAGCATTTCAACCGTCGCGAGGGTTCGTTCGGTACCGTTGGGGAGTTCGCCGAGACGGTTTATTTTGTACCTGAAGCGTAGCCGAGAGAACGCGGCTTAAAGTGAAGGAGTGAAAGTGTGGAACAGAGATAGAGAGATGGACTTCGAAATTGTGGAGAAATCCCTGAGGGTACGAAACCGAAGAGATCTATGGTTCAGGATGATCCGTTCCAGCGGTAGCGTTCGACCGAATACGCGCTTTGGCTCCGAGACGTAGAGATGGAGTACGAAGAAGAAGAAGAAGAAGAAGAAGAAGCAAAAGAAGAAGACGAAAAAGAAGAAGAAGGGATGAAGGGACGAGGGTCTGGTCGGACATCCGCTCGTCCAATCCGCTCGGCCTATAATACCTGGTAGTATCCTGAGTGGTTATAGCTACATTCCTTTCCATACACCCTCTCCATTCCCTTTCTACGCTGTTACTCCTGTGGAATCCCCGCACGAGCCGTTGATTTACGCTCCTCCAAAGTTTTATCGTCCCGTCTGTCAAGAGTACACCGGAGGGATACGTATATGTATGTTTCTCTACTCTCAAAATCCTCTTGGTATCCTCCTCTCGCTGTCGGGAAAAGGTATGCCATCAGCTTTACCTCGAGAGGACCTAAGGAATTTCTCACAGCGTATGTATAAGTATACGATGGACGCATGAACGGACAGCGAGAGAGAGAGAAGAAGAGAATTGTGGAGGCCTTGGAAACCTTCGTCCCAAAGGAGTGTACGCGGAAGCAGACGATGGCTGGGCTTCCAACAACGCTTTCTGTACTCAACTTCCGGCCTTGCATACCCGGCACTTCCTGATTCTCCGAACAGCAACCGACCTCTCTGCTCTTAGGATTCCTGAAAGAATCATCAGTATCCAGGAACGGACTGCCGCCGTCCATCTTCCAGCACTTTGGTGCCTCGGGATTCGTGATACGGAGAACATTAACAATTGATCGCGCGAGATTGTTGACAAAATTCGGACCACTGGTTCTCACGATTTTAGCGAATATCGTTGACGAATGATATTCACTAAAATAGTATTTTTTTTTTTACTCGTGGCTCGGTTTTGCGTATGAAATATAAGGGTAAGAAAAGAATAAATGGTGGATTCGTGATCAGTGGAAAAAATAAATCAGACAGAATTTTCAGAATCAACTGCAAAAATGTTTGTCTCGACTCATTTTGGGAAAAACAACGATATCCGGCATTTTTGAATAGCGATGTCTTTGGTTCCCGTTGAAATCGTTCCACAAGAAAAAAAAATCACAAACCACTTGGCAGTGTTACATAAACGTTTTTCGAGTCGTTAAACACCGGTGAATGACTCAAAAAAAGATTGGTAAAGAAGTATTTCTGCAATTTTTATGTGTAAAAATGGAAGGATTCCAAACACTGTTTTGGACAAAATATTTTTGCGCGCTGAATACTAATGTTAAGGCAATTTTGGCGCAAATTCCAATCAGAACATTGAAATTTGCGAAATCTTATTTTTTTTTTTTCGATTTCCACCGGAACTGAAGTTTCTCGTGAAATTAAATTTGAAGAAGCAATCAATATGCTATATCCTGTGAAATTGCAACTGCAGAAGAGTTGAGGTTTGTTTCACTGCTTTACGGTGTTGTGTAACTGGTTCGCAAAGTAAAGAACCGCAAGCTGGATCTCCGGAGGGTAGTTTCTTGATTCCATTTACCGTTCTCCGCTCTCTTTCTTCTTCTTCATCTTATTCGCGGCCGTCCGCGTTTCTTCTCTCGCGGAATAAAGAATATGGTAGCTTCGTACCTTTTTAGCCGCTCGTTTTCTCGTCGCCCCCTTCCCATGTCTCCGCGGGGGCTTCAATTTGACCCGAATGTTTCCAGCCTGCAGTCGGCGGAAGCGGGCAGTCCGTAGACGCGCAGTAAGAAAGAAAAAAGAGATGAGACCGTACGGCCATCTACTCGCTTCATAAATATTTAAATCTAATGAACTTTACAGCCGACGTACCGTGTAGATTCAAATCGGGAAAGTCTTTCCGGAAACATCTCTACCTTATTCTTTTTCTCTACCTTTTCCTTTCTTTTTTTTTCCTATCTTCTCGTTCTTTCCGTATCTTCTCTAACTTTTCACTCTCTTTTACTTTATTATTCGAGAGACTACGCACACCGCTTACACACAATATCTACGAAGAGTTTGGGTCACAGGTCCGTGCTCCGGCTTTTCTTCAATTTGTCGGGTGTCTTATTTCAATCTACCATTAGCATGCGTCCTCATGGAAATCATATACTTCGCAATCATACATTGATAAAAATAGAAGAAAAAAAAAGTGCGAGTTAACTTAAAATTCTGCAAGCAGTCAATCGAGGAAGATAGCTCTCGCGGACATTTCTCGCTGATATTCGAGGGTGAAAACGAATCATTCGGTTTAACGAGCGAGACTTCCCGGGCTACGGATAGTCGAACCCGAGAAAACCCGCTCGGCTCGCTCGATTGCAGACGATTAACGCGAGTAATCGTTCGACTGAATCGATTTTCCGGCTACTGCATTAAAGCCTACTATCTGTCCCCCCCGCCGCTTGTGTTGCTGCAGTCGATGATTCCTCGATCGTCTGTTCCAAGATACCGGATTATATTTATTCAAAAAGTTTTCAATCATTATTACGTCGTTCGGAGAAAAGAAGTGCCGTAATGAAATATAATGAACGGTAGAGAATCGTTTATGGAACGATTTTCTATTAGATTCAACGACGAGGAGGGGAGATGACATTGGCAGGAAGAGGCTGATAAATAAATATATCGCCACGCCTTTTCGCGTGGTAATCAGAGGTTAGTTTTCCAATGTTAAAAAAAAAAAAAAAAAAAAAAAAAAAAAAACCGAGAATCGAGGTACAGAGATAGAGGAAGTTAAGCGAGGATGCGTCGTATATATAGCTATTCGTGTATGGAAATGGGAGAGTATAAAACGAGGATTGTTAAATGCCCGTAGCCGCCGGAAGAATAAAAGCTTGCGAGTTCCAGAACAGCTATATATGTATACATTCGTACGGCTTGGCGATAAATTAGTCCACGGAATGGCCGAGCGGATAGAAGAGGAGACGCGAGAGGAGGGGGAAGGGGGCTGTGCGGTTGGCAAAGAGATTCAGAGAAAACGAAGCCCCAATTCTCCGGAGATATCGTAATAAATTTGAAATGCGTGGCTGAAGCACCGAAGGCGAACATTGAAAATAGAAATGTAGAGAGTGGAAAGCGTGAGGGTAGTCATTAACGCGTTCGCGTCTTCCACAAATTTATCACTACGATTTCTCTGATTTCTCCGTGCCGCCACGAGTGAACCAAACTAAGGAATGAGATGAACAGCGAAAGCAGTACCGGCGAACGATATTGCGCGTCTCGGATGGGCAAAACTCGTAGCCGGGGAAGATTAACGATTTTTTTTTTACGAACTCTTGGTATATATATATTTTTTTTTTTTCACATTATTTACAGTCAGATTCATATCTTGAAACCCCGGCGAGGATAGACGTCTGATATGTACAAAATCATACCAATAGTCGTCAATTACTCATCTTATTTATCTATCTGCTGAATTATTTTTGCAATCAAATTTATGATGATTTGAAAACGTTATCTACAAAAATTGAATTTTAATATTGAAAAAAATAGATCGCATTTGTATTACGTCGGATCACTGACCTTGACGAAAAGTTAAGTCCGACGAACGCCGTAAAATCAAATAGACTAAAAGATGAATCTCTCGACCGTTTCGGCGGAAGGTTCGCATAATAAATTCTTACCTGTCGTCACGAGGGTATGACGCGTGTCCGAGCCTAACGGTGACGACGAGGATAATGAAGAACTAACTGGTAGAGAACGGGGACACCGCCAGTGGATAGACACGCAGCGTTCCACACCATAGTCAGGAGGACGAGAGCTTCCCTGGAGTTTTCTCTTCTACAACACTCTGCGCTCCAGCTGCAATATTAAGTTGCCCCCTGGGGGGGTTACCGCCGTAATTAAAGCACTGAATTATTCGTCGACTTGTTAAGCGTGGGGGCGCGAACGTCGTTAGCGCCGTGAAGCCGCCGAGGCTACTGTAAACAAGACTACGTGAATTATTGCGTCTTGTCGGTACCCTCTGCACGTAGAGTTTCTCCAGTGCGTTGAGCTTTGTAGACATCACTCTCGACCTACTGCAAGGCCTACGCGTCATCTACGATTTACATTGGTTTACGAAACAATGCATACGTAAACACACTTTCCAATATTTATTTACGCTCTTTGAGCGATGAATGGGTGTTCAGTCGTTTAAATAATTGAATCTTATATTCTTCGATTTAAGATTAACTGACTAAAGGGTACTTCCACAGCAATAAAATATGTAAAAAAATAAAAAATAAAAATCTCGGAAGATTTATCCCAAATATATGGGACGTATATGGGACGTATATATCGAAAAAATTCTGCGTTTCTAAAAGAACTTACGTTCGATTTATCCGATGAAATTCATGCAATACGTTCATTAATTTATGAAGCCAAATTCGAGGTAAAAGCGTTAGAAATAAAGCCTTAAAAGCTACGGTTAAATGTACTTTTTGATAAACCCAAAAAAACTAAAAAAATTCAATTTATGTACTCAATCTGGCAAACTTTATACCACAATAATTAACGCCAGTATTATTATACAGAGTTACGACAACCGTATGCGGTAATACACCGACTTTTAATAATTCAACGACCCTGTTACAATTTTACTTTCATAGCTTTCGCGGTGCGTTAATATACGATACGGTCCGACATAATAACCTACTCTCACCGTCGGCGCAACCAGCCTTCATTGCCTTCCTTCATATTCCGTTCTCGGTTTCTCTTACCCCCTTCCCCCCTCCCCCGCCTTACTCTCTCTCCATCTCTGACTCTTTCTCTCTCATCGTCGGTGTTTTCTCACCCTCGTACCCCCCCACGACTCGTCTCTCAGTAACTGTAAGGCGCGAAAGCGACCCACTTCCTGCAACGGCGCGAACGTTCAATTAATTAAATCGGTAATTACATTTTCAGTGCCGGGGCCGTTTCGTCGAGGGAAGAAGGTTGAGGAGGGATTTGACTGGGGCGTACGGGGGTGCGAGTACGAAGCGAGAAGGAAGGAGAGACCGGTGAGAGCGAATTACGCGAGTATATAGCATAGCCTTTCGGCTTTCCTGCAACGATTCACCGAACTGTCGGCAAACGTTCGAGCCTCGAGAACTCCTGTACTCTGCACTCTCGATCTCACTCACTCAATCTCTCCGGCTTTCTCACTCTCTTGTTTCTTCTTCGCGTTCTCTTGCTCTCTGCTTTACCGAACCGTGAGCTACCCTCGTAGCTTCTACTACTAACCTCCATTTCGAGAGTCCCCAACCCCTCCCTACCCGGCTTTCCCTCCCCCAACGGGCGCCCTGGAGGCTCGAGAATTCGTGGAACTTCCGCATGCTGTTGGGGGACCCGTGAGTCATCACACCAGACTCCACTCAACTCGTATCCCACAGACTTGAAACATTCAGGGCAGTTCCTTGATTGGTAGGTTGGATCATCCAGCGACGACATTAATTTAGATTAATCGTGATTATACACAGTGAGAGGACGAGAGAGAGTTCGTCGCAAGTGCGACAACCGTGAGTCCCTTATAACGAGGGTGTGAGCGAGTGAGGGAGTTACTATAGTTTACTTATACGGAGGACTGATACGACTATGATGACCCACCCGCAGAGATGCCTACACAAGCGGGACTCCCGGAAAGGTTGTCCCGAAACGGAAACAACCGGGAAGCTAATAACACTACGCTATCCCGGTGGACTATATGCATATGCCGAAATAACCCGGAAGTTATCTTGAGCTCAATAATCATTCATGCTACTGTAGGGAGGATCTGTTTGAACACAGATCAAGATAGTTAACGGAACATACGAGTGGCCGGGCAATTCAGACTGATGGCTTTGTCGGTCTCGGGAACGGGAACTTTGTCACCCCTGCGGTATCGTCTAATTGCCGTGATAACTCGAATGATGCATCAATTTTTCCGTTGAAAAATTGTGTTCGAAGTCACCAAGTTGATTTTTTCAATAAAACAAACGTCATTGCCACTGTGTTTTGTGGGTAAATATATATATATTTTTTTTAGTAGAAATTTCTTTTTTTACTGTTTTTGTTTGCCGAGTTTACAATTCATTATTTTAACGATCTATGACTAGCAGAATACGAGTCAAAGAACACACATTCACTGAATTAATATCGAACATTTTTGCAACCGGATATTTTATTTTTCATCATTACGGTACCTTTTCTTTCTCGACATGGTTTGTAGACAACGAGGGGATGAAAAAGACATTTACAAAGAATGATACGTGTCTCGTTTGGCGACTTTATCCGCTGCCGTAATGATCCTTCATCAATTTCTTTGATCTTTTAACAAAATCGTAAAGACAGATCGAACTCTCGTACACATCTACAAAGTATCAAAGCATTTTTTTTCATACAAAGTATCATTCTCGTCTTGTCTAATGATTGGATGTGACTTCTACAACGGTTGCATGCGATCTTACTGCCGGAAGCGACACGAGATAAAAATCCCGGTGCATCAAGAATGCCATAAGAAAAAGTATAAAAAGTAAGGAAAAAAGAAAACAAAAACGAGATGATGTATACGCGGTTTGCGACGATCCAAAAGATTTTTCATGGGTTGCAAGCTTCGAGCGCGAAATGCGCGGTGGGGTATCAGATGTATACATATATATATACGTCGCATGCTGGCGATATCAGAGAGACCAGGCGGAAGATCATTACGTATTCCTGGAATCCCGCTGGTTCTCGAGACTCGCTTTTCCCCGACGACGGGAGCTTCGCAAACCACCCTTGATCCCCGCGTCCTTATCCCGCACTCGCGCTATCACGCTCTCTCTCGCCGTCTCTACGGCTTTACTCTCTCTCTCGTCTTCGGCAAACATTGTCCTCTCTCCCCGAGCGTCTCGTTGGCTAATGCTGCCGCGAACCGACTACGTTACTATCCCGTGGCCGGTGTACTCGGTGATCCTGTTCACGTGCTTTAATAAGAAAACCCAAAGGGTCTTCGAGGGAAGAGACGTGAATTACGATGTAACAAAGTCCACCCCCCGTAAGCCAACGTGAAAATCTCTTGAAACTGAAGACTGCTACTTACACATCTCAACTATCGCGTCGAGCTGAAGATGCGATCGGCTTTAATATTATGTACAGCGAACTGATGTTATCCTGCAAACATCGACTACACACCTGAAATTCTCGAAGTTATTTATCGTTGCTGAGTTCGTAGACTCGGTATGAAAAACGAAAGATACCCTCTTTCAAGGTCCTCCTCTCTTCTTTCATATTTTTATTTCTTTTCACCCCCTGCAAAGATTTACCTTACTTTCTCTTTGGTCTCACTGGCTACTTTCATCCCTCAACTTTCTCCGCGAGTCTTCATCCTCTTACGCTTCGCCGTCAAACATTTTTTTTTTTTTTTTCGGTGCGCTGCACACTTCGCGGATTTACATAATCCTTATCGTTTTTTTTACTTTCTCATCCCATACTAAGTATGGAAAAAGAGAAAGTATTGTAATCGCGACAAAAAAATAATGCCAACATCGTCACCTCGCAGAATGCAATACGAAAAAAATTTTTTTGAGATACACACATACAGTTTTTATCACATACACCATATTTGATTGCAATAAAAAAACATCCGTCATATACCATAAAAAAAAAAAAATGTGAACATACATTTCTCAATATCATTAATAAATTTTTTTTTTAAATTACGAAAAAACATCGCGAAACTGTCGAACTTCACGCAATCAACTATTGGGATGAGAAAGTCACGAGTTGCAACACGCCAGAACCGACTTGCCACGCGCCCATATTTTTTCTCACTGTCATCCGCGTTGTCGCGCTAAGGACAAGACCCCGAGAAGGGAGCAAGAAAATAAGGCGGAAGGTCTCACTTTGTACGAAGGATAAAAAAAAATTGTGTCGTCGAGCGCGCGAAATGAAAAATCGACGATACATCCTTATTAAGAAAGTCGTTCGCGCGAACGAGATGCTTCATTTTGCTGCTGTCCCATCGTCGACCACCCCTGCTTAAGCGAAAATGAAATGGCCCTTTTGCGTGGCTCTTCGGTGGAGCTTAAGTTAGCGACGAGAGAGAAGTAGAGGTAAAACAGAAGGTACTTCAATATCTCTCTAAAGACGACCACGAGTCCTGGGACACCTGTGCTGCTGCGGTTGCCTCTCCTATTTACATTTTTTTTCCTTTTCTTTTTTTCGTGGTAATTACATCCCCATTATATAGTTGTATCTCGTCGACCCGGAGGCTCGTTTCGCACGGGTAGGTCTCAGTATCACCGCAGACCCCCGGTAGAGAATTATTCACATGCGCGTAGTTTTTTTAATTTTTTTAATTCAACTGCTAATGAATGAGCTCCGCGACGTACATGCAAACATCCACACATACACAGTCACAAATTAGGAAGGAAGGGCAAACCACGACGAAAGTTTACGCGGAGGACATTAACAAAGCGTGTACCCCACACCCGCGGTAGGGCATTGCAGCGTCGGCCCAATGCTCATTTGCCGAAGTACATTAGTCGTACATTACGAGGCTGCAGTGTACATTTCCTGCTCTCTTTCTCTCGCCGCAGCTTCTCGTCTCCGCTCGTAAACTCGGACGCGAGGTCCAAACTTTTATGGGTAAAATAGAGAAGAGTTTTCTGAGACCACTGTCAGCTGTGCTTTAACGTTCGTTTACTCCCCCACTTCTTCCGTTACGACTCTTAATGTTGAAATGAATTTTGTTCTTAAATCCCTTTTTTGTCGCCGATAAAAAAAAACAATGTTTTATCGCGTGTTTTTGAAGTTCATGCGGTGAAATATTGCGAAAAAAAAGTTGCCTTATGGCTTTTACGACACGAATAAAATTGAAGGAAAAACGAATTAAAAAACTAAAAGACTCGTTTCGGGTGAAATAAAAATTACGCATACATTCAGAGGCTATTTGAGGAGAAGTTGCGGTCGAAACGGCGACAATTGCGAGTGATTAAAGTAGTAATATTTCATAAACGAGTATTTAACGTCTCGAATTATAGAATTTAACTTAACGATAATTTTTTTTTTATTGTAATAAAATCAATACCCCAAGATGCAACCGATGTATGTGTACAATTTAAACGTTTCGGATCCATTCCGGAATTAATTGCGTCGCCGACTAACGTCGGAAATTGATCACAAACATCGTCTTCTTATATCCATCGCAGTGCGCGAAGTGACGCTTTTAGCGTGTACGTTACCCCTCGTCAACAGTACGGATAGTTAAATAAAAGTTCAAGTGGCTCGTTTCGGTGGGGGTAGAAATTGTCGAGAATGGAGAAAGAGGAGGCACTCGGTCGGTCTATTTACACGCGACAAACAGAAGGCCTCACCGCTATAACGGTGCTGCTGCGCCAGCAACCAGCAGCAGCAGTAGCCTCGGAGTAATACGAGAAGGGTTGCTCTTTCTCGGTCCCTCGGGAAAGCTCGACGCTTATTCAGCTTGGTTCACGCATTTCTCCCACACATTCGCTTAGCACCCTCTTGCATATCCCTAAATGCCTGTACGCGCTGTATTTTTCAGCGTCGCCCTTTTCCACTTCTGTTCAATTCGCTCGTACGCAACGACCGCGCGATGAAAAACTAACTGCGTTAGGCAGGGTGTTACACGCAATTTGCGTCTTCTCCTATTCGTAACAAATTTACTTTTTTCTTTTATTTTATTTTTTCGTTCTTCGCGTATTTGACTTTCTATGTTTCGTTGGAACACGAAGAGTAAAAAAACTACGACGCGAAATACGAGTGAATTGCTGGCAAATGTTTTTCTCCCAAAGATCGTCTGGAACAGCTTCGCTTTCGTAGTTCTCGAATTACCAAGTAGAAAACAATTCGCTCTCCCGGTTCGGTCCATCTATTATCCTGTATACAGCGTTTACACAGCGCAGTGCAAGTGACTCGCTCGCGGTACGGCCGGTATTATGCACGTATTCTCGTGTTCTTCCTCTCTCGCACTCTGTATTTTCGAGTTTATGCGTACCACGCCGTGCCCGATGAACATTTGCGCTCTCGCGGCTTCTGCGAACTGCTACGCTTCTATGGTCGGGTGAAACGCCGTGACAAATTTCGATCGAGAGCACACCGTGAATTTGGGATATTACGTGACTCGGATACACTAGCGTTCGTACTATGGTCGTTTCTCTCTCAATGCTCAACTCCATTTTATCAGCGACTCACTCACGGTCCCTCTCACACTCGTCACGAAACACAGCGATAAAATACCAAATAAAAAAAAATTGAATAAAAAAAAAAAAAAATAGCGAATAAAATATTGTCCTCTGTAGAATACACATGTGCGCTCGCACGATTCTGTGAAAACAGTATTATGTTCGATTTATTCAAATCGCCGAAAAACACCTATCGCGATTTTACCGATATAATACTCAGAATCTAATGTATATATGTTATTTGCGGTTTACATTTACTGTCCGCATAAAAATGTGTTGTGAAAATAAAATGTAAACTGTCCCGTCATCATCAATTTTTATAAGAAAGCCGTTTTCGCCGCGATAGCAATAAAAATCATTACGAAAATGACGGAGAAATATTTCACCCTTAATTAATAAAAAAAAAAAAGGAAAAACCTTAAAAATAATTAAAACAACAAATATTACATACATTTGTATACAAATTCAATAATTGGCTAATTTTACACAATATATCGGTCGACCCTAGTCGTCAGCTTTTTCTATTGCTTATGAATGTTTTTTGTTTGTTGGCTTTTCCGGTTAACGGTGGAGATAGAGGAGAAGGGTGTTTTTGTTCGATGGCTTTCCACCTCGCGTTAAAAACAAAAACAGGGCTAAATTCTCGGACGAACGTTATATCAAGCAGCAAAACACACGAGAGCGATGTTGCAAAAGGGTGAAAAAAAAAAAAAAGAAAAACCCTGTTGAAACGTTGTACGGAAGAGATGAAAGTGCCGACGTATTCACTTTCCAGACCGTAGCGTCGAGCCCTGAGGCCTTCGCGTACCTACTTGCTGCAACGAGATAATGCCCCGTGTGCTCTGTTGGTCGGCTAATCATCATCGTCCCCCTCTCCTCCTCTCCGCGTCTCGTCCATCCCGTACTCTCGGCCTCTATCCGCGTTTGCACACAGGCGACCAACCCCGCGAGCTCGATAACGAAGTTTACCGAGAGCGTCGAGAGCCCAAAGAGCAAGAGAGAGAGAGAGAGAGAGAGAGAGAGCAAGACGAGCAGAGAGAGCGAGCAGTACGTGAGAGTTGCTCTCGGGGATGAGTGGAAAAAAAGTGCTTCGCCGGGGCGAGCGAACTGTCCGAACTCACAGTTCGCACATAGAGAGAATGTACGAGAATGAGGGAATGTTAAATCGTCCAGAATTTTGTCGAACATGCTTAATCGACAATTTATGCGAAGCGCACGGGACATTTCCCTCCCTTTGATTTTTATTACTAAAACTTCGGAGATATCTTTTTTTCACCCAAACTTTCAATACTCATTTATTTTCTTTCTTTAAAAATGTACCCCACTGTAAAAAAGATTTAAAAAAAATGAAATATTCGCGATTTATTCGTAAAAAAAATAAAATAAAAAAATCCAATGACGGTTTCGACTGTAATGGCGAAATTTGGCTGTCTATTTATCCATATACCGTGAGAAATTAATAACTCACGAATTGATCTCTAGATTGGGTATTGGCTGTTCCATTTTTACACCAGTCGGGGTTATTTTTTTTTGTTGTCGATTTTTCCTAAGCCACCTATGAAACCAATGGAATACCGTATGGCATTGAGGCTGACAGTTACACGGGATTGTACCGATGACTATAAGCCTTTACCGTTTATTCGCGAAGGTGCATCGACTGCTTGCACTGTCGTCCTACGTTTTCGTGGTTATAGAGGAACATTTTCTCCGCTGGTAACCAGTAAAGTCGGAAATAGCATTTTCCTTATTGCATATCCGGACGTGCCGAGCAATACGATTATTGTATTACGTTCGAGACGATGAGGGCGATGCACTACGTATAGGGAAGTAGGTACCGAAGCCGCGGAAGACTCTTCTTCCCTCATTTCCCATCGTAGTCTAGCAGCAGACGCAGAAGCGCAATTCTCAACGATACCATATCGAATCGATACCGTAACTGAGAGCCTCCTGTCGTAAGGGGTAAACGAATATCGTTCGTTCGTGTGGCGGCACAATAACGTCATTACCGTAGGGGTGGAGGGCGAGGGGGGGGGGGCGTAGGGGGCTACGAAAGCGTTTGATTGGTATTATTTTATTGTTTTTATTATTTCCCTCTTTTTCTCTCTACACCTGGAAAATAAAGTCACGAGCCTTACGTGCAATGTCCCTTTTCGTGACCATAATAACAAAATTGTACTTTTCATCGTCGAATTATTATTATCGTCTATATTTTTATTACCTTCGCTTCGTCGCATGGCACAAATTCCCTTTGATATTCCTTCCAAAACCGACGAATAGAAGGGGAGATGAAAAGAAAAAAAAAAAAAAAAAAGTTCGAGAAACGTATCATGAGCGATAATCGTGAAACGAATTGCGGTTCAAGGGGGTTCCCCAAAACATTCGGAAATAGCGTAAGATCTTTTAGAAAGATTGGCATCAGAAGGAAACAGAGTACATATTTCAGAGATGAAAAAAAAAAAAAAAAAAAAATTCAACGAGCAACGAAGGCCCGTAGCGATGGAAAAGGGTGTCTATAATCTACGCGGGATACTGTCTCGCGCTGTGCGACAATTTTTTATTTTTACGAGCACCTACCCCCCCGACGCTACTTTCATGCTTTTCTCAAGCTCTCCGGTTGCCTCAGCTGCACCGAAGCTCTCTGTGTTCCACTGGCATTGGAACCCGGCGAGAAATTCTTTCAGCCGTCCCATCCGCTCTCCGATTCTCTCCTCCTCTCTCTCTCTCTCTCTCTCTCTCTACCTATTGCATAAGTGGAAACAAGAAGAATTATGCAGTTACGTAAATTATGAGTGGACTACGGGAAATGGGTTTCTGCCGGTATGACTACGGCAACGACGACTACTAGCGTCGTGTTCAAGTGGGGAAAAGAGAGAAACGAAGAGCGCCCGAAGGGATGTTCTGCCGGAGTAGAAAAGTGCTTCTACTTCTGGTCCCGATGCTGGTGTTGGACGACCCTTCCCCGCCCCCCTCCCTTGCCACCCTTACCATGGAAGATGAACGGCAAAGAACGAGCGAATTCGGAGAGCGGAGAAGTGGAAAAGAACGAAAGAGAAGTTACTCCCCTCCCGAAGAGAGAAGGAAAAAAGGTACATCCCTTCTACTAGTAATCATATTTGATTCTGAAGAAAGAGATTTGTTTGAAAAAACATAAGAGACTTTGCATAAGAGCAAATGAAATCAGGGAATTGTCAATAGTACGACGCTTTGACGAGAAGTGGAAATCGTGGAAAGTATCGACACCTCAAGAACAGTTGGATCATTTCATTCTCTGCTACCGGAACTTCAAACAAAAAAAATCAAACAGCGTGCAAACAAATTTTTGCGAAATTGCCTTACTATCGTATCTGACAATACGTGGAAGAAATTTTGTAATTTTTGAACGGCGAATGGTGGCTGGAGTACCGAAAGAATGGTCAGCAATAGGAGGTAACAATATTGGAGAAAGAGTAAAGATCGAAAAGTCCGGTCCACGCGAAAGCCAACATAAATATCCGTTGTGTCAGATCCAGAGCTCCCGGTGGTCCTTCGAAAGCATCCCGAAAGCCAATGTAACCAATCCGAGCACACAGTAGATTCGATACTTTGAGTATCACGTAGGGTCGTTCATCGTCCGCGTGGCTCAGCTATTCTTCCGCTTCCGCTATCAGAACAAGTGGGCTAAAACGAAAAATAATGTTATGATTTTCCCCTCTATGTCGACGTAGCCGGCGGCTATCAAAAGCACAATTTTCTTCACGGTTGTTTCGTTCGCCATTTTTTTTTCCTCGTAGACTTGAAGCTATTGCAATAACAAGCTTAACGACGGCTTCGAGAGTGACTCGAACCTTCTTCCCATCTTTTATTAGGACTTCGAATGGCCGACAAAAAAGTTATTTGCCCAAAAAACAGTTCACATGATGCAGAAACTTATTGCATATTTACTCTCTATCGCAGACGCAAAGGTAAACATTGGCAAGAAATAGGCAGCAAAAACATCGAACGATTCAGCATTTTTCATTTTACGCTTCCCATTGCATCTTTCATTTGTAACGTTTGTGTCAATCAGCTCCATTCGAACTTCAGCGTTCGAATTTGTTTCCCCTGTTACCTCCGGTCCTTTCATGTTACTGAAAAATTCTGACTTTGAATTTCTCGTTCCCTCACGTTTACTGTCGAGAGGCAATCGAGCGTTAGACAGCCAACGATTAAAATCACCGAAGTGGATGCAAAGCCCGTATATACCTGCGAGATATAGCATGCAACGATTTTAGCCGATGGAAAGCATCCCCCAAGTTTCTACGGCACGTGTAAACGCTATCCCTGCACGGTGTGCTTCTAATTGCACCTCTAATTCCACAAAGACGCGGGCCGCCCGTGACTAGCCGTATACACAAGAGTCTGGTATCCGTTCAGGTGTACCAACGTAACGGGGGTTTACTGTAAGGAAAGGATAAGCTCGTGCGGGCGACGATGCTTTCCGTCTCGTTTCTACTACCGCAAACCTAAAGAGCACGTAGAAGAGCGGTCGTATGGTACGAACGTGGCGGGACTTGGTAACGTCGATAATGCGTCCCAAAGAAGTCTCGTTAAATCCACCAAAGTGTTGAAGTTGGTTGAGGTCAGAGGTTCGACGAGTAAGTTGCAGTTCCCGAGAAAAGACAACCCGAGAACTGTCTATGGATAGAGTCTCTTAACAAAGTCCCTTTGCTGGTTTGACTGCGCGGCTAATACAGCGCACAGTCGATCTGTCAATATTTTTCTTCAATTTTTTTTTTTGCTCCTGAATAAGTACCGCCAAGAAATTGCACGATATTGCAAAATAGCCGCATTCGCGTTTAGCGAAGCGACCTCGATTCGATGTTTCCGTTTCAGCGCCTCGCAGCTTTCTTCCTTTCTGCTTGCAGCCTCTGTTCTCACTCCACTCCAGTTCTTTCTTCTTTACTCTTTTCGCTCTAACGGCAGTACAAAGCAAAACGGGTTGTGCATACACTCTGCCGTTTGTGCTGCTCGGCGCACAAGAGGCCTTTTGTGAGAAACATAATCGATTTGTAATCGAATGTCTGAAATATCGCAATTGAATGTATGATAAAAGATTTTTTTAACGCAAATACTGCATTTATTCCTTGTACCGGGTGTTTCTGATTACTTTATTTGCCTTAAGGAAAGTCGGGAATCATAATTATGGAACTTTCGATTCGCTTAATAAATAACGTCATCGATAAATCTTCGAAATAAGAAAGAATTCTTTGCATATTATAATCGAACGATTTATTCGTAATTAAGCTTTAGAACCTCCCAACTATAATATGTTAATAATTATTTGTTATTTTACTATTTTTTGTTAATACTTTTTCAATCGGAAGTTTTTAAATTTTTATGTCGCTATGTTTATTTTCTTCTTTTTACCGTAAAAAAAGACACAACGTAAGTTATTATTATACATTTATGAAGTAAAACTATCGAAGAAACAACAGTTCAACGTTATTTTACAATTTTTTTCAGAATTCTTTCGTCATTTTTTATAGTTAAATAGGACAACGAAAGAAAATTCGAACGTACATTTCCGTTCTCCATGCGTTAGGGGTTAAATGTAGATGTCGAGATCGTGGATTTCATAAAAGCGTTTCAAATAGAGACCTCCTTAAAGATTATCAGTCACTAAATCATCGATCTATAATTTTGATATCCTGTATTTTTTTAAGTTATTTCATAACTTCCGCAAATCACAAATATTAATCACAGACCCAAAGGAAGTATGAAACGTTGCAACAAAAAATCACTGACGCAAGTTCCCACGTACTTTGTAAAGAACTTCAACGTCTTCCCAACTGATAGTCAGACTCCGGTCAAACCTCGTCGAAAGGATGACGCAGATCAATGAACGAAAGGGCGAAAAGGGAAGCTTCTCGCGTGAGGAAAAGGAAATCTATCGTGATGAAAGGTAGTCAAGATAGCTCACGATAACGACCCTAGTTTGTCCGATACCTCGGAGTCTCGGCAAAGGCCGTGGGAAGAATTCTTGAGAATGTGGTTTTATCGAGGCGAGAAAGCTTTCTCGAAAAAAGACCAACCGCCATGACTGGTTTTCCAGGCGGTCGTGCAACTACTACAGATATGGCTCTCCTTTGATCGCAAACCGTTCCGCACACTCATGATCTCTTTTAAATGTATTATATATAAAGCGGCCCTTTTTTCCTACGTATATGCGGCACTACATTTTTTAAGCATTCAATTTTCGTAAAGGGTACATCAAGAGGTATATCAATTCTGTTTTCACTAAACTTTCAACGATCGACTTAGGTAATTGCCGTTAACATACAAAGAAATGTTGTTCATTTGTTTGCATTTCATTTCTCTACGTTAATTACTTAACTGTAGTCCTTTCTATTCAGTTTGTCGTGTGTCTTGCGTCGTGCGACGCAGGGTAACATGTTTTACACGATGTACAAACAGTGTATATACGTATTGCAGCCTGTTGTGTATCACCCGCGATAGTGACGCTCGTACATGTGTAAACTGCACCCTTACGTCGAAATTCGAGTCGTTGTGGTGTATATACGCGAACCTTGAGTAAACATGTAGTCGAGTGCACTGCCTATATGCATAAGCAAAGTGTACAAGAGAGGCAGAGAAGGTGTGCGTAGGACATGGTAGACCTGATGGAAGCTCAATTGAATTCAGTCGCGAACGTACGAGGCGTGTCTCTCGTTCACTCTCCGAGGAGTATTTCAACCATCGGCTGAACGTGCTTTCTCCCCTTTCGCGACTTCTCAACGCCTCTGTAAACAGCAATCGCGTGACCGGAACCGACAAATTGAAGTAGTAATTGAAAGTTAGATAGACTGTTTCATACGCGAGACTCAACCAACTTCCATCGGAACGAAAAACACGAAAAAACAAAAACTACCAAAATATAACATCCCCAGAAAAAAAATACATCGTAAAATAAATTGCAAATTGAAATTTACCGAAAAATAAATACAAGATGCAGAAAAGAAAATTAATGCCTACATTTTTTTTTGTTACCAACAAATACCGTCAAATAATTGATATTATAATGGCGATCGAAATTTGTATTAAAATAAATTAAAATAAAAAATGATTTAATCATAAATTCTTCATTAATCTCGATGTAGAAGACATGAAGATCATCATTATTTTAGTATTTCACTGCGTGCAAAGCATAGATGTAGAAATAAATAAAAAATGGAGCAAGAATTCTGAGATACCGACAAAACGTTCGATGCGGTGAATAGGGACAGAGTACGAGTAGAAGCGTTCGAGAAAGAGCTTTGGAGTTTGGAGAGTACATACACCAGCGAAATTCATGCTGGATGCTGCGGTGAATCCTCAGCTATCGTTATCTCGGTCGCTTGCTTTCTGCGTCGATTTCGATCCCGTTGGCAAGGAGTATTAGTGGTCCGCAGCTCTGCGTAAACCCACGTGCAGACAAAGAGAGTACGCGATTGCATTGTATGCTCGACAGAGTACGAATGTAGTTAACCTATACATATACATATACATATATATACTTTACTCTCTATGTATATATATATATATGATGTATACTTACCGCTGTACTACCATCATAGGTACAGGCGATAGATCGGGGATAGGTACGCGGTTACAGATGTAAGTATGCGGTACATTACAATGCGGTTTGGTAGCCGCAGAGAGCATCGGGAGCTTCGACAATACTACCGCTCGCGTGGTGCGAAGGTTTCCCTCGGGAAAATCCTCGGAAAGCGGGATCTCGCACTCGGTAATGGCCCCGAGGCTAGACACACAAATCACGCGCTTGTGAAGGCCCCGTCACTACCCCCTCCCTCTCTCTTCATCTCTCGGTTTTTCGTCATTTCCTCACTCGACGTTTTATCCGAAAGAGTGTGAATACATGTCTGTTTCGTCGTCGAATCTCTCCCCGATCCACACCTCCCTCGACGCGCTCGGCAACAATACACAGAATTGTCTTTTTAGATCGTTTCTTCTACGCGAGTCAACGAAAAATATGTATATCTTCGTTGCTTCAATATTCATGAAGAAAGTCTCGCCTTGTTCTATAAATATTCGATTTCTATTGCGAAAGCACGACATACTACTGTGCATGTTTTTTGATCGTTCGTATAAACGAGTTTCGTCAGAATATGTATCAGTCTTACGGATTGGAAGCTTTTTAAAACTGTCGTGATATCGATCGACGAAGAAACATTTGAAGCTTTTCATTTTTATTGGCGTTTCGCTAACCGTTTTTTTGTCTCGTTATCGTATTCTCGTTAAAATCATTCGGAACCAAGAGGAATCGTGAAGAAATTCAACGTTACGCTCTTTTATCTCTTCGCGTGTTTTGCCACTGAAGTGCACCACGGAGAATCAACCCGCTGTACTCTTGTTCTCACTTCTCTGACAATTTCATTAAACGATTTGCCTTTTATTACGTGCACGCAGACGATAATATACCGATGGCTATGTGCGGGTGAACTCGTAGGGGAACCCAAGTTCCCTAACCCTGTCTAACACAAGCCGGATATTTGCTCTTTCCTCAAGATAAGCCACGACTCGCGCGAATCCTCTGCTGGCTTTCCGACTGGCGCTCTAAACGAAGGACCCAACGGCAAGGGGGTTGGAGAACAACTCGCGAGGTTCGCAAATTCACCACCATCGCGGAATTCTACCCACCACTCTGCTGGCTGCACGCTCTGATAAGAATAATACTACTGACGGTGTAACGTAATAACAGGAGTAAACCGACGTGCCGAAAGGCACACGAAGCCTTTTAGCACCCTCTCACTATGTTTCCTACCTCTCTACACTGTAACTATATTTACGTCACGCTGTATTTCATCCCTCTGTCTATAACGTTCCACTTCTGCAGTATGGAAGCTTTGCTTATTACGTGCCTCCACGTGTTACAACTTCCCTATGGAGTACTCCTATGAAAAGTCCTTCAACCGGTTAGAGGAAACTTCACTCATGCGTTCCTATAGAAGGTCCATTATCCTATTAACTCATCATCCCTTCTGCGCTCGTGGTTACGTACCCATACGTCTATCATCTATTATCAACGGTATCTCACTGAGTGCACCGACTGTCACGGTTTATTAGTCGCTCTGCGAACTGTCGACTACCCAAAGTCAAGTGTGTGAATTAATTCTATTATGATGATTAATCCTCTGGAATATTTTGTGTTTAACTTATGAGAGTTAAAATCATGTTATCCTAAAGTTAAAATAATTTATTAGTTATTCGATATAAATAACACGAAAAAAACATGTAGCTGTAGTTTGCTGACGAAATCAAAATCTTTCGGTTTTTTTCAAATTTTTTCGATCGCTCTATAATATTGGTACAAATACATTATTTGGGTTAAAATCAATGACTATATGCATAAAGTATCGTTGTAACGTCCTTTATTTCTTGGGTACTCCATTTTGCCCCGATCGCCCCTATATTTTTTATATGTGCATTTGATTCTGCATAAAAGCAAAACTTTCAAACCATCCGCATTCTTTCGTGCCGTTCCGATATCGAAATATCAAACGAAAATGTCCGGCGCAACGTATCCGGTTCCACACGAACGAACCGTGTGCCGATACCGTGTGTTCGGCACCGTCGGTTTTTCAGTAGGCGAGAAAGCAACATTGAATAAAACATGTGGCCATTCTCTCCTCGCCGCAGAAACTTCTTCCTATTCCTATACGCCGCTATAGGAATATATAGACAGCGGTATATCGACATTTTTCCCACGCGACGGCATATTTTTCGGTAACGTTATGTGTCTTCTCGGTTGGTGTGTCCGGATTTCCCAACGGCGTTGTTTCGCCATGGTAATCCGGATTCTTCGGTGGGTAGCGTCTAACGCGTCGGTGCTATGCATAAACTGCTTGCCAACGAAAACATCTTTTTTATTTTTTTCCTTACACATACAAGGGGCTAATATAGACGTTTATTTTTGGACCAACAAGTCGTCGAAGACGCCGTTCGGGAACTCGAAGAGGCTGCGAACGAGTCTCGCAACCCCAATAGCCAAAAATCTCTAGCGCGGTTTCGCGCTCCGTTTGCCAAACCAAACACACGCCCAAGCGATAGGAACCCACAGAGAGAGAGAGAGAGAACGACTCAAGAGTTCTTCGAGCGCTGAACACTTGAAATCTCTCGCGTGAAATCCAAGATCACTCGGAAATGCAGTGTGAAACGAGTAAGCATAGCTTTGCGGAGAGCCGGTGAACGCGAACACGTAGGCAGTCGAAACGCGCTGGATATTCAGACTGAAATCGAGCGCGAAGAAAAAACAAAGTTCTATACGTGAAGATATTTGCGCAATTGGTGGAGCAGTCGAGTTTGAGAATTGATCGTGTAAGCGCGAGTAGTTTTTTCAACAGCATGTATAGCACTGACACACACACGCATAGAGATTGGTAACCTTTCGTTCCATTGAGAACTGACTCTCGCATAATACGGAAAAGAATCCTACGGGAGCTGCGAGGATTTTATTCCATATTGAGCAAACGTCACGAAGCTTGGATACGTTTAGCTGCTTGATTGTTCGTCTGGCTGGTTACAGGATTTGACGTTCGCTTGTACGTAACTTTCTCTCACGCATCAATCGGCTCGTTCAGTGGAAAAAAAAACGCTCCGATCGCGGAAATTTTCTTGCGCACACAGAGAAATCATAATATATTCCCGCTGGGAATTTCCGAGTGAGCTGCAAGTCGTTTCCATATTTTCCATAACGTTAACCATCACACGTTGGAATAATTAGAATCTTTGAATCATATATTCTATCGCATACGCTGCTTACTCTGGATGCTCTCTTCTACGTCTCGTATCACTGTTGCTCATTTCCAGTGTCTCCCCATTGAATCGCCGTGTATGGAGGAAAAAGCGCGGCAGGGGAGATGGAGAGGCAGAGAGAACGGTGACTAACGGCAGGTAGACCTGAATAAATTGATTGGCCTACGCTTTTTATACGCTTGCGGAATTTTATCGGGACCGATGAACCGCGAGAGAACCTCGCCTCGCGCGACGCGCGCATTCGCGACTGTGTGTGCGGCTGTGTGTTAGTGAATGATGAGAGTGTGTATGTTCGTTCGGTGTAAAAAGAATGCTTCGTCGAGGTGCATTGCAGCGTAGGAACTAAATCGTTCGGACGTAAATGCGATAGGTACTGCGAAGCTCCCATACCGTTGCTCGCTTGGAAAACTCGTCATCGAATTAGAGTCTTCGGCTAAACGAGTGCGAGAGAAAGGGGAAAGAAGGATAAAGACGGGGAAAACGATTTAGAGAAAAGTCGAGAGTAGATAGGTTGCACATGGGGAGGTTGGAGATTTTGCGCGTGATTTGATCGTTCCTGAAAGTCTGGCCAATACTGTGCGCTACTACTAGTAGCGAGTATTGCCGATACTGCATTCGATATATCTGTATATATATCTTATTGTTATACTACAGTATGAAAGCACAGAACCGAAGGAGAGTCCAAAGAAAATTACCGTGAATCTGGGACATTGCCAATAGGTTTTGGAAAGGGGATGGAAACAGGACGTGCGCACACCTTTCTGTCGAAAGAAGGCAAAACCGGCCGGGAGCACAGTGCTCTATCGTTTGCATAACTACTCGTCACTATTTTGCCCACAAAAAAAATTGAAATATGGTACAATGTACGATTTTTTTTACTAATTACACTGAAGTAATTGAAGGGTTGATTTCTTTGAAACTTAACGAATGCTGAAAGATAACTCTATTCAATTTAATTGTCTTGATGTAAACAAGTTTTGGCGAACTTACCAACATTATTTCGTCTTCAGAAAATTAATGATAAGTCCACAAACGTATACATTTTTCGTGGGGAAAAAAAACTTTTACTACGCTCGTCTTAAGGAGGGTGCATCGCTGCGTATTACCAAACCGTGCGATTCACGTTGAATTCAGAGAGAATTTCGACAACTTTCTAATGGAATAAAAATCTGAGAAAAATCAACCATACAGAAGGTGCTACGAAGATTAATTTTCCATAATAATAAAGTATGGTGGATTTTTTTCAGATTTTTATTAAATTGGGAAGTATTTGAAATTCGCTCTGAATTTCACGTGAATTAAATTCTTTCTGAATTGGATTCTTTCTGAATAAAAAAATTGCTCGTCGTTACAAAAAGTAAACTGATTTTTTTTTTTTTTTTTTGTAAAAAGAACAAAAGAGTAGCCTTCAAAAAATTAATAACGAATAATCCGATATTTACTGACGTGTTACAAACTGCTCCCGTATTGCCGCGAGATTAAATAAAGTTTCTGGGAGAGCGGAACGTGGAAGAGGGGGTTAGGTAGCGCGACCAGTGTGAAAATATGAAAACGGAGATTCCGTCGAGTTATTGCAATTCCGACGAGAAAATAGAAAAAAATTGAGTGAGACGCGAGATATTCCACAGTGTTTTCCAGACGGCAGTATCTCATGCCCGGTTATTTCCACGATAAAATATTTATCGTGCGGCCGCGGTGAGTGTGGGACCGGAGGCCACGAGGGAGTATAGTATACGTGCTGTTCGCTGACGTTGGGACGACCGAAGAGGACCGCAAGTGTCTTCGTGGACCAAGCGCTCGCGCGCGTCGGCATCCTCGCGCTCTCGCGACCGAAGGAATGACCCGAGATTTAGGAAATGGGGATATACACTCTCGTTGATTTCGTTGATCCTTTACTGCCGGACCGGCCGTAAATCCTGGCGTCGCCGTGCGGCTTCTACGGATTAAGGCGAACCTCGCTCGTGGTAACCCCCACGAGCTTCCAAATACATACTCCTTCTTCACCTCTTACTCCCGCGACAGGGCATCACCCCATAACCGTAGAATGAACCCAAAACCTCGAACTCACGATCACATTCCGAGATTCCTTCGTTTTTATCGTTACAACGAAATCTCCGATTAAAACATAACCGAAATCGTTAAAAAAAATTTATTACGAAACCAATAAGCTAAAATGAAAATAAAATGGACTATCTTTCCCTCGGAGATGGAAATAAATTCCAGAAGAAGTAGAAAAAAAAAATTCACAGTATGATTAAAAAAAATTGAAGTTTTTTGTCTCATCAGGCTCTTCCTTTAATTAAGATAACACTTAGTAGAGACCGAAAAAAAAAAAAAAAAAAAAAAAAAATTGTGCGACCACCGTTGGTTATGGCGGCCGCAATATCAATCACTTAAACCCTCGGCTACTTGTTCATGACTGACCCAACCCACAGTAGGTTTATTGCAGCGATAAAACGTTCCTGGCACCCTCCCGGAATACTAATATGTTGATATATCGAATAATAAATATAATGGCCGGTTCGTGGACCGGCTGAGAAGCAGCCTACCCACTGCAGATCCACTGGATAAGGCATAGTTTTTTTTTTTTTTGTCTATCACAAAAGACGAAACAGCGTCGATCACTCTCGCTGCGGCACGCCTCGAGTATACTATTACAGTGGAACGACTTTCCGATATTCCTATTGCTTGCATGCCTCGTTCTTTTGAATTTCGTCGGTCGTAGATAAGTTTTTTTCTTTTCGCCCTCGTAAAAAAGGGTAGAGAATTCAGAAGGGGACAAAAAAGTTGAGAAAGGCAATCCTCCGGTTCGCCGCCGGCTTGTCCAGGACGTCCTCGAAAACTTACCGCGACATCTTCGCTTTTCGAAACTTTTTCCACTGGACCCGCTTCGTTGCTCCGTTCCGTCCTGCGACCACTTCCTTCACTCAACCATCGTTCTTTTGCGCTACGAGTGTGCTATGCATGTGTGGACACGTGACTACGGCTACTGACACGCCACACGACTGTGTCCCAAAGCAGAGGCCCTTCGTTACGAACGCCCCTGTTAGAAATCTTGCTTACACGTGAAATCGTACGGGAGAGAAGAAAGGGGCGAAAGTAAAGGAAGAAGTACGATCGAGGGTAAGAATGAAGAAAACATTCCCCTCTCGAAACTTTTTCTTCTCTCAATCTAATTTGCCTCTTATCGAATAAAGATGGGACAAGGGGTAACTTTTTTGTCGCACGGTATCCGTGCCCACAGGGGTGTAACCAGGCGAATCAAGTCGTTTCTCTTTAGTCAGCCCTACTCTGCTACCGTTCTGTCAAGGTTGGCGGGACGCTTGCAACACTCGAACTGATGAAAAGAAGATCTCTCTTTGTCGAATAGGAAGGGCAGAGGTTAACAAGATCTTGAAAATGAAGGAACGCTATTCGAGTCTCATACTGTGCAAATGTTTGGCTTTTTCATCTCACTTTTTCTTATTAGAATATGAAGGCTATCAGTTCCGTATCACCCGTATTTTCGTTCATGATGCCGATTTTTCTTCAATTTTGTACCGATTTAGCCACAAATTCTTTTAGAGAAATCATTAATAATCAAATTAAAAAAAGTCGTTATTATATCCGAATGCGATTCGGACAGATTTCAGAGGAGTTTGGAAAAAAATAACACGATAAAGTGGATTCGAAAAAATAAATCAATGTAACTTACTTCTGTAAGTTACTTTTGGGTCAAGTGGGTGATAAAAAAAAATCGAACGATTCCTTTAATATTCTTAATATTCAGAACTACTTATACCAACTGCACATTAAGCTTATTACGAGATTCCACTTTATGGGTCATATTTTGTTATTTATGTTCATAGTGTTCATAGAGTTTTTTTGCTTCAAAAATCTTCGTGGCGATCGGTAAAGGTCTTCTCACATTTTCTTCTATAGCTAAAACATTTGAAGCGAGAAAAGCAACGAAATCGAAGTGTGGGTTGCTTCGTCATCGACTGTTCGTTGATTTATCGTCAAAGATTCATTCTTCTTTTCTATTCTCTCGTTTTTCTCGATGTTTATTTCATCCACACAGTCGAAGTTGGTTGGCCATAATTTCTCTCATAGAACTTGTATTCGTCCATTGGATCGTTCTATGCTTTTTCTACTACTTTCAGTGACCTATCGCCCTTTCGCCCGGAAATCCCTCGAACTCATGCCATTTTTTTCGACAAACCTTCTCGGCTCCTTGCAGTCTCGATATTATCATCGTCTCCCTGACGATCTATCTCCCTTTGCCCAACACCTACAGGCGTTCGTGTCTCGCTAACGTACACACGCGGGTTCTCTCGAGACAACTGCTGTGGCGACCCACTTCCGATCTCCCAACTGAATATTCTCTTTACTACTCTTCTATTCGCGAAACTTCACCCCTTTAGCACTCCACGTTTTCCAATCCTACTAAGCGTTCACTGAAACGCGTAGCTATTTATTCCATTATTATAACAATCGCAAACCGCTGCAAAATGGAGGGATGTCCGATCATGAAATACTCTAATCGCGTTACTCATCCTCCGATACATTTTCCCATTTCCGCAATGCTAACTTCGTCTTCTATATCTCCGAGTCCAATGCTTTTATTATTTATCAATTTTTATTGCTCGCATTTTCTTTCGATTCTATTAAAATCTGCAGTTAACACTTTAGACTGTCTGTAGTCAACGCTCTGCCAAACTCCATTTTCATATTGTTCATTCGCCACGCTGCTTCCAACAGATGCTACCACCGCTGTGTATACAATTTGCAGTGTTCCGCATCGTTGTAACAAGAATTTGATTATGCAATCTGCAGAAACTCGCACGCGACTTACGCCGAGCAATTCAGTCATCTGTTTCCAACGCTCGTCAACATTGTTTATTACTGTTCTTCTTTCGTGTCGCTCTTCGTAATTATTTTTATTTTCAACTCGCTGTAACGCAGTGGCAGTCGATTTCCATTAGATCTCTAAAGTTCACTTGGCTCGACTAACATTCACCGTCTGATCCAATCACTTCGATGAACGTGAAACGATGCGAAAATTCTCATTTCGTTCGATCGATGCCGTGACGCGAAGGTGCCCGCGACATATCCATTACGTCGAACGATACAGCATCAGAAAAACGTCGGTACGCATGAGGGCGACGATGAGGAAAGCGCAAAAGTGCATGTCGGAACGGTTTGAGTCGCAGCTGCGGTATCACCCGGGGTATCGTGTATTAGGAGCCAAAGCATGAATGATTCAGTAGATGTGGCTTCGATCTTCGACGTCGTCACTGATCCACCAACGTGGCGCGGTGAGGATCAGCGACCGAGCTTACGCAGCAGGTGTAGCAGCAGCCAACCCGAGTTGAATGATAATTTCTTGTGTGTCTTGTACCGTCGATAGGCGGGTTGTAACAGCAACAACAACAACAAAAACTACCTGTGACAACCTGCGCTGAATATATTTTTTCGTCTTGAAGACGATGTCAGCTTGCGAGCAATAAAACATGCATGAGAAAACGCGACCGGCAGCATGATTCGAACAATGAAATGGACGCGCCTCTGTCGCCGATTTCCAAAGTCGACATCCGCTCTTTCGCGATTTTTCCTTTGGTAACATCGGAATCAATACGAGGCGGGGACTGCTAGCCTCGAGATGAATATCCAATTTAACAATCCACGATCATGTCCTCAGAGGTATGTTGAACTATGGCGATGAGACGACCAGAGCGGATGTATTAAATCGCGGAAAGTAGAAACGGATCGATGAAGCTTAGTTATTCGTAGTAGTGCTCCCATCGCCGGCAGGTTTCTGATTCTCTTTGGAGTCTTCATCTCCGTTCTTCTGTGTTGCGACGTACGTAAATAGAATTGCTTTTTCGTTTGTCGAATCGCCTTTGCAGCAAACGTAATGGGAAAACTGTGCGGTGAAGGGTACAACTGCTAGTGAAGTATGAGGAATAGCTTGTGTCCCAATGATGACACTTGTCGCCGCTGCGATGTCGCTTCGGTTGTCACAAAAAAAAAGGTACGTAACCCAAGTTACGTTCGGGCGTATCGCAACGCAACTATACGCGACTCATAAACGACGTGCCGTACGCAGTCGACATATAAACGGCTCGGGTATAAAATAGAAATGGAATATAGTGGAAAGAGTTACAGAGGAAGAGAGATCGTCGAGAGATTTATAATTGTCCCCAGAGTATCCGAGAGGACAGTGGGAGAAAACGCGATAGTGCAAAAGAGTAATGAGCGCGAGCGAGAGAGCGGCCAATCAAAAACCGCCTGAGCAATAAAATGCCGAAGAAGTTAATGGTGCTTGCGAGCTCTCGCGGACTTTTACGAGGCCGCGCAGTGCGCGAGGCTCGAGCCACGTCGCCGAGGACGGCAAGTTTTCCTGGTACATCGATCTCTCGCGGTTCGCCACTTTTCTCGTCTTTCATTTCGTCCTTTTCTTTCTATCTTTCGTTTATTTCTTCGGCTCTACTGGCGGGTCTCGCGACATCGCGCGCGCTGGAAAATGAAAATTGTATCCCGTATCTCCCTTGCGAGTAAACCCTTTCCATCGAGTTAGTCTACCGTAATAAACCATTCCGGGTGATTTTTCAGCTTTCGCGAGTCCCGAAAACATTTTTTTTTATTGCTCTCTTCTGATTATTTGGTATCACAAAATAAATCGAGATTCCACGTCGAAAATATGAAATCGTGAGGTTCCAGGTGCATCAAGAACACGTTGAAGCTCAATGCCCCCCCCCCCCCCCCTTTCCTAAGCATGTATCAGAGTTTCACACGCAAGTATCCAGAGACAACTGCTCTCTCGTCTTCTTTTCTCAGCTAACTTGAGTGAAATTTGGTCCATTCTACTGTTTATTTTCGTTAGCGAGGTCATTGCGTAGTATAAACACAAATGAGATGTTGTTACTTTCTCAAAACGATCCTATAAACAGCTAGTGGGATGCAATGGAAACGATATACCAGCACAAGGTCTTATTTTCACCTTTACTTGCACTTAAAGTCCTGCGGTTCAAGATGTATTTCCTTCAACTGGCTGTGCACAACGCAAGGATAGCTCTACTCTCTAACTTTGGTAGGTTGCTGTGTGTCGTGAACACGAGTATACAGCTCGGTGATTCCGTCTTCCATCCACCTCGATGCAAGTTCTCCTTCGTTCCCATTCGGTTGTTCTCATCCCCTTCAAGTTTTCCTAAGCTCGTCGCCTCGGGGCCTGCAGCAACACTCGCTCCGCACCCTTACGAACGAGCGCCAGAGCTACGACGGGGTTATTTGTTATACACGAAGCAGCGGGTGAAATTAGTCCTCTTTCCGGCGCAGAACCGCGAACACACGACGGTCTGGTGCACCACTGCGACTGTCTGACTGCCTCAATGTGTGTACTCGTGTATGTATGCATTCGCAAACCGCGCTCTTCTGTGTTTCTCTGTGTCTTTCTCGTTTCTCTTGCGAGGGCCCCCAGCTGTCCTGAGCTATGCTACTGCACGACTCTCGGGGGGACGCGTCACCCATGTACATTATACCTTTACACTATACGCACCGCACTCTGGTGCTATTCACCGAGATGGAGAAACGCGGTTTCACCTCGCCGCCAGACGACCTGACTCATCCTGCCTCCCGGGCGATACACCCCGAGGAGCACGCAAATGACTTCATTATAACCAACCCCCGTACTCCCCCTTCAACCCGTTCTCTCTAACTCGTATAACCCCCTTTCTGTTATTCCGTTGCCTTCCGGCATTCGAGAGTGTATCACTCGCTTCAGTGCCACTGACTTTTCTCTTCTGACGACGACGACGACGACGAAACTCGAAGAATTGCGACCCCTACAACCGTTCTAACCATTTTGTAGACTGCACCGGTTTTGTTGAAAACTATGCTAAATTCTTTCGACGGTCACTTCCAGCTACAGATAGCAGACTACTTATTCATAGATACTCGTAAAATATATGAAATATCTCGGAATTTCGATATCCGAATCGAATTTCAGAAAAATACATCCGTAGTGTGTGAAATAGATTCGAAAAAAAAAAAAAAAAAAATACTTTGAGAGAAACTACAGCTATAAATATCAGAAACACGCTTCGAAATGTAAACTGTCCCCAACGGATGCTGACGTAGCGTAAAATTTACGATTCCGAGCAAATGCTTTTTTACAGTTACTTCGCTAACCCTTCCATTAACTATCTCGTTGAAACCGCTGGGGACCCTTTCGCCACAGCCACGCCCAAGGAAATCGCTCGATTATTGAACTCGCACGTTTTTCCCTGTACCCCTCCAAACCCCCCTCTCTTCCCACGGGAGAAGAGAAGATTTCACATGGCCTCGTTAGTCGAAACGAGAGTAAAGACCGTAGAGGATATCTAGAGTACGTATAATAAATCTTGTCGCGGAAAAAAGCCAATTTTTTTTAATACCAACGATATATATATCAGCTTAACACAAATTTACCTTCTTCGAGTCGAGAAAAGTACGCAACACCGTGCCAGTGAAACATGCATACAGCCTATTGTGATTCACAGAGTGGCGACCAGAATGCGAAAAAAAAAACAGCTAAAAAAAACGAAAAAAAAGATACCAATAAAACGAGGAAAATAAAAAAAAAACTGAACGCCCTCGTACAGCTAGTAAATTCACGTATTAATTGGTAGCCACCACGTGGATATCGGCAATTCGATTAGCGATCGAATCCGTAGATTGTAACAGCGGTCCCTGCTGTGTCGGCGATAACGTTACGGCTCGCCGAGAGCCCGAGAGATCGAATAATGGAAATAACCACAGGATACAAGAGTTAAAATCGTGGTAGTCGAATGAATAGGTACTGCAACACCCAAGAGCAGCAACAATAGTCGACCGTTGAAAATAGGTTCAACGCGGTTTAGACACCCAGAGTTCCAATACTGCATGACATTCTATATGCTACTTTACCGCAATCGTACGTGAGAAATCCTGTCGCGATCTATTAATAACAGTCTATGATGGTAGTGAATGAGAAATGATATCGCCTCATACAACAACGAAATGTATTTCTCCAGTTACGTTCCTTTTCCTACTGTACCATCGGTAACCATTGCTCGTATATATTCCGCCAATGTACCCGGACTATTCCAACATTCCCTGGAATTCCTGCATCACAGCTCGCCTTGGTGCGGGAGGATGCGAAGAGGGTAAATCGTGGGAACGGCGAGTAGTTGATACCACTGTGAAGCCTGTACCCTCAGAAGTCTTACAGAAATACGGCAACTCCATTCTGTATGCAGTTATTGTATGCAGGTATTTGTATAAGCACGCGAGGACTGTACAATACAGGATTGGATGAGATGGAGAAGGTCCTCAAAGGACTCGTAGCTGGACAGTAGTAGGGCTTAGTCGTGGAGACGCCCCAGCCTCTCCCTCGCTCTATTATCATCCCAGTTCCTCGGTTGCATCACCTCTCCAACGCCTTCGAACAATAGCTGATAAATAGCATCCACAGCTAAGCCGGATCGTAGAATCCTCGAGCCTATAACGCCGAGAGAGAGATGACGATGGCCCGGGCGCGATTCTCGAGCTGTGTGTTTCCCTAGGTATACGGCTCAGAGAATCCTCCCCTTTCCCCTGTACCGATGTCCGTGTCTGACCCAATCGCACCTTATCCCCTTTGTCGTCTCACTCGCTTTCCTCCCTGTGTGCGCCAGTAGCAGTATACAGCCGAACTCGTCCCGATTATCCAGAATTTACGACCACCCTTGCCAGGCCAACGTCTCTCGCTCTTTCCTTCGACCTCCGTTGGGGATTTCCGCTCTTCGGAATTCCATTTTGCACGCTTTCCACTGTGCTGCTCTGTGCAAACTGCGCGTATAGAATACATACAGCTATTCGGTATGTACCTACTACTCTATGCAATCCGATGTATAACACTACGAAATGCATCGAGGGAGAGAGTTGCTTGCGGAAAGGAACGAATCATCGAGATTCTGAGAGGCCATGGAGCTCTCTCGGCGCGACGAGAAAGCACGTCTATAGAACTCATACACAGATTGCGCGCGCGCACCCGCGTGTTACGGGAAAACGAGAAGGTTGCAAGATTGCTCGTGAAACTTCAACCCCAAGGTTTCCCCTGATTTTCTTCTCTTATTTGCCTCTATACTGTCGAGACGGCATCGTCACAATTGCGGAGACGCGAATAGATGCGATTCGCTACACAACTCGTGTATCGCTCACAGTGAAACAGACCGAAGAACTGGAGTGTCTTACGGAAAACCGGTCGACTTGGTGTCTCGCGTAATCGAATTATTGTATGCAACGCGTACAACGAAAACCGCAAGTTCACCTTACGTTCGTCGCTTTCCCTCGTGACTCCCATTAATTTTCTATTCTCTGGTCCCCTCGGCTTCTCTGAATTGAAATTTCTGTGTATTATATCTATAACTCCTTTTCTCGGAACGGTATACTCGAGGGGCGGTCCATAGCCTGTCTATTCTTGTGGCGAAACCTTTATGTCGCATACAGCATTTGTAATGTAAGTAAACCCCCCAAACATTTTCAATATTTCACGTAATTCTATGTGCAACGAGAGAGCGAGAGAGACTCGTGAAAGCGAAAAGTCGCTTCTGAAAAGGACTTCCATAAGGAGGTCAACAGAATCAAAATATAATTGCGAGTTCCGGAAGGGCGATGCGGTGAAAGGAAACCTGCGGGTATTGTAGTACTTTTGTCAGACCTTCGTGTGTACTTTTCACTGGCCGCGAGAAAACTTTCGGGCAGTCAACGGCGAAAGATGTCGAGGACCTTGTACGATTCTCTTTTCCTTTTTACTAAGACTCCACAGCGACTTGCACTTTACTATGTTTTGTATTGACTCTGGCGAACCCTTCGCTCCGTTATAACCTCCGACTTCCAGCGTCAAGAACGAGTTCACTGACGCTTCCGCGTGGCATCGCTGCTCGCATCAACTATCTTGAGCTGCGTGACACCTATTCACCCCCTTTTGTTTCAACCCTTACCCATTGTTTACCCTGTCGAGCATCTCGTTTCCGGAGAACGTATTGTTCCGGAAGTGCTGGAGAGCCGTGAAGATCTTTCGAGGTGAGCAATGCCTCGTCTTTGCATTCCTACAAAATATACACTATTCGTTCTATGCATTCCGAAGAAATTTCGTTACATCAAGGAAACTTGATCGAGTAATCGTATTAAACAAATCGAACGAAACTTGCAATTTTTTTCCTTTATTTTAATCGTCTTGCATATTTTTCATCGAATCCTGTAATTTTTTATACCGTTTCCTCCAACATCCTGTCGCATCGACGTCCCAAAAATCGATTTAAAAATAAATTCTAATTTCGGCAAAGTACGAGAACTTCGAAGACAGGGGGTACAAAATATGTTTCGCGCGGTCAAACTTATTGTGCAATTTCGACGAAGATCATTAATTTAACAGTAACATTGTGAGCAGAGAACAGCCGGGAGGGTCATACGCAGTAAATTGACTAGAGAGTTTAATTACGTAAAACGTCAAACACTTTGGCCGCAGTTATTCGATGGGTAAATAGATGAGCCGGTTTCACCTCCGTTCGCTCTCTGAGGCACTTCGTCGATCAACGACGTGCCGCTTCTCTCTCTCCCAGGGTTCTGGCGGTGGCTGCGGAGACCGGAGCGAGATCTATAACTACCGCCAGCGGTGCCGTCGAACGGTGGGGTTTCTCGGTGCATTATTAATGTCCCGGTCGATAGTTTCGCCGCTCTCGCCTGCACCTGACATGTACAAATGTCCGCGGCCACGTCATTAGTCCACGTACGAAGCTTGCCGGTAAATTCTGGTCCTTACCTTCCCATATTATAGTATAGTATATATATATAGATATGTATACATAATATATACATATTTATATATGCGTATGTAGATGCGGCTGCACATGCATTACCCCTGCGCTGCAGTGAAGCCATTCGTCGAATTGCAAAAACGTGCGAAGCGTCTTCGTGCCGAATTCCGCGAAAAAAAATATATATATATGTATATCGCTTCTCAGCTGCCCGAAGGGGAAACAGCCATACGGGAGATTGGTCCTCGTATTGGACTGCGCGTCCCGCGACAATCTCATTCCTAACTTCAGTTAATTACCATTGTTCTCGCATTTCTCCGAAAAGTAACAGTCTTGCGATAGAAATAAACGTTTCTCTACCCTTTTTTCCGGTAAGCTTTTCACAGCTTGTCTTCGCTCTTCCGCCGGCGGAAATCTGGGATAATCGCTGGTATAACTTCGTGACCCCGTTACAAAACTTCAACGTCGACAATGCGTCTGCGCCCCGTTACACTCGGAGAATTTGGTTTCCATTAAACTTTGTTTCGGTTAGCCGAGAGAGATATATATGTATATATATATATATATTGCCGTCGAATAAACGAGTAGACGGTAATATCTTACGTATAGTTATGACGAAAAACGATTTTATGAGTTTTACTCGATCCTATGGGCAAACAGAGTTGAGCAAAGTTTGGCAAATTTATCGCGGTATTTGTCATACAAAAGATAAATCCATGACGATGTCCAGTTCGATCGTAAATTTTACTCTGTGACACGATTTTTGCTGACAAACAATTGGCAAAGTAAATGGAGGAAAGTGTTCGATAGTTCAGAAATGCTTCCGAGACGATCGATGGTCAAACGTTATGAAAGCCTGGAATCCGTCGAATTCCTTACGTTTGATCTTCGATCGTTTTGCATCACGCATTTCTGCCCCCCCCCCCCCCCTCCCATCTCTTAAGTTTAAATCCGTCTGATATATCAGTTGCTCTGGTACATCAAGTAAATCCTCGAACCGCAAAGCTCTCTTCACCGCCTGAAACGGATGTACCGTTGCCAAGTCAAATGCCGAGCAGATCGATCGCGGAAAGGAAGAACGAGTATGAAAAGAAAAAAAAGCAAAAAGAACTCCGTGGGGAAAGAGTCTTCCGATTTTCCTTGATGAGGGAGCGGCTCCTTTCGCCTCCCGGCGCTTTTTCCTTCTCCCGCTCTTCTTTCTGTCATCAAGACGTTCATCAGATATGCTCTCGTTGAGATCTCCATATCGATGTTGCTGAGAAAAATGAGAAACTTGTCCGCGTCTTCTCGAAGCGGAAAAGTGCGGTTTTCTCTCATATAGAATCTCGGAAGATATCGACAATCCATCTGCATCTTTGATCGTCATTCCATCTCCGGATATTTTTCTTCATTTTTCTTTATCTATCTGTTCACGGAACCTCGATGTTTTGTCCCTTTTTTTAACCTTCTTTGACCCTCCAATCTTGTTCACGAGAGAACTGAGCTCTCGCGAGCAGAACGCAATGAGAATGGCACCAAAGGCACGCGATATAGGAAGGGTAAGGTAAGCGAAGCGACTGACGAGCAGCAGCTAGTCGTCGCGGCCCGAAGCCTCCCAAAGTCACTGTTCACGAATTAATTTTCATTTTTATCCCCTTCGTCCACCTCGCGTACTTTCTCTGTCCATCTCGCATTCGCACGGTCGCGTTTCTCGACTTTTTTATTAGCTCGTTTCTCGGTTTCTCCACGACGCTTTTCACGTGAATCCTTTGGGATTGCTGTGGTGCCTGTGGCTCGACGCTGTTGAGACCAACTGGAAGACCGAATAGACGCTAGACGCCCCAAGAGATATCAGAGATATATTCTTGGTGTACCGGTTGTACGGAAGAGAATGGAAAGGGAGAATGAAAAAAAAAAGTAAGAAAAAAAGAAAAGAGATCGAGAGCGGCTGTCCCGGGGTTTTGTGACTTTTCTTTGCCTTGGCGTTTCAGCTCTGAAGCTCACGGGATATGAGGCTCTTCTCTCTACTTCTCTCCAGAAATGGCTCTCCGGGGGTGATAAACTTTTATGAATTACCACACCCCGTCGCCGTAAGCGCGCTCTCTCTCTCTCTCTCTCTCTCTCTCTTTATCGCTCTCAGTTACTCGCATTCGCGAATAACTCCGACTGCACTTCGTTCACTGCCACTGTTCTGGACTTTTGCTTTGCCACGTAGCCGCACACTGGACGCAACGACGAGAGAACAAGTCGAGAAGAACGAATGAAAAGAAAGGTAATAAGAACAAGAAGCAGGTCACCGGAGACACGAGACTTCAGTATCATTTTCTCCGGACTACGGAGCTCTCGAGTATAACGACACCACGGAATAAGATGTAGTAGACGATCGTTATGAAACTTGGAGTTCCTTTCACAGAGTATAAATTAATCGTGAGATTGCCAAGCAAATTTAACATTGAGCAGTCGAGATTTCATCGAAATTTCAATTGGATTATTATTATTATTTATAATTCTCATTGATAACTGATTTTGATTGTTTCATTTTTTTTTGTCTTCAATGTATTTTCTTAATGAAAAGTTCAACTTTCTATCTCGGATCTGCGAGTATAAAAAAAAAGTTATTTCATTCAATCAGTTTAGAGTTCGGAATTAAAGCGCATTTTTTTAATTTTTAATAGACTTGAAAGTGAACAAAGAATTCTTCGCAAAAACTTTGATATAATCACAATTTGTTTTCGTGATTTTTGAAAGGCGAAATCACGGGAGTTAATAATTCATTGGTGAAATACGATAATCTTCGCTCGATGAAGTTCACGGGCTGATGGAGTTGTAACGATAAGTAACGACTTCTAGCTTTTGCCATCCGTATAGCGCGAGTGAGTGGAGTGCAAGCGGAGGCTGCGGGTCGCCGCGGCGCAGTAGGGATCGACCCGTACCGGTCAGACAAGCCACGTACCATGACGCAGGTAGTTTCGGATGAGGTACGATCACCCCGGGAAATCTCATGGCTGGCGTCGACCGCCGTTTCCTCTCCCCCCCCCCCCCCCTTAGGGACGTCTGGAATTTGAACGATCTCACCAAAGTCATAATCTACTTTGACATACTTGTACCACAAATCTACGAAACCCAAAATTCGGCTGACCACGAAAGGTACACGACAGAGCCCCCGGCGCCGCTCTTCACGAGTGAAATTAAAAACGAATTATGTATATTGCAAACCCCGTAATAACCAAATAACGACGAAATCGCAGCAATTAAAACGTCGATATTTTTCTAACAGAGTTTTTCATTTTATCTCCATTGACGTCGTATATATTTTACGAAGCGTTGGTTTCGCAATTTTCGTCGAAATAAATGCACCCGACTGAGTTGAAAAGGGTTTCGGATGAATTTATAAAAGTTAAACATAAATACGATACCACGGTAACATTTTCAAACCTTTAGAATTTAATGTTATTTTATTTTGTGGTATCATATACATCCCTCCCTGTCGGGCATATCGCGGTTTCTCTGAATTCTCAAACTGAGAGCTCAAACGTTCATTTTTATGTATCAAAGCACACAGCGAACAACCATACACCCCTGATTTCCATTCGCCGCTGTTCGTTCGTTTCTCGCTCTCTATGTTACGGTACGTCCAACTTCGCTGGCGACAAATTCTCCGGCATTTAAGCCCCTCCTTTCGTTCCTCTACCGTCGTTCTAAAATAAAACTAAAAAAGGGGAGAACGGGGGAGGGGGTGGAAAAAAAAACATACAATAAAATAAAACGTATCTCACTCTCTCGCCGGTGAGGGGAAAAAGGGGGATATACGTGTACGCTGGCGCGTCGCTTCGATAGTGGATTTTTTTTTCTTTTTTACCCGCCCTCTCTGTGTTCCCGTGATCGGGCGAGCGAGAGTCGGGCACATCGAAATGGGCAAGCCGTGGGATAGTAGTCGAAAACCAGTGGGAAAACGGCTGCGCGGGAGATATAACCAGCGATGGGACGCAAAGAGAGAGTATGAGGGGAGGGATGAACGAACGAACAGAGTTTTCCGCGCTTTTAGCGGAAACAGTTCGGCAAGTTCGCCACAGCTATGGCGTTAATTGCGTTTGGGACGACCAGCTACCCGCTATGCTGGCAAACGTTATTTTTTTTTTTTTTTTTTACTTTCTTTCCCCTCTGTCTCCTGCCTCCGTCATCCGCTTATGTCCTCTACAGCGAGTCGCGTGCTTTACATTCGAACATACTAGAGGTAAAAACTGTAAAAGTTGCATCGACGACTGAAGAGCTGAGGGATTCACCGGTATATTTGAAAGTCCGGGGCTATTCGAAACATTTTTTTTTAATTCTACTCTATCATTTTTTATTTTCGTAATCATGGGACGTATAAATTTTTCCTTCGGCACACATCGAGGATTGGTCTTTATCTGCCTATGAAAAAATTTCGACGACTCTAGCCAATTTCATTACGTGCCACGATCTTTAAGTGTCTCCTTTGCATGAAGAAATGGATTTTAAAAAATCTGATTTTATTCAGTCGTTAGACTCTACCATATTATTATTTAACGCAGAACTTTAATTCCCACGAAGGCCAGTATCATTTTTTTTTACAACTCGAATTCCTCGACGTGTAATTCATTTTACCTCTTTATTTTCCCCATATACCCATACAAACTCGGTGTAGACTCATTTTTCCACGATAAAAAAAAAAAAAAAAAAAAAAAAAAACTTTGGTACGTGAACGACGATGTTCGCCAGTGTGGGACGGTAGAATCTCTCGGCGCACGATCCTCGGAGCAAGAAATTTTATTTTACGATCACGATACATCAGCCCACGAGCCGGAACACAGTACTTCACATCGCTTAGTCTGATGGGACGATAAAAGCCGGCGTGTCAAGTATCAGTCTTATAAGGAATAAAGAGCGTGAGAGAGAGACTTAAACAAAAACCGCAGGGTGGACAGTCTTGCGGAAGAGCGTGCTATCCCCGGTGCTACAGCTCAATCGGCGCTGTCCTTTTTCCGCGGCGCGGTACCTCGAGAGAATGAAGAAGTAAAGCATCGTGGAAGCGCCCGTAAGGTGTATACCTTCGGAAATGTTACGGTAATAAAGAATAAAGAAGAATAAAGAAAGTCTTGGAAGCCCGGGTGAGGTACAAGCAGAGAGGGTGGGGAAAGCCCCTACAGTAAAGTCCACCGGGGATGAGCAGTGACCCAACGGAAACTCTTCTCTCCGCTCTCTCCGGCATAGACGGTAGAGGAAGAGGAAACGTGTCTTACACGCTTTTTAGCGCCGGTAATAAATCAACGGGGTTGAATGCGTGTCGCACAACCCCGCACCCGAGACGTCGTGTTATGCGAGGGCACGGACTTCTTCCCAACGATCCAGTACCACTGTGACTACGCTTTGCTCTCCCCTATTTTCCTTCCCGCTCGCTTTTCTCCTCTTTCTGTCTGTCTATTACTCTCTTAACCCCTTTGCACTCCAATCCCCACCCTGCTGTGTTTGCAACGAAGACCCACTAACCCGTACTCCCTTTTCCGACGTGCTCTGTGCTTTTTTTTTACTTGCCTTCTTTTTCCCCCTTTCGCATCGTCATCCCTTGCTATGTTTATGAGGGGTTCAAACCCTCGTAATTTTACAGCTTGCACGACCGTTCCTTTTATTACGACATATCCTCGAGATTTCTACTCTCTTACACTCGACAGCATCCGGTCCACGATGCTCTGATTTGCTTGATTGCCATCGTCGCATTGTCGAGTTAGTCGGGTGAATTGATTCTTCGAATGGTTTAGATGAGAAAATTGATGGTGATAGAGAAATTTAGTGTAAAAAGGTCATGGGATACCGCTATCGTTATCGCGCGAATTCTCGCAGTTATTCTCGTTATTCTCAGTGAGAACTGTGATGAATATGTGGGTCGAAAATTCTCTATTTCTCTCGTTGACTTTTCCGCTTTTCTCTCGGGCGAAATCTCTGACGCGGATGAAGAGCGAAGTGCCCGGAGTGAGCGTCAGCCCGAGAAGACGTGGACGTTGATGGATTCGTCTTCGAGGTTACGAGAACCGGGGTGTGTTGAAGATATATATATACTGTATATCAACGTGAGTGAGGTATCAGACGTGCAACACCTGCGGGCACAGCTAGAGGATGTACTGTCGTCTTCGGCGTTGGCGTCGTTTCATTTTACTCGAAAATCGAACGTTCCTTTGACTTTTCGTCTCTTGATTTAGAGAAAAGGTCGGGCGAAATACACGACGAAATCAATCGACAGCTGTCGTCGCCGTCGTCGTCCAAGTGACAAGGAGTAAGTCCCAGTAAGGAAAAGTTGGTCACTGACAATTAATTGTTCTTATTACTCCGCGTCAGTTTGCCATCGAGCGGCTCGATAGATCGATAAGTGATTTTTTTTAAATCCACCCGCAGATACAGTTACTATTATTATTATTATTATTTGACATATGATCAATGAAATGATCTATACAAAATAAATCATTGACGTCATCCAAAATATTGCTTTTTTACAAATTCTCGTAAAGCCAAAATATGACTTCCATAGATACAAAGTTGGAAGTCGGATTCGAAGTACATGGGATGGCGATAGTTTTTATTTCACGAATCAAAACTACTCGAAATTCGCTATTCATTGATATATTTTTCTTTTTTTTTTATCGTAACTGTTATTGTGCGTTCGCCTATAACCTATAGCTCTCCATCGTCGTTCCGGTACAAGCGTACCATCCCTTCTGCAACATAGCATCTGAATTTGCAGTGTTATTACGACTCGGTGGAAAGGATCGGTCACTGAGTCGTGCTCACTGGTTACATATACAAATACGCGCGTTATTGTATAGAACAGTTATACATAGCGGAGAATACGAGAATACATGTGTACGGGATTCTCTGTTCGCTTCCACAACTCGATGAGCACGATTTCCACGCGTCCGGGGGTTTGACCCCTGGTCAACTCTGTGTCGGAGGGAGCGAACTCGAAATCGTATCCATCCGGTACGGGGTACTCGTATTCTCCTCCCTGTCATCATCCCTTCGCTATACCGCTATCGCTAGTTTAACGCAACATTCAAGTAAAGTGCCAACTGTTTCGGTTGTAATGTCGAGGTTGCGTGTACCACCAACACAAGCTTTGGTTACTATAGAGTTCTCTGAATGGTGCCGAAGGCTACCATCACCCGTCCCTCCCCACGAGGTCCTCTCGTCAAGCGCAGAGAGCGCTGATGCTCTCCGCGATATGGACTGCATACCTACCAGTCCAACCGAACTTTCAACATTTCCATACAACTGACAGTGCGTAAAATTTACTGTAATGCAATTTATCTGCGCGCTAAAATATCCGATTACAACGAATTATCAAACATTCGCAGTAACTTAAATTCGTTATATCCTGATGAAAAATTAGATTAAAAAAACTCATCATACAGCTCTACCTTATCGTGGTGTCGAGAAAAGGACGATAGAATCTATTTTTTATATATGATGCCATAAATCGAAGATATATTATTGGATTTCATATATATTTGAGATACGATTTCAGTGCTCGTTTCCGACCACCCAGGGTATGAGGTATCGACGGAATTTCTGTCCCGCGTGTGCCCCGTTGGACCATCGCCACCTATAAATTCTAACACCTTAGAGTACCTACATTCTACTCTATATAGTAGACCTTTTTTTTTCTTCTCCTATCACCGTCATTTTTTTTTTCTCAGCTCTTTCCTCAACTCCATCACTCCACGATCTCCCTTTCGGAGGCCAGACCTTACCTCACCTCACTTCACCCCCCTCCCCCTCCATACATCCCGTTCCGCGCGTCAAGGCTTTTCGATGCTTCCCAAGGCAAAAGATCTTCGCTCTCTTCGAGGATCTATCACCGCGAAAATCCACGTTGGCAATAAATTCGTTTCAGAGTCTAGGCATGAGCGTGCCCCGTCACTGAGTACAGTAACACTGTATGTATGTAACGTGCGATACTGGAAGATGTGGGAAACGGAAGGAGAGTCCTCTGTGGGCTGCGCGACGCGTCCGTTTCGTCGATGCGCTCCTCTCGCTTCGCAACGAAGACGAATAGCTGCGATTTTAAAAGGTATGGGCTGCTGCTTCGTGAACCGCGGAGGAAGAAACCTGCTGTATATACAGAGATACGTGTATGTGCTGTGTGTGATACACACGTACGGATAAGGAATAGCGTGCGACCCTGTAAGATACGTGTTCTGAATTTTCCCTTTGACCCTTAACTCGTCTTCACCCGCGAAAGATCACGAAAATAGGCGTGACATACCGACACCATTATTTGCGAACACTGTACCACTTTTTTTTATTCGGGCTTTTTTTTCCCCTCGCAAATATCACATCCATTTGCACAGCTTAGCCGACTTATTAATATTTATATATATTTCGGTGACGGCACCAAATTTCTCGTAAATAACTGTCGCGTGTACAAAATTGTTACGAATGGCACAGACGATATCTGTATTTTCTAATGCTATGAATGGATTCTAACGCGACGATGAAACATCGCTATCAGGCTAACGACCTAAAGAGACACTATGGGATTAATTATCAACATTTTTCTTGTAGTCTTAGAGAATTTTGGTTGATACAATAACGCAATTTAATGATGAAACACAGATTCGTGATCAGCAGAAAAACATCGACATGATAGGGGACTTGTCGGAGTTTTACAACAATTTTTCTCGGGCATTTACGGGCCGATGAAAAATGTAAAAAAAATAAATATGTCATCAATGATCGTCAATGTTATCGAAGAAATATTGTCATTTTTTCGTTAAAAATTGATGAATTCCATATACGAAATATTCAGATGCCGTTCGCTAACGTCGATTTTTCTCAGTGCGGATCTTCTTACTTTGGAATATATGGAAACTTAATATCACATAATCGTAATTTACAATCGCAGCTACCAGAGTAGTATAATTGTAATTCTCTCAAGAAGCTGTAATACGATTTTTCTTTCGATTGGCCGAGCTATCCAAATTGTCGGGATCTGTCTACGGTTGCGGTTAGAAGCTGTTGGCTGAATGGAGACTTGATGTCGCAATTTCGGTGGTATCAACTGCCCCATTGTCTGTGTCACGCCTTGCTCCCTGTGTACATTGCGCCTATATCGACGTACCGTCTGCTCGCATACTATACAATCTAACTGTACGCCATTACATGGAATCAAACCGTGGTACAGCGCCGTGAGAGAGTTACCAGGACAACAGTAGCGGGATCAGGGCACCCAAAACAGGGATTCCAGTGGATATTACACGCTCCCAGCCCTGTTCGCCATCCGGACATTCGACCTGCTTCACGTGCTCCGATAGTTGTAATCAAAATTACAGCTACCAAGCGTCTATATACGTCATTAGGAGTTGCAACTCACTAGTTCGCCGATCGTTGGTTTCGACCTTCGAAACCACTGCCTCGTTCTCTACGCAATAGCGATAGTGGCTTTTCACCGAAATCGTCGAAGTGAACAATGCACAATGATGATGAAACACCATCCACTCCCAATAGTAGGTACGGTTAATTGCGTAGACGTGAGGATTTTCGATAGAATCGAGGCATTGTCGGAAACAGCATAATTAATCGATCTCTCTGTTATCATAGATCAGATAGAAAATCAAGGGTAAACCGTCAAAGTGACGCAGGAGAAATAGCAAGTGGGTTGATTGGTTTGACGATATAAGGCCATTCTATTTCGCTTTGACGCATTCGCGATTCATCCCCTTTGATCGATATTCACTGTATCTCTGTTTACCTACGCGAACGCATTGCGAATTTGCGGACGAACGTTATCTAGTCCTACACTATCCCGTATTCGCTATGCAAAACGTCAATACAGAAACGGAACACGGTCCTTTGGCCACGTCAATTCCGTCGTCTCCAGCCGCTGTACAATCTGTGTATATATATATACATATATATCTGTATATATACTATATATTTGTGCGATATGCGCTCGCGTGACGAGAACCATAGGGATTTAGCAGAGATTCGCGTGGAAACGAACGGAATGCTCGTGTAACCGCTTGTGCCGGTTTATTGTTTATCGCGCCGGATGGCAGCGAACGCGGACTTGCGTTATACATAGAAGTTGAGGGGTTGTTCGGACAAATCCTCTTCCGCCAATTGGCCCTTTGCTTCTCTTCATTCCTTTTCGTTCCGATAACTCGATGCAGCTTTTTTCCCCCCTTTCGTATTCTTTATTTTTGCACGTCGAGAGACATTTTGTCGAGTGAACCATTTGACGCTTTACGCTCTCGACCCCCGGAGCTTCTAATATCGTCGGATATAGAGAAGAAGCGTGGAAGCAAAAACTCTCGCGAAGTGAAAGAGGCGAAAACGACTATACTAGCTTGTCGACGAGACCGAAAGAGTTTTCTCATTTTTAGGACGTTTCTTATTGCAGGGTAGAGAAAGGCGCGAAAAAAAAGTGTACACGAGAGCGGTTCGCGTGTGTTTCACACTATTCCGAAAACCAACAACTCCGATAACAGAGAGAAAGTATAGGTTCGGTGCGAGAGGCACGACACGGAACTAACAAAGTTTCGCCGGGCCATGTGTTGGATAAACCAGAGCGAGCTGATGGCGACATTGCTTCTTTCTTCTGTCGCTATCCACAGGGCGGCGGAGGCCGCCGCTTTATTTGGACCATCCACACGGGCGGGGAATGATCCAATTACTCGACTGCTTGTACTGTACACAACGCCGCACCACCGGCGAACGAGAGACGAGACAAAAAATCTCTGGGGTAACATCGAGTCGCGCTCGTTTCGTCAACGTATACTAGCTGCAAGTACGTTACTGTTGTAACAAACACGGCGAAACTCTGCTTGAATTACTCCGAGTTCGTTGGTGTCCGACTATTACGGTGTGTTACTACTGCGCGCTCGACGTTCATTTCGTTTCTTTCCGAAAGAAAAAAAGAAACTCAAATAGTTTCTTCATACAAGATTGAAGTCTCTCAACGAATTTGCTGGCATCGTTTGACCAGTTATTCGAGATTACTGTGTCTTAAAATAAATAATCATGTTACGGCAACTTTCGTTTCTTTCGCTAATTCACGATCCACGATGGAAGTGTCTCCGAAAAAAATGTTTGATACTTCGAATGGGGTTCCAATTTTTGTTTTTCAAAGCTTCCCGATCTTTTCTTTGCCATTCGCATGCATCTAAACTGCGCCAAACATATCACATTCCTGGTTTCCCGAAGAGCGAGCGATGTCTGACTATACATAGCCATTACCACTGTTCTCCTCTTTGATCAAACGTATCCCCGAGCTTTCGCTGTGCTAAATTTAACGAGACACACTGGAGCGTGGAAACAGTTCAGTCTGTCACTTGCTTCAGTGTACCACATCCGTAAGAGACACCTACATCCGTAGGTAAATCGGTTTGCATCAACCAGTGAATTGTCGTCAATAGAAGCGTAGAGACGGACACGTCGATAGAATTCATCAATTTCAAGCATTCACTCTCGATCGTTTCTCCTCCCAAAAATTCGGTCCAAACTCCACAGAACATTCCGCCACGTCGGAGTCTTACTCTATCATTCGACCTTATAATTGATTCCCTACAGATATCAAAGGACCGGACGTACGGCTGTGCGATCGCGGCGCAATACACGCTCGCTGAACCGTATCCCTATCGCGATTGTGCTGTGTCCACCGCGACTTGATCGAGATCACGGTGGCGCGAGGGAATTGAAATCTCTCTCTCAAGCTTTCTCTCTCTCTCTCTCTCTCTGTGTGTACGAAACTTCTCGCGAGTTATACAGAGAAAAGCCGCGAGATATATGGCTCTTTGCCACTATGCTTCTTGGCTCGGTGAGGGGAGGTCGTATCACCGTGTGGAACGATCGTGTTTGTCTTCCTCGTCATTCTGTTATCGTTTCGTTTTCAACGTATATATACTTTAGTTGGTCGCAGTTCAGGTGAAGTAAAACAGAAAAGAAGATTTCTTCTGCTCTTTTTTTTTCTTCTCCCGTTCAAATCTTTCCCTCCTCTTTCCGACCCCTCGGCCGGTGAGACTCTGGCCAGCGGGGGCAGGAAAAATAGAGGAGGAGGAAAAGTTTGCCGAGTCTTCGAAAGCGGTACATGATATGCCAAGGCTCCCGGCACTTCTGCGCCCACTTGCGCGTGCTTCTCTCCACAGTGAAACTATCCGAGAGTCCTTTCCGACGACGGCATACGCGACATGGGTAGATTGCGAAGGGGCGCGCGACGAATAAGCGCGCGGAAGCGAGAGGCGACGCGGAAAACTCAACGACAGAAAAGTTTTCTACGTATATCGAGAGACATTAGGGAGTGTAGAAGGGGGAGGGGAGTCCTCTCCTCGTTGTCTCGTTGCTTCGTCGGGACACATATACTCTGGTAGCGAGGGTTAAAATTGCGTTGTTCTCTCTACTCATCCCTTCGGCAACTCTCCTCCTCATCATCCTCTGTAGTTCTCATGCTTACGCTCTGCGAACGATTTCGCAAAGTCGGCTAAACGCCACCCGGAGGGATTCCATTTTCTTCACAGTAAATATCGGATGCAAACGGCAACGCCGTATATACCCTCTGCCCACTTTTATCTTCTATACCATTCTCGAACCGTATCATTATGTTTTTTTGCCGCAACTCTCCCGTATTCATTCGCGTGTGTGTCGCGCGCATCAACGTTTCTTCGCACCGAGAAAAAAACCATTCGTGAGTCTGCGTATGTATATCGTAGACTCAAAATTGTAGCTCTCAGTGCTGCAGAAATGCAATATGCTTTTCGGTACGTAAAAGAAAAAGAGAGGAAGAATAAGAATAGAGTCTGTGAAAAAAAAAAAAAAAAATATCGCTGAACTCGCGCGTACCCGACGATAGTACTGGAGAACGTCAGAGTACAGCCCCAAGGTGTTTCCATCTGTCCCCGGGCGCATTTCAAAGTCTCAAGAATTTATGGACAAAAGTTATCGCGGCAGATTGAACCCCGGCGGTTGTTCTACACGCGAGTTCTCGAGCTTCTCGTTTTCTCCAATGCAACTATTGCCCGAGCGATGGGGGGTCATATCGAAGAGATGTTCGCGAGTGAACGAAAGCATGGAGTCCGGAGAGTATTCGAGGAAAAACAGAATATTTGATTTTACCGATGGAGAAAATCCGTGTATCGAAACGTTGTCCTATGTTTCATCGTCACAATTGCTTTTCAACTCGTTTCACTTTACAGTTGACAAAAACTCGTGCGAATAAATTTTTTATGCAAAAGCAGAGTGTCCTCGAGGTAAAAAAAAAAAAAAAACGAGCATTGGCTTTTTTCGTAAATTTTTTTTCACGAAATGCGCACCAAACACGAAAAACACATTGCGATGCAACGAAGTCGAGAGGTCAAACATTAGTGATGAATGAAATTTTACTGTAATTGACAGTCTCCTCGTTAAATTTCACTGTAGTTGAAAATTGTAACTCGTTTATCAGCAGTGGATAGCGTTTTTTTAACGTACCGGTAACGTTTTTATATTCAATATCGCAATGCAGAGAGCTGCGTCATTTCGTATTACATCGATCTCTCGGCTCGTTCTCTGGTTATAATTTTGTACAGCATGTGAAAATGCACATAAAAATAAATATTCCGATTATTCGTTTGCATGTCGGTCAGCCACGTCATCTCGCATGTTATTAATGGTTATTATCGTCTCCCGATTGTGACGATCGCGATAAAAAATTGCGCGTATCGATTAATATTTGGTAACATCGATGCGGCAGTACGCATATTCTCATCGAAGGCGAATCAATTCTCTAAATATATCAGGAGATTAATTCAACTCGTACGCATCTAGCGTGAGAGGTGAATGAGAGATTGAGGGATGAAAGGTAGAAATAGCGTATATATGGCGGTGTTGAGAAGTCAGCATGAACGTCAGAATAGCTATGATTCATATCCGATCGGCTGAGTGTGTGTGTCGCTTAAACGAGAATATGCTTCGGCCGTAATGTATTCCCGTCTTTGTATACGTGTTAGCTTTCGCATGCAAGAGAAACATCGTGCGCATACGTGGCGGCTGTTGACAGTTACAGAACGTCTCGCAGAGTAGTAAACAGTCACTTTGCTCATATGCTGAAGAAACGTAACCTGTGTCGCGGCATACTAAATCAAAGATGTTCTAACTGTTCAACGTGAGATTCCATACATCGTAAACTCTGCAGTGTATCTGCAGAGAAAAAAAATGTCTTTCGCCCCCACGAACATCAATTTTATTTCGATCGTACATCAGTCGTAATTTTTTTTTTTTTTTCGTGAAGCAGAATATATACTGCTGAATTAAGTTCTAACAATGTTCACTCCGAAACGAAATTTTCGGTTCTAATCCAAGTTTTTGTATCCGACATACATCTCCCGTCGATATGTTTGATGGAGCTTTCGGTATCGGACGGTGTTTGATGCATCGTGCATCATTTTCGGTTCGCCGTAGCGGCATAGAGCTGCCCATTTCGGTAGGTATGATGTTGGCTGCTGGGAGAACTGATTACAGAAGGCGCTCTCGGGTGAACTGCCCGACCAAACGCAATCTGTATGACGGATCGTGGCCTCGCGGGCAAATGCGAGAATATAACGCACAGGGGCCCATCCAGACTCAATCAGAAACCCGCGAACCGTGGTTATCCGACAGGCCGTGAGAGCGGTCGTACCCATCACACCCATCGACCGCCATTGACACACCGGAGTTTCATCATCCCTAGAATAATTATCGACTACCTATACAATAGCCTGTCCAAAGGGGCGCTTGTCTGATCCCACACGGTTCTTTACCACTCGCAACTTTCATACAATCTTCTTATTCCATCACAATCAGAAAATTCAAACACATTCATCAATTTTATCAATAGAGCTTCGTCCTTCTCATTCTTTCGATCATCGTTATCCCACACAGATTTTATTAATAATTACAATGATAATAATAATAATAGAGAGATGATTAATAGGCTCTAAAAACTCATTAGCAAAAATTTTGTTTCGTCAGACTTTGTGTTTCGCCAAAATTACCCCATACCACACAACCTTTGCCTCTGAACACTGTTTTATCCGAGAAAATTCGTAAAAATAAATAAAGTGTAGCTACGTCATCGCACAGGTGGGGTTCTGCCGATGCTAACAGGCAGGCCAGTGTCGGCACAGCGCTGGGTGCCCATCAGCGTCAAATTGCAACCCCGGACCAAGGCTGGCCGATGTGTTCTGGCCAACGATGGCTTAGTGGTGATCGCCAAGACTCACCTGACGTTACAATACCGATGTTGACAATTCATAATTCATGTTTAATATTTTTTTTAAATCGAAATTAACGTTTAATTTGTTTAAAAATTCGAAATTAACGTTTAATTTGTTTAAAAATTCGAAATTAACGTTTAATTTGTTTAAAAATTCGAAATTAACGTTTAATTTATTTAAAAATTCGAAATTAACATTTAGTTTGTTTAACAATTTAGTATTCATGTAGATTTCTATAAAAAAATTCAAAGAATAACCGCGATAATTAAGGCATAAAAAAAATTGCTAGCTATATACCTCTCGAGGTGTATATTTCCATCGAAGCGCTAATTAATTGCAGTAACGATATAATTTTTATATCGACTAACATATAATCATGGAGTTGAAGATTCTTCGATAATTCATGACGTTATATCGGCCCCAACAGATCTATATATACTGGCTGACTGTCGTGTGGAAGCATAGAAACGACGGGTGTGCTAATGAACGGACACGTCTTTCGATGAAACTGATGGCTCGTTGCCGTGTGACAGGGGCTAATAAAGTTTGTCCGGTAAAGGTAGAGTTTCGAGAGACTCTTGTTTGTTGGCTCTTGCTGGCTGCTGCTACTGCTGATGCTGCTGCTGCAAGTCCTGTCCGCGTTTCAGCAACGCATCTATATCGGACTATCCGACTTCTCGCCACTCCCGTCTATCCTTTTTCCGTTTCGCCTCACTCCGCTCAGCAGCGCCTCGTGTCGGACCCCCAATCTAACTGAGCTGACTGACGCTCACGGCGAAACAAGATCGATTTGGTCGACGAACTCTTCCATTCCGCCAGTGAAAACAGTACCAGACTGACATACATACATACGTACGACGACGTTGTTTTCTCGTACGAGCGTATACCGTGGATTCTGTATTATGAGTAAAAGGCGCAGCTGCTCGTGTACGCGAATGTCATTGGAATTTATACGAAACGTTCTGCACTCGTTTCGAAACCCGTCAAATCTAACCAAGCGGTCTACTTCCTCACTCCGAACCATATATATATATATATGTACATATCCATCTCTCTGTACGTTTCGTGTCCGTCGATACACCGGACGTTTTATCTTTCTCGCTGGATGAAATTGTGAAATTTGCATATCGCCTCTGCAGCCACACAGTTTGGATGGACGGACCAGCAAAAACAGCCGGAATCGCTAGCGAGTACGTTCTCCCCTCCCGTTTTTTTTACTCCGTCGCAGTCGTCATTCAACGTGACTCTTATTGCGAGTGCTATATTCTTGCGAAAACGTATATGTAACCCTCGCTCTTCTTTATACTCGTGGTATAGTACATAAATTCCCTCGACTCTCCGAAGCTGGAGAGGGCCAGAACTGGGGGTAAACTGGTATTACGGGTACTTTTTTTTTTTTTTTTTCGAAAGAAAAAAAAAGAAAGAGGTCGTCAGCCTCCAGGAAGCGCGTTATATGGAATTTATTGCGAAGCGGAGAAAAGTGAGAGCCGAAAAAAAAATGAATCGATACGCAATGTACGAGGCTAGAAGAGAGAAAGCTTCTAAAAGGAAAAGGTAGAGACGTGTGTACCCGTAGTTGCCGGGTGAATTTAAAGCCGATTAATAACTAAGCTCTGGGGAGGTTGCTGGCGTGTGGGTTCGCCCTCTCGCGAAGGGAACCCACCGGCAAATATCAGGACAATTACGAGCAGGTGCAGCCGTGCCGGAAGGACTCCGGGTGCGCTTAAACTCTGCTTAAATAAGCGCGGCGAGGGTGTGCGCGGGCTCGCCGAAGGTTTCGGCAAATGGATGGAAAGGGGTAAGAGAACGTATCCCTCCACCTCTGTCGCACCCTTTAGTCCCCTCTGTAACACAGAGCACAGTGTTACCACGAGATGCTGTGCTACCAGCCTGCTTGCCAGCCTCCCGAAACCCTCTCTACGACACCCCTTTACCTCGGTCGAAAATTTATGTTAAGGACCACCTGCGCCAAACGCGCGCGAGGACCGAGGAAGAAGCACTCGGGAACGTCTGCGTCCCGTTGCTGTGTGTTCGTCTCTAGAGAAGTAGGTTCCCCGAGAAAGTCCTCGCGAGCTTTAGTCCGGAGTTCGTCGACCTACCAACAACGCTTTCGTTCACTTTCTGAAAAGCTTACTTATACCACGGAAACAGTGTAAATTGTCGGGGATGCAGATTTCCTAATATACTCGACGAACAGCGACCGATACGTAATTCATTTTTTTCGTATTTATGAATTGGTATTTCGGACTATAAAAACAACTTATTGTTTTAATGAGATTATGAGAAAAACGTCTTCAGTTGAAAAATTGAATTGTAAGGACGTTAACTCTCTTCGCCGATTGTTTCTGCAACAATGAAGACAACTGAAAGAACGGATTGAGGCGGAAGAACGCTTTCTATGTTCATGTCGACTCACCAAATAAATAATGCGATTACGAGCGTAACGTGGAATGGTTGAACAATTTCTGATTACGAACGTTGACGAGGTAGACTATCAGACTCCCTTTGGAGTCGCGATCACGTTCCTTCGCAGTCACGACCTCTACACGAATTTGCGCCGAACCAATAAATCGCGTGTGGCATCGAAGCCCATGAAATAGTGGAGAAAGGGAGGGGGGATGTCTAACGGAGGTTAAATTTAATGTTACCCTACCTACTGTACCATTGTACAGTATTCAACGCAGAGTTATAGTTTGAGGATTTCGCTTTTCCAACTCCCCGGTCCAATTAAATAGCTACTGAACTTAGGTTATCTAGCAAACAATGGCTGGACGCATTGTACAATTCCCTTTCGTGTCTCTGGTGAACAAGCGATTCGCTGCTTGTATCGCTACTTGGGAGGAGACCGACCCACGGTTCCCCCGCGAAATGGTAATGGCCATTGTCCGCTTTCGCAATAACATTACGACGGGACTTTATGTTCGATCCTATAGTACAGGGATAACTCAAATTTCCGCGAACCCATATATCAGTTGATTGGAAATATCTTTTACAAGATTTTTTTTTCGGTCAAAAAGAAATTGTCACCATATACAACATTCTTCAGTGTCTTCCGCAGATGAGCCATTTTTCGTCGGGTGCCATTTTTCATTAAAAGATATTACTCAGTCGATAATATCAAGATAACCCCCAACTCTTCGCTTCACATACGAGAAGCGTTGTGATCCGCGACTAATTTACCTCATCTATGACAATGATTAATTGATAAATCCGTCGCGACGAGAAATAAGGGACATACAGCCTCGCGGTTCCATCGAGGCACATTGCACAACGAGACGAGGGCATAAGAAGGTAAAAGAGTAATGCCGCCGCTGTATCGTGAATATCTAATGGTTTGTTGTAACTGACGTTGGCGTGCGTCCTCCGATAGCTACGTGTGACATTGATCGATCGGTTAACGAATGATTAATATCTTCACTACCGCACGAACTACTACAACGTTTGGAAATAAAGGTCTTTGGGCATTAAGTCACCGAAATACCGGGTGTGTGAAAAATGAAAATTCGTGTACACATTCCTATTTATTTAATCGTAAAATATATCCGTGCAATTTCACGTGTTTCGAAGCGTTCCGGTACCGGTTGTTCTTTATTGCACAAACATATGAATTTATCTGCACAACGAAAAAAAAAAAAATGGCGAAATCGCATAACGCGGGAGTCGGCCATGAGACTGGATTTACACACCATGAATTTCGGGAAAACTCGGGTTTATACCGTTTGGTCTCGCGGTAAAAGAACGAGAACCGCAGTTTCAACGCCATCGACCGGAAGTGCAAAAATTCTTTTCAAAGGTTATTCACCCATAGGTATAAACGCAGCCGGTACCGGGGGTTATACCTATCTCGAGTTTGCAGACTTCGTAAACGACATCGGTACCGAGACGCTGTCCCGACGCTGCTATGGTAGCGCGGTATAGTTTTCGTGGTCGTAGAAACCCGTTGAGCATAAAGTAGACCGGCGTCGTGTACGTTCGATCGGAAAAACCAATCGTCCGACCAGCACCCAGTCGACGACCAGAACTCGGCAAGATACCGTAGCTTATGCCCAAGAAGCAAAAGGTGAAATGGAAACGCTTTTACCATTCCGTCTTATTTTTCTTTGTCACCAATACCTCGTGTTTTCGCGACACGAGCTTTCCGTCGTCTCAGACGGTGTCGCACTGTACTATATCTGCATATTACGAAGTAGAAAAGGTACGTATACGAACGGCCGTAAAACTTTATGTAACCGTTCAATAAGTCTATGAATTCACACTTCAATTATTTTTATACACAACAATGTTATTCTCGAATCAGATGTATATAGTTTATCCCCAAAGAAATATACAAGAGTCAACTTCTCCAAAAAAAAAGTTCGATTGCCGAATGATAAGTTAAACAATTTTTTTCAAACTAATCTATTTTTTTTTTTTTTTTTTCATTTTCTACTATTTCTTTTTATTTGATAACTTTTTTAAATTATTAATTAAAAACAATTAATATCCTTCAATAAAGTCAACATTTTTCAGATTTTTCATCTCATTGGGAAGTATATAACAAATTGTCTCTTTATCATGCAAATATAAATAAATAACTACATGGATTTACACTTCAAGTGAATACGTTCTCTCGACGTATGACTTCATTAATACTCTTCAGTACTTGTAGGTCAATGAATTTTAATGCTTAACTCTTTAATCGTGCAACTTCGCCCTTTCGCGACGACGGGTTTACAGGTACTGATTTTGTAATACGAGTTCCCGGAGATCTCGCGTTTCCACGCTATAGGTACGTTGCCATCCATAAACAGATATGGAGCCTTACAGTGTGCATCATACATCGCTACGAGGTACTATAAAGCTCGCAGACCACAAACTCGATTACGAACGCATTACGCAGATATTGGTCTGACCTCTGAACGACCCTACTGCTTCTACTGGCATTGAACCATATAGATATATATATACACATGATTTGCTGCTTCTCTCGTACACGCGTCGCCCTTCGACAAACTGCCTCACAATTTTCCTCCACGGATTCAAGGTAATTACGGATCGAGGCAATCTCCTTTTAATTGGTCTATCAGAGGCTTCTATCACGAAGGACACGCGCGATTCGTCGCTCGATCCGGCAGGCGTTACGGACTCTAACGTCCTTCCTTCCGCAAGCCGATACGTATTACTACTCGAACCCCGAAGGGACCCCCTTCTCTTCCCGAAATCGTCTTTAATTCACTGAAATCCTCATGTCGGCAAATTGATCTATAGATTATGCCAGTAATCTCTTCTCCTCCCGTCAAATTTAATTCGAATTCGTTGAAGGAAATTAAATCTCCGATCACGATCACCGTATCCCGTTCGACCGGTCCCTCTCGTTATATTTTGCTCCACTAGTGCAGTTTTTTTCGATCATTTTGCTTACGAAGCAAATTTTTCCCCCAATTTGCGATATACGTAAAAATATTTTTGATACGACAATGTCACTCCCTCGGGGAGCAAAACGTATTTTGGCGTGCAAGCGATGCGCGAAATCCATCGCCCGCAGGTCGAAGTTCATATATCTGGTGGACTTTTGATTGTACGTACATCCGTGAGACAGATCTCTGTTATGTGTTACGGAATATTCGGTCATTTTGCGTCGTACTCTCTGTACACTAAACTCGAACACACCGGATGTAACATGGACAGCTTTCGTAGGATGTCCAGCTGACATCGATTTTCGATGAAATTACCATGAGGGCTCTCGTGTGTGCGCCCGCAGTTTCGACGACTCGCGTGCTTCAATCTCGTGTCAGTGGTATAAGCACGCGAATGGTCGAACCTTTGGATTACACGGTCCGCTATACATCGGCCACTCACGGCTTGACACTGATAGAATACGTTTCTACGAAATCAATTCGTGAGCGAGAAATTCGACCGACGTTTTCGCGCACAGCAACGTTATCGGAGAAACCGAAGTTTCTAATGAGATTTCGATCGTGGAATGTAATCGGACTTCATATTAACTTTCGTACGGTAGAAATAAGAGAAAATACAAGAAAAATCGTAGACAGTGTAATGAATGAACGGTTCATTTATCTGTGATGGACGACTCGCCGAAGTTGCAGAGGAAATGTAGCGAACAATCTATAAATGGACTTTAACTACTGTGCAAAGCATTTTTTTTCTTTTTTTTTACTGTTAAATGAAAAAAATGTTCACCTTTAATTGATCAATTGAATAATATGCTTCGTGCGAAGTACCGCCAGCAAAGACCAGAATGTGAAACGAAACTCGAAAAAAAAAAAAAAAAAAATATAGATTTGAAAAAAATAAAAAATTGAACGCCGCTGCTGGATACCCGGAGCAAAATGAGTTAATGCTCGATGACCTTTTCATTTTTCTTCGGTCGGACAATTTCACGTCGTTTTTTTTTTTTAGCACGACTGGTGTATGTATATATACGGATTTCGCGGAATCCTGGCCAACGGGTTGCAGCAAAAGCGCGGGGGCACCAGCAGCCGTCGTTATTAAGTAATATCGGAGAGATTTCGTCCACCCCCCCCGAGGCCGCGGCCGGTTCGATGCGTCGATAAAATTTTCATTTCGCGGTTCGCTGGCCGTCGCCACCCTTTCTCTCCGCGTCGCGTGAGTCCCGGCATAAACCCTCTCTGTCGCGTTCTCTCTCCGGCGTTCACCCATCCCACGTTTGCCGGTCATCCGGCGAGTCGTTTCATCGTACCTCTCGCTCCTCGAACCTATATCCCCCTCGGCGGACTCTGCCCTCGATCCTCTCTCTATCTGCATCCAATCCTCTTCGACTAACTCACTCGCACAACGTTAAAGCTATCGCCCGTCCGCAATTCCCAACGTGCCCTGCACCTCACGACTCTCGCCGGGCCTGTGTGATCGTCCAACGTTCTATTTGCAATCCGGGATCACCTGCGAGAGCTACCAAATTAATTGCCGAATCCTTCGTACCCGCCGATTTTTATTTTTTTATGCTTGTATTTTCGTTTTTTTTTTTTTTTTTACCCCTTTTTTCTTTTCACCCTCTTTCTCTCGCAGGCCAATTTTTTTTTATTTTCTCCCGTTCCAAATGAAATTCTCCATTCGTGTGCCCTTATACGTGTACCCGGGATAACAGCGAAACGAACAAAATACGAGTAGTTTTTGCAACGTTTCACTCGCGAAGTTATGCAACCCGAAACCGATGCTACAAAGTTAATCTTTTCTCGTACTCTGTACAATTTTTTTTATCATTGAAAAAAACGCCAATAAAATTGTAAAATAATAAATTCACAATTAAATTTATGAATTGCCGATTTTGCTATACAATTTTCTTATTTATTTATTGATTGATAATCTTTAGTTGTGTCGCGACACTTCCAACTTCGACATCGAACTATTAAAGATTCGCTAAGTAGAACTGACGAAGAATTAAACTGCAGTCTTCAAATATTACGTGGAAATCAATTTGATATAAAAAAAAAAAAAAGTTTCGAGAAACGTTTACAAAAACTTTATCAATTTCCAGTTTCGCAATTGACTTTCACCGTTCTTATTTATTCATTCTTTAATAACTTTTTTTTTCCGTTTAAATATTTTCACTCTTGAAATCGAATTGATGAAAAATTCGCCGAGTAGAAATATTGAGTAATTGATCTATAGATACTCTCCAAACATTACGAAAAAATCAATAAAAAAAACAAATCATATAATTTTTTTTAAATTCCTTAAAAAATGTCGGTACCAATGAATTCAATACCTTAAAAAAAAAAGAAAAAGAATACAGTAGTACAGTAGCAAAAAAAAAATGATTTCGAAGTGGAAACTATAGGAAACGAAGTAGCGGTCTCGGTGGGATCACAACGCACAGTGTTGGAATTATTCCGGTAGCTTTATAGGATATCAGAGTAGTGAGAGAGATGTACCACAGTGGTGTAGTGGTAGTAGTAGTAACAGCCGAGCCGAGAGACGAAACGAGACCTAATAAATTGCTGTGTATACGGGTGAGGGGAGCTTTCCCCTGTTTGCTCATCCCCCTTTTATCTTCCAAGTGCACACGTATATGTATACATATATATATACTCTACATATACCGTTAATTAAATCGCCAATTTGGCGCTTCGGTCTAACCGCCGAGGATTGTTCATGTTCATCCCACTTCTCGTCTGTATATATATCTATATATATACGTAGATTTCTATACATATATAGGCATATATGCTGTACACAGTATATACGCACCTTTCGGTGTTATCCACCTCTACCTCTTTCGCACACACTATACGGTACTGAAAAGCACGCATTTACTCTTTACCCCTCAGTTCGACCCCTCGTTGCTCTCGTCGAGCACGAAATTCCGCGGTTTTACACGCTCGCGCGTGTCATAAATGCAACTGCGAATTTGGACGGTTTATCAGTGTCCGGTCTCGTTGCGTTCTGTAAATTCAGCTACGTCCAGAACGTATCCCTCTCTCGTTATTGTATACAGTACACTGTTGGATACTCCGGTATTGCACACGCGCTACAGTGGATCGGTCAATAGGTTTACGAATATATATATATATATATCTATATATATGTATATATATCGCATACCTAAATATATCGAAATGTAGATGTATTTTATACACTCTCCGTTCTATGTGCGCCGAAGCAATCGCGATCGTTTCGTTTGATAGGACGTCCCGTTATACGGTATCGTTAGCTCTCGCGTTATGCGATTCGGTATTATTACCATTCATCGTTTATTGTATTTTCGTCGAAAATATATTTGTCTCGATATCGTAATATCCGAGGCGAAATTAGTGGAAGGGGTGTGTAACAAGAAACATCGCGCCGGCTTTGCAATCGTTGCGAAAATTATAATTTCGATATTTATAACGAGACGCAATTATTCTGGCGATGAAACATTGTCGATTTCGAGAAATATAACGAGTATACGGAATTTTTGTGAGAGTTTCATTAAATCGTGAAAAATTTAATGGTTTTTGGAGCGGAATTGTTATTATTCGTTCGCTATTAGCGTCGATTTTAATGGTTAAAAATTATTATGGTAAATATACAAAATACGAAATAAAAGCGCATACGGTATATTTTCCTCGTGTTATAAATATTCTCGGCGTATTTACACACACTTCGGCACGCACCCGAAGAAATACGCGTGTTCTCTCTCTCTCTCTCTCTCTATCTCTCGAGGAAATAGCACTGAACATACAAGGAGAAGCAGAAAGCACACGCCTCTTCCTCGGAAAGTGTGCCGTTGGCTGTACGATTTCGTGGATTTCCTTTCTCAGCTATCTATCCCTCTTCCTTTCCATTTTCCTTACCCTCCTCCCGCACTTTTCCTCATCTAACGGTGAACCCGGCTACGACTCTACCCGGAGGCGAGCCTCGGAGGTTCGCGAAAGGAGAGAGAAAGACGGCAAAGTGGAAAATCGAGACGGAGAAACTACGAAGAGGTAAAGAAGAGAGAGAGAAACAAACTTTTGCTCCTCTGTTTTGTCTCTCGTTCTTTTTCTCTCTCAAACGCCCCGCGCGTACTGCTTTCGACGTTCTCTCGCGGAAAGTGCACTCTGACTAGTAGTTCTCAGCACCATCGCTTCGATGGGGAGGGCACGACTTCCGGGGACCCCGAAGAGGGATGCAGCGCAGACCTTCTATATACAGCAGAGATGTAGCGAGAGATAGAGAAGTACCCTTCTCAGTAAAGTACCGTATTTGAGACACTATCTATATTATTATAGCATAGCGCGTATTATATATATATATATATATTTATATACATGCGCTTGTCTTCTGAGAAAATAGAAAAATGATAAGATTAACTTTATTCGGGAACATTACACGCTTCGAATTTTCCAACATTGTAATATCGAGCTTTACATATTTTTACCGCAATATAAAAAAAATCACTCGTAAAAAATTACGTGGATAAAATATATCACGTTTTCGATAAATTTTTGAAAAAATTCCGATTACTCAGGTATTTACCGGAAGTGACGCCACAGAGGAAATCACAAAAATTTTACAATTTTTCGACGACTTTTCGACTTTAACAAATTACAAAAGTTTCGTAATTTGCCCCGTGACGTCACTTCCGGGAGAAAAAAAACTTAGATTTTTAATCGGAAGTGACATCATTCGATTTTCGTCGGACGTGACATCGCAAACTAAAATTTTTTTATCCGTTGACTTTTTTTTAATATTAACAATTTTTTTTGTGTTGTCGCGTTACGTTTTTATAAGTCTGTTTTTCACCGGAAGTCACGTACGTGTATCAGCAAAAAAAACAGTTATTTATTCGCTATAAAGCACGTAGTAATAGTAACTAATTTTTTTTTTCGTGCAATGGACGGATAAGGATATAAAATAATAATGTAAGCGTCAGAAATTGACAATGAGAGTGTAATGAAAAAAACGATAAGACTAAATTCTAGAAATATCTAAAATCGTGACGGCTATCCGGATCGGAACCGAACCGAAACGAGTTTTACCGCGTCAACAAGAAAGAATTGAACGGCCAGACAGTTCCAGTTTCGTAGTTCGGGGATTGGTGGTATATAGGCTATAATATCGGAAACTCATAAATCAAGTGAAAGTGTGACGTATGCGATGCGACGTCGATGCAAATTGAAATGCGTTGCAATGCTCTATGCTTTACTCTCTCGCGCCCGGTCTCTCTGGCGGAGGCGTATTTTGTCACGATAACTCTTGGGATATCGCGAATGAGCGCTGCGATCCTTGCGGCCGTTCGAAATCACGTCCGGTTTTATATTGCCAGAGAGGGGGAGGGGAGCATAGAGAAAGAGGGGACACCCGGTTACCGGTGTGTCCCAGGGGTGAGCTTTCGACCGAACCGTTTGTCAAATCGGTGCGCTATGCGATTTTATACTTTATTTCCTTCTGCTCAGCAGCCTTCGGAAGCAATGGGATTGAAAGCTCTCCGGGACTAAACAAACTCAGTTCGCAAACCCTATGATTAAAAAAATCACTGTTTTTCTTATCACGAAAAGTTTTTATTTTGTGTAAAAATCGAATTAATCAATATTTAGACGTATGAAAAAAATTAATTTTCTTCTTCAATAATCGTTAAAATGGTATCGTTTTGTCTGTTACGGAAATGCACGTCAATGAATTAAAAAAAAAAGTGTATCTTTTTTCTCGATTTTTTAATGTTTCTTTCCTTTGAAACGAAGATACATTGGAAAGGGTTCGAGATCTACAAATGGGTTAAATGTCGATAAAAAGAATCGTGTTTACAAATGGTGGATGTGCAGATAACGACGAAACTGCACGTCTGGTGCGAAGGTAACGATACCCGGGTATCCCTCGGGGTGGTAGAGGCGGCTCACGATATACAGAGTTCAGGTATTCCATGCATCCTATATACTATATACGGTTGTACGTGCAATCGAAGCTTCCGTGCGTAACCGTGATTGGAAGCCCGGTGTACCCACGCTAATTACCGGTCGCTGAATTAATGATCAATTATCGTACCAACTGCTAGATACACAACCGGCCTATTGTATCGTTCGACTCTAACGTTTTCAATAAAGAAAGAAAACGTGTTAACGTTTTATTTTACAAAGATAATTGAGTCTTCGACGGCGGGGTGAACGAACTTACAAATTATATACATCTCCGTACCCCACACACACGGGAATATGAATACTTAGCGTTTACTTATAAGAAAGAGACACTTTTCTCTCTTTCTCTCTCTCTCCGAATACTCCACTTACCATTTTGATGTTTCCGAAGGTATAACGCGATCTGTTATTGCACCGAACTTTTCACTACACAATAAAAATAACCCGACAATCGATATATTAATCGTTACCGAACAAATCTTTTTTCATACACTCTATTAAACAATCGAATTGGAGGTTACTTTCACGCACCGAAATAGTAAATATAATGTCAGAGCGATATTATTTTAGCACTGAAATAGAAGAATCGATACTTTTACACTACGGAGACTCAACATAACCTCTTTAACAATATTGATATACGAGGCACATAGACTTAACACCGTTGAACGTGTAGCTAGAATTTTTTTCACGAAGAAAAACCCGAAATAATGCCACCCGGTAAGATGTAAATATCGCGTTATCGTGTCTACTGATGGCCACGAACAAGCGCGCACGATTCAAAGTTCTTCTTACGGGCCCGTAGTACCCGAGACACTCGATGCAGCTGATCAGTGCGATGCGGCGCGGGCCCCGTCGTTACATCTTCGCCGTGAACGTAGCAACATTCGATTTTCGTCCCATACATTCCGAAAAACTAAGACACAGATAGGACATTGCGAGATCGCGTGAGACGTGGAAGCTTAACGAGTCTCCGGGTCGGATTTTCCGGACGATAAAATTAGATCGCAGTGATTAGTTAAAAGTGAACGCGTCTCTATCAGCTTCTCGCGTTACGTCCCCTTTTGCACAGAGTCCCCGCGTGAATCTCGAGCCTCGGAATGCGGACGAGCTATACAATGTTCGACATTAAACTCCGGGTCGGGCATTCGTCTTTCCGAAGAATAATCGACGGTAGAGAACTAACGAAACACGAAAAAAAATAAAAAAGTGTAACTAACGTATTGAATAAAAGAAAATTAAACTATAAAGTTTCATCGTGAGACTTCGAGACGTTACTATTTTTGATACAAAGTATAACTCTGACTGCGAGAAGTATTCGTCGACTATACCGGTTGCTGGACGAAATTTATAGTAGTCGGAGCTATCGGGTCATGCAGAGCGTAGCGAAGCTGCAGCGCAAAAAGGTATAAGCGCCCCGGGAGCGCACACCCAGTTTTCGCGAGAGCCACTGTGTCGCGGGGCGGGGAAAGGGAGTAAACTGCAAAATCAGCAAAACGAAGCGCCAAGAAGTTGCTGATTTATTTGTTTACCGATTCGCGCGAAGCGATCTCCAAGTCTCCGAGACCTCTAAAGTCGTCGCGGTACAGTAAAACGCGGTCTCGAGTGCACGTTTTCATCGTAGCCATCTCTTTATGTACGTATTGTATATATATATATATGTAAAAGTCTTACATATACTGCACAGTTGAGGGTACGCAGGGGAGTATCTCGACAGAGAAAAGGGTGAAAGCCACGCGTCTCGCATAAATTAATTTCCGCAAGTTGCTTCGCTGCATGCAAGCGAACCGAGGACTTTATGCTCAACGACGATGAGCAAAATTTTCCCAAGATTAATCCTTAATCTTTTCGTAAATCATGATACGCGCGCAAAAGCTCTTCTTCATCGTTCGCCGTTTGTCCCGCGAGAACGAGGAATAAGAACAATTTTACACGTTCGTTTTTCATGCTCTTTGCGAATTTCTTCTCTCGATCTTCATCATTCCTCGATTGGTATTTAACTCTCGCCTCGGGAAAACGTTGAACTATCCATATAGCTATATACATACAGTGATAGTTTTATATTTGTTTTCAAAGGAATTTTGAACGGCTACGACTAAGCGTCGCGAAGAATCAGTCTTCGCGTCGCGAAGCGTACCTTCTCGTTCCGTTGCGCTTGTAAAACTTTCGCCTACTTATCCCTGAGCTTTTAAGGAAATCTCCTTTATACCTGTCAGCTTTAACGATACGCCAAAGGCTCCGGGACGTCTACCGTTCTTGAACTTAAACTTTACAACCGGCGAAAACGTGTACTCGAACGGTAGACGAGGATAATTGGGAGAGACTCGTGTTGATGCTATTTTAATTCTATTTTTTTTATTTATATCTATGCTAATATAAAACGTATCGATTTGCCTTTAGGCGCAAAACAAAAGAAAATTTTTAAGTTGGCGCAGAACATAACCTACAAAATATTTGTATATTTACGAGGTAAAAAGAAATTACCTATTTTTTTACGAATATAATAATAGATAACCGGGAATTTTATGTGTCTACTATCAATTTTACAACGTCATCACTTTACGTTATTAAAAAATGATTTTTTTTTTATTATTCGACGATTTACCTGTTGAAGAAATCGATTTGCCCGAAGGCCAAAAAAAAACCGAGTTACCGGTTGTTTAACGGGTTTAATAATACATAATCGTAAATTTTCTGTGTCTGCTATTAATTGTAATTAATTGTAATACTTCATCGCTTTGTATTATTAAAAAATAATTTTCATTTAATTATTCGAACAAAAGCACGGAGAGTGTAAGATCGGTTTACGGTAACCTAACCTCGAAAACTAACGACAAAGATTCTACATTATTATTGCGCATGTAAATTATTGTTATCGACGATGGGCGTGTTGTGGTGTAACGCGTACCATACAAAGGGAGTACGTCGGTTGTGTACCACACATAGCGTTGAAAATACTTCTGAAAATACGTGATAACCGAGTAAAACCGCGTCCGCGGAGCGCCCCCGCTTTCGCGATAAAATTTATATCGATATAAATTTATCGGTTGGCGTGCAGCACGCGCCGCGCAGTGTTGCTTTTATATCGGGAGCGTTCATAAATCCCAAAAGCTTCGTCGTCGTCGTCGTCGTCGTCGTCGTCGTGATAGTAGATTTTCGAGAGCGGGGAATTCCAATTACAGCTATATAGACCGTCATCGTCGACGTCGATGTCGCTCGTTCGTTCGAGACTAATTTTCTTATGCTGCGCGCACAATAACTCGTCCGCGGTCAGAGGGCGAGGCTTCGCTCGAGTTCGAACGAAACAATGCGAGACTAACGGAGAGAAACCGGAGAGGGTGAGAGCAGCTTTCAAGACGCGCCGCTGTTGCAAACTCTCGAAGCTCAGCGGACGTTTGCTAATACTACCGCTGTTGCAACGGGGAAACTACGACGAGACTTGGAAGACGTATATAAAGTTCGGTAAACGCGGTCGAGCGCTACCGAGTATTATAGATCCCTCACGGGCACATTCGACAACTTGGACAGTTAATAACGTAGCACCCGATACAATCGTTCGCGGACTCGAGGAATGGCGCGAGGGTTGCTATAGTTCTCACGCCTACCTATTTCATTCCAACGAATTTAGGGGCATTCACTATATACCCTTACAGAAATATACAAATACAGTCGAAACTCTCGTAAAATGCGATTTATCGATTAAAAAAAAAACACTTTTGTTGTAAAATTTTTTTAGCATCCGCGATTAAAATTTGACGATTTTTACCGATTCTTTTCGGTATCCCTTCTCAGGAACAATTAATCATTTTTGCAAAACATTTTTTTTTATTTCTCGATAATTCTTTTTTTTAAGTGCTACCAATTCGCTCTCATAGAGTAAAAACTATCCGAGATTAGAATCCAATGATTTTTACGTGACTCCCTTGAAAAAGGATACACGTAAAGAATTAATAACATTTGCAAAAAAAATGTTAATTTCTCGATTTTTTTTTTTTTTTTTCAAGTTTTTCCAGTTATCTCAAAAAATGTAAGACATCGAGGATTAAAATCTGACGATTTTTACGTGACCTCCTCGAAGCCTTTTTTTCTTCTCAGCTTTTTACTCCTTAAACTTTCTCAATACTTCTATACGCTTCCCGATAATATATAAAAATTCTGAGGACTTTGTATCTTATAGTCTTAATCTCTTTAATTATGTGAATTTCGACTGTACGTACATAAATGCATAACTTCCTCAAACACCTTACCGTAGATATAGAAATGTTGATGTAAAGCAAAACTGAGACAATCACGTGGAACGTGTTTACACCACAGGTATATATATGACTGCAGACATATATTTCCAGAACGCGTTACACACGAACGTCATACTATTCTACGCGGTCCGCGCTTTGAAGTATATAGTATTTGTAGACACATGTATAGCGTGGAGAGGTAGAAACCCCAAGGGAGCCGTATTACGGAATATTGCCTCAGCCTTGCGGTTGCGCGGACTCCCGTATCGAAATTGGAATTCCTTCGTGCCTCGCGTAGGACGTTTCGGCGCCAAGAGCTCGCGGAGGGAAACCCATGGCTCACCCCGTTCTCGCGCCCGTTGTGCCCTCTCCCCCGCCAACCATCTGCCGGTGGGGCGAACCGGCGAAAAATGAGACGGCTACTAAAAAGAATGGTCTACTAAAAAGTATAAAACGTTGCGGTGAAGAAGCATAGTTATACTCTTCGTACGCGGAGTTTCGCGAAACCCGCGCAAGAAACCTCTTTGAGAAACTTTTGACCTTCTTTTTCGTATTCAACTCAAACTCACGACGAGTTCACAATTTCTCGAGTTCGAAGCTTTTTTTTTTTCGAATTTTTTTCTTTATTTACGATAAAGTTATTATCAGGACTCGTATCTGATATGATACTGTGATCGAAATACGTTCGACTATAACTTTGTAACTAAAAAAAAAAAAAAAAAAAAAAAAAAAACGTTTTTCTGAACACAAGAGAATTTTTACCCGAATTTCATATTCAATTTTTCGTATCCAAACTAACGTTAAGCTTTACATGAATAAGCTCTACGTGTACGCGTCAATTGAATTGAAAAATACTTTAATATTGTTGAGAAACTCAAAGTTCCACAGTTCGCCTACTTTGTCAAGTTTCCGCGTACTCTCTCTCTCTCTCTCTCTCTCGCGTTTCGCACCCCGGAAGCTTATTTCGCACTTTGATCGAGTGCAAAGTTGCCTCGACTGCTATAACGTCGAACCTGCCAAGGAAGACTGTTACTTCTCGGTACTTTGCGAGAGTCCTTCGTTTTGCGTCAGTCAAGTAAATTTCACGGATTACGAAAAAAAAAAAAAGAAAAAAAAAAAACAATGATTCTTCGGCGTCTCTAATATCGAAACTATAATGCAATCCATATACTCATCAAATTGCGGCGTGCGCATCGCCGGAAGCGAGAATTATTATCATATCGACAATGCATAGCTATTCATCGATGCGATACGAGCAAAACTCGATTTACTACTATCGCGTAGTCGATGGAATATGTACTCTTTGCTATCTTCCAGCTTTGAGTATTCACAATGCGTTTCTCGTACGTGAAAATCGAATTTTCTGATTCAAGCAGGAAACGCCGGTACGCTACTGTGCAAGAATAACGCGGGAAAGGAACTATCGGAGAGAACTCGAGGAAGTCTCGAGGGGGATGAGAATTGTGCGGAAAGTCAGAAGCGCCTCTATACGTAAACAAAATAAACAATTCTTCAGCTTTTATCGAACATCGTTGCCTCGGTTATAATAACAATAATCATCAATTTGATACAACAATATCGTTGCGCCACAATTAAATAATTGAAAGTCCCAACAACACGTTTATCCGCGTATATAGGGATATTGTATGGATTAATGCAAAATGACTTGTCTGAAAATCTGTAAATACACGAAAAAACAATATTTTGGGTGGTAATGAAAATCTTTAAAAAAAAATCATAACGAATTGTCAAATTGTAAAAAATTATAACAAATCATAAAAAAATAATCCCATCAAAACAGTAGCAGAGGCAAATGTAATGCACGTTTCTTCGTGTACATCGAGATATTGTATAAACGTAAGAGAAAAAAACGTACCGATGAATCTGTAAATATGTAAAAAAAAAAATCGTAAAAAAAATGCATTAAAAATCATAAATAATCACAAAATCATAAAGAAATATAGTCCTCGACAAGATTACACGAAACGAATAAATGTTCATTAAACTAAGCGACTAACAACACTTCAGAAAACGCGAATTTCTCACACAGTGGGTAGAAATCTCCGTCTCCGTAAATTGTTACTTGAATTAATCACATCCCGCTTCATGCGTAGGTGCGAAAATCGTGAACTCAGGGAAGCATTAACAGAAATGTACGAAACAACAACGGTAGTCCAACGAATTTCCATTACTGCGAAGGGTCCACCGATTCTGCTCCAATTGCGTGGGACTGCGCAGAGGGGTCGGGGGAGGGGGGGTAGCGTGCGGAACGAAATAGAATTATATCCAAGGATAGTAAATTATCTCCGAAATTCTGTCCCGAGTTGTTTCGAATCTCCGTGGATAATCAGTACACTGATAAAGGGTTCGAGAAGCTTATAACAAAATCCGAAACAGGGACATCCATATACGAACGAACATTTTAATGGGCAGTTATATCAAAAGGAGTTGAGCGCAGCATCCCTTCGCGATCTCACCAGTCCTGTGTACATCCACATCTCGGTATCCCCCAAATTCACGGAGGTACGAGCAATTGTACTAACCAACACGTCCCTTGGAGCGGTGTATACTCAGGGATGCTGTACCTTGGAGCCGTTTCCGTAACACATACACGTACATAGATGGCGCGTACATAGATAGAGCGTAAGCTTTGAGCGGACAAGAGATCACGGACGTTCACACGGACATGAACGATCCTACGAGGCGTACACGCGGCGTTAACATGCCGACTGTGGTCTCTGTGCGTTCTACATTGGTATATCAGGGTTGCAGGTGCTTGTGATGCACACGAACATAGCTACATCTTCCTACATACATATATGTATACATATATAGACTATACAGTCAGAGATCTCGACGAGATGGGGTGCAAAGGGTTCCCAAACGGGGAGGCGTATACAGAGAGGCGAGAGAGCGACTAGACGCATACCGACTACGGAATCCGGCATTGCAATTTATGCTGATTTATATGCACCGCGGCTGGTTGCCCGGTGTTCGCATACACACGCCCTTCTAGCCGGGGCTCTCGCAACCTTCCGCTATAGCTTCACTCGCCGAAGCCTCGTCTCTCTCGTCCTGAAACTCGTGCCGCGGAGGATATAGCGGTATAGGTTCATACCCTACGTATCTATATATATATGTATATCATCGGGAGGGTAACTCTCCAACCGTTCCTCGCTTCCTCCTCGTCCTTCTCCTCACTCATCCTCTGGGGCACGAGCTCCACCGAGCTGACCGGTCTTCCCAACGATCCCACGGCCACTGAGCACACGACCGGGAGCAACAGAAGCAACGAGAGAGCAACGTTCGTTCAGAACCAACGCCTTCCTTCACAAACCTTACTTCCCTCATCTCGAACAGCATCCCGTGATTCCCATGGAGAATCCACGAGCGTAGAACTGTTTCCGTGGCCCGGAAGCATAATGTAACCCACGGGCTTCTCTCACCGGATTCAAATACGGCAAATGCCCATAGCCGACGGTTTAACCAGCGAGCTTACCGTGAGTTCGGATGTACATCTGCATGAATGCTAATATTCTTGAACTATATAACTGTTCGCTATCGCGATGTCTTCGTATTTTCTTATACGTTGATTTTCATCGGAATAGGTAAATAGACGGATTCTTGTCTCAACGGAGAAGAAACAGATAAAATATTGCTTCATAGCTGACGGGATTTTCTTTTTTTTTTTTTTCGTGGTTAACGCGAAATGATCTCGTGGGAGAAAATTTATTTCGTCCGCAAATACGTTACGACATTTCGTTAGGGCAGTAACTCGAAAAATCTTCAGGTTTCGCCTACTTTTCTCGAGTAAACATGAAACGACTCGCGAGTCATTCCCAACAGACGAACACTCGAGGATTCTTGTATCGTAAAAGTTAAATTTTTTTTTTGTTTTACTTTCTTTCGGATTATTGTCATTGTCTGTCTTTTCTTTTTTTCTCATTTCACTCGTACTAAGTACCGCGGGCTGTGCAATATTTTTTTTATTTCTTTTTTTTTTTTTTCGCGGATTTACATATTTCTTTTTTGCTGTCCTTCTCATTGAGGTGTACGAAAGTTTGGCGTAAAAAACGTAAAAACTCGCAGTTTCGGAGTTCGCGCTCGTCACTCGTTCGCATCAAACATTCGAGATTGACGCCGCTGCTCTGCCTCTCTACACCCTCTCGTAACTTCCGGAATTTCATCGCACACGCCTCGGCGTGCCGCGACGGAGGGGTCAAACTTAGTTTTTCACTTCATCCCGAACGACAATGGGGTGCGCGATGACGCGGCTACCATCACCGACGCGTTCTTTCTACCCACGGATCTTGTCGTCTCATCCATAGAAGACGCACGATAAATTTAAATTACCTACGAAAGAGTATGGAAAGCGTTGAAAAATTCGTCACTCGGGTCACGGAGAATCCCTCCCCACGCGATAAAACGTGCAGCCGCTCTGAAAGTACACAATTTCCGTTGTTTTTTAGGGGTTTCTTTTTTTTTTTTTTTTTTTTCAGAAAACGTATTTACATCGATATATATAGATATATGATTTTATTTTCATGGTATATTTCATAAATGACAGGTATATGATTTCTCCCTTTTTCTCGCACTTACATAACAAAAGAAAAATAAGTAATACTTCTTCACATAGTAAGTCATTCTGCTAGTATCACTGCAAGCTGCGAAGTACACGATAGCCGCTGCTCGATCGGTTTATCTCCGATTGGTTTTTCCTTTTTTTTTTTTTTTTTTTTAATATACTTAGTACATCGAGTCGCCAGTTATTTTTAATTTCCTCGAAACGACGTTCGAGTCGTGAATTTTTCGGTTCGTAAGGTTTTAACAATTCCTTCGTATTCCGATGAACTTCGTTTACGCGAAATTGAAAAAATTAAAAATTTAATAGCACAGTGTCGCCACGTAACAAGACTCTCGACTCGGCACGGCAAATCGTAAATTCATGCGAAAATTAATTCAGCTACAATTGAACGCGAGACGACTATATACTCTTCCCGTACGTATTGTCATTGCGATAAAGCACAGTGGTATATATATATATATATTTACTTTTTTTTTTTAATACATTTACTATAATATATTCCGTAGATTGATGCGGAGAAGACCGGTACTACTTGGCGCAACTTAATCTCCAAACGTTTTAAATTCGTGTCGAAGAATGTATATCGCCAGAGGTATAAGAATTTTTTTATAGTCAATCAAAGACTTTGTCTCGATGTTTGCAAATTTGCAATTCGAACATTTCGCGGATTTAAGGAAAGAAATATTGTACGATAAAATTAAGAAAATTTCGTCAAGTAATTCCAGTCTTTCCTTTACGTACGTACAATTGTCTTCGTCGTACGACGCGTCGTTAAATTATCGTAAACGTGATTTTTTTTTTTTTTTTTTTTTTTAATAGGCCATTAATTTCTTTCGCTTCCGAGAGCCATGAAACTCGTTCGCTCGCATACGTATATATATTTATATAGTTTTAACAATATTATACCTTCGGACATTCGGTGAATTGGTGCTGTTAAGTACACGTCACGAATATATTCCTTTTTTCCTGCGCATTCATTTTCCACACGTTACTCGCGTATCGATATAAAATATATATATGTATATATGAATTATATGTATGAATCTGTTGTATCGTATATCGTAGTCTCGAATAAAAATTTTATCATTTTATTTTTTTTTATTTTTTTTTTATTTTTTCACTTTCGTTATTCCGTCACTTCATCTACGAATGTATCAGAAACGCGATTAAAATTATGGTATATCAATACAGTATATACGTTTAACGAACTCACCAAATCGAGGCACATTATTATTTTTATCTCGTGCACTATGAAAAACAATCGATTGGAAGTTCAATGAATTTTTATCATCAATCTTCCGGCAGACAACACATCGTTATTTCTTTTTTTTTTTTCTTTTCGGAGCTCCGAAACTCAGTCAAAGGCACGCAGTGGCCACAGGGGTTTTGCTATTTTCACACTATCGCTCGCGTTTCCCTCGTTTCTCCGGCATTCGGAGTGAAAAATAAAAGTTAATTGCAGACTTTGAATAATCTTCTCTCGTTCGTCTCATTTTCGTGGCGCTTTGGCTCTTGACAACACGTTCTTTACTTTTTTTTTTTTTTTTTTTTTTTTTTTTTTTTTTTCGCGTCTTAAATTTCGTACGTCAAGCTGTAAGTGGATAAGTCTCGGCTATGAGCAGAGACCGCGCGAGCATCTAATTATAAGGCTCAACCGACGGGGTAAAAACGATGAAAAGTCACGATTCACGGAGAGTCTGAAGGTCTCGGGGATAATTTATGCTGTACTCGCTATACTTCGAGGGGTGAAGGTCGATCCCCTCATTCTCACGCCCCCGTCTCCTCCTCATCGACGAAGCGGGACAAGCGAGAAAAAAAGATTCAGAGAACGCGAGATGAAAAGAGACCGTACGACGGTGGAATAATACGAGAAAATTTATCATATATTATGAGAGAAAAAAGAAAATACGAAGAATGGAGAGAAACGAGAGCGACGGATCGAGAGTGCGTCGGAAAAATTGATTGGACGTCCCGAAGGTACGGTATCCGCTCATACATGTTTCATGAAACTTCGTTACAGGAAAACGACATATTACGCGGACTACTGTAGTGTGCGTGTCGCACCTGAAGATCTGACCTTCGCGTTGTTAACCTTTTTTTATTCTCGTCATTTTTTTTTTTTTTTTTTTCTCTATTTTTACGCTGAATGTCGCGCCACTGGCTTCGAAAATTGTAAATTCGTATTCTGAACTTAAAAAAAAAAAAATTCGTTCTTATGTTCGGAATAATTTTTGTATATTCAACAGACTCTCGAGTTACGAACGGTCTATCGATTGAATGAATTCTTCGGACAAAACGTTCCGATGAAAAAATTTGGCTAATTTCACATCCTGAATAATGACGCGACAATTTCATCGCGAATTTTTCTTACGCCATTTTTTTAATGAATATTTCGATTAGATATCTATCACAAAGCAGCCACCGATTGACTCCATCTATTGTCTCGTAGGCGTAAAATAGTACGATTGTGCGGATAAGAAAATTGTGTGGAGAATAGCGGTTGTTATGTATGAAAGTAACAGACGTTGCGAGTATCTCGCGGAAGATGACGATCGATCAGTCGGAATACGTATTACTGTCGCGTTTATAGCGCGATCTCTATTATGTACCGCGAAAGGGGGAAAAAAAAATAAAAACACGCGATTTGCGATGAGTCGTGAAAGAGAGTCCGATAGTAAGTAAAGATGATGAAAGTGATCCTTCGTCGTTTTTTTATTTATTTACTTTCTTTTTTTTTTTTGATTATCAAAGAGAGAAAAAGGAGAAAGTGAAGTTTAAACTTAAAATGATTTTTTTGTTCTCTCATAGTACTGAGTACTATTTGTCTGCAAACGAAAAAACATCCGCGAACGTTCGGGTCGTACTATAGATCGCGGCGTTTTTTTTTTTTTTTTTAAATCTGTTTGTTTTTTTAAACACTAACTTCGTACAACCTAAGTCTCTATATAAAAAGAAAAAAACACCTTAGCACATGCGATATTAAAGGGATTATAAGGACTACAGATAGGGAGGACAGAGGATGCACTGTGCGGAAGGGATAAAAAGAGGGAAGTGGGAAGGGTAGATAGATATATACGCGACCGTAGCCCTCGGCTACAGGTTCTGTCTAAAAAAAAAAAAAAGATCATAAAGTACAGTCGTACATACATACGTCATGATTCTCGCACCACAAGCAGAATATATAAAGTGAGAGAGAAACGAATGGAATTAAACAAAGCAGAGTATATCGGCGTCGTTAATACCGAAAGTATACCTGAGATTTTACACTGTTAGCCCCATTCGTCGATTATACTATTTTTTCACGAATTCTAAACCACTTTGTGGAGAACGAGTTATAGATCGGCGCTCAAAGGCCCCTAATGGAAGCTATAGTGTTGTATCGAAACTTTCAGATCTTAAAAAATCCTTTTTCTGTAGCAATTTACTTTTCGTAATTTTTTTTTTTTTTTTTTTTTTTTTTTTTCACTGAATCAGGATACTCGGAATCGGATACTTTGTCGATATTCGCCTCGTTTTCTCTCGCCTTTACGCTAACAGCTACGATTAATTAGAACGATTTACTCCATCGCGGCTTCCTGGAGTGCGTGTAAGTGAGCGTACAGACCATCGGCTGCAATGAGGTCATCGTGAGTTCCCATTTCCGCTACGGTACCCTTTTCAAGAACGCAAATAACGTCGGCGTTACGTATAGTAGCGAGACGATGGGCTATGGTGATGCAGGTTCTTCCCTCCTTCGCTTTATCCAGTGCCGCCTGAACGACCTGTTTTTCAACGAACAAACAAACAAACAAATCTATTCGACCGCATGTATTATTCCTTTGAATTCCGCGAGAATAAAGGGAAAACAAGTTAAAAATACATTTGCAATGGTAGTAGAGATATAAAAAATCGACAGCGTTGCGGTACAGGAGTTGCAATTTTTTTTTTAAATGCATTAAAAAATACTGTTTCCCGATCCGGTTTATTAAAATAATAAATCATTGTGCAAAAAAAAATAATATAAAAAAATTACGACAATTAGTCTCTTCTGTTTTAGCTGTGAAATTGAATTATCTATGATATTTCTATGATCCGATTTCTAACGACAATTACGAACTTTCCTTCGAGCAGTTAACGTCACAAGAAAATTGTTGACAAAATCTCCCATCGAAAGATACAAAGTGAAACTCTTATCATTCGCTTCTCTGTGTCGTGGCGATGCATCAAAGTAACATTTCATCGCGGGTACTCTTTATCAGGAATTCAACGAGTTCGTCTCGCGTCTCCTATCAATTGTTACGTTCGACGAAGTACACAGCTTCGCGCAAACGAGACAATGCGAAACCGCGACGTTTACTGCACTTCCGCACACCGGAGATGATTGCGCTATCGAGTATTTCCGATTGTCGTTAAATTCCGGGTACCGTTCAGTTTCTCCTGTACGCGTGTCTCCGTCTCTCTCGATTGCTTGCGCGCGCGCGCGCGCGCGATGAGGCAAAGTGAAACGCGTTCAGAGAATTCGTACCTAACGACTAGACGCCCCCCTCTCGAATCAACGACGGTTAACCGACAATCGTTTCGCGAATAGTCTACTGATAGAAAGCATTTTGTATCACTGTATACAAATGCAGAGTCATAAAATCCTCGCGGAGGTCAAAAAAGAAAAAGGTAAGCGATCGTTTCTCGTACGATTTCAATCTTTCGCCAAAAGGGCATTCAACGTTTTCAACTCATGACGAAGTTTTCTTTCACTGATTTTTGCAGTTCGGAAAAGAAAAAAAAAAAGAAAAATAAAGAAGTTCGCGGTAAGAAGTTTGTGGGGCCGAAGTGTAGAAAGGTTTTGAAAGAAGCCGAAGACTGAGGCGGTCAGAGTCGGGGACCCGATCTTATGAGAGACTCGTTAATTGGTGGACTTGTATCGCACAATAGCGGCCGGGACTCGCGCTCAGTGGAAAAACTCGGCCTTTTGTCTCATCTTAAAATTCAACCCGCTTCCGGTTTTTTTCTTTTCGTATTTTTTATTTTATTTTTTTCGCCAAGTTACCGGGTCGCACCGTACGTCACGGAGGATGGATGAAAAATGCGCTTCAACTCTCTCCACGATTTCTCTTTATTCTAAATAGGAGGGAAACTCCACGAGGACAGTCCTCGTAGAGTCCTAGTAATGTTTTTTTTTTCTTTCTTTCTTATTCCAGTGTTTGTTCCGAAGGATTCCTTACACGCGGACGGATTCGGAGATAAGGACTCCGATATATGTGTCACGAGAAAACTTACCTTTTCGCTCTGAGTGTCGAGAGCCGATGTCGCCTCGTCGAGGAGAAGAACTCGTGGATTTCTCACCAAAGCGCGAGCGATAGCGATACGCTGCTTCTGTCCACCGGATAACTGTGTTCCTTTGCTACCGAGCCTCGTGTCGTAACCCTTAACAGATCAAAAAATCCAACCGCTTCATTAATAACGTTTACAAAAACCAAATGTAAAGAAAATTATAAAATATATATAAATGTTTACTAAAAAAAAATAATCCGATAAAAGTTCGTTTCACCGATATTTCGGGCGGATTTTCCGTTACAATAAAAGATAATCATTGAAGAAATGTTAAATCTCTGATTTGAATTTTCAAAATAAATTCGAGACGCACCAGTGGCAGAGAGCTGACGAAACTGTGAATATTCGATTTTTTCGCTGCTTCGATGACCTCATCCATGCTGACGTGTCGATTATTGTCACCGTAGCCGATATTTTCGGCGATCGTACGATCGAACAAAACGGGTTCTTGTCCAACAACACCGAGTTGAGCTCTCAGCGCCGGTAGTGCTACCGACGAAATATCGCGACGATCCATCGTCACGTTGCCGGATAGGGGATCGTAGAGTCGTTGAAGCAATTGTATGCAAGTAGATTTGCCGCAACCGCTCTGACCAACGAGAGCAACCATCTGACCGGGTTTAACGATCAAATTGAGACCCCGTAAGATTTGGGATTCCGGACGTGTCGGATAGTGAAATTCGACTTTCGAAAATTGTATGAGACCATCGGCCTTCCAGTCTCTGTCCTTTCCGTCGAGTTCCGGCGGTGTCATTATCTCCGGCACACGATCGAGAAGACGGAATATTCTACCGGCTGATATCTTCGCCGTGTTGAAATTCGGCGCGAAAGCCAACGCTTGTCCCAACATCCACGAGCCGAATATAAGAGCTTCGGATACCTTGATGACGTCCTGGTAATTCAAACCTTCACGCGCGACGAGATAACCACCGTAGTAAAGACTGAGCGCATAACCAAAGTACGGAGTTGTTTGACCGCAAGAGAATACGAGACCACGAAGACGATTGCGAGTTCTCGTTGCTTGCGCTACGTGTCCCAACTCGACGCAGTATCGATCGAGGAACGCCTCCTCCTTACCAAGACTCGCGACAGTGCGAATGTTCGATATCGCCTCGATGGCAATTCTCGTTGCGCATTCCATCTTTTTCTTCTCCTGCATTCCCTGTCCGCTCATTATTCTCGCCTCGAAGAACACAGCGCCGAGTACCAGTGGTATTGAAACAACGGAGACGAGAGTCATTTTCCATGTGTAATACATCGATAAACCGATACCGAGTACAAGAGTCGACAACGCTTGGAGTATCGAACCGATTCTGCTACCCGTTGCTCCCTGAACCGCAGCCGCGTCTGACGATAATCGCGCGCAAAGCGCACCGACGCTGTTGGAATCCTCGTCGTACCAACCCATCTCTTGCTTCAGCATTGCCTCGAATGTCGTGCTTCTCAAGCGCGTCGTCATTCTTACACCGGCCAAACCGAATGAGTACATTTGAAGGAAAGTACCGATACCCGTTACGACACCGGTGATTATGAAGAGAATCGAGAATCTTATGGTTTCACGACGAACCTCGTCCTCATCGATGAGACCGAGAACGTAGTATACCTCACCGAACAACACGGCGAACGCTGGAAATGATGCACCGACCACAGCTGCCGCGAGACAACCTGCGAAAATAGAAGAAAAACCGTTTTTTGTTAACAAATTATTTTTCTTAGAAAAAAATCCATTTTTTGTTAATGATTACACGTACATTCCCAACCAAAAGTTTAAAACGATAAAAAATTCACTATATCGTGATACGGTAAAAATCTGACAAAAATCAAACGTTTTAAAGATATCAAGAACACTGATTTCCCATACTAATAATGCCGAAAAATGATTAACAAATAAGTAAATAAATACATTGTTCAAGAAATAGCCAGTGACATTTTTTTTCTCGTTTTAAATACATTTTTTCAAAATTGTCTTACATTTCGGAAATTTTTGTTTTTCCAAATTTTGAAAAATATATATAAACGCACGAATTTTGGATATGTTTTCGCAGCAACATTCCACAGCAAACTCGCGAAGTTTCGGGACAATTTTACTAACATTTCCGTAACAATGGCGTTAAAAAAAATTTCATAAAGCGTTTTTAAAAAATGTACGGAAATTCTGAAAAAATTCGTATGGTTTCTAAAAAATCAAAAGATTCATTTGCAATGAGAAAAAAAAAGTTTCACTGGCTACTTTTTTAATTATTAATTTATTTGTTAATAACATTTTCGCATTGTTATTATACTAAATCAAAGTTATTGATGTCTCCACTACGTTTGATTTTTTTCAGATTTTTATACTATTGGTAAATCTTTGAAATTCTCGCAAAATCTGTTTTTTGACTAAAAAGGTACGTGTAAAGCATCCTTATTATATTTTTTTAAGTAATAGTTTTTGTTTTCTTACCGATCAGATTGTATGGCCACTCAGGTTTATTCAGTCCAAATATCCTCATCATAGGCGCATCGTAAGGTTTCTCATGTTCCTCGAGTTCTTCTTCGGAAGTCGTCGAACCTCCGGCGAGAGACAATCGATGAGAGTGCATCGACAGTGTGGAGAATTGTTTCTTCAGCGGTGGTTTCGGTTTCGGTTTCGTAGCGGTAACTGTCTTAGCTGCGGAAGCCGTGGCCTTTGCTAAAAAAAATGCGAAACAAATTGCCGCAAAATAAAGAAATCGTCGCGCAATTATCCGCAAATGAATTGAGTCGAAACTCCAATCTATCGTACCTTTGGCGACAGCACTGGCGTCCGCGGAAACCAATCCATGATAATGTTGTCCGAGTGCTAAGAGTTCCTCATGCGTTCCCATTTCAACGACTTGTCCCTCTTTAATGAAAACAATTCTGTCGGCGTTCGTAATGGTGGACAAACGATGCGTGACTACAACGGTTGTTCTGCCCTTAGCAGCCGCGTCGAGAGCTCGTTGGACCGTTGCTTCGCTGTGAAGATCCAGTGCGGACGTTGCCTCGTCGAGAAGAAGAATAGCCGGTCGTCGTACGAGAGCGCGTGCAATGGCAATTCTTTGCTTCTGTCCGCCGGACAATTGCGAACCACGTTCACCCACCGGACTGTCGTATCCCTGAATTTAAACAAAACTACGTGAGTTTCTCTTCTATTTGTTACCGCACGACTATTTCATACAAATTCTTTTACGAGTTTATCCTCCGATACATATGCAGTTCCTCACGAGATTATTCAATAAAGTTATAAATGCGATGCCTTTCATTCCGATAACAATCCAACGTTTTTTGTTTTCATCTCTCATCGTCCGCATTCGCGTTCACCAGGATTCCCGAAGCTTCTGCGTACGCTGGTTCGTCGCGATAATTTAAGCGCGTAAAAAATTCGAAGGGAAACAGAGAGTACAAGCGAAGCGAGATATAAACGCTGACGAACCGTGAGAGAAGCCTCAACCCCCAGCGAAAGCCCGCGGTTCCGAGATGAGATGAGCCGACCGGTCTGAATGGATTCGCAGAACCGTGAGAATTATCAGTCGTTCGCTTCGTGTGCATTCGTAATCGCTCGCGGTGGGTAGAGTACGTCGCTGTACGTGAGTAAGTAGGAGAAAATGGCGATGATGTTCGGATTTATCCGTTTGGACAATTATTCCGGATTCGAAGGGATTAACGGCTTTTCAACGATTTACGGTAAATAACGGAATACTATATGTCAATGTTTTTCGTAATTAGGGACAGAATCCCTCGTGTAAATAATAAACAATACATTTTTTTTATGGAAAATTCTTTTTACAAAGTAAATTTAAAAAATCCAAAATTGGGAGACACTTTTTTTTTATGATTGGATGGCAACGGCCGATGATCAAAATATATTCTGCTTTACTTGGATTTTTACGGAGTGTAGAAAAAAAATTATAATTTATTCTTTTGATGACGCAGTTCTGATTAGTTTTTTCCCCGGTGGTCTCTTTTTTTTCTCATAAATTTTTTCTCTTCATGTATCCAGAATTAAAAATGTATGATATCGATGTAACGCGAGTCTCTCGAAATCTGACGGTTCATCATTGGTTTTTCAGCGGTCGATTTCTTTTTCTCATATATTAGCTTTTTAAATTCGTCGCCAACGACGAATTTTTTTAATTTTTTTTTTTTTTTTATTAAAAATCGATTGCTAATAACGCGTAACAATAGTGTTACGTTGCGGTAAAATTTGCCGCTTCATTATTGGTTTTTCAGCAGTTGTTTTTTTTTTCCTCGTATATTAGTTTTTTACAGTCGTCGCAAACAACGAATTTCTTTTTTTTATTTATTAAAATTGCTTACAACGGATCACCGATCGCTGATAACACGTAACAAAAGTATTACGCATCATGGGAGGCTGACGTAACGCGGGAAATAACCGCAAAAACATGTTGGATAATCGTAAAGCACCCCTTTAGACCCGAGCGGTTTAACAATGCGTTCATAATTACAGGGTGAGATTAGCTTGTTGCGTGGAACGGCGATATTGTTATCATTAATTAGGCGCAGAGGTCGATTGGCCACAGACGCGTGATTACCATTTTGATAGACGGGCGAGCGCTTGTTTTTGGGCGATCGGCCAGGTCGACGTGCGTACAAAGCCCGAGAGCCTCGAATAATAACACCGCTCGCTATAACCGAAGGCTTTCGACGCTCGATTCTGCTTTTTGCCGTTCGCGCGTCAGTAGGACGTTTGAATCACGCGAGAGCTTTGCATCGGTGGTATCGCCAACGGGAACGTTGTATAATCCGCGTCCAATAATACGCACTTGCGTTATATTAGAAGAGAGAGGAGGATATCGAGCTGCGAGAGCGTTCGCTTCGATAGCAGGTGTTTTATCACATTTCCGGGGCACGTATCGCCGTCGAGGCTGTAGCCTGCACCTGGGAACAGCCTCGAGCGTACCGAATATACGAGGCTGCAACGTGCCTCGTATGGTCCAGTCGGGGATTCGTCGTCGTCGACGACAGCTCAACCCTTATTAGCACCCAATTAGTTAACTATGCGCGTCGCCATCGTCGTTCTCATCGCCACACTAATTAACGATCATATGAATTCTATGCGCGATGGGGTTCTCTAAACCATCAGAAATATCGTTTTAGCTTTTATTCACCTACTGGGATACTATTAAATTCCATTTTGGATTGTTTAAGGCGGATGTATCGGTATATTTCCCGCCGAAAGTGATATCCGGAAAAAACTTTTCGGAGACTCCGATGAGAAAAAATCGGAAAAAAAACAACTGTACAGAATACACTAAGAACATTCATATTGCGTAACAATAATTCCGAAAAGTTATTCACAATCTATTGTAGAAAAAAAAAAAAAAAAAGTTCAACGGATCATCCGGTAACCGAATTTTTTTTTTAGGGAAAGTTGATTCGTAGAAATGGGTCGTTCACTTTTCAATCGTTCTATCGTAGAAGAACCGTCGAAAATTAAAAGTCAGAAAAAAGTAACACGCATGATTTTCGTGGGGTTTACGTCCTCCGCGAATTTTCGCAGACACATCGCGTGCGGAAGAGAACAGTGCGAAAAGCCTATTCGCGTAGAGAACCGATAGGAACGCAGAGGGATTTTGGGAATATCGATGACACAGTATGCGCAGTCGACAAACTAACCTCCGGCAGTTTGCTGATGAAGTCGTGCGCATTCGCTTCCTTTGCCGCTTTGATCATCTCCTCTTCGGTGACGCTGTCATTTCCGTAGCGTATGTTCTCGCGTATCGTAGTGTCGAACAGCACCGGCTCTTGGCCCACAACACCAATGTGGGAACGCATCCAGGCGACGTTGAGTTTCGATATGTCGACGCCATCGAGATGTACCTGCAGTTTAGAGGATCAAACAGCAAAAGGAAATAGAATTAGTTCGGCTCTTCGTTTCCGAGTTTAAAATTGAATCCGTATACACATTTATGAATTTTCGCAGATTATACGAGTAATCAAAACTCAATACACGAAAGTTTTAAAGCGAAAGACTTTTCGCAAAGATTAAAAAAAGTTCAAGCAGATGATTTGACTTGAGTTGAAAAAAAAAAACTCGTCCCGATGGACGCGTGTAATGTCTTTCGATGCGTCATACCCGAGGGGAATAAGAGATGCCATAAAGACGCACCTAAATACGTATAGTACGTAACTTTAGTTTTACAATCTATTTCTCGGCCCTCGACGCGACGTTGACGCTCGTAAAGCGAAACGCAGAGAATGGCACAGAGAAAGAAAGAGAAGCGCATATAGAAGAGAGCGAAGGGAGTCGAGGGTTGTAGAAAGCGAAGAGAAGATGCGCGAGGGATGGATAGCGACGTGACGGGTACCTGCGACGACTTTGCCGAGAAGTCCACACGTCGGTCTCGTTACGACCGCAATACAAGTGAAACGAGTCCTACCGTCAACATCGACGCACCATCCTTACCACACACACAGCTCATTCGCGTACCTATTTTACTCGTAAAAGCTTCGAACGTGCTGCACCTCGTATATAAACCCGTTAAAAAGTTTGTTGTGTACTCTCAGTACTTGCGACGCGAGGCGAGAAAGATGAAGGAGATACGAAAGCGCGGTAGTAAATGGGAATGAAGCAATAAAGCAGTTCGAAGAAAAGATTCTGCCGTTCGTTATTGTTTAATCCTTCGAAGCATATAAAACGCCGACAATTGTAATGCCGCAAGGCATTCATAGGGAAATTCTTCAATTGGATAACGCGAAAGTTGCACAGAGTAATAATTCGCGAGTAATGTTAGGCGTTGGGAATTATAGTAATTGATGAAAAAACTTACTTGACCCTGAAGTGGATCGTAGAGTCGTTGTATCAGTTGAAGGCACGTCGACTTGCCGCAACCGGATCCTCCAACGAGTGCCACGGTCTCTCCGTGATTGATCTTGAGATTCAGACCCTGCAATACTTTAACGTCTTTTCTTGCCGGATACCGGAAGTGAACGTCTTTGAATTCAATGTCACCGTTAACGGTTTTGAGCTTTTGGCCCTCTTTACTGAGACTATCAATCGTGGGCACTCGATCGAGGACCTGGAAGATGGCAGCCGCTGAACCCTTCGCAACGGCGAAGGCCTCCAGATGCGGCGATGTGAGACCCATGTTTTGCGCACCGGCGAGGACACCGAAAAATACGATAACCAGTACCGCCGGTGTGTATTCCTTGTCATCCTTCGGACGATCGTCCAGAATCAATTGTACACCGTACCAAAATGCCAGAGCGTAACTCAGATAGATGATGAACCACATTACACCTCCTCCAACACCCGACCACATTCCACGCTTTATTCCCGTTGTCTCGGCCGGTATAAGCTTTTTCGCGTAACGCGCGACTTCGACTTTTTCACCACCGAATGCTATTACAGTTCTGATCGCACCGAGTACCTCCTCGGCGACGCTGCCCGCTTGTCCGTACGCAGCCAATTCCAATGCCGTCAGCGAACTCTGCACCTTCGCTACCACTGCTGTAGCGATTACGATTATCGGAGCGCAACTCAGCACCACCAGCGTCAATTTCCAACCGTAAATGAAGGATATCACGATTGAGGATATAAAGGATACCATCAGATACGTGAAGATACCTAATTTCTCGCCGATTCCATCCTTCATTTTGTCCAAATCCCTGAATTCAAAAAGAAAATAGTATGAATTACATTTGTATAAAATATTCGATTTTATTTTAATCAGAAATGGAAATTTTTTTTATTGATTTTTTTATTGATTCGACTACAACGGCGCTTTTGGGTGGCGATACAAATATTTCACTAAGGATCCTTCACACGTACATTCCCAGCAAAAATGAGATTTCGGGAGTTTTTTTTGAAACCATATAAATTTTTTCAGAGTTTTCGTTACATTTTACGTTACGTAAACTTTCGTACAATCGCCTCGAAACTTCGCGAGTGCGCTGTGGAATGTTGCTGCGAAAACGTATCCAAAATTCATGCCTTTATATTCATTTTTCAAAATTTCGAAAAAAAAAATTCAGAAACGTAAGAAAATTTTGAAAAAATTTATATCGTTTTTAAAAAGTCAACAAATTTATTTTGAATGAAAAAAAAGAACTTTCACTCTCTATTTATCGAATAATGTATCTATTTACTTACTTGTTAATAACTTTGGCATTATTATTATGCAAAATCAATGTTCTCAATATCTTTAATACGTTTGATTTTTTTCAGATTTTTACTGTATCGCGAAGTAATGAAATTTTGATCGTATTAAACTTTTGGTTTGGAATGTACGTGTAATACATACATAATTGCAATAAATATCTAATTAATCGTACTAATTGTTAGTTAAATTGATGATTTATTGTGACAATTATTTCGTTTAACCAATCGATTGTTCGTTTCACCACCCGCAATCGCCAATTTAGTCGATTCAACCGATTTTTTTTCTCAGTCCTCAAAATTCTTTCGAAGATTGTTTCCAGACTTCCTTCTCAGGTTTTTTCTTATAAAAATTTCCCAATGGATGCAAAAACTTCATAAGATTCTTCACTCACACATTAAAAAATATGAATTTTTCTGTATTCGATGAAACAAAACTTTGATTACGAAGGAAACAAGAGACACAATTAATATTCATTCTATATTCTCATTAAACTTTGATAACGAATCATAACTCCAGATGACTCAAGAGAGGGGGGGGGGGGCATCAAGAGTTCATACGAACATCACCTTCGTGTGTGTTGTTCCCATCGGAGAACTATCGCACGCATGTGAAAACAGTAGAACTCGAGTGTATGTGTGGGTTATTATATACCCTTTGCCAGTTTCTCATTATCGCTGTAACGAGTTTCGGGCAGTTCACTGGGGAACCCTTGCAGAGTTATCTAACAATATGTGACGACATTTGCAGGTTCCGCGCTATACGAACTAACGGTCCAAAGGTTTGATGTCCGATACACTGTCAACTTCTCGTGAAGTACTATGTCGTCGTCAAGGGAAGCGAAGATCACACGATTGCGCAAAGTTAGCTGTTCGTGTGGCGAACACATTCGAGGTTTTTGTTAAGCAAAATGATAGGAAGGTTCGGTTTAAACAGATACAGCGAGGAATTCACCAAAAGGGACCGAAGGACAGCGTAAACGGAGATACAAGGTTTTCGGGAGATTTCACGGTTTGCCACCTGTTGCTTCCTCGATTTTGCGAACTTTGCTCTTAACGCAACTTGCCTGACCCCCCCTTAGGCGTTCGCTTTGCCGGACTCAAGGTATCATACCGCTGGGAACTGGTAGTGACACTTTTCTCAATGGGAAATTTAATCCGATTCAATTATCGCTAAACGCTCCTCCGGTCATTCTCTTCCGGTAAAATCGTGCGGAGACTCGAGAATCTTGCAGTAAATTATCGTCGACGCGTTTGAAAATTTAATTTGACTTCGCTGAAGACTATCCGAGTGTTCGGAACTATAGCAACTGTTGTTCAGTGTTGAGAATGCAATGTCGAACTTTTGTGGAAAGTAAAGTTTGTTGTAAGTAATCCAAAAATTGGGTAAAAAATCATATAATTCTACTTAGGATATTAAAAAAGCTGATATTTTGCCAATGAAATCGATTAATTCGTTAAAATTAATATCTTGTTTTGCGTGATATGTAATTATGCGTTTTTGCCGATTTCTCCGTTATTCATTTTTCGTTCATTTATGTCGGCTAATCGCCGTTTCCTTCTTTTTTCGTGATAATTATTTCCTGTTTTTACCGGAGATACCGGTTATGATATTGTAATTCTGCATTTGATTCCGACGATGATACGGAAAGAAAGATAATAAAGTTCTGAAGATTATAAAGATAAAGTTTGAAGCACTTACTCGGTGATTCTGCTGGCAAAGTTGGTAGATGTGTTGGTGTCATACCACGCCATGTCCTGTCGTAACACAGCTTGCAAAAACATTCTTCGAACCCTTGCGATTTGACGAAATGCCGCAACGTTGAGAAGATCAACAGTGAATATAGCGAAGAAGAATTGCAGTGTAGACAATGCAGCGCAAGATACGCCAAAGGCCACCGAGTCGTCGTATAGAGCATCCATTCGCTCTTCGTAAGTTGCATTCGGTCCTCTGAAAAGTATTCGGGTATTCGAGTTTATTCCATCAACGTTTCGCGAATTTACATTTCGACATTCGCGAAGAGAGGTATCATCCCTATGAGGAACAAGACGCGTTACCCTCAAAGGGATACGCCACCCGTGATCGACGAACCCGAAAGTTCGACAAACGATCATTCCGACCCGGTGAAAGATAAACTCCGGTCGAAGGGACGGTAAATGTTTATCTCAACGCGGGAACGTCGAACGACGGGCATAGGACAACTTTGACGATGAGATAGTTTCGTCGAGTGGGTCAAAGACGCTATTGACTTGGGTGACTGAAACTTCGCTTTACAGCCACAACGCGATCCCGCGCGAGCTGTAACACCGGTGAATTCACGGTTGCCGAAGCTTGCGAGAGTTATCGAAGAAAAGCTCGGGTTCTCTTTGGGGAAAAGCAGTACTTTCCGCGGATCGAAAAATGTTATTCCTCGAGAAGAGAGGAAGAGATAGGTATGGATCTACGTGCCCCCGAAGAGTAACCTCGCGATGTCGATGTGCACTCGGGGAAAAGTGCGGCAGAGACCAGCACAGTAGCGAAAAAGTCGTAAATAAATGAAGATATTCGTTGAAATACTTACAAAACCTTTCCACCGCCGAACCACTCCATGATAAGGGTTGGTGTACTCGTCTGATTCTCCATGTTTCGATCTACCAGGAGAGTGGTGAACTCACCGTACTGTATCGTTGATACCGGTATACAAAAACCCGTAAGAGTTCCCATAATCAGTCCTCCGAGTACATACATCAGCTCCCCGAATGTTGCGAACCGAAACTGCGATAATTTTACATAAATTTTATTAAACGAAAAGAAAAAAAAAAAAAAAGATAAAATTTAAGATGCGAAATTCGTTGATGATGAAATTTTAATTCGTTGAAGATAACTTTTTCACGGAGAATCTTTAAGTTTCTTCAAAGTAAAACTTTTATTCGGTTTAAGAAAACTAAGGGAATCCGTCAACTAAACTTGATAAACTGCGAAAAAATTAACTTGGTGCACTTTAATGTGAACGAAATGATACCTTAAGGAGAGTGTGGGTTACATTTCTCGCGAAAAGTGAGATTCAAAGAGAATTTATAATGATTTTCAATGAGATAAAAATCTGAAAAATTTCAACCATTTAGACGATTTTAAGAACATTGATTTTTTTATAGTAATAATTGCGAAAAGTTCTTAATTATTTAAAAAAAAATTGTTCAGCGAATGATCTATTTTTTTTTTTAGAATTTTTTCTATTTTCTAAAAATGACTTTTTCAAAAAATGTTTAACACTTCCGAATGTGTTGAATCAACTGCCCGAAAGTCTCTTCAGTGGAATGCGCAGTCTTTTTGCGAAAATTTATTAAAAAATACATAACGTTTCATGCATAAAAAAAAATGTCGAAAATTAGAAAAAAAAAATTACCAAAAAGTAATAGTATTTAGAAAAATAAACGATTCAATTTCCGCTAAAGAAAGTCAAATCGCCGGATGATTCGTTGAACAATTTTTTCAACTTAATATTCTTTGTACCTTTTATAACCTCATTTTTTCAGATTTCTATTCCATTGGGAAGAATTCAAAATTCTATGAATCTCACGTTTGATTGAAAAAATAACGATAAACCCTCTTAAAACTTTATAGATATACTAAAAGAAAAAAAGTACTGTAATTGAAGGATAATTCACTACTCAAAGTTACTAAGTCACTATGTTACTATGTCTTGTGATACACCAGCTTTCTGCTAACAACCCTTTCGTTTCGTCGTCATCGATAATTTGCCTACTAAAAGTTAATCCGTTAGGAGGCTAATCCCTCTTTGTGTCAAAGCGCTTATACTAACTAAAATGTGATGTACTCACAGCGTAAGTGTCGACTAAGCGATTAGGGTTATTAGGGCTAAAGATGTAAAGTACTCGAGGAAAGTTCGCGACGAGGTTGAGCGACGAACGACGAGAGATACTCGTCACGTTGAACTTTGAACGCGATAATGATAGCGCGAAGAGTATGGACGGGGAAGGTATAAAGAGGGGCAAAGTTTGAGGAACTCACGAGTCTCGCGTAAGGCACCGGCGGAAGTGAGGGCGCCTGCGGAGGTGTGCTATCCTCCTCCTTGGTCTGCGGCGGGACAAATTCACTGTGGACAGAGATAATCGTCGGGTTAGTCTTCAATTAGACGACTCAAAGTCGCGACGCTAAAGTCGCGGTTAACAATTATGAAAAACGTTTTTCGATATATATATATCGTATGAAATATAATGTAATTCGTGAATCCAAAGAAATACGGCTCGGCAAAGATCGAGGGATCGATTTTTCTCGAAAAATGTCCATTTGTCATCCTGTTTTTTTTTTTTTTTTTTTTTCATCCTCACGGTAATCATTTCTCCAATATATATTCCGTATTCTCTCGAAAACATGTTTTTTTTTTTAAAGACACTGCAATAAACATAGTTGCGACATCATTTTTTTTTTTTTTTTTTCGTACATTATCGGTTCTCCATTATCCTGTAGCATATATTCGGCTTCATCATTATCCTTTTCCTTGTCTTGTTTCGTGTCTGTAAACGAAATAACACACACGCTAACACCAAAGACACATACGGCGATGTTTAAAGCTGATATATTGTACGGAACGTTAAACGGTAGTGAGATAATTTTCCTAATCAAAGGTAATAACGATCGTTAGGTTTGCCTGTTAGGTAGAGAACGAGGGGATGGAAACTTAGTTGGCTTGTGTTAGAAGCGAAGGGAGAAAGCGAGTGACGAAACTGGAAAGGACGCTGAAGCAAAGGAGGATGAAAGAGATGAAAGCGGAAGACGGAGGGAGAGATTGGAAGGCAGCAGATCCTAATTCGGCCTTTCGTGTCGTCGAGGAGTCGGGACACGAGCGGTGTGAGAACGTGAGTCCTTAACGTCGTTTTGCTGCTTTTAAAGGGGTTGGTTTCGAGCGAAGCGCACGAAGCTTCGTCCGAGGTGACGTCGTCGAAGACGAGGCGACGTCCGTACGGAGATAACAGTAAAAAGAATCGGCAGCGTGATAAAATGAAATATTGATAAGATGTACCACTCGCTCGGTGAATTCACGCTGATGGAAGTACTTTTATAAAACTCTTAAAGGATTTGGCGAAATGCGATGAAAGGAACGCGCGAAATATTGGAACCGCGAGGTTCTTACGATTCGCAAAAGATTGGTGAATTTTCTGAACGAACTTTCGACAAGAGTTATTCAATGCAATATTTCTATATATTTTTTGAATTTTTCTTTCGTCGTAAAGAACTTAATTAAAAGTTGAAAATTTCAGAAGGAAAATCGCGGCTGTATATCATCACAACGCTGAACCTTTGAAGCGCGGATTTTACGAACTTCGACAACGAAAAATAAACAAAAACAGCAAAAAAAAAAAAAAAGTTGGCGAGAAGTATGAGAAAAAAAAAAAAAAATTCGTACGCAAAGCCGCATTACCCTCTGAGGTTTTATGAGATTCGTACAAATTTCGTAGCGATTTCTCGAGCAATTTACAAGATTTTAGTAGTCAGCGGTATTTTGCTTCTCGACGGAGTACCAAAAAAATCGAATACTCCATCGTTTTCTACGGAAAAAAATAGACGAAATAGGGTACTCGTCGGAGTTTATCGACCGATTTTCAAACCGTTAAAGGGCGGTGAGAAAAATGGGAAATGTGTTACCAAAGATAAAATATCTTTCAAATTTTTAGGTCAAAATAAAAGTAATGAAAAACTTTTAATCGCATGTTTTCGTGTATTTTGTCGCGAAACTGAACGCAATGTGGATTTTGTAACATTAATATATTTTTTTCTCCTAAAAACAACGATATTTCAAAATGAACAAAAGTCATTTACGATAAATATGGAAATTATTGAACAGACATCGCCGCGATTATGCTGAAGACAGAAAAAAAAAACTCGCGACCCGTGAGAAACAACGTGATGTGTCGCAAAGTCTCCGGAAAGAGGTAAAAAAAAAGAAGTGTCCAGTAAAGCGAGAAAACGAGAGTTGTCGTAACGTAAAGAAAAGGTTCGGTGCGCGGGATGTCCCGTAGACGTTCTCCAGAGGCTCAGTGAATCGCGTACTCCATTCGCGTCTTCGACTAGTGGTATACTACTACGCCGCGATAAAGTTTCTAGTAGGAGAGACGGAGGTAAAAGTCACGAGTTGGAAAGGAAGAATAAGAGAGTCGGTTATCCAATGACTTCCGGAATTTAAGAGGAAAATGGAAAGAGCATTGGGCCGCTCCGTGAGAGTTTCTCTCGCTCTCTGAAATCGTTCGAAGAACCGATCTTAAAATTCGACTTTGCCTTCGGTTTCCGTCGCGCCATAGGGAACAACGTTACGACCACCGTGAGTCAGAAAACCCCTTCCAACTTCGAAGACTCGCAAGCTTCTGCGTCCCCCGCGTTCCCCTCTCCCGTCTTTCAACCCCTTGCGACTCTACTCTCGCTTCGCTCCTCCTGTGCACCTCTCTTCGCGAGTCCGGGGGCCTTCGGGGCTCTCTTCCTACCGCTCTCTCTCAACGTTACGAAAGTCTGTCGAAATTTCCCAAAGGGGCTCCATTAGCCGCGCGTAATTGCTGTTTCGAAACTTTCCCGACAAATCTACGATCGGCACACGACCCTTCTCCCGAAACCGTAGACCCGCGCGCGAGCGGACGCCGAAACGCGGCCTGACAGCGTGTGGAGAACATCCAAAAGTCCGCGCGGTGTTATCGATATCGTTCGAAATCTCGTTAAGCTCCCGGTAACGTATAGAATATACGAGTGAAACTCCCGGCAATTAAAATACGTTGGGAAACGAAGTTTCGGTAACAATAACTTCGTATATATGTTTGGAGAAAGTTTGCATTTTGGGATCGTTGAGTTCTCAACTCGCGCGACACTCGTTAACGAGATGAGGTATCTTAACAAAAACAAATAACTCGATGATTCTGTTTTATATGAAGAAACTTTGAGGTAAAGGTTTACAGACAAACAGGGATCCTGAAATTGGACGCAACACAGCACATTTTTTTTTTTTTTTTTTTTTTTTCGTATTTTTTTCAAATTTTTTTTTTTTTGTAATTTTTTTCAAAATTTTTTTTTTTTTTTATTTGACGAAAAACTTCGAAGCGAAAGCAGTGGGAAGATTAGTCAAGCAGATAGAACAAATAATTATTTAGATTACTTGTTGCAATACGCTAAACGGATAGATATACTTACACCTCGAGAGGATTTTTTCCGGGAGGTGTGAATTTGATTTGGGGGGTTCCATTTGAATACCCTGGGCTCCCTCGCGAGGGTTCGTGGACCACTGGTAAATTCGCTGCGTCATCGCGCATTCTCAGTTAACAACTCTGCAAAAAGAAGAAAAAAAAAACGATATTTTTATATTTTTTATGTCGTTATAATTCTATTGCTGAAACGTGTCTCGAGGAAATTCAATGCAATTAATGTTACGCTGAAGTTTTATCAGTTTATTTTATTATTATTATTATTATTGTACATTTCATGAATAGAGCTGAACGGCGTATTTTATACTCGTGTATACATAGAAAATACGACTTTATGATTTTAGTCACGCGATATATGAAGAGTGAAAGGTTTTCCGAACGTCGATTTTTCGCCGTAGACGAAGCCAAAGGAATAAAGCCTTTGGCGTCGAAAGCTCCGTACCGATAAAAGCTCTTCAAACGAGACTTCGTTAGGTCGTTGAAGAGTGAGCGAGAAAATGCGAAAAAGGGCGCGAAGTACCCATAGACAAGATAAAACGAGTCAGGAATATCGATGCTTCTGCTTGCAACTTTTTTTTTTCGTGTTTTTTTTTTTTTTTTTTTTTTTTTTTTTCTTTTGCAACACCTGCTTGGCGCAGCTTCTTTCTACCGTTCCGCCTGACTTGCAACCTGCCGCAAGTGCCGCCGCGGCGATTTCCCACGATTTTCCACGGCGGAATATCGAAATAAAAAGTTTAAACTTCAAAGTCTAACCACTTTCGCGTGCAAAAAACCTCTTTGCATCTTGTCACTTCGACGAACCCTCTGCATCGTTCGTAATCCATTTTTTATTTGAAAAAAATCAATAACTTACGCACACAACGACCTATTTAAATTTAAGTCCGAGAAAATTATTGATTTTTTTTAGTTCGTCTTCTAATTTTTATAATTTCGCGGGTAAATAAATAAGCATTCAAAACGATGTCGTGGAAGCGGAAAATGGTTGCAAATGAAAAGCAACGACTTGCCGCGTGTCCACGTATGCAAGAGTCTCAATAGAACGATTTCCATCCAGCAAACACGAAAGGTTATCGCTCAAGAGTGCTACATCGGCGAAGTTCTTCGGTAGAAAGACATCGCGCGCACCGGTTCCCTTTTTAACGCCACTTTTCCAACCCTCAAAACTTCATCACACGCCGAGGGTAGTCGGGGGTAAAACTAACTTCAAATCCACCCCTCTCCTTTTTCGCGTTAAAAGCTCTCGCAGAGTATACGGGTGTTGCATAGACCGCGTAATCCTCAAGCGGTCCACCAGGACACTGGGAAACTGTTAGGGCTCTCATACGGGGTGTGTATTTTGCAATACGTACGTACATACTATGTATTACTAGACTCGGAGAGCCCATTCGAGGTTTTCCTTCGGGTTACTGAACCTCTCAGGCAAACCGCCGCCACATTTACCTTCAACTTCACCGTCACTTTTATCCCCAACCTTCGTAACATCGTGCGTTTTCCTCTTTCACACAAGTTTGCCGCATCCTATGCGGGCTTTGTTCAAACTCCGGAGTGGAAGACGAAAAAAAAAAAAAAAAAAAAAAAAAAAACAAAAATCCGGACAAACTTTATTGCCTCACGGTGTGTGCGAAAGCTTGTAACTGTATATACATTTTTCACGTGAACCCCACGTACCGAGAGAATTTAATAAGCTCCGTTACAAGCGCCCGTGAGAATTCTTCTCCGCGTCGTCGTTGCCTTTTTCGTATTTTTTGTGATTTTTTTTTGTTTTTTTTTTTTTTTTGTTTTAATTAAAAAGTCAAATTATATTGAAACGCTATACAACTATACTTATTAAATTGCTCGCAAAATTAATATTTATGAGATATAATGAGCTGTATGCATAGCTTATTTTTGATGAAGTAGATTCATCGAATATTAAATTGAACGTTGATGAAAATGAATGAATAATTGATAGCACCTGTGGTTCTTGTAGAAAAATAGGGAAACATAATAATAGAACATGAATAATGATCGCGACAAATTGAAGTTGCAGTGAAATTGCAATATGCTACGAAAAGCAATGATTTTTTTAGCAAAGTATGCATCACAAATGTACTTCAATGAATAAATAATGAATAGAGACCGCGGACCGCGTTGAAAAATGGACTAAAAATAGAATATTAATCATTTTCACGCGACAGGAAGTTTGCCATGAAGAAAAAACGAACGCGTAGAGTTTATTTCTTCGCTATGACACAACACATTCGCAAATGTATTTCGATACGAGTTTACGAAAAAAAAAAAAAAATTAAACTATATCTGATATCTAATCAGTGAATTTTAATCGATATATCAAACCGATAATCATGTAGACAAGAAATCTCGAGGTCATATTTATCGCGTACTGCCGAGAATCGGAATATTTTTGCGCATCTTAACATTCGAATCAATCAGTACGATTTTTTTTTTTTTTTTTTTTTTTTTCGGAACAAAATTTGTAACAAGTGTACGGGACAAAGTTAGAAGAGGGTGTTCGTCTCTCCATGGTCGCGAAAACCAGAGTTGGCGCCCGGCTACTTCGCCATCGCGTCGAATTATTTTTAGTCGCGTTTTCTGGGTCGTAGAGTCCGCGAAGTGTCGTACCGAATACGCAACAGACAAACGCACACATCGAAGAAAATTGTGTGCCCACGCGAGTGTTTTACGGTATGCGAGACTTGGGTTAACGTACACCACGTTGACAAACAAAGCGGGCATCGGGAACGTTGAAGATAAGGTGAAGGTTTCGGCGGTAAGACGCGAGAGATAATAAAAAGAACGCGATGTTAGTTGGCCGAATCGCGAATACGCAGCCTCGTCTCTCCCTCTCTCTCTATGCCTTCCTTACAATTTCCCAATTCGCCAATCAACCCCTTCATTCATGCTATCAGGCGCTTTACTTTGAGACGGAATTTAACACAGTTATTGGGAACATTTGCTTTGAGAGATGACGATTGGTAAACAACCTGTAATTCCCTTAGGTATTAACGGTGCCATGACGAAGTAGCATTGAAGTGGAAAATTTCGATACGATTTCTCTCCAATTCCGATCTGTGAGACCATTTCAAGAAAAGTCTGTAATAACGTTGGCGTCGTGAAAATTGATAATGGCTGCCGATTCATTGATTTAATACGAATCACGAGAGAGTCTATTGAAATATCATGTAATTGGTAATTAGAAGACAATTTTTCAGCAGAAAGTATATATTGCAAATTATAGAGAAAACTTCATTTCGCGTAATTACAGAATAAATATACCCGATGGTAGCGATCCTTAGCAATTTCTCGTGATTCAATTTTTTTTAAAAATACGATTTTTACAATATATAAAATCGTGTTGTTTCCTATGAAAAAAAAAATACGAATATTTATCAAATTTTTCTTATTGTATCGTACAGAAGTTTCAATGTTCCGTCGCGTCTTTCTTTACGAAATTATTCCGCCAAATTTTCATAGTAAGCGAAATGTCTGAAGTTTTGCGTACCGGCGAAGTTTAAAACTTCGTATTTTTAGGTTATAAATAGATACAGAATGTAATTGACAAAGTTTCAGCTTATATTTATCCGACCGGTATGAAAACGGCGTTGAGGAGACGTTAAATATTCTGAAGAAGCTGTTGCAGCAGCATAATCTATAGCGTCATCTGCGAAAGATGAGGCCGAAGAGCTCAATATCACCGTAAATATCGTACAGTGGACAACGTTTGCTACGCGCGTTTATATTCCGATGTGATTTTCGCGGCAAGAGGAGGGTATGAGAGTTATTGCAAAATCTGCGAGAAACTCTCGCGCGCACGCGGGCTGATGCCAGTCTCGCGTACAGCAAAACGCGTCGGGTTGCCAGGGTTATTTCGAGGAAAGGCCTTGCGGAAAGAAACTTTGACGTACTCCCGCGGTACGCTTGTGTTGTTCACGTATTTAGCATATATATGTACGCAGACGAAACTAGCGGATGAGAAGAGGCAGCAGGCAAAAGTGTGTATATATAGTATATATATATAATTATATATATATCGTACGTACGATCGGACGTCCGAAGCTCGCGCTCTCGCGTCCGCCGCTCATCCTCTCTGCTTCTTCTATTAGAGAACCGCCTCTCGCCACCGACTCTATTTTAATTAAGAATTCTATTTGAATTGCCGTCGAGCCACAGTCGAGAGGGAAGGAAGACGGAACGAGATAGATTCTCGCTATTCCTATACCGTTTCAGGCCATCGCTGCCAGAATCGTCCAACGAATTTGGGTAATTAATTTCAAGATCCGCTCTCCTTTTGCGACCGATAGTGAGAATCAGATCGAGAATCTCCACCAAAATCAGTTCTCAATGAAAATGCTACCATTCGAAAATACATCGATGAGAAAATTTGTTTTTTTCCGCTGTTTTCGAAAAATCTGATCATTCAATGTAATTTAATTATTATCGTAAATTTATGGAAATATTGATCGGAACCCGTTGACTGCTTCTCTATCAATCGGCAGTTATCCATTTTTGTTCTTTAGATGGTTTTTACGAGAGTGCGAAAGTGCGAGTCTATGATTTCTAATCTCTAATCAGCACTTCGATGGCAACTAAATCGGGTAATCGTAATCGTGATCGTTGTATCGCATTTGAAACTTCGATAAAAGTATAACATCGAAAGATAATCGATACGGTAAGAATAGAAGCGGAAATTCCAGAGGATCGGAATTATTATAGTGCAATTCAACTCTTCGACTTTTCAACTCGTATTCATCGATTAATTAAAGATTTCTTATGCGTACGTAGTAGTGTTCGATTTTCGTGACGTGTTTAATTCACTGCAAGCCACAGAGAAATCCCTATGCGGCATTGTCTACCCTTAGATATCATTGAAGGGTTAGAGAAACGAAACGAAACGTCGAATGTCGGTGGTACCGCCGTTGGGAGTTTGGATTTCCCGTAGCAGCAATGGCTCGTATCGTAACGAAGCCGGGGAGCAATAGCGTAGAGAAACAACGAGTTTCGAGAGGGATATTCTCCCCCGAGAGTGCAGCAAAAGCTCGAAAACACGAAGGGAAACTGGAAGTCGAAAGTCTGTGCGAAGGGAACGTGCAGCATTCTCACTCTCGACAGTTTCACATCCGGTATATCTATACGTACACTCGTCTTCAATTGCAACCCCACCGGCACCTATCAGCTTCTATCGTAATCGTTACTCACTCGACGTTTTATTGTCCAATGTCTCATTCATTGTAACGTTGGAAATTGTGCTAATGCGCGAGTTTAACAATCCATGTTAATTAATCATTAAAGTGAAGTAATTGTGAAAGCGGAACGAAATACAACAAAACTCGATCCCTCGACAATGCAATTTGCTCCATATACGTTAATTATTTATTTCCTTCCGAAAAACATCGCGAAAAAATTGGAAAAAATTCTCGAAGAAAAATATCATCGAAAGTAACACGTCATATAAATTTTGTAAAATTCCATTAAGCCGTTCGAAAAATATTGTATTTCAAAGACGCGCAATGGTTATCGGTAAGTTTACCATCAGAGCTGAAAATAAATAAATTATAATTCCGCGATAGTTTAATTGTATTTTTTTTTCACAAAATATTTATTCATTGATAAAATTACGGCTGTAAACATTGAATGAGAGGTATTTAGTTATATCTCGTAGAAACACGCAAGTCACCGGATTCCTCATAGGGGGTCTGTAGTTGTTATCTCGAGAATCATTACCTGGTCGCGCGATAACGTCGTATCAAATGTATATGAATGTATCTGTACCTCTCACAGTAGCGATGAGACGGATATGGAAGCAATAAAATGATAAATAGTTGGTCCGAATAGAAGATTCCAGATAATTTCTAAATCATAACGGCCTTTAATCGTCTATTTCGAGTGTCCAACGACACTTGAATACACCGATCTCGTAAGAGAGAAGCATACAGAGAGCAAATTCCGATAGCAAATATTATGTTCGTCACTCGAGTTCGACGTTTCTTAAGTTTTATTATCCGATTCGGAAGCTACTGTGCGACGATAGTAACTCCTATCGTGTGTCATCGACTTATCTCACTTAAGTTGCCGCGCGGTATGAAATCGATGAGACGCGCCGATTCCGGGAACACCGGGAAACTGCGAAGGCCAATGAGCATCCTATCAACGCGTGATGTTGCCTTTGTTTCGTATGCAGATACGCGTCTAAGGTGTGCGCCAAGTATGATTGCGAAATCGACGATCGTCGACAGCGAAGATCGACGGAAAAATCGTGATTTGCGTTCGCGATAAAAGTAACTCGACGCTTCTATCGGAGTTTACCGATTTTTCACGAAGAATCGAAGAGAATCACGTGTTGAAAAAGTAATGAAGAGATATCGAGTAAAAAAGACCGGAAATGAGAGATAAGAAAACGACGGAAGCGGTTTTCTTTTATGTTTTCTCTGTTGCGGCGATATACGGTGAAATAATCAATGAAATAACAAATTGTTCTTCCAAATTGTTTGACATCGCATTTAATCGTTTGCCGGTCGGAGTCTCTAGGAGTTTGTCGAAACGATATAAACACTTGTAACTCGTTTATAATTCAACTTATAAAGGGTTTAAATTTTTAATCGAAGAATTGCTAATTGATCGTCTGATCGCTAACTCAGTGATGCGTAAGACATATATAAAGTATAAAGTATAAATACATAAAGCAGAACTGCAGGACGGCAACGGAGGCGCCATGATGTGGCGATAGAACGATATAACGCACCAGTAGAGAAATTGAACCAAAAAGCAATTAAATTTCATAGTTACTTAGAGAATATCGTTTCGATACATTCGTACATCCAGGTGGCTTATCGTTGTCTCGGGGCCGGTCGATCAACCATGTGCGAGTCACGCACTTATCCAACGCAATTATTCCCGCTCTCGTCTTTCGTCTGAATGATTTTCGTCGATTTTTTTTCTTTTTTTTTTTTTTTTTTTTTTTTAATACGATAACCAATCGATAAATCGCGAAAGACGATTCGCAGATGGCAATCGGCAATTCTCCGGCCAGACGAGATCGAATTTTTTGATTATATTGCTGTGAATGAAACGAATAAAGTCGTTTCAACAATACGATTCATCGAGAACCCGAAACAGTTTTTATTAACCTTGAAACGTTTTCATTTAACACTAAAATCAACTAACGACTCATTTAAACTCATTTAAATTTACGCACTGAGTTATTTTCTTTAAAAAAAACAGTTCAGTGAGTAACACTTCCGGTAGTATTCTTGCAATTCAAGAGACAAAACTATGGTGCAATTTACGATTACATTTCTATGCGCAACATCCGGTGTTCTTCAAAGGTTTCCTATGTGACTTAATACCGGGTCTCTCGCGATCCGATGAGTCGAACGCGGAAAAAAAAAAGCGGATTTGGGGTTCGAATTTTTTTTCAATGTTCTAAACAATAACAAAAAACATTTTTTCTGGTTGCGTAAAGCAAAAAAATGTTTGCGGAATTCAGACACCTAACTTTTCGAGTTAACAATTTTTTTTTTTTTTTTTTTTTTTTTTTTTTTAGACTCGTTACCTTGTCTGAATTACTGTTTCCAATCGATATCCCAGATGTGTCTGATCAGGTCGACGGTGGATTTCGTTGCGTCGGCGGACCCCTTCATAAGTGTCCCCTCGCACTCCTCGTCGTTTTCACACTGTTCGCGCGTTCACGTTTGCGATACTCGACGAATATTTATATATTTTTTTGATTATTTTCACGACACGAATCAGTAATGGACGATGACACGAAATCACTGTGAAAAAGGCAGCAATCACACGCGACAGAAGCACACGTTCGATGACCGCGCGTCGAGTTGTGTATCAAAGCTTCAGCGATCGATTGATCGGACCGAAATAACGATAAAGCCGCGACGAGCAATTCGTCGATTATATTCGTCTGTATATTATCATCAACGTTCGAGAACGATATTTCACGCTCGGTAACTCTCGCATCAACAATAATCTACGAACCACTGATTATAAATATTGTTCTCGTGTCTATTAAAACTATTCCTCTCACGCGTCGTAACACCTCGTATAACGACGGATCAATTGTTTCCAGTTCTCTCGTATTTCGAAATAAATTCGAACTGTTTCTCCTCTTCGAGTAGTGGTATTCGCGTCGACACGAAGTTTCAGTCTGTTAACGACAGACAAATCGATGTTATTTTCGATTCGTTTATATTACTTTGTACTTTGTGTTTATGGTTTTTCAATAATATTATTATTGTTATTGTCGCGAATGATTATTATTTACAGGACACTATGGACGGTTTGAAGGTATTTATAAGTTAAAGTTTGTTATTTGACGAATGAATTTTGATTTTTCGTATATATAGAGATACGATACGATACGCCGGGGAGGGAAGTTTCGATGAGAATCGATTACACCTTCGAACGGTAGCCACGAATCACTGACGGCGGTCTATCATCGTTCCCTACCTTTTATACCTTTCGGGCAAAACGATATTTCGCGTCAGGTACGCGAGAGCGACTGACTAGATAAGCTTTCCTCCACGTTACGATAGTCACACTAATATGTCACATCATCCCCGCGCCACTGACTCTCGTTGTGTGTTTACACACGCGTTGCTTTTCCATTCGAGAAACGGCATTTAGTATAGAAGCAACGATATCCCCCGCCCCGCGTTAGCGGCAAAAATTCTCTCTCTCGGACGTCGCCGACGAGACGGCGCGCAACCCGAGACTTTGACGATTAAACGTTTGTATAGGTGTTTTCTTGTTTGTTTGTTTGGATAAGCGATTTTCATCATATAGATAGCAGAGATATCACTGGCGACGAAAGATATTGTCGAAGTTCCATTATGTTGTGATGATTTTTTTTAAAATGGAAAGTTTATCGTTTGGACAGACGTTCAGGCGTTAGAGGATAGCAATCACGGTGATTAACCCCTTGACGCAGCTTCGCTATCTAATACCGGGTTAGAGTACCTTATCCTTGAAACGGAAGCTTCGTAAGTCGAATTGAGAATCTTTTTCATTTTTTTCTTTTTAGAATTAAATTTTTTTTTTTCTAATTAATCAATCAATTAAATCTGAATATGAAATGATTTTTCATATATTTTTTCAAATAGACGTAATAAATTAATACGAAACTTGTGCTCCGTGTTCCAAAAATTTTTATGCCTATTGAAGAATTTTTTCAACATTTTTATATATTTTTAAAAAAATTTGTTGATTTTTTTTTTTTTTTTTACTTTACAATGGCAATGGGACTATTGTAGAGACTCAGTCGGTAACAAATCGCCATTTTTATTTTTTCCGAAATGATTGCTTTGGTGCATTTTTTTTTGGTAAAACGATCAATGGTTTCGGAGAAAATAGGAAAAGGCGATTGGTTACCTTCGGAGCATTTATCGACAACCGTACGACATAATTTTAAAGGGTTGTAACGAGAATCAAGCGATTCCATTTTCTATCCAAGCAATAATAATCACGACAACGCAACTTTGCCAGACGCGCATTCAAACGACAAATGCACAAGTTGACGTCCACGTGACCGAGCGATGCAGAGCGAACAAAAATACCGCAGTCTCGTGGCAGCGCGTCGTAAACAAGAATTTACGATGTTCACGAAAAAAAAAAAAAAAAAATGCGTTTCTATTTCGACGACTGCATTTAACCCCAAAATCATTACGTAACACCCGTTCCAATTATTATTTTCGTGTAAAATTGGCAAAACCCCTATCCATGAATACTTTCCGTACGCGACTGGAAAAATGACGTGCGATTTTTCTCCAAAGAAACAAGGAAAACCCGATCTATGGTAATAGTACTCTATTAACTCGGGAAAATCCGTATATCTCGCATTATTTACCTATCAATTGCATTCAGCTCTTCTCCAAACACACGAGGAAAATCTCTGTTATTGTTACACCGAAACGCCGCTATTTTCATCGTAATCGATAAGGAAGTTTCTGTTAGAGAAGATTCAGCTAAATTCGTAATTTCCGGAATAGAACAACGAGGAAAAAAAGATAAAAATGAATAAAAAAGAGTCAAAGGAAAATAAAAGAGTGTCGATGCACTCTTGGAGTGCAGTCTGTGGGACCCGACGACGCAGGCGCTCTCTGCATCCATGCGCTCTCATGGTCCACGCTGGTGGATGAACACAGTGTGTACCGCGTGTCATTGACCCTGAGGGGCGAAAGAGAGGCTTCAGGGTCGCGAACGAAAGTGGTAGTCGCTGCTGCTGCTTCTCCTAACTGTTTCTCTACCGTACGTTTTACTCCTGACATTTGACGCGCCTAAATATGCTCGGGAGGGTTGCTACGCTGACGTAAGCCTATCTTTCTTTTGCTGACACTCCCTCGTTTGCCGACTACAATAACCGAACCCATAACGGAGTTATTAAGTATCTCCGAGAGCTATATAGACGCACAGGTGGAATTTTAAAGTTACGCGAGATGCGCGGAAAAATCACTAAAAAAATTTCGCAGATTTCGCGATCTTTTTACGCCTCGTCATTCGCGGTAATTTAGATACTTAGTAGCGAACTATTTGCGAAATACGCGACCGTGAAAAAAAGATCGATGTTTTTCGGAACTTCAGAGAAAATTCTGCGCAGCATCTTTAAGGGTGATATATAGATGTATATTCAGAAACAACACGAGTTGCTCACGTGTCAAAGATGTGGCCGCGAGGGGGTTTTCCCGGGGAAACTGGGTTAAGTTTCTAAAGACGGAGCGGGTCAAGGCCGCCGGAATTTTTTTATTTTCTTCAACCCGCGGCCTTCAAATTCAACGTGGGGACGAATATGTAGAAAATGAATGAATGAGACAATTAGTAAAATTGCTCGTCATGGGGTGATTTATTTTTTATAATCAAACGACGAGTATACAAATCATGTAAATTTTTTTTTTTTTTTTTTTTTTTTTTTTTTTCACCCAAAAGCTATTTTTTCAGCAATCTACTAGCGAATTAGCTGTTTAAGCGCGAAGTAATTTTCACGCAAGGGGTAGCGGTACGATGGATTATAAAATGGGAAAAGAATGAGGAAAAAAACGGCGAGTTTTCGCGATCGATTGTACTGAGATGATTCTTAGTGGACCGGCTTCCGCATCCTCCTACCATCGACTCGTAGGAGTTTCCACGCGACCTTGAATCTTCGATTTACCCCTCCGACGAATGACGACCCTGAAAGGTTTCGAGGTGTCGCGAGCGTTTACGTTCGCACGCACTTTCACCGACGCGACGCAATCACGAGAAATTTCACGCTTTAGATTTCGATCGATTTCTTTTTATTTTCCTCGCGATACGAAATTAAAACTCGTTGAAAGATTCTTCTTTTCACCCCCGGAGCGATCGATGATATCGGATCCGATTGATCGATGAGTAGATTTTTTTTTTATTTTTTTTTTTTAATTATAATTCCGTGATCTCTCGTCGTTTTCACATCGACGATGCAGGTATTATTTTTCGCGGATCCGCAGAGCTTTGCGGAGCTCGACCGACTGACGCCGCGACGACCCGACGTCCAGACTCTTACGCAACGTGTGGCACACAGCCCCGACTACGAGGCAGCGGCGAGAGCAGAAGCGGTAGCTACAGCCCCAACGACGACGGAGACGACGGAGAGACCAAGTCGACGACGACGTCAAAGACGTCGCCGGCATCTAACGACGCCCCTACGACTATATTATACTATAAAAAAAAGTATTCTCTATCATGGTATTTGTGTGCCTCGAGAACGCGTGGGTTTTATTACGGAGGGAATGAAAATGGAAGATGGAAAATCTTCGACCGGGAAAAACCGGTGAATAACGCTCCGTCAGTTTCCAGATATATAATTATATTATGGTACGTATTAGCCACGTGAAAGAGCAGCGTATGAATCACGAAAAAATTCTGGCGTTTGAATTCTACCATTTTCCGCAATTGATATTTAGACTGAGAATTTTTTTTTTTTTTTTTTTTTTTTTTTTAGGTAACGATGTTCTTGAAAATAAAAAAAAAACTATAATTTTGGGAATGTCGATGTGACTGTGATTGCGATACGATCAATTCATACCTTTCAAGTTTAATAAGATCACTAAATTAAAGATTTTAACATTTTTTCATATATTAACTAAAAAAAACAAAAATGTTAGTCATTTTTAAAAAAATTTTTTGTTGAAATTTTTTTAACATTGAAAATATATTAAACGTTTGTAAATACATGCAAACACCGTTTTACAAAATTGATATCGATATCCGATGAATAGCCACCGATATGGTACGATATATTTTCAAGTAGCGATTGGGTTATCCGTGTTATACACGCGAAAGCTACAAACGCTTTAAATTCCATGAGATAACATGTACATTACACGAATTTTATCGATAAAATTAAATTTAGAACTCGTTCGGCACTGAATGACCCGTATGATATATCGAAAAAAAAAAAAAAAAAAAAAAAAAATCAGTACAGCTGAGTATAATCTCGAAACGCGTGGTATACCAACAGCACAAAACACTTTCTTTGAGGGCCATTTTTCACATGATAACCGGCGTATTAATATCTCCTAATAGATTCGTCACTGTGATTGATACATTCGATATCTTAACAGTTAAAATGATCGCGCGTGTCACTCGAATTTCGTTCGGTGTTCGTCTCAAACGAACCGCAATAAAATATTTATATTCGTATCGTGAGAATAAATAAATAAAAATTCACGCCGAAATGGAATTTATTTCGTCGCCGCCTCGAGCCGTACTGCGGTAGTGTGCGGAGGTACTCCAGGCGCTATAGGATTCTGGATGCATTCAGAGCGAAGGATAGAAAGGGAGAGAAAAAGCTTCGATGTATCTACAATCGAGATAATGCGGCCAACGTTTCCGTACTGGTATTTCCCTCTTATACGTATATAGCACACTAATGTAAAGCTTCGTACACAGCTGTTTGTCCTGTCGAAAATCCGAGGACCTCGACGGCGCAGGCTTGGCACGGATATCCATTCGGCACGGCCTTCGCCACGAGATTCCCACACATTTGCTATACGTCTATTCTCTTCGAAAACGCGAAAACTATCTCGAGAGTGCCACCAAACACCAAAACATTCAGAATTCTACTCGACCTCCAGTTTGCACGGAAAATATAACATTTTTTCATATTTCCCCCGAGTAAATCGAATATCGAGAAAATGTTATTTTCCGTTCGAAATAGCGATATTCCGCATCACGCTAACCATTGGTCGATGAAAGAATTTGTTAAAATACAATTTTCGTTAAAAAAAAAAAAAAAAAAAAAATCGAAAAAATGCCATTAGAAAAAAAAAGTATTGGAATTTTTTCTAATTTTTTTTCAACATATCGCGTCCCTAAAGGCGAACGTCGTATGCTTATACACCGCGTATAAGCTCTATAGCCTTTAGGCACGCGATATACATATAAAAAGCTATTTGAATTTCTAATTTAATTATTATTTTTTATTATTGAGTTGTTCCAGAATATCATTGTATTGACTAACTTGTGTTTTTTTAACGCCCTCCGCAAACTTTATCTCGTCCTTGTTTAGCAGAATTTTCGTTAATTTCTTTTGATCAGATGCTAATTAATTAATTAATTAATTAATTAATTAATTAACGTCAATTATCGTGTTACCGGGAGGCTTTCATGTCGCGTTTAAATCGAAAGAGACAATCAACCGGGTTGTGAATGGCAACCCCCGATCCACGTCATCCTTACGAAGAGATGAGGGGATGGAAAGGGAGAGCAGAAAATGAGGAGGAAGAAAGGGACATCGATTATTCGGTGAATAGAGGATGGAGCACTTACACAGCTTTGGAATTTCTGTATCAACACGTTAATCACCCCCTTAGCGTTCTATACCTATGCGCCGCGGTGTTGCGGAGAGATAGGTTGATGCCATTATATATCTATAGAAGTGCATCTATCGCGAGAGGGGTTGGAGGGTGTTGCAGCAGCGGGGAGGCGAGATAGCGGGTTGAACCTCAGTCGCAACAGCTGCAGCTGGCTACTGGTTGAATGCAGTGTTTCTGCACCGGTTAATAGCGCGGGGCATCGCCTGCTCCGTAACTGTACCAACGAGGCACTGTGTGCTCTACGACATCGTCGTCGACGACATCTACAACTCCGGCGACACGTTGCCTACAGATTATATAGTTCGTACCCAGTATATTTGACCCAATTTCGTATCTTCAACAACATTTACGAGATTTATTTTATCCTAATAATTCCGTGTCGTAACGCAAAAAACTTTTGCGCGCAATAAAATTCAACGTTCCGTACGTAATTTTTCTACCGCAATTCTACAGGTTGGGCATTCCTCGGCTCCGAATAACGTGGCGTTGAGTATATTGCTTTTTCTAGCCGTGAGAGAGGATAATCTTGCGACGGTAGGCGAGGCGGAGGAAACGAGAAAACTCGTTGCCCTTAATCGAGACGTTAGCTGTTTTCACGATTCCGTCTAACAGTGGATCGGGGATGCTGAGGGGAAAGTCGGAGATAACCGACGAAGCTATGACGCTCTCTTGCTGAGCTATTGCGGAAAACACGAAGGCTAACGGGCTCCGCGGGGTTGCATCGAGGTTTTAACTTCGTGGCGTCATAGTTCTCCTTCGAGATAAAGTCTTCGAATTTTCGGCGAAAAACTTCTACACGACATCTTTCGATGTTCGACATTTTTTTAATCGGTGGTCTGTTTAAGTTTATCAATTATCTTTGCAGATATAAAAGGTGTCACTGTTCTGTGAATTATTAAAAATATAAGAATAAATTGAACACTAAATACATCGCGTGTTTAAAGGCTGAAGTGCCGTGTATAAGCATACGACTTCCGCCCTTTAGGCTTTAGGAACGGCTGTATAAGAAAATTAAAAATCGTGAAAATTTATTATATTGTTTTATATGTTTTACTGATTAGGCGAATGAATCGATAAGAATGTTCCGATTTCGAAGTTTTCGGTTTTATCAGTTGTCGGTAAAAAAAAAAAAAATTCGTCGATTTTTTTTTTTTACCCAAAAAAAAAATTCGTCGAATTTTTTTTTTTTTTTTGCGTGCATTTTTATGAAAATAAGATTTTTGACTCTTATACGTGATGATTGAACAGCTATAGTGACGACAAGAGTTATTATCAGGATTTCGGTAAAACACGACTTTGCGTTCGGTACAACGTTCGGCCGCTAGAAACGCGTCAATGTACATTTTTCATAAAATACAAATTCATTTATTTTCGTATCATATAATAGTTATTTAGTATTATATCTTATTTATTCTATAAAATTTGAATAAAATTGCAACTCTGTTGACTACGGTAAGTAAATTTCCATTTGTGACTTTTTGGATGCGGAAGAGAAGAATCGGAAAAATGACCGAATGCAGTCAATCGAACTGAAGAAAAATGATGAGTCAGCAGAACTAATAGTTACCGGAAACAAATAATTTTTACGAAAAATGGATCCTACTAACTGACAATTAGCTATCTAAACTAATTGCTAGTTGTCCCAACTTATCATTTTTTTCAGCGCATCTACGATTTTTTTTTTTTTTTTTTTTTTTTTTTTTTTTCATTCACAGAAATCCTCTCCGTTTGATATTAGCAAAGTGTGTATTCGTCGATGACTCGACGCCCTCCGTAAGAACGACAATTTCGCATCTTATCACAAACGGTGTTTCGCATCTTCGCGTAAATATATATGTATATTCAACACATGTCGTATACGTCGTAAACACATGTCGATTCTTGTATAAACGATGACGTCATCGTGTGTACCTTCATAATCCGAAATATTAATAGAAATCTTCGGATCCCTTATCTTTCGTACATCGTTTTCTATTCCGGGAATTTCAAATCAACCTGTCGGCGACACGAATACTCGTCTATATTTGCATGTTTCTCTTTTTTTTTTTTTCTCGATTGTACACTTGAGTTCAAGAGAATCGACTTATATAACGGAAAAGTTGAAGTTAATATCGTTGATCCGCGAAAAAAAAAAACGAAGTCACTACCGCAAAATCCGATTAATTAATCGAGATAAGGAGATTGAAAAGTTCATTCGGGTCGCAAGGAACCATAAAAGATTTTCCGATGAGTTCCATACCTTCGCGATGGCGATGAAGAAGAAAAAAAAAACGAAAAAAAAATAAAGAAAAAACGTATTTATCTGAGCAAAGAATGAAAGAGTGAAAAAGGTTTCGGCGACGATGCTATGATATAGTCTCGAAGAGTATATAACTTCCGTCTATCTTTTTAATTGGCTTTCGCGATTGACTCGCGCCTTCTCTGGACTTTCTCTGTATCTCTTCATCTCAACGTCGTCTGTTCTCTCGTTTCGGGGAGAGAGAGAGGTGAGGAGGTTAACGAACGATCGCCGACGACGGATAGATATTACAAAAACGTAATTGATTTTCCTCTTTTCGCACTTCCGCGCGCGAGTCACCGGGTACATCGTGATATCTTTGCAAATTTCCTGAGAACACCGAAAGCCTTTCATCGGTTATCCTTTGAGCTCTAAATTCATTGAAGAGTCAACGATACCATTGCGTCGAGTATCGAAGATTATCGCGGTGACGACGATTCTCTATTAAGAAATACTTTCATCGTTAGCAGTAGCGATCGCCCGGTATATACTATATACATCCGGGATGACGAAATGATGAGTGATACATTTCACGAAACACATCGATGTATCGTCAATATTTTCATTTCTCATGATCCCGGCGAGATAAATGAGACGCCAGAGATAGGGTTTGAGAAATCAATAATCAAATTTATATTATATATATACGATACGATGTATTGTCGTGTTTACGTTAAGAAATAGCCGCGTGAAAACCAATTATTGATGAGTATCGATCGATGGGATCGATGTGTGATAAAATGATCAATAGATCAAACAATTATATCGACGGGGGGCAGAGGTCCACTATTGTCTTTTTTACAAATAACAATGTACCGTATGACGAAGCAATTTTTACTCGGAATCATAATGAGAAAAACGAAAGCTATTAACAAAAAAACTTCAATACCCGATGTGAAAAAAAATGTTTTTGAAAAATTATCAATGTACAATTTGAATAGAAATCTTCTATTGTGTTTTTTGAAATCTGTGTTTTTTCACACATTTTTTCCATATAAAAAAAAAAAATCCAAAGTAAATTGAAAAATCTGAAAAAATTCATACGCATCCAGAAAAATGATCGAATCATTTTCATAAAAAAAAAAAGTTGCTTTCCCGGATAATTTGTTGACCAATTAATTTTTTCATCGATTGTTAATAACATTTTGGAATTATTGTTATGAAAAATAAATATTTTCAGTACCTATAATATGCATGAATTTTTTCCGATTTTTATTTTCCGAATTTATGCGAAATTAACGCGAAGCGACATAACTACCTTAATCGCAGTTCCATTGTTTAAATTGTTATAAATTACAATAATAAATAAAAACCAATAGAGATCGATCGAGCGATTAATAAAAATCGCCCATTTGCGAATACCGTTCGTTTATTTTTTAAAAGAACGAATTGAAAATCCTTCAATGAGTTCGCCGCATACGAACAAACGAAGGTGCGCGCGATTCGCTTTGCCCTTCACGCGAGAGAAAGGTAAAGGCGGCTATTAGATAAACGAGAAATACGCATCCGAACAAACATAGTTACGCGTGTTGATCTATCCGCGATGTATTTAAGCAATTTAATAGGTGGTTCGGTATTCGAGATGATAGAAAAACCGACATATACCTTTATGATTACATTGCAATTCCTGTAAGCGTCGCTGCCTCCGTAACGCGTTTACAGCGCCACACACATCCAACGACCAACGCGTTTCTCTGCGTTGCAACGCTGCGGCAACGATGATAATTCGCGCTTCGATGCATCTACGCGGCCCTACGCTTTGATTATATACCATAACCTATCGTGTTGCAAACGCGTACTGTTACATTCGGGCAGATGAATTCACACGGCGAACGTTTGAATTGCGCCGTTTGTCCCAATTGCACATATCGTCTATACTGTATATCTATATATACAATGGACTATATATTTCCGTAATAAACATTATCGCGAATAAACAATAATAGTGAATTTAATATTTTATTACGAATAATAATGCACACGATATCGTAACGTTTACTCAAGTATGACGTAATTTAATACACGAAAATTTACGCTGCTATCCTCCTCCCTCACCGTCGGGAGAGCTTTATACCTTTAACGTTGGAGTATCAGAACTTTTACCTCGGGTATTATATGTTTTAATACAGGAAGGAAGGGTATACGGGGGCATAAGCGATTTTAATATGAGAGATAGTATTTACGACGAGGAACGGATGCGCGCGAGTGTAACGAGACGAGGGACGCAGAGAGTTCTACTCCGGCTCTCGGCTTCAAAGCGGGAACGCTCCGGCGCGTCCCCACAGGGACGACGAGGGCGAGGAAAAGCTAAAGCACCGACAGCGGAAAAGCTTCAGACTCTGTAACGCGCAGCCTTCGCGAGCTTCGCATACCTTAAACACACTTTCGGTAACTCCGCCGACTCAGTGGAGAGGGTCGCGTATACGTTTACACGAGAGGTTCAAAATTCGTTAAAACATGCGAGTAAAGAGCTTTCAAATAAGTAGGAATTGCAGATAAATTGAAACTGTCCTTAGAGTATTTGCGAGAGAATGTGAAATATTTCAACTGTGATGAATTTTCGTTATTTTTTTTTTTAATGTGTAACTCAACAAACAAGAATCGTCAGTTTACGAAATATCGATTTAAAAACAATGAAATAATAATAATAATAATATTTGTGATAATTAATTATAATTATTATTAATAATAATTATAATTTATTATTAATAATTATTACTATTATTATTATCATTATTATTATTGGCAGGATCCGCGTGATAAATTTTCATATTTCTAAATATTCGCATTAATAACTCATAACCACAAAGATATCGTGAATTGCGTAGCGAGATTTAAAAAATCTAAAGTTCCAAAGATTATCGCGACGGAAGTGTGCATTTAAAAATAGTAATTGACGACAATCGATCATCAATCGTTTCCATATCTTTTTCCTCAAGTTTATCGAATCGTTTTTATCGCTTATCGAATCAATAGTGAAGCCCGAGATTTGTGCGAAAAATTTTTGGTAAAAATTTTTTTTTTTTGTATTACACAATCAATCTATATGGTATTATCTCTGCACGATTAAGGAAAACCACGCGAACTCGTCTATTTATTTCGCGTCGAAAAAAAAAATAAAAACGATCGATCTTTTGTGTCTCAATATTTTGGTTCCGTATATCAGAGTCTATATATAATATATATGTAGTAGCGTTTCCCCGGGTTCACGCGCTACGCGCGCTCGCTCGTCAATTGTAAACTTTTTTGAGTTAAGACCCATTTGAGGAATATTTTTGCTTCTTTCTCCGCCGCCGACCACCGCGGCTACCTCCTTCGAAATCCCCTTAGAGGAACTTAGAATATTTTAGCCTTCCTCTCCCACGCTCCTCTTCCCCCCCCCCCCCCCCTCCCGCCGAAAAATATTCTAAGTCCCTCTAAGGGGGACTTAGAATATTTTTCTCCCCCCCCCCCCCTCCTTCGACCGAAAATATTCTAAGTCCCTCTCAGGGGACAGAATATTTTTCTCCCCCCCCCCCCCCCCCCCTTCGACAGAAAATATTCTAAGTCCCTCTCAGGGGGACTTAGAATATTTTTGCTCGATGAGCTGCCCAAGGAGGAATCCCCTTAGAGGGACAGAATATTTTTGCTCTCCCCTCGATTCCTGACACGGCGGTAACTTTATATATATAGAGAGATATACCACGAGAAAACACGAAACATGATACGAAAACATCAATGTTGTTCGAGATACTCTTGTGAATACCTTCGTAGATGTTTTGCATCGAGGAATTGCCGATTTATCGTTATATTTTAAGCCCTTATATCGAAATCCTGAACCCTCTCGCGTACGATGCGTAACGATATCATACGCACTGTAAAATCGATCGAAATATCTTTCGTAAATTTTGTCCGATATTCCGATCGACAAAAACTAGCAACAGGTCGATTTTACCTTAAACAAACTTATTTGCTTGTATATATAGACTATATAACGCGTGTTATTGAAGTGAAACTATAGCGAAGAGATAAATGGACTCGCGAAATTCTCGTCGCGTTCTCTTGCCGTCGCCACAAATATTTGGTGGTCGTTCGTCAATATTAAGCGACCCGAGATTCTCATGCATTAGGGAGGTTGGTGATACGTGTGTATACACCACTTGCCGTCCCTTTCTCATCCCAAGATATACGTATATACCGCACTACGTGCATCGATATATATATAGATATTTTTAGGTTATGTACCGCGCAATGTATGGGTAATCGTACGCTATACGATTCGTATACCTATACGAACATTGGAAACGGACAATACACTGTGCAGTTCTCGGTAAATCAGTCATAGATCTCGTCGCGAATCCGAGAGACGACGTGAGAATACACACATACCGACACAGATCGAGCGTTGCGTACCGATGCACCCGTGTTGAGACGCAAGAGAGCTTACGACGAGCGTACGATGGAATTGCATGTGTGCGGAAACGTTTACCTATATATCCGGTAACGTGAGAAGCTAACGTATTAGATAGACGCGTCTGCAGGCGGCGGGGACCGCGCGACCCATCGGGAGCGTTTGAACAACATAAGCGCGTCAGAATTCCGATACAACGGTCAAGCGGTTAGATTGATTCATCGAAGCACAGCGAGAGGAGCACAGCGAACAGATATATTCACGCGGAAATCCCAGCGTTCGTCTCGCGATTACGATTAGAGCGATTAGATGTTGGACCAACAATCAACGGGAATGCGCTTGGCTTTCGGCGTACGAAATGTGTATTCGCCGGCCATTCGACGGAGGCGATGTGTCATCATTCATAATTCATGCCGAGACGAAGTGACAAACTACGAGAGACATCGGAATAGATAGTACCGTAACGAAATTCTCAGTGGCATAACAGTGAAAAAAATTGTTTTCAATTGTTAGTGAATTACGAAACATTACGAAACATAACCCCAAAATATTTAAAAATTCATCATTTCTTCCGATTAATTTGGTGATATAAATTGTTGTGAATTAAAAACAACAGAGGTATCGGAATGGATAGTAACACAACGGGGGAAAGCTTTGTCGGTGCAATAACGGAGGGAAAAAATGTTTTAATAGATTCTTCGCGAATTTCGATGAAAACGACATGCCAACTTTTTACTCTTAATGAAATGACTTACGAATTAACAAAATCGTCTTAGAAGAAGAACTTTGTAGCAGTTACAGTACGGATCTTGAGTTCGTATTCAAGTTTTCGATTAATTTACGATTTTAAAAAATAAAAAAATTTCGAATTTTTCAGAGTCGTTTTTACAAGTGTATTATAAAATGCGTTTTATTAATTTTTATATGTATATAAAACGAAAATTCTCCACAATAAAAACAATATGGAAGCTATAACAACGCTTTCAAATAATAATTGTAAAAATAGTTTTTATTTTTTTTTTCCCGAACGTGAGAACAAGCATTTGGGGAAAAATGTTTGCGAAAAAAAAAAACTGCAACACATATTTTCCGATAGCGCGGAAAGACTATATACATGCATTCGATTCTTTCTTGTCTCTATCATTCCACCGCGAGAATTCATTTATTTATACATTGTCTCCGTTGTTTACGGACTGTCTGTTCTTGTCACTCGTGATCTGCGCGACGCGGGGTGCGAGTCATGCAGAAACGTACATCGGAACGAATCCGACGCGTTGGAAAAACAAAAAAACATCGAAGAAATACCTATTTGTGTTGTTCTCGACATATACTATAGAAACGAGCGCAGGCCATTGACGCGTCGCATAATACGACGTGCGTACGGTGAAACAAAAAAGTTTTTCCGACCCCACAGTGTAGTCGCGTTGTTCGGGGACCGAGAGCAGCGCGCACAGTGGACTCGCAGGGGCGAGAAAACACCGGAGGCGTCGCGCCGTAAAAAATGGGCTACGCTCGGAGGTAGACGTTTTTCCGCGCTCGGCTCTCCATAACCTCACGAGTTCATATACTCGGTAACCAAAAATATTTCGCAAAAGGAATTTCGCAATCTGCGAAATATATTCTCCTCGGTGATCTCGAAAGGATTTTCTTACGCGATCAGACGAAGTAGAGAAAGAATTCATGTAAAATCCAGCAAAATGTCTAACCGATATTTCCGAGCAGAATTAAAAATTATTGGTTGCGCCAAACCCCTGATAATTCGCGTATTCTTTCATCAAAATATTTCTCATTTCTTTTCGCGTCAGCGAAGTCTGAGAGGAACTCAATGTCTGTACTGAAAAAATTAGTGACAACGCTGCCAGCGTATTCGTATTCCAGAGCAGGAAAAAAACTCGAAAAAATATTGCAGTAGAACAGATTCTTCGACAGAAAAAACCCTACAGTACGCGACGCATAGCGGTTAGGCTGCCTGTGACAAAGGGCGATTGAAAAATTCTAGGGATGCCTCGTTCTAGTTCGTTCATTCTTTGTTTTCATCGCTAGCTCCCGACCGTAACATTTCGATCGATATATACATATATATGTAGCGTACGAAACACGTCGTCGCTTTTCGATAGACATAAAATTGAGGGAGATAGATACTGCGGCAATACGTCGAACAATGTACGCGAAGAGAGATGTGCCTGCAGCATCCCTAGGGATACCATTGTCAGTTCGAATGTATCGACCGTATCGAAACATATATAAAAACAAAAGAAAACTAGTTACCGGTTCGAACGCATCGAAGCGTATCGCAAACATATATATATATATGAACAAAAGGAGAGTAGTTACCCGCGATGTATCTATACGTCGACCAAACCTCGAGATGGGACACTGCCACACGTCCGATTATTAAAAGCGACATAGTTGTCACGGATTATTCATTCAAGAAAACACGTTGATAAACTGCACCGATGAAGCACCAAAACATTAGTAATTGTTTGTTTCTTTCTGCGCACGCGATCGCTCGATATTGGATCGTCTCGAGACGCCATGACTGATTGACCTTCCCCCGAAAAGCATTACGTGCTACGGGTGCTACTAAGCGCCATGCAGCGCTCGGCGTGCAGTGCGGGGAGTGAGCGAGGCAACGCCATTTGCCGCGTGGGCCCGAATCCCCGAACCCCCATTTAAATCCGCGTTAAATCTATAAAATATTCGGTAATCGGCATTGTTCTACGACTTTTATCATTCTCCTGAAGTAACTGCATTATTAGTACGTGGATTGAGAAAAATATTTTCGACATTTACGCGTGTAGTGATTCTACCACGAGGTCAATAGACAGCTGTTCGAGTTTTACGAGATCGGAAGTGTTTACATTACATTATCAACGACATTGACCTTGTCGACTCCGACATCTTTTCGTCAGGAATCTACGAAATATCTGTCAGTACGCAATTGATTTAGTTATTATTGAAAAGTAAATCACACATTTCGCTACGATCTCTTAGATAGTTAACGTCTTTTGGTCAATAATCGTTGAGACAGCATTCACTTAACCAAATTGTCTTTGCCGCGCCGAATTCTTCACCTCAGTGATTGTTTACCCTTTAATCATTTTTTTGAGTGCAGTGTAAAGTGTAACAACAATCAGTGCTTATAACAATTGGATTGACTGTTTCGCGACGTTTCGAAGACATCGAAGCAGTAAGTTGACATCGATGAAAATTTATCGCGCATACGTTTCGTCAACGATATATTGCACCTCTAATTTATAACTCCGAATACCTCGTGATAAAAGCTTAATGCAGACAAATTTTTCGTCGTCGATACGATAAAAATAGCGATGCATACGTTAGGCTCGGGAATCAACAAAGTTTATCGATATCTCGAGTGAGAGTCTCGGGGATGTAATCGACAATTCGCGGTGTACATATGTGCGGGAATGTGCGACGGGTAGAGATTCTATAGGCGTCGAGACCGCCTCGAGCGATGTACCGACGTGAGAGCGTGTGGCACCATCTGCACTTTGCGTAGCACTATAGCAGAGATAACGGTGCGAAAGGCCTCCAAACACTTCGGTTATGTGAGCTCAAGACTTTACAAAGTGCCGCTTCGAGAAACGATACTTCCTCGTCCGCGATGTCAGACCCTCCATTACTATCGCATAATAATAATGAGGTTGTTTATTGATGCGGGAAGAAAGTTACGAAATCATTGACGATACAGAGCTTATTTTATCGATAGTTCGATACGTATACATGCATTCATAGACTCGAATGACGAGATGCACTCACGTTGTTGCATAAGCTGCTGATAATATTGTACCAATATAATAGCAAGAAGGAATTTCCTTGTCAACTCTTTGCCAAAGTATTCGAACAACGGCACTCTTGGTTTTTCACTATCTCGTTGACGTACGGCAAATATTGATTACTACGATTGATTGCTAGATTTCTAATAATTACATGAATGGATTTCTAAACTGAGAATAAATGACACAGCGAATTCAAGTATAAAACAAAAAAAAAATTCAATTGCATAATACGTACTATTATTCGTTGAAAAAAAGAAATGCGACGAATAAGAGAGAATATATTTATTAACATTTTTCACCAAATAGAAAATTCATGAAAAATATTAAAACGATTTATTTTAGTAAAATTTGGTATATTTGTATCCGTATTATAATGCGTTAACACGATACACGAGTTATAAATAATTTTCGTAGCCTCAAGGAAATTTCGAATGTCCGATCTAAAGCTGTGACTTCTCCGATGCTTGCGAGTTATTAAGAACAGTTTCGAAGTGTTGTGAGGTTATATTCGAACACAACGTGACACGACCCTTTCCTCGTTTCGCCTTTACGCAACGTACATTAATCGATTTTTTTTCGATGTTCGAAGAATCGTTTGCATCGATATGCACTTCTCAATCGTAATCAATATCCAATCTCCCTATCGTCTCGATAACTTTATGAAATCATGACACTCGGTGGAGTATCGATACAATCGATTGACTTCGATTGACTGCATGAAGTTTATTATAAGAACGATTCGTTATTCCGCGTACATTTATTTCTCAGTCGTCTCTGTGTCACGATTGCGCTTGATTTCGCTTGACTCCACTTGTCGTTGTAAACTCGTCGCGAGAGAATGCGTTAATGATACTCTTTGAACTGTACGTATTGATGAAAAAAAAAAAAAAAAAAAAAAAATTATCGCCGCGATCCCGAGTTTTGCAATCGTCTCTTTGCGCGATGTATTGGCAAATTTCCCGCCTCGAAATTTCGAGTTAAATCTAATTTCGATGTTTGCAACGATGATATTTTACAATTTCACGCACACGGGAATATCCCCGTAATCGCGCCCTTCCTATTTCGATGAAATAAACAAACTTCCTTCTGTCTGTGATTAATGCATTAATTTCTCCGAAACTCGCAGCGGCCGAATAACGTTTGAACTGCGAACGCGCACGAGCGAGAAAATTACACATGCGCGCGTGTGTGTGCGCGTGAGAATGCTTTATATCGAACATATTTTATGCTCTCGTAGGATTATTCATGAATAAACATATAGCATTGTAGGAACAATTCCAAGCAAATACGTTCGACGCACCAACGGAAATTTATATATTTCCGTTCGCCCGACTGCTCCAATGTCCCAAAACATTGTGTATCCATTGATTTTTAACTACTCGCCACACGAGACGATAAAGTCCAAGAGATGTGAGAAACGATTTTCACGCGTTTCGAAACGATAAATATCTATCCCCCTTATTTATATTTTGGTTGTTAAAAAAAATCTCTCACCGGTCGACAATAACGAAAAGTCAGAATTTTTCTCGTTTTTTTTTTTTTTTTTTTATTTTTCACGGATGTACAGAGATTTCTATATATTTTTTAATTCACCACGATTGAGTCCGTGACGCAATAATTTTTTTTTTTGGTTTATATTTTTTTTTATCTATAGCATAAATACGCGCAGTTAATTTTTTTTTTTTTTTTTTTTTCATTTTGTCGTCGCCCGTCGAAAACGCGAGCCGAAGAGAGGAAAATATTCCATGGGAACGGTATATTCCGCAACGCCGAAAATTTATTGCTAATTACTCGTCTGCCCTGCGAACTACCCGCGGGGTTTCTATACCCGTGTCCCACAGACTCCTCTCCATTATTTGTACCATTATTATTTGCCGTCCGCGTTGTTTCACGGGTCCTGTTTGTTGTACAGTCGAAGCATGTAACCGAAAACTCTGCGTCTCCCTTTCTCACTGAGTTTTCCATTATTTTTTTATAGTGTATAAATCCGTCGGTAGGAAAAGCCGTACGAGATTAATCGACCGGTCCGAAGTTCGTTACGACGCGTCTAACTAACGTTCGTCGTTATTAATGAGTCTCACTCTCTCCCTTTTGGTACGCAACTACGTACGCGACATCCCTTTCCCCGCTCTTCTAAAATTATTTCGTTCTCTCGCACCCTTTGCTCGCCGCCAGAAGTACATCGTAGGCGGTGCACTACTCTTTACGCCTCCGGGTTCTCGTCAAAATTAGGTACCAAGAAGTTTCGGATAATTGAAAATATTCGCTCGACAAAACTTGGAACAACCACGTTATTACGCGGGCGGTACGCGGCATATTTATTTATTGAAGCTTTTCTCTCGGCAACGTATACGCGAAGGGAATGAATAGATTATACACCAAGTTGAGTTAAAACTCTCGTTGAGATAATTTAATAACAACTACGATGGGGTACGGGAGACGAAATTTTTTTTTTTTTTTTTTTTTTTTCTTTTTTCATGTTTTTCTTGTATAAAACACGAATAACATTGTAAAACAAAGTTATCACGAGAATACTTGTTAGCTTTATTAATTGAGAGTTGATTTATTAATTCGCGCGGAAAGTTTCGCCCACGAAATGAAAATAGCGCGTGTGTACCATTATATAGATAGCCGACAAAACGAGATTCCACGCAGCGGCGGACCAAATTAACCAATGAGTCAGCCACTGACCCGCCGGCACTTCACACAGTCGGCGTGTAGCGCGGACAGCACCGACGATATGTGGCTAAAGTCAATGTGAGTCTACTCTCTCGATGCCAGACATCGATGTAAAGCGCACAAGGTCGCTATAAAATTGCAACCTAATGCAAATAGAATTGAATAGACTTTATATATATCGAATTCTTTTCGACCAATAAATCAAACGCACATAAGGATATCGCCGTTGGATATCGAAACGCATATATCGAAACAATATTCGCGTAATAATTACTCGATTTGCAGTGCATTTTCGATGAACCGATGCATTCAAAAAAAAAATTTTTTTTTTTTTTTTTTTTTCGTACGTTATATTTTTTTTTTAAGTCATAAGTGAGAATCTATGAAAATTTCAAATGATTTTCAATGGGACAGGAATTTGGCAATTTTTATCATATAGAAGATACTAAAACTATTGATTTTCCGCAATAATATTTCCGAAGAGTTATTAATAAATTAACCGGTAAATGAATTTCTTTTTAGCGGAAGTTGATTCGTTAATTTTGTTGAATGCATTTGAATTTTTTTATGAATTTTTTCTAATTTTTTCCAATCCGGTTTTCGATTTCATATGGTCCATCGATTACCCGGAATCTTCTTGAATAAAATGCGTCGTTTTTTTTTGCGACTACGTATCCAAAATTCGTGAATTTTCGTCGATTAAAAACAAACATTTTGAGAATAATAAACATTTTTTTTTTTTTTTTTTTTTTCAATTTTTTATCCCGTCGCGAAGTATTCAAAATTTTCTCTGAATCTCACTTTTGGCTGCAAATATAACGATACAAAGAGAAAAAAAAAAAAAAAAAAACTTCTAAATGCGAACAAATTTTACGTTACGATACTCGTCTAAATAGTGTTATAATCAGTCTTCTCGTATTCTACACTTATATTCGATAGATATTTCTCAAATTCCTTCCGATTCTTCTCTTAATTTCTTCAGATAACGTCTCAATCTCGCGTAACGCATGATAAGCATCGAAAGTTCGCGCGCTATTTCCATAATTTTCATCCTCTTCGATATCATTTGAATCTTTCGTATAACGGTGATACGAAGCTTCTCCCGTATGTCCATTTCTCTCGTTGGTAACGTAACGAACGTGCGAGAGCCGGTCAGCAGATTGCGAGTTGGCTGAATAGGTACGGTACACGATATATGCTGTTTTCGCTACGAAACATGGGATCTCGAAGCAGAGAGCCCGGCAACGCCAGAGAGCAGGCAGTCGGACATCTGCACGTTTACGTGGATACGTGCGCTGCGTGGGGCAACGGAAATTTCCACTCGCACCCGGCACCAGTTTGGATTCTCGACCGACCAAGAGAACCAACGAACGAACGAACGAAGGAGCGACCGTATCCCGAGTATATACTGTACATATATACATATATATACATATATATATGTGTATAGTACATACGAAGAGACGAGAGACGTTCAGACGAAATAAAAGCATTGGACACACCACGGAGACGACAGCGAAATACGCGTTTACTATAGGGATGTGTTGATTTTCAAACGCAAACTCGGTACAATCGTTCTGTTGACTCGGCGAATAAATTTCTGATAAACGAATACAGTAAACGAACTATTTTTATCGCTCAAGGAGATTTAAACGAACCTAATTCCTCATAGCGAATGTTGACTTTCCGTCGATATTACGATTTAGTCAACTTTTTTTTTTCTTTTTTTAATGATACGCGTTGCATGTGCTTCGAGACACGACGCTAGTAGAGTAAACGATATAATCGAGTCATATAAAAAATTTATCGCGATATTTTTTCAAGATTTTTCACGTACTTTTCCCGATTTTACATTTTTTTTTTTTTTTTTTTTTTTTTTTACTGTACATTGAGATAAATTTTCTGGAAATTGGAGAAAAATCGAAAATTTTGAAAAAAAATGGGGATTTTTTTTTTTTATTTTTATTAAAAGTGACATTAGGATTTGTTTTATATGATCAACAATTGCATCGTTTCTCATTTCGTTTACTCAATAAATGAAAAAAAAAAATTCGGAACATTTTAAAGTAAATATAAGTAACAAAAAATATTTTTTTTACTCACCATTATGAAGAATCACTGCCTTGACGGCAAACAGGACGAAAGTAAAAATTGAATCTCTTATCGTAAAGGCGTCTTCAAGATTCCTTCGAAAACCATCCACTTCTCGCCTCAATAAAACAACCACTTCCAGCAAATAACAACAACAACAAAAAAAAAATCTCCCTTGTCGTTCCTCTTGTATATATCACTTTCTTTCCCTTATCGAGAAAAAAATATCTCGACAAAAGCAATACTGGAAATATGTATATATATGTATCACTGATATTCCTTTGGCTTTTTTTTTCTCTTCACAGACTTATCCAAAGTCTCTCGCGTACATCTAAAAACCTGCAATTGTAAAGAAAACCAATATAAATTACATAAAGTCAATTTCAATGCGTTTAAATATCGATAATTTAAATTTAGAACGTGAATATTGAAAATTTTTTTTTTTTTTTTTAATTCCACCATTAGGGGCAACGAAAATATTTCGATTATCACTTTGTTGTCGAATAATTAATTTTTTTTTCATTTTTATATTTTTCAAAATTTGTTTTGAATTTTTTTTTTTTTTATAAATTATATATTTACCTTTATAAAAAAAATAAAAGCTCGTCAATCGATAAAAGTTATCAAATCACACGTAATCACTGTGGTGAATCGATTATTCCAAATTCGTTCCACTTATTTTTTTTTTTTTCTTTTGCTATAAATCTTCAAAGATTCTCGTTATACGTAATTCTCGTGCGAAAAATCGTGTGCCGATTTAATTAGCCACGTGCAACATGATGTGTAAATCGTGTCGTATCGTTTGATTATCACGAATTCCTTAGGCGTTCTACGAGCACCGAGAATCTTGTATCGCTTGTGAGTAAAGATCCTTCGATTTGCGCAACGAAACTCCTCGGTATCGTTGTATCTCTGCTCTTTCAGGCAGATATTCGCTTTTCTGCGCTGACGTGCAGTCGAAACGCTTCCACGCGATAATAAAAAAAAAAAAAAAGAATCGTCGACCTCTCCGCGACTTTGTAGCGCTACAATAGCCGATCTATAGAGACGGTTTCACGTCGATTCGAAAGACAAATCAATGCCGCTTCTTGCTGCTGCACAGTATCAAAAGCCTATAAGTGTTCCCGTATATTGATCATCTTGTTATTCGTGTTGCCAATAAACCTCCTCTGCTTCACCATATGACCTCCTGACAATCTAACCTGCTGACAAATAACAACGATAAATTAGTATTTCATAAATATCACAATTTTCACAATATTATTTAATTCTATCGAAATGAGATGAAGCGATTCGCGATAACGTTTGCGAGCGTCAAATAGATACAATAAACATATTATACATATATATAATTGGTCTTTTGCTTCGAATTCAACGGTTTAAACATTTTTTTAATAATTTGCGAACTTCATATCCAAAATTTTAGCGAAATTTTTTTTTTTTTTTTTTTTTTTTGAGATTCGTATTCGCAGCCTATTTTTGGCATCAGTTTGATAAATTTCATCAATAACTTGAAAATTATTAATAAAAAAATTGTGTTACTTAAAGTTGCATCGATAGCCGAACTGTATGCATAACATTTTTCATAATTTTAGAAATGCCAAAACATCGATAAATAGTTAAAAATGTTAGTTATTTTATTTAACTCGATTTGACACGGAATTCCCTATATATTCACGAAGTATAGACGCGCGATATGTTTATTAACGATTTATCGAAAAAGAAATGTGTCTGCAATTTGTTTTCTTCAGAAGAGCTGTAATGTCAGAGAAGTTATTTGCGGGGAGACAATTGAATGAGTAGATAATGAAAAGAACGCAACGCGTGTGGACACGTCTCCGGTTGGTGTTTCACCGCTCGTCGGGGTCTCTCGCTTCATTGAACTTAATTTGCCGGGCGTATCGCTAAACTGGATCGCGTGTCGGGAGAACGACAGTGGATTCCCTATGGACCAGTCAACGGGTCGGTATGTTTATCGTACGCGTGTGTGTTAGTGAAATCGAGCGAATGAGAGTTTTGTCCCGCAAGATGAACGGGCGACCAACACAGGCTAACAGTATATATATATATATATATACATAGATCCCCTTCCCGCGCGTTGACTCATCTCTCGGGAATTAACCGACTGATGGAAAGAACAACGACAACGCTCTGTAAACGCAATCGACCTCGTAAAACGAACCGCAACGAAACCCGCGCGCGTACGTTGTTCGTTATGCTTCGTCAAAATTCGTATTCTCTCCAAACCGCGAAACAAAACACGCCGACCGAACAAAATTCCTCGGAAATATATTTCGCGTGACATTATAATTAACGCGAATGAAAAGAAAAAATAAAATGCAAAATTCAACTGACACTCATCGGGTACGGGCTGTGAGGTTGCAGCGTCTCGCTCTCGGAAAATTCACTCGCAATTGCCCCTTCTAGCCGATTATCAAACCGCAAGCCATTCACGTGCTTCTACAGTCCACGAAATCTGGAAAAAGATAAACATAACAAACGATAATCGTATTTTATTAAAAAAATTTTTTAAAATCGCTCGATAAATTATACTATTCGTACAAAAAATCAAGTTTTCGAAAAAAAAAAAAAAAAAAAAAAAATTGAATTTATCGATAATTTTTTTTTACGATAGAAATTTTTAAAAATACTATGATTAATGTTAAATTGTATATTACATATGTAAAACATCATATTTTATTTGAATTCTAATTTATTATTTTCGTTTAACGCGATATAAAATTTAAATTTATAACGATATGTGAACCGCGTGGCGATGGAATCGTTTCGAACTTTAGAAAAATCGAGGAAAAGTTCGTATCACGATTGCTTCATGGAGTATAGTCAGCGGTATTATACGTAAAATACAGATATTTGCATTTCAATTGAAAGCGCGCCATCGGCATTCCTTCCTGCGTTTTCTTCTCCTCTTTGCGAAGCGCACCATCGCGAGATCTTTACTCTCGAAGGTTCTCTCCATAGGTGTGCGTATATAAGTATAGAAAGAATAAGATCGGTTGCGGTGAGAACGGCGACGCGCGCCGGAGAGAGCGAACAACACACATCTATGAATTTTATTCCCGTTCTCGTATTTCCCGGAACCATTGTGAACTCGCCATCTATGCTACGCGGCGCTATCAATCATTTTACGCGAAACTCCCGAAGAGAGGTGCTTCCGAGGGTTCGAAAAGCGGCGTTAGAATATAGAACTCCGAACGACGTTTCGTACACAAGTCCACGTACACTCACACCGAAACGCCTTCTCTTTCGTCTTTATGGATCCTAAACTTCGCGACGGGAACAACTCTCTTCTTCGTTGCGTCTTCGCAACGCTCCTTCGCAAAGATCCACAGAGCAACGCTATTTTTCTCTACACGACTATACGCGATCGTGCACTGCGCTCGAACACTCTTTTGAACAACAAAAACAACCTTCCGCACCGCGCGATCGTAAAATCCTTTTCTTTGAGGTTATAACAAGTGTTCTCCCTGTTCCCCCGCGCGCTGAGCGACAATATATATATGCGATTAGATGAAACTAAACCTTAAAGAAAATAGTAAAATTTACGCGAGTTTACGAATCGTGTAGACTTTTTTTTCGACAATTGCATTGAAATAAAAAAATTATATTGATCGTTTCTTCGCTTTTTTAATCAGAATAGTTGAAAAACTGAAAAAAAAAAAAAAAAAAAAAAAAAACACGAGAAGCTTTCGATTGATCAAAAAGCGAATGAAAGTTGCGAATGGATAACCCCCGCGAGGCTTTTAGCATCGTACTGTTTCGATTCTCCGTTTGTTTCCTCGTTGCTATCCCGGAGTTTACACGAAAGTTTCTAGCGTCCCCCTTCCCCATCATCCCTTTTCTATCTCTGTTCCGAATAACTGCGGCATAATTAAGTCGTTATTGAGACGTTATCGAGACGCAGTGTATGATACATCGCGCTGCGCTCGTAATCACGTGCGCACTCGCGATTGCAATGATCGTGAATCGAAATGTGGTCGTTGTGGTCTTTGCTTTTATCCTCTCAGTTTATTTATAGAAAATAAAGAAAAATTATGTTCCTGGAGTACGTGACGAATACTACACATTCTTTCACACGTGTTTCTGAAAACATCGAAGTTTTCTCGTTTTTTTTGTCAAAATTCGATATTTTTTTAATATACTGATAATGACATAAAAAAAATATCTGTCGAGATGATATAACGATAATTAATATCAAAAAAGTCAAAATGCGATATAAAAAAAAAAAAAAAAAAAAAAAACAGAAAAAAAAAAATTATTTTCAAGGGTTTCGGGTTCATCGAACGCGTTATACGCGGTATTGTAGGGTTAACAATATCAGTTGAACAAAGTCGGAACCGCGACCTACGTTAGCTGTTTCGCAGGTCGATAACAGTTTGGCTACAGAACACTCGCGAGTCTCGAAATCGCTTCGTGCTGATGCAGTCGCTCTGTGTGTATGTGTTTTCTTGCACAGTAGCGACGAACGAAAAGGCGGAATGTATAATACTCTCGCGGTGGGCTGGAAGCAGCTTTTGGAATCGATTGGCTTCCGAGAAAAGGAAACGACCTCCAACCACGTGCGTTCATCGCAGTCCCGGCCGGTTATAGAATCCCGAGAGGTCTCTCCGGTGGTCGCGCGAACGTAACGCGAAACGCGAACAAACGTTAGAGGCGACGTTGCCAACTCGATGCATTTCCGGTCGTGTACCGCGATTACGATATCGCAAACGAAAACGGCGAGAGAAAGAAAACGAAATCTTTTTTTTTTTTTTTTTTTTTTTTTTCATTCCAACACTTTGGTATCGCAAGTTAACCGATCCTATCAGAGTTATTTAATGAACGGTCGGACGAAGCGAAATGTAAGAGAATTGCACATCCCCGCTGTCGTTACACCGACGTTGAGTAACATTGTGCAACGCGAATTTGCATGTGCAATTGCCGCGAGACACGACGTCGATTAGATACAAAATAATCTTCGTGATCATTAATTCGATAACTATTCGTGTTTTATTGTAGTCGATTAAAATCAAAGATAATCAATTCACGTCACGAACTCGTCTAGGATCGTCTATAATTATCTTGGATTTAATAATTTTGATAAATTTGTAGCGCGATTATCGCACGCGATGTTTGCCACAATGTAAGAAACATTTTTTATTTGTTGTGAAGTGAAGCGTAACAGTTTTTTTACGTATTTTTATAATCGTTTTTAACACCGGAAATTTTCCGCGAAACACTGTGCTTCGATATTATTTTCGCTCGTAAGCAAAAGAGATAATTTTTTTTTTTTTTCGTTTTTTTTTTTTTTTTTTCTATTTGTTGAAAAATATTGTTGATAATTCGCTTACACCGACAGTTTTGTAAATACGATTTTAATATCGGAAATTTTCCGCGAAACACTGTGCCTCGATATTATTTTCGTTCGATAATTTTTTTTTTTTTTTTTTTTCGTGAACCGTTTTTTCTACGTATTAAAAAATACTGATAATTCGCTTACACCGGCAGTTTTGTAAATAGGATATTTTTTTTTTACACAGAAATCGTTTTAACGCCTATCTGTTGAAATTCAGCACACAATGAATACCGCGTCCTACGTGTCACAGTTTACGCGCGGATATGCGACACGCTTTCGAGAGCGTATATAATACAATTCTCGGATCCCCGCTCTCAACACGTTTCACGTGTGTCCTCGATGAAATTAAAAAACCTTCCTCTCTCCCCCGGTCGCCGGTTCTCGTAACAGGCGAAGTCGCAGACACGGCGCTGTTATATATATATGTATACATAAAATAAACATCGCGTTTTCAGCGCTCGCCGCTGTGACGAACTATAGCGATTATCAACTGCTTGCTTGCGTTGCTAAGAGCTATCGAATAAACCGTTCTTATCTAAAAATTTCAACGGCACATGTATGACCTGTACAGTGACGCATTTATTAGCCGGAATAGTGTTGACGCTCCAGCATTTCGGCCGCAAATTTTTCTCGAACTACACATTTACGAAATCAGTTAAAAATTTTATCGCCAATCGACTTTTTATTCAAACATCGACATTTTTTTTCTCATTCTTTCCGCTCGCGTTAAAGTTCGACATAAAAGAAAAAAAAAAAAAAAAAAAAAAGGTTTTTTTCCGCGTCGGGGCATTTTGCGAAAGAATGCGCTAAAAATAGACGTCGCTGACGTCGATACGTTTGCGGTAAACTATTTCCATAGTTCGCATAAAATTTCCTTCGCCGGTACTTTTTTCGATACTTCGAGAACCGCATAATTAACAGAAACCATCGTAAAAAAAAAAATCTTTATCGGCTAAAAAAAAAAAAAGAAAAAAAAAACGTAAATCATGCAAATTCACATGCAAACGATAAAAAGCTTCATCGATAAAGAAAAAAAATGTCCAAAAAAGGAATTACGAAATAATTTCATCAAAAATTCGTCGATAATATTTGAGTGATATTTCATTCAATTTACCTCCTTCCCTCGATAAAAACGCTCACGTGTTTTCGATTACAATTTAATACGCCTGTCCGGCGAATTGTGTTTGCGCGCACGCGTCGAGGGGCGTCCGTGAGGCTGTTATTCCACAGGACGAGACAGTAGATAAAAGCGATCTAATGATCGTAAAATCTCGAATTCTCTCGATTATAATTCCCAACGCACGTACGCTGCGATGTATCGATCAATATCCTTGTTTCGCTTTTTTTTTCGATATTTTTTCGCCGATTTTTAATTCTCTCGAAAAAAAAAAAAAAATCAAAACAAAAAAAAAAATTCTACAGCGACTGTCACGTGATCGTTTAGTCTCTCGTTTGTCCTCGCAGCACGTGTTTTCTCGATGCCGGAGTCGTTTGGACTCACGAATGAGCCGCTAGAGCAGCGTATAATCCCCGAGAAAAATCCTCGTTGCCGTCCGTCTTTTCTTCGTCGTATTTCCCCCTTTCCTTTTCCACCCGGAGAGTGGGTCCCTCTCTTTCTCCGCGTCACACTTCGATTTCTCCCTTTTGCGTTTGCGTAATTTTTGTTTTTGTTTTTATTTCTATTCTCCTTCTTCCCTTTCCTTCTTTTCGTAAGAAATTCCTTCTATCTCTCGAGCCGGTATACGGCGTTATGCGAGAGACCTTTCGTCTTCGGGCGGAGCCTCTCTCTCGTCTGAGTATAAGCGCTCGCCGTGCTGAGGCAGAAGGCCGTTTCACACTGATCCCCTTTGCCTCTGGAGGCTCTATGTATACCAGCGGAACAGAGGGGCACAGGCCTATACCCGAGCGTCGAGACACTCGTCGCGTTCGAATGTTTTCATCGTTGTATTAGTATAACCAATACATTATGTATGCTTTCTATGTACGCGCGATTGCTGCGCGTATGTATTACGAACGATTCGTTGTGATTTGCGAGTGTTGAAGTTTCTGTTGTATACAACGAGAACGTTCTTTCCTTGATACGCGGCGTGTCGGTTAGTCGTGTCCGAGCGCCGGCTTTACGTTCGTGTGGCGGTCGCCCCCCACTTCGCGTGTATGCAGCGTAGCTGACGATGCTCTCGCGGTACCAACGAACACCAACCAACCAGGCTGCCCGGTCTCCCCTCGCGTTTTATAAGTACTATAGATATATATACGGAAACATATAGGTTACAGCCTATGTCTATATACACGGCAATGAAGTGAAACATATATATACATATATGTTTGATTGGTAGTTCATGGTTTCTCGGTGTTCGTAACGAGAATCCATCGCACGAGTCCAGCGACTTCAACGTCTACGAAGAAACACTTTGAAAGGATAACTTCGATAGACGAAAGAGATCGGAAAGTCACCGGGGAGTCGACGTCTAATACGAGCGAAAGATTTTTCTCGTTTTTTTTTTTTTTTTTTTTTTTTTCTACGGAAGTGTTAAATAAAAATGGAGTCAATTAAAATTATATTGATTTCGTATATAATTCGGTACTTTACGATAATTAGAATGGTATATGAAGCGAAGATCGTGTTTTTCAAAAAAAATCGTTTTTTTCGGAAAATGATACATTAGTTCGATATTAGTGTCGACATTTCGATGCCTCGTGACTATGTGTTCGTAAGAATTTTGTTTTTTTTGTTTATTAATAAATAGCATATCAATGATTTTTTCAAATTAATTTGTACGAAAGACGGTTATAGAGAAAACATAACAGAGGGAAAGAATTTTGCGGCCTTGAAAATTCGAGAATCCGTATATTATCATAAGACATATGTTTACTGTCTGTTCAGACAGCCGCACAGCATCGACGCTGTGGTCTCTTAGTGTAACACGAATCTTTCGCGATGTATTTCGCGAGATGCTGTTATCGCGAATAGCTTTTGACGATTAGTGAGGATCACTCAATTTCTGGATTATCCATTGACACCGACACTGGATTAATATTTAACTAATAATTTCGCGTTCCAAGTATCGGTTACAATCGAATTTCTGTTTATTACGCGCTGTGGTGAAACTGTATCGGGAATTGCGGTTTATACGTTAAACGAACGTTGATAGTTGCAAACAATGCTGCAACACCGCAACGAAGGAGATTCGGTGTGCCGGGAACTCTATCTTATGCCGGGGAAACGTTTACAATGACGCGAACGACGAGGAGGATGAGTAACCGAGTCAACCGAATCGGAGAGCAAACGAGCGTTGAATTATTCTGATACGTATATCGGTGGACGATGCGCGAAGTATGCGTATAATACGATTGATATACACCTCAGTCTCGAGTCTACTGTATTACTCCCTTTTGTGGATATCACTTTACTTCCATTTACGTCGTGTTTCCTCGTTCCGAACCATAATGCGCTCACGTGCGCACACACCGACCGCGTAACTGAAACGTTTAATCGTATTTACAGGGATTGTAGTGAATAGCATTGTTGTACAACACACAACTTTGTTTAATCTGAAATTGTGCACTCGGGGGGCACCGCGCCGTGTATACTGCATTATGGATCAGAATGGGAGGTTAACAATTGGCTAAGTATACTTCGGACTTCGGAGTTTCTCATCGCTTAACCTCGAATTATGCATTTAAACTGCACAGAGTTCAGTGTTACGACGATTTTATCCCAAATAACAATAATAACAATAATAATAATAATAATAATAATAATGATAATAATGATGTAAATGTGTTTTTATCATACATCTCGTGCGCTTCGGATACTTCGAACGTAAATAAAAATGAATACATCGAAAAATTTTCAGAAAAATAAAATATTCTTATCGATTTATTTTTGAAGCTTTTAGCACTCAACTGCTTAAACAGTTATTTTTTTTTTACGAAAAATATATTTTTTCATTTAATAAAAAATTGTGACAATTTATGGATTATTTATATTTTTTCGGAGCGTCGAAAGATTATCATGAATATGAGACATAAAAACATTGTGCAGTAATAAGCTTCGAGAGTGCGAGCGTAAGATAAATCGAAAGTCGAGCGTAAGATTAAGTTAATGACTCTAATACGGTCCAATTAAACGAACACCCGGCGGAATAATACATAGCGTGTTAATAATGACGGAGATATTCGTATAACGCGAATGAAAGATTGTGTAGAAACGCGCCGATTACAGCATAACTCTTGTGGTATAAGAAATATACATAATACACATTAATATATACCATACTACGGAGAGTCCAATTCACAGAGTTTTTTTTAATTTTTTTTATTATTTCTCGGACACTAGACGTCGTTGACGCAAACAGTGGTACAGGATGACGGTGATAACACGGAGATTAATATGCTCTCTCGTTGCCTCGAGTTTTAATAAAACTTCTACGCAGAAATTCTTCCGTCGGGCTAATCGACGACGATTTTAATTAATTGTCGACAAAAAATCTATTAAACTTAAAAATCGTAGATTTCTACGCGTCTTATTATTATAAATAATGAAAATCTGAATTAAATTTTTTCGAAATTTTATTGAGTTAAAAATTTTACTTTGGATTTTTCGAAAAAAAAAAAAAAAAAAAAAAAAAAAAAGACTGGTAATCGAAGCGTCGATCTCGACCTGCAAAAGGTCAAGACGAAGGTGAAAGGAGTTCCAAAATGATTAAATGCTCAAAGTAGACGGCAAATATTGTAAATCATCGGGAACACGAGAATCGGATAACTATATCGAGTATCTCAAGTTCTTCGTGTCGGAAAATGTAATCGATGTGCCAACGGAGTGCTCGTTAAATTGTACGCATACATAGTAACAGTGTTTACAGCGTATATTCGATTTTACCGCTGTGCATTATACCGTACGCTTCTAATAGCCGCAAAGGTATAACGATCGAACGCTATTCGCACGTTGGCTAAACGTCTAAGTAACGAGTTCGCGAACACGACGCCGCGATCGACGGAGCTACTCGGACTCTCCTTATCCTCGCGCGGGAGCGATTTTAACACGCGGTTACGTAAAATTTACGCACGTTAGGGAGAGTCTCGTGAATTGCGTAATATCGGCGCGACTCTCGACGACCGCTAGACTTGTGCGCTGTGTGTTTTGTCAATTCATACGTATAGAAGAGTCGATACTGTTCTTACAGCTCAAAGGTTTAGTTTTTGGAGTCGATAATTCGCGAGATTTTTGGAGTCGATAATTCCAAATATATGCGTAAAGAATCATAAATCATCGATTTGAGATGAGGAAAAGATAATAAATAATCAATTTGAGACTTTATCATAGATAATGATGAATTAATTTAAGAGTTATCGGTAAAAACTTACGAAGAGACATTGCGTAGTATTGCGATGAGAAGACGATAATTTTTTTAGCAGTTTTGGTTTGACGAGTACCTACAGTGAGATCGTCGATAATAACATATCGCGTTTGGTACGATTCACTATTAATACATTAACAAATCATTGGCTAAAAATTAATCATCAAATCGTTATCAATCATTGAATTTTGATAATCGAATGAATGATTAACACCTCACGTCCGAATTTTTCGACCGTTCGTTGCCTTCAAATACTTCGTTTAATTATTTAAAAAATCACGAAAAAAATCGGAAAAAATTTGAAAAATAACGTTGAATTGTTGTTTTTTCGATGATTCAAAAATATTTGTTTTACGCTCATGTGTATTATTGTTACGAGCAAATGAAATTAGCGTTCTAATCGGCCGCATAAAACGTCTCTCGTACGTGAAGGGTTAACGTGATTTTCCGATAGATCCGATAATATTTATGTCATTTAAGTATTTGATATTCAATGTTATTATCTTTTACCGCTGGAAATTGAATTATACTTCGAGTAATTTTGGGTGATATGGTTACCGTCAATGAAATGTGTCGTTACGCTAACGACGTCGCTGTCGCTCTATGGAAATGTAATGTACAATTGTTCGTATATAATTTCCCGAAAAGCGACAGCATTTTTCGATATTGTGATCGATTTCGTGAGTTATGTTGACGATTTCACCCAAAATTACCCTAAATTTCGAAAAAATAAAGTTTGCAGCGACTAAGATCGTTCGATCTCTCGCCGAATATCCGGTCCGCCGTCCGGTCGATCGATGCGAGCAGAGAGGTTAGGTGTATCGAGCGTGTAATGCTGTAAGGACGGTTCACTGTACCACAACACACGGGATCAAGCGTTCCGGTTTAACTAATTGTAATTGAGCACTGGCAACGCTAATTCCGTTCCGTACTGCATGACCCCGCGGCACTTAATATACATACTATAGCAGCATCACACCAATCGATATCTACAATCTATTATTGTAGCTGCCGAGCAGTAGCGACGGAGAGATATTCGCGCGTTTAACCCATCAAACCACCAAAAACCGCCAAATATACAACACACTTTTGAATTGTTGTACATTATACAAAATTATTCGAAAATCGTAAAATCCCCGACGACTGATGTCCCTAATACTACAATATATATTGAAATTGCATTTAAATCGAAACAAATTTAAAACGGACGAATATAACCGAATAAAACATTAGTAGGTATGTATTTTTATTGTTTCTATTATTATTAAAAAGAGAATTCTGAAAAAAATACATCGCTGATTGGTGACGAAAGAAGTCGAAAATTTTACTGCAACAGAATCGCCGAAGACTGCTACACAGTAAAAAAAAAAAAATTTAATTTAATGCACTGTTAGTAGATTTTTTAATGCCTAAATAAATGAATTAAATTCAATGTACAAACGCGATAAAAAATTAATTACCGTCTAAAAACTAAAGTCAATACATCACTTTTAACAATTTACTTTAATTTTCCTATAAAAGTACTTTAATTTAAAAAATTCATTTTGATTTCACCGTAAAAGTACTTTCATTTTTCATTACTGTTGTATTTTGAATTAAATTAACCTGTTTATGCATAAAAAAAACTCCGATATCGGTGCAATAAATTAAATTTTTTTTTCGCGGTCCGATATTCGATCGAAAGCTCTTGTTTAATTTTCTCCGAGACTCTCGTGACTGCGGATGATAATTAATCGACAAAACAGACACATTCTTTCTCTCGTTAAAATAGCTTCTCTTTTTCCATTCTCGGCGACGTGACCCGACTACTAAATATAGTTCTCTATCCACAATTAAACGTAATTTTTTTTCGTCTCGAAAACATCGAAATCGAAATAGCCGACACGATTGTTGCTATTTTCTTTGTCAAACACATCTGCATATATTCGTCTATTGTTTCGATAGCATTAATCGCACTTCTACGAAGTCCACAAGTATCTCGATATAGTATCTTCAATTCGTATGATACACATGTCACTTATCGTTAAGAATAACACCGGTATCGCGAGGCAAAGCCACGTGCTGAAGGCTTATAATAGCTACAAATACATATCCATGAAACTCAAGATGAAGCAGACACAGCCGGTTCTATCGATTATCCTGATAGAGATCAAGTTATTTATTCGCTTGGAGAACGCGCGTGACCCCGATTATGCCGCTTTTTAATTCGTTTCCTTTCGCATCCACGATTCTCGCGTCTAAACAGAGTGATTAATTATTATTTCTCGTAATCTGGAGGAACACATCGAGGAAGAAAATTCGTCAAATTATGCGCTCAGATTGTTATAAAATGTTCTTTTAAATCGAATTAATAATAATCCTTCAAAAAAAATTAACGATAACGCGCAAAAAATGTAAAAAAATAATTTAGTTAATTTCGCTATACAGCTTATCTACAATTTTTTTTTTTAAATTATAATTATCCTACAATCGTAGTTTCTATTGTTCTCTACCGCACCTCTTCGTATGACTAATTAATGAATAAAAAGAATGAGAATCGCGAATGTTAGCCTCGGGGTCAGTTGAAAATAGAACAGCGACTTCAATGAAACAGAAGAAGAGCTTAAAGTATAAAAACGATTGCAATCAAACCGCAGCGTGAAGCATATTTTGATAAGTTAAAAAGCCATCAAATTTATTGAGCAGTTTATCTTTTTTCGATCTCATAATCGGTAATTAATCATTTCATTTAGGATTATAGATAAGCGAAAGCTTAATACCTTCGCGATTTCCATCGATCCGAATTTGCGTAATTCACATGAGCCATTAATCTCGATCATTATATCTAAACCTTATAGCGTTCGAATTTTCTTACGTGCATTATACATATATATATATATATATCTCCGGTATCTTACGGTGAGATCCTTTACGATCTTCTATCTCACCGCCGATGGAGGATGGAATCTCATCTCTCCGGCATACATTATAGTATATTTCTCTCCCTTACGTTGTCTAAATTCATGATGGATAACGCGCACTGGAGAGCACCGTCGCTCGTGTGCACCAAGTCGAAAGCGAGAGTTAGTTGGATAACGAGACTTACTACGCGATTCAACGAGAACTTTACGGGGGCAGAAACGTGAACGTTGTATAGAGGAAGTAGTCGAGTGTATGAGAGACAGAGGATGAGAGAGAAGCAAGAGAGAGAGAGAGAGAGAAGAGAGAGGAACGGAAACGTCAGTAGAGCAACGAGAGAGGGGACGGGGTTGATATTTGAATGGGAGGGTGCGAGAGGGCGAGAAACGTGCAAATTAAATTACTCGAATCGCGTGGCTCCCGAGTCTACGCGGGGGGAGGGCGGATCAAGTACTTATCCGACGCATTGAGTCGAAAATGAGAGGCACTCGGGCATAGAGTTAAATCTCTCCACTTCGAATTTACAGCTCGAATAAGCGGCTGAACGGGCGTCAGGCACTCCACCGATGGTACTTACACCTGATACTATGAATTCTATATATACCATTGTATACGATCTCTGTGTCTCTCTCACGTGAACGCGTGCATTTATATGCCGGGGATCATTAGCGCGAATTTGTACTTTAAATCTCTCGCTAATATTCCAATTATGTTCGGCTTCATATTTCACTCCGAGATTATCAAAGCCGATTGACGCGGATTCGTTGAAATTTAATATTTTCATCGTATCAATTTTATTTTAAATGTTTGGAAAATGTATGAAATAAAGTAGCGAATTATCGGAGATAATACAGGGGATTTGGAGCCTTTTGGATGCTTGAATTGACTTTGTAAATTTTAAGATTTATTTTCGTTTATACGCTTTATTATAGCGATCTATACAGAGAAATCGGCAATATCTCTCTGTAGCGGAAATATACATGCGCTGTAGCGCCTGATCGTTGACGCATGAAATAAAAAAAAAAGTGTGCCGAGTCAGTAGGTTTTATCTCGTTCCACTTTTTTTTATAACACCTCTGCTGGATACCTATAACATGAAATTCGCGCGACACACACGTGTTCGGAGCCGCGGAATCGGGGAATAAAATATGTACGTGCCGAGGCCGGTTTCAATTTCCGATGGCCATAATACCGAACAGCTTTTCCCCATAGGCAACACGCACCTCACTACTCCTATACCAACTGTTAGTTTTCTCATCCGCTCTCTCACACTCACGCTGATGTATGATTTTGTTGTGCTGTGATTGTTACCGATACATACGGATGACCCTTTTTTGCCCGTTTATCCTCGTTTCGCTTCAACGTGAATTATTCGTCCGGCACCGGACCTCGACGGCGGAGCACGATTTTCGAGGCCAGTAATTTTTACCGATTTTTCAACGCGCTTTCGTGATCAACGACCGTATTACGCTATACGATATTACGCGGCGTATATCGATCGACGGGCTTTCGATCATACGAGATAACGAATTATCCGGAGAACGGGTTAAATTTTAGAATCTATGGCTATCCGATCACATGAATTCGATTTGTAATTTTGTCACGACGAAGTTTTCTCTTCTGGGATGGGAATTAACCGTATAGAGATATCGACGCCGCGCGCACGGAATACAAAATTCGTTGGTGACGAGATTTCGTCGCAATCTCTGGGCTCATTGTGGTCGTTCTGTTCATGGGGAAGTACGGTATAGTTGCAACGAAAACGAAAAAAAAAATAAAAAAAAAAAACGTTTCTAGGAATTATCAACGGCTATTTGATTTTAGAGTAAAATTTTAGATCGGAATCGTGTTGAGGGCAAAAAGGAAATTAAATGCAATTTCTTTTTTTAAGCTAATTACGAAGATAATTTTATCACATTATTATAAAGCATTCGTCGCTCTCTATGTCACGCAGAAATTTTTTATTTCAATTTGCCATGTGGTTTAACTCTTTTTTTTTATCGATTATATATCGAAAAGCAAAAATACGGATTTCAATAACAATACAAAAAAAAACAACTTTTAATAAGAATAAAAAAAAGTGCGATGTATTTTTTCTTAATAACATTTTATACTCATTCTACTGATCGAACGAAATTGTGGAATTTGAAAGTCGAAGAAATATTAGAGTTTTCGCGGTTTCGAAAAAAAAAAAAAAAAAAAAAAACTTTTACACGAAACGAGTATTACAATTGACCCGATCCCGAGTCCGATTCATTCCAGAAGTACAAGTGACTCAGTAATGTAACGTACATCAGCTATAGCGGTGGTCTCGAGAAATTGTATCGATCCGAGAATACACGACTCAGACGACAAGTGTTTTTCTCGGGTCGTGGCGTCTTGATGACGGCACAACGCTTCGACGAATCGATATTAGATGTTATTCTCGTCTTGCATCCAGAAAATTATCCACTTCGTTCTCTTCCGACGTCCTTCGCAATCTCGTTCCATATTGTGCATTTTTATAGTCAGTTATATAATTTACGAGTCGAGAAGAAATCGCTATAATCGAACTAATCGTTAAGAACCTAACAATCCTTTTTTTTTATTTTTTTTTATCAATTTTTTTACCGACGTTTACTGAATTACGATTTTTTTTTAAATAAAAAAAAAAACGAAAAAAAGAATCAGATATTTTATTAAAATCAATATCTCTTTTAATATTTTCATTTTTCGAGACAAGCGAAAGGTTGGATACGCTTTCAGGGGAATATTCTTGATGAATACTTTCCCTCGGGACAAACGTTTATTAGCCATTGCATTCATCGCAATGGTCTCTTCGTCGCGGATATAAGGGATAATTCCCAAAGGTTCTCGCGCTGAGTCCTCAACAATTTGCGTAGTTGTAAAAACATCACAGCACCCGAATTCCTTTCATTTTGTCAACGATGATGGACAGTTTTCTCAAATAAGAACACAAAACAAGATTCTCGTTACTGTCCCTCAGGTTTTCTTCAAAAACATCAAAATCTCTCAGTATTTCCATAAAAGATACTCGAGAAAAAAAAACAGGTATCTTCAATTAGTATTTAATTGAGAAAAATGTCTATCATCATTGAGAAGATGTTTTAAGCGATGGACACTTTTTTCACTGAAAGACAAACCGGAAATCCGCGGCAATTTTTTCTCAGGTATTTTCACCCCAATATCAGTATTTCGTCGGAGACTAATATGCATATCAGATGTTTCTGTTTGCGAATAATATAGTACTGTGGCAGAAGTTGAGATCACTATCGTGGGGTGTTATATGTAACAACGATTATAATGCCATATGGAAACTCCGGTTAGGGAAAATCGCGGATTCAACGAAGGATACGCGACGATATACGTCTAGGAGATTCCGGAAACTCGGCCGCAGTTGTGTACTATGTTATCCACGTTCCAAAGTGCGGAAACTGCGTTCCTCGAGGCCTCCCCTTTCGCTCCCATTTCGCTCTCCTCGCGCCGGTTGTTCTCTCGAATTCATGAAATTTCAAGCCGCACTTATACACAAACCGCATCCGAATCGCGTCATGTATATCACGGTAATATAGTTTAGTAGACGCCTAGTAGTTCTCAGCTTAGAGAGATCTGTGCAACGGGTACAGTGAGGCTCTGCAGCCAGAAGTGAACGTGCATATTCCTGAATCTCATAGGGTATGGTACTTGCATCTGCCCATGACAAGGGTTGTTTCCCAAAGTTTCGTCTCGCCCTGTAGACGATGCTGTACTGCCGGTGGTGGCGATAGTGTCGGTGGTATAGCACAGGGCGTCTATTTCCCTTTAGCACCCCACCGACACCGCAACTTCCCCAAACGAGCCTCTAGAGCTTACGGCAACCGTTGATGACGAAGGAGCAACCGTTATAATCGTTGCACTGTAATCCTTACGCGATGTCGCTAATTAATTTGGTAACCAATAGATCGAAAATGGGAAAACTGATCATTCAAACTCTCGAAAAAAAAAAAAAAAAAAAAACAGCAACATTTTTCCGTACGATTTATACTTATTTCTTTTCAAACAACTTGGCGTCGGGACGCTGCCGCGTCTCTTGATACTGATACTTTTCGTAACATTCACGTGTTAAAAAAAAATATATAATTTTTTTTTCTGCTCATCATCGACACTGAAAAAGAATATAAAAGAATAAAGAATATTCTATACCGAGATATTGCAATTATTTTTCTATCCGCGGAAGGATTATATTTCAACCATTAACCTGATGTAAAGATGCAAATTTGCCCCAACGAACTGTAATATGACTCTACATTGGGCAGTGTGTTTCGTTGAAAGGAAAAAAAAATCATTGCTATTTCATTTGTTACGCGCAATTTGGTTGAAAATCTTTAAAATATTTGTATGCAACATAATAATAATAATAATAAAAATAAATATAAAAAATTGCGTAAAATTGCAGTATCGACGTTAACAACGCAATAATAAGCCACAGGTTCGGCATTTCGAACTAACGAGCTGCGATCTCCACCATATCCTATGCTGCATGTTCCACTCAACAGACTTCTTCTTCCTTTTAAAAAAAAAATAGTATAATTTTTAAAACGGCTCTTTTTCGCCGCGCGCTGAAAATGCCGTGCAATTTTCTAAAAAGCTTGTTACCGCGTGTTACCGCTTTATCGCACAGAACGCAGCAAATTTTCTTCGTTTCTCCGTCAACATTTCATCGTTGTTCCACCGCTGCAAGATGTCTGGTATAAACCCCCATTAGCTAATTGATTAGCTTTTGTCTTTTGCGCGAAACGTTGATGCGTGGTTCGCGTTTCAACGAACCTCTTCTCGTCTCCCATTCCGATACATCTGCGTGTGATAAGTGGATAACGCGCGCAGAGTCTTCAGTGTGACGATTATTTGCCAAGAAGAGTCCTACCGTTCTCGGCATATATTTCCTCTCCGGTTTCCGCGCCGAGACGAAAATTATATCGTATTCTACGAACTTAACGCCGCGCGGGATATAGACACGATATTTAACTCATCATCGCGGTCTCCTTCTGCGCTAAACTTCGTTTAATCCTCGAGTCGTTCTTACCGGCAATTCCCTTCTCTCGTGCGTTTCATATCCAATTCTCATACCCGACATACATCCGTGAGATCTTCTCTCCCCCGCGCGCGTCTGACAGTGTTCAAGCGTACGACTCTCTCGGGCTTTTCGTTCTCTCGATGCGATGCGCTCTCGAGAGAACGCGATTAAATGAAATTACAATCACTGTCTTGGCTTCCAAGCTTCGCGGTTGTGCGCGTACTTGCCGAGCGATTTAGTTTCACCTGCTCATCAACTCGACGACGCTTATGTCTTATATCCCCGGCGCTTCTGCGTACTTACAACAGCGAATGAGGAGGTAGAAGAGCGGGAATTCGCGACAGGGTACGCACTTTCATCTATGGTACTTATACCGCTTCGCGAGCTCTCTACAGTTTATCTCGAACGCGGATCACGTATCGAGATAAACGAATCTCCGCGTACAACCACACCGACTCCGTCGTCGAGTGCGCCGTATATAGAAGAGCAGTAGTCTCGAGTTTCATGTCGATCTTTGACTCTATCGCAAGCTCATCGTGTGTTCTCCACTTTGCTTTTTCTCATTTAATGCCCTCCTACTCGCCCTCACCTACTCGCCTTGATGTTTCTTCGGTTCTTACGGAAGCCTCGGAACATCCAACCGAATAGACGCTGAAGAAGCGAAGAAACGAAACGATTTTACTTTCGTTGAAGTGTGTAAAGCGTTTATTTCGAGAAACGGGGGGTAAAATGTGCAACGGGCGCTTTTGCGCGGAAAAGAGAATTTCCTTTTCGACGCGATAAGAGGAAAATTTAATAAAATCTATCCAATGCACTTCACTTGAAGGTTATAGAAGATAGAGGACGATGGGTGGGATAAGGTTCGATGTTAAGTTTATCGACGAGAGATATTGAATTATATATTTATTTATTCATTTATTCGCTCATTACATATTCATAATGTTGACGGGCAAAGCACATGCAATTACAAAATTTTAAGAATTCTTTTGAATATAAGTATTCTGAGGTCAATTGTAATAATAATAGAAAATAAAAAAATTAATTGTTTTTTGCTTGCAAATTATCAATATAAAGATTTTTATATCATATTTTACGATATTTTTTAAAATAAATAAGCAACGTAATTACATCGATATCGGATATTGATTCTGATTGATTTATTGTTTTTCGTAACATTTCTCAAGATTCTTCGAAGATATTCGTTTATTGAATCCGATTGTTCCGACGCTTCTTATATAATGTAAACGCATCGTACATATACAATGTATATATCTAAGATTAATGTGAAATCCTATTCTCCGAAGACTGTTGCGAAGCCATTACGTCTCGTAATTCCATTATACGATTATTCATCTCGAATTTCTCGCTAAGACGCTCTCTCACCGTCAATTCTATTATTACAAATCGTTAAACAATGTTAATCCCTATTGAATAATCGGAGTCTCGTTATTCGAAATCGGCGAGGAGGGGGAAGGGGGAGAGGAGCCCTTTAACAATTCGGCAACCTTCCGCCTCGACGAATTACAGACCGATAATACGAGTAAAATTTAATGGCGAGAACTTTTCATACCTCCAAATATTCAAAAGTACGCGAAGATAAAAGTTTCGCGAAGTTGATAAACTTACGGAAAAAAAAAAAAAAAAAAAAAAAAAACGGAGAAATATCGAAGATTGTTCGGGAGAAAATAGTTTCAGTATGCTGTGTGCGCCGAAAACTTTTCACTTCAAACTGATTAAACGTTGTGGCGGTCCGATAATCGATTCAACGCGTTGAGCCTTCTATACCAGGTTGCTTCTCTGTTCTCGAGGAGTTCGAGCGCCACGAAGCTTCCAATATTATATATCTCAAGCGGTTATAGATCGAGGGAAGGAGTGGGAGGGGTGGATGACGAGCATTAAAAATGTATGAACCGCACCCGCGAACGGCCACTTGAGACAATTTTAACGCAAAAGTTGTTTTTTCGCTGCCGGAAGTGAGTTAAAAAACGAAATAAAAAAGAATAACGAAGAAAAACATCGACGACAAGAGTTACGAAAAGCGACAGCCGCGATGTCAGACGCGGCAAGCGAAAGAAGTCTCCGGAGAGCAGTCTTCGCGGAGGATGACAATCATTTAAGAGATTTTTCAATATTGTCTCCCTAACTTCCGGTCCGGTGAGGCTTCACTTATGCGAGAGGAAACCACGCGAAAAAAAAAGAATGAAATACATTAAAGCAGAAAAGTGTGGAATAACGTAAAGTAGGACGAGTGCAGAAGACTGCGGGAGAAAGATAGAGATTAGCGGAGGAGAGAAACGCGCGAAAAAGATATAAGCCGCGTGGCAAGTTGGTCGTGAGGTCGCAGGAGCTAAGGGAGGCATCGTAAACCACCTCGTCGGGACCCTCAGGCTTCGTTGTAAAGACTGCATTTAATAAACTCATCCCCACCCCCTCCACCCCCCTTGAGGCCCTCCGCTCTTCTAGCATCTTCTCTCTTTTTTTTCACCTCAACCAACCTTTTCCTCTTTTCCCACCAACTACGAAAGTTTTACATTTAGCCTTTGAGAATTTAACACCTCAAGAGCGGGACATTTCACTGCCGGGGCACCCCGACAGGTCGTCGGGCCCTTTTCATCCCTTCCGAGAATCCCGCGATCTTTTTACTTATCGTTTTTTTTCTTTTTTTTTTGCAGACACCCTCCCTTCTCCATCTGGTCACAAATTCTTCTCTCCTTTTCTTTCTCTTCTCGCCCTTCTGCATTTCACATTCGCCCTTCTGGTTCCCCGACACTTTTCGCGCTCGACAAAGATTTTCGCGTGGTTTTTTTTTTTTTTTTTTTTTCTAAACTTTTCTCGCCGTAAGTTATAGTAGACGAGAGAAGCGCGGCGCGTATACCTTAGTATTATAGTGGCTCTGTTTTTTTTTTTTTTTTCGCCGTGTCCGACCGCACTTATTTTATACCACTACGCAACACAAAGCTTCTCGCTGGGGTTTCGCGAATAAATTTGCATCTTTTATACTCCTTTTCATTTTTTTTTACTCCGATTCCCTTTACTAACTTTCTCTCGTGGCTCTGTGAACTCTCGCGGTATTCGCGGGGGTATTTGCCGAGCAATTTTATCGCTTGCGTAAGTGGTACCGCATCTACTTTGTGGGATCCTTCATACATCGTACTATCTTGTCTACTCGTCGTTCAAAGGTCCGCAGAAAACGAAGTACGGTGTTTGCTATTTTGTTTACGTTACACTATTACTCATACATACCTCGACGAAAATCAGAAAGGCGTATATTCCGCATATAAGCGTATAATATTACGCCTTTTAGGTTATAGTTACGGGTATATAGCGTACGTTATGCAGAGTGGAATATTGCAAACAGTGCATACAGAAGATGAGAGAACGAGGAGACGGGAAAGGGAAACGAGGGAATGGGAAAGCTATGAGCCCGCGGAGGGGTTGGTATCCTCGTCGACGATGTTGGCTAAGCCCTCCTCGACGTCTTGGGTTCTGGAGCGATTTAGGTGCGCCGGTAAACACGATCTTACTATACCGCAGAGTTTGCGCGCTACCGTCGCTTTTGTACAACGTCGTCGTGCATACAGGAGCGAGCGTGAGAGAAATATATTTCTCACTCGCCGCGACCTGAATCGCGCGACGTCTACGATAGCGCCGGCGAGGGCTTCTGTGTATCCTGGCTTCTTGGAGGTCCTCAGAATTTCCGAGGACTTCTTGTCGGCATTTGATTATAATCCATGAACCCGCGATCACGACCAATGGACAAACATAGTCGTCGAGCCAACCATACGGTTAATACATAGTGGAATAATACAATACCTGAATACGTTAGTGGGATACGTGATAATCGATTTTTTTATAGAATCCCCACTTTATACGAATTTTTTTCCCTTAACCCTCGAAATTATAGAACGGTATTTTGATTTTTTTTTATTTGAAAAAAAAAAAAAAAAAAAAAAAAAATCGGAGAGTTGGTTATTTTCAAGTTGAAGGCTTTTGCAGATAATCGTTTCGGCGATCAATGCTATGTAACTATGAGTCGGTGATTTCCTGCTTATAACAATTGGAAGCAATAATTAATTTAACTCTTTACGGCGACTGCTTGACTGCGTAATTGCTTTAGTTATGTTTCCTTAGAGGTACTAAGGAAAGCCCCTCAGCATTAGGGCAGAGAGATCGATAGTCCATCGATGGTCCAGATGCGGCATTCTCGTCAGACACCAATGTCTTAGAGAGCTGTCGCTATATCGTAGAGCTGTTTGCGTGTTCTATAGCCCTCAACCCTCGAAACATTACCACCCCTCCCTGACTTTGAATGTCGAAACTCCGATTATTCAATAGGGTTTAACATTGTTTAACGGTTTGCAATAACATATTTGACGGTCAGAGAGAGAGGGCGGCGTCTCTCACTTAATTATTGTTATTCTGTACAAATGAAACTATTGTAATCGTAAAGACGACATTTTTGGGACACTTACGCTTTATGGTTTCTTCTCGCATAGGGGAAACGGCGGCTACTCGACACACGTGGCACATCGGCAGACACGCCGTAAAAAAATCGAAAATTTCTGGCAGCGAGTACCGCACTCTATGGAATTGTGTGCATACCATAGTATTTACTCTAATTTCATAGAGTGCTTACGTGTTGCGTAGAATCTTCCAGTTTCCTTATTGCGAGTGTTTCAACTTACTTCGGTCGCTCCTAATAAATATTATCGGAGGCTTTTTTATTTATCAGTTAAATTGCAAAAACAAAGTGTAGAAATTTGCATTCTGTTTTTTTTTTTTTTTTTTTTTTCGTAAAAAAGATAATATCACAATATTATGTAAAAAAAGGAAAAAAATATTTAAAAATCATCTCGAGTGCTTTAAATTTGACAAAACTTTGACATTGATTGTCAAATATCAAATTTAATTATCGCGGAAATAGATAACTATCAGTGTTGCCAAAAATTTGCTTCTCGGAATTTGATATTTCTCGGCACGGCACGTTCTCGAGTCGCGTGTCACAAAGCGCGGTAGTTACAAAATCGAGAAGAAAAACAGTCGAAAGACAAAGTCTTTCGTTGTGAGACGCACGTGTACCGTATGATTCGAGAGACCAGACACTCTGATATAACGATAGTTCGGAAAATAGAACTACAAACCAAACCGTCGAGAGGGATGAAAGACGAAAGAGAAAGAAGGGTGGGAGGGGGGCGAACGTCTCGAATGGGTGGGAGATGGATGGAGATAGAGGCATTCCGCGACGCCACGTCGCGCAGCTCTCGAATTCGCATAGCGCTGAGACCGATTCACGCGGATGTCCGAGAATTTCACCACGTCACGCACGCGTCATGACTATATAGACGAATCCGTCGATATAAATAAGCTTCGTATAGCCACTCCTCTCCTCATCCCTGTCCACTCCCTCTCGGCGTTACGCTGGCGAAGCGTGCGGAAGTTTACTAGACGGCGTGTCAGAGATCTCCCCTAAGAAATCGCAAACGATGGTACACTATGGATCGATACAATTCCGCCGCTTCTTCTATTTTTGTTTTCTCGCTCTATCTCGACTTTCTCATCGTTGTGTCGTTGCTATACAACTCTTGTCTAGACATCGCGAGGGACGGAGAGAGAATAGTTTCGCGGGAAACTCAACCGCTCTCTACGCTACGACTTGAAAGTTTAATCGAACAGAGGCCGCGGGCCACTGGCTTCTGCCGGTTCGCGATAAGAAACGTTTCTATCACAGCTTCGTTCTTCCGTTCCTAACTCTTTTTTTTTTCATAATATCTCTATCCAAAGATTGGGATCTTTAGTTTAATTTCAAGTTTTCTTTCCCTTTAAAATCTCAGTCCGTATCACGAATCACAGAATATCAATGAATAGAAGACGATTACATTTTTTAAAATAATTTTTCCTCTTTTTTTCCAGTCGTTCGTTGATGATTCGCGGGGTTCGCAGCTACGTAAGTTTGTTCCGAAATTTATAAAAAAAATGTATATCTCTATCGAAAGATAGCGATTTTTCTCCAATTTCAAGTTTTTTTCCCTAACAGCTTCGTCCGAATTACAGAAACTAATTCTTCCCTTTTTTATCGATCGTTCGTTAATATTTCGCGGCGATAGCGGTCGAATCCCTATTACACCATCGCAAGCAATCGCAAAGTTCATGGAGTTCTCGCGTAACGCCCACCCACTCTCGATGCGTAACCCGCGCGTCACGGTAGATTTTCCCTGCGTCACGGCACATTCTCTTTACGTCACGGATTCATCATTCATACGAAAAAAAAAAAAAAAAAAAAAAAAAAATCGTTGATGCTTTTAGAGTAGACAGGTAATAATAATCTCGAAGCTATACACACCGCAGCGCTCACAGGATGTTTGGAGCGTAAAAATACGGTTTATTTTTAGCGTAAAACTTGGCGATCATTAGCCAAGGTGATGCGTTATGCTAGAGCCGTTTTGGCTGTCCGTTCTAAAAGCTACTTGACGGTGGGGCGCTTGAGAAGTGGTGTAGTGGACCAGCATAGTCGATCGTATCAATCATTATCCACTAAACGCGTCTGGCTGCCTTTAAATAACATATACATAAGGATCTCGAAGACTGTCTAAACAACTCAGGAATTTATAGCATTTTTTCTTCGATCCCCCAAATCCCGTATCTTCTTTTTTTCGGCAGAAAAAAAAATGGCGTAAAACTGTACCCGACGTAAAAATGTTCATCTTCTACTTCGTCACCTCTCGTGCATATAAAAAACAAACCTATAAAAACGCTCGGCGCATTGTCGTTGTCATCAAGATTTCCGTCATATCGTTCTACATTTTGACTCAAACCCCTGCCGTGTTCTTTCCTCGTCACATTTCCATTATTTACTACTCTCTTTTTCATTTCCTTCGGTGTTTTCTTTTTTTTATTATTATTTTTTTTGTTGTACTTTTTTTTTTTCGTAATCTTCGCTCGGTAGATTCGACCCTTTCAACACCATTTTTGTTCTGTTCTTTTTCGGTTTGTATTTTTTTTTTTTTTTTTTTTTTTTCAATTCTTTCTTATTCTTTTCGCTGCTTCCGAGACGATGGATAGGGGAGGTTGTACTTCTGGCGAACAAAACGATCCAACCATCTATACCCGGTGCTCACCTATACTCTATCCACCACCACTCCTCGGCACTATTACCGGTAGTTGTGGAGCTGATACTATTCCTCTTACCTCTTTTCTCTCTTCGCTAGTGTTAGACTAACCTACAGACGTGCCTCACACCCTCCCGTCGTCTCGACGGAAGATAAACTTTTATTATTGAGGTGCTCGCGCGCGCGAACCCTCGCGTTGGCTCCTGCTATCCCCTCTTATACCCCCCCTTGCGTCCGCGAGTTCAATTTTCTACCTCGAAGACTTATCCATCTTCTCGAGAGCGCTAAAGTTTTACCTCTATCCCCAACAGAACACCCCTTTATCTCGCTCGCTCCTCTTGTTCCCGTGCGCCCCTCTATAAACTACACCAACGTCGCGATATCTCTCTCCGACATGACGAAGTTCTTTCTTTTTTTTTTTTTTTTTTTCGCCTTCTACACGACACTCAAAATATTCGTGCATCCATTCACTTCCGGTAAGCGTGTAGGAACTTTGTCGCCTTGCGCCTCAGAACCGGAAACAACGACACTAACGGATTACTCGCGTGAGAAGAATCCCCGCGTAGATCTTTTTTCTTTTTAGTGATTAAACGAATCGCTAGGAAGCCGAAAGGTGGTGATAAAAACAACATTTTTGTAACTCTTTTTGTAAATGAGATTTTGAGATTTTTTTTTATTAATCTGACGCTTATTTTTTATTCTTTTAAGGGATTTTTTTCGAAATTTTTATTTCGTAACCGGAAAATGAATGACGGTGATAAAAACAATATTTTTGTGACTTTTTTTTTAAACAATAAAACAAATTTTTTTTTTTTACATTTTTTCTTCTCAAAAGACATTTCTCTTCCATTTTTTCTTTTCTTTAGAATTTTAAATAAAATTTAAATTTAAAATAATGATTTTTTCGAGATATCGAGTATAATTGTTGTTTTTATTCCTCCAAAGAATTTATAATCTCAAAATCGATTGACAAATTATCGAGTAATAAAGTACACAATTTTCATATCGTCTAAGGATCTTTATTTTCCTGTATTAATCCGCCAGTCTCGATATAATTAAAAAAGAAATTAAACAAACAAAAATACATACAAATCGTTCTTACGAATGACACAATAAAACTTAAAGCTTACGAGTGCATAAAAAAACAAAAAAAAAATCACAATATATGTTCATCGCTTAAACACGTACACAATAAAAATATTTAATAATAAAAAAATACACAAAGAAGAAATTGGTTTTTCCGACTGATATGATGCGAGGAAGTTTCAGTGGTCCCTTTGAGATTTCATGCGCATCGATATTTACGCGCAATCCAATAGTATACATAAAATAATAAAAAAAAATAATAATTTTTTCGTTCATCAAAAAGTTTCCATATGTATGGTGTCCTGAATGTTCGAATAAGCGTTGGGAACAGCTCTGCTTCGCTGTCCGTATCTCGGATCCGAGTTGTCGTCTTCAAGCTCTTCGGAGAAGTTGACCAGCACCTGCGCGACAAAATTTAAACTGTTTTCAAACTTTCGATCCCCAACACGAAGCGCTCATACAGCGAGAGCGTTGAAAAGTTTCGAATTCGTATCTTCGCTCGGAAAAACATTCACGCAGGTGAATCTAAAAACCTTCTCGTGCCACGAAACTTTCTTATGATCTTAAAAAAAAAAGTCCACCCGACTCGGTGTATTCGTGCCGTTATTTGCACGACTAATAAAACATAAAGAGAGTAACAAAAAAAAAAAAAGTAAAAGGGACGTTATATAATTCGTCCAACTGCGGAAACGTGTCCCTAATATACCGAGTCTTATACTTCCGTTCTCGTATCTCATAACAAACGTGACTCCGTTGCAGCGTTACCAGCCAAACCTCTTCCCTATTTCGCTTTCCGAGGAGACAGTATAAAATAAGGGCGCGAAAGAGACGAAAAATGTCGCTATAAAAATCTCGAAAGTTTTTCTTAACGAGCGGAAAAGAACGTTGTTACGTATACAAGAAGCTTTACCGTCGTCTATTTTTTTTTTTTTCCTCGTTGCGCTTATATACGCGATGAAAAAAAGTCATTTTGGCGGTAGTATTAGAAGGGCGACGGTATATAAAAAAAGGGGAAGTCGTGAGAACAACGGAGAAGAGTGGAAAATTTGCGTCACGTGCGATCGCTTACTCGCACCACCTCGTAACTTCAAATCGATTCGTTCCGGTAAAAAAAAGGCGTTGGAGAGACGACGCGGGAGAGAAAGAGGAGAGGGCGAGGAAGCTAAAGTACCGAGAGCGACGAGGTAATTGCGATAAGAGTTCGTGCCTCTTGTACCCCGCGAGTTCGCGTATATCCATCGAGATTGCGAGACGACCGGTTACCCCGGATAGACGAGACGCGCGATATAATCCTATCGCGTTCGATCGATCGATCTCCGTCCACTCGCGCTAAGCGGCTCGCGCGTCCGCTGTTTATTTCGCAGCTGGACGATCCTCTGAGATTCGACGTGGAATACACACACTTACAGAGTTTCTTCGTTACTTTTCCCACGGAACTTTCGTTTTTCCACGTTTCTCTCTGTTGTTGTGTTCTATAAGCGATTGCTATACAACTACACGACTTCGCAAACTGTACCCCGACGACCTTCTCGATCTTCCTGTGCCTCCTGTACTCGACGTTATACTGTACCCTAATATCAATTCCGGTGTACGTATTACTTCCGTCTCTCGAATCCAGAAGTCTGTACTTCGCTCGATTTAACTTTCTCTCAACATAATACGAAGATAATTGAAAATCTACTATTAGAAGAAAAGACAATTTATGCGATAGCGATGAAATTTTGAATTATGGTGGATATTTTAGTTCTGAATGAAGATAAAAGGCTTTTACTCCATTGAGTACCAAAGACTTTGCGCGAAGCAATACCTGTGAAGGACTTCCGTTTTCCCGGCGAAATCTATGCGTCTAATTGTTCTTCAATGCCGTCAAAGTACTCTTTATCACTCTACAACTGTTTTTTAACGATTTTTTTCGTCCCCCAAAAAAACGGGTTAATATCCGAAAAGCCTTAAGCTTTAAGAGTCTAAATTACCTCTTCATATTTATAATAACTTTCTTAAATCAAACTATGAATTATCTCGTCAATAAAAACGGCAAACATCAAAAGAATAAAAGTGTTCGCAACTTATTAAAATTCAAAGACTCCGCGGTGTGAGTTATAAAACAGTAAAGTTAATCCCAACGCCAGTGGCACTTTCGTTGATGACGAATAAACACAGGAAGCCGGAAACTGACGACTAAGCAGCAAGTTGAGAATTGAAGGTAACAAGCGACGAAGTGTTAGAGCCCCTAAAACTGAGGAGCGATATCCCAAATTCCACGAGCGTTGGCCAAAGGTGTCAAAGGTTTATTACAGTCTCAGGGGTTTTGGGAATAGTAGCTGTAACACTACCCTTACAGTCAAGTTGACCGCGTTATCGTAGAATACGGCTACACAGGTTAGAATAATCCGGTAAGTTTCACCACGCGAATCTGGAGTACTATATTCTGATCCGTGAGCCAAGTGAACGTCGTCGACGCCTCCGTTGATCCGGCTGTGTACCCTTTCAACCCTTTGGCCATCTGTGACGGTGTCTCTAGGTATACCGAACGATCCGAGTATAGAGTTGAGCTGAGCTCTCGGTCTCAGCAACGACGGCGACGACGACGACGACGACGACGCCGACGCCGTTGGTGGCGCATCCATTAATATCCCTCGGGATAGAGCGTTAATACGAGCGCAGTGAGGAGAGGGCATCGGGGCATATAGGTGAGAAACCGTTGATTCTGAGGGAAGCATATCCTACCCTACCAAAGTCCCCAATGCTGGTCTGTGTCGCGAGCGGTACATCATCTGCTGGAGACACGACCTTAGAACCGGCAGTTCCAGCTGAATATGCCGGGATACGAGCATTCAGGAGCGCTATTCCCAATGCCAAAGCTTCCTATTCCTCCTCCCTTTCCCTTCTGTCCCTATCTACCCGAAACCCCTTAAGCTTCGAACGCGAAGACGATGAATGACCCTCTCGAAACGTGACATACGATCCAAAGACTGAGACAGCGAGGATGATAAGGGGCGTGCGAAGGAGAGAAGAGAATTGTTCGCGAAAAGCATTTCCGTGTCTCGCGATCTTGTAGTGTTGTGCGACTTGACGATTAATTCTCTGATCGGATTGTTGGAAAGTGTATTGTCGTATCTTTTGGGCGATTTGGCTATCGAATTGATTGGTATATTGGCGGAATATGAAGTTTGATCCATGAAATTTGGTTCAATTATTTTCGAGACAATTTGGGAAAAATTAACTGAGAAATCTTCGGCAAATCTGATAGAAGAGTTTGTTGATAAGGGACTGAGAGTGAAATTGATTCTTATTATTTATGAGGAATGGTAATAGAAATCGGATCAATCCAATTCCGAAATGGGGGGATCGATTTTTATGATTTATAAGGATTGGTAATAGATAAGTCGAAGAGGGTTCACAGTTAATGGATTTACCTGATCCAACGAGCTCTGCGTCAGGGTGTAGTCAGTAGCCTTGAGCTCCTCGGCAAGTTGCCTGACTTTGGCGAATGTTGAGCTCAAGGTTGCCTCGTGAGATCTCGGTACAAGGAGTCGCGCAGCCATCGCTTGTCTCGACGAGATGAGAGTCGAAGGAATATGCCTCGCTATAGCTTCCTTCAAGTCCTTTGGCGACACTGGAAGACCGAACCTCAGGAAGGCTACGTATCCTTCACCAAATCTAAAATATGAAACAATTATAGTCGTTTTTTTTCATCAAATATTATTATTATTATTATTATTAATATTTACAGAAAGGAAGTTATAAACTTATATAATCTGCTTCAAAAATTTATATATATATATATCTGATATGAAATATGTGAAATCATATTTCGTAAAACATTAAAATCATTTCGAGTCCTCCAACCCCCGCGTCTCATGACTCGCAATTGTCGAGTCACAATTAGTAGTAAATTAAATTATTATATATCTTGAGAGAAAGTTGAAGGTTTGTAGAAACAAGAAATTAATTTTCATTCATTTTCATTCATTTTTTTGAAAGGTAAAGGTTTGCAGAACCAAAAAATTAATTTTTTCCAATAAATATCCAAAAAAATCACAAATTTTAGTCGGAAGTTTAGTGGAATTACTGAAAAAATTTGACTCCATGCATCGCGATTACGAGGGGAAAGTGATGAAAATTTAGTATTTATATCCGACATCGTGATTTTCCGGGAGTAAAGCCCGAGAATCTTGATTCCAAGCACGAGATACGAGGGCAAGTAAGGAGAGATAAGCACGAGAGAATAGAGAAGGCGGCGAAGGGTGAGCCAAGTTTCGCTGTCGCACCAAGAGTATTACGTTCTCAGTAGAGGAGTAGAAGAGTAGAACAGTAGAGAGAGTATAGAGGATGCTGCGGTGGCGGTGATGTCGGTCCAGGTAGCCGTGGGGTTCGCCGTTGAACTCAAATATTTATGGTGGCCGTACGTTATTCCTCGGGGGGAGTAAAGCGCGCACTCGTATACCCACAACGGCGGAAAGCACGCGTGCATTACAACGCGGAGAACGACGCGACGTTAGTTATATATTATTTCCAGCCACCTTTCTCCCTCATCCTCCCTCTATTCGGCTCTCTGTGTAATGTATCTCAATTAGAGTAAATAGCCGGAGTAAGTACCCTGTTTCTGGTGCTGCTAGACGGCCTGCTACAACGAACGATACGCCATTCTCGCACGTCTCTTATCTCTGGCATCTCTTTCTCTTTAACGTTCTCCTCGCCTAACTTCGTTTTAACTGTCCGCATGTACCTTTGTACATACGAAGGATACAGAATACGGCTGCGAAGCTATTCGGCTCGCAATTGCCAGTATTTAGTTTCGCGAAAAAATTTAAGTCACCGCAATTTTCCTAACGAATCGGACAATATATCAGACTGTTCGCTGCTGACAGTGTAGCAGAATTTTTTAAAAAATTCGCAAAAAAAAAAAAAAAAAAACGCGTCACAGTTCGATGAAAATGGATATTTCGTCTTCGAAGAGATTTCCGCTATACTTCGCGAAGAATTTCATTAATTTTTATCGAGCAGAAAGATAGAAAGTCTACTATGTAAAATAAAAATCGTCGCGAGTGAATGGACACTTTATGACGAAAAAAAAAAAATGTAGCGATGCTTACGCTCGTTGAACGCCGCCGCAAGGTTCATGTGATTTAAACAAAAAGCTCTTGAATATTAATGAATAATTAACAGTGACGACAAATCGACCAATTCCGAGATAAAAATATTCGTGTAAACGGCGTGTGGATTATTTTTACCACGTGAATTTTAATTGCCGGGGGAAATTCTACTGCCGACGAACGGTTCGCTATACATTCTGCGCGCTGCTTCACCGCAAAGCGGATATACACTCTACTCGCGCGGGATATCAACGTTCAAATTTCCATTTTCACCCCCTTGTCGCAGACGTATATATCGACAAATCTGCGTTTCGCTTTAACGCGAAAAAAAAAATATACAGAAAAAAATTGTAGTCGGAAGACGCGAACCGGACGCGATAATGAAGTGGTCGTATCCTTCAGCGTTGGAGATACGGAGGCAGAAGGAGGCATTTTCGGGAAAAGGTTTCTTTTAATTACTCAAACGACGTACTTGTGTTTGAGATGTTGAACGGTACCGATGCAACGGAGACCGGCCTTCGCGAGAATACCGACGCGATTGCAGAGCTTCTCGCAGTCGCTAGCGCTATGCGAGGTCATCACCACGCAAGTCTGATTCCGGTTGACGAAACGCACGGCCTGTGCAACGAGGTCCTTCGATGCGGGATCCATTCCGCTGTGATTTAAAAAAAAAATTATCCGTTAAAAGTTGAAAAAAAAAATAAGAATAAAAAGACAAGTAGAAGATACGATACGGTTCGAGGAATAAAGGTGCTAATTAAATTTTCACATCGCGACTAAATTTAAGAGCGAACCGGAGGTTCGTTAGTCGTTTTTTTTTCCTCTGGAGTTCAAAGCTTTCTCTACGAGAACTTGCGTTGGTTAATTTTCGTATCCTCACCGAAGAAGCTTTGCCAAGAAAGTAAAACAATAAGGATACCATGTGCAAATTTAATTTGAAGCTGAGAAACGATCCGTTAAAAATAAAATGAGAAAAAACCAAACATATGCTGCGATCTAATTTTTTTTTTTTTTTTTTTTTTTTTCTGGAAGTAATTACTAAGGAATGAAATATTGACGAACCTCGTTGGTTCGTCCATAAGTACAAGTGAAACTGGTGACATAACGCTTATCGCTGCACACAATTTCCTTTTGTTTCCACCGCTGAGACTGCTAACCCTTTGATGTGCGTATTTAACCAAATCAAAGCGTTTTAGCATCGTTTCGACTGCCTGTAGGATTAAAAACAACGATTATTTATCGAGAAGCCGAGTTTTTCGTTGAAAATATATTTGAAAATTCGACAACTCACCTTCGAGACATCGTCGAGTCCGCAAATTTCTCCGTGTATCGTCAGACACTGATGGGGACTGAGAAAACCGTCGAGCGAATCGCTCTGCGGACAATAACCGACTTCACCGTTGCAGAGCGGTCTCCTGCCGATCTGTTCGCCCTTTAGAACGATTTGTCCCGCTGTCGGACGTGTTTCCGTGGTCAGCATACGGAAAGTCGAGCTCTTGCCGGCACCGTTTACTCCCAAGAGGCCGAAACAGCTACCGGCTTCGACACCGACACTCAGACTTTGCACGGCAACGTTTTTCCCGTATACGCTTCTGTATTCTTTTCGCAAACGTACTGTCTGTATCACGTCGTCGTTTCCTCCATTTTCCACGCGAAGTCTCTCTCTCATTACATCCTCGTCTTCCACAACTTTCTCGTATGAAATTCTTCGAAAATAAAGGTAAATTTCGAAAAAAATAAAAATGAGTGCTTTATCATTGAATAAATAAATAAATAAATAAATAAATAAATAAATAAATAAATAAATAAATAAATAAATAAATAAATAAATAAATAAATAAATAAATAAATAAATAAATAAATAAATAAATAAATAAATAAATAAATAAATAAATAAATAAATAAATAAATAAATAAATAAATAAATACATACATAAATAAATAAATAGTTGATTTCTAATGCTCACCTGCTTTTTGGCCAATCGGGAACTAAACCGCATTCAATTATTAAATTCGCCGCATAAAATACAATTCCGACGACGAACAGTATCACATAATGCAATCCAATCAAATCCCATCCGAGCGGCGATTTGTAAGTGTCCATCTGAAATTTGCCGAGCAACTCGGCCGTTATGTCGTTCGTCGTTATCTGAACGAGAGCGTCGCCGAGCGCGTATTGCGGAAACAGCATGAGCACGTGGTGCAAAAACTTTCGGGTATCTTTCGATGCTTGACTTTTGCCGAGAACGTCAATAACGAGAATTGTCGCGAGACACGCGACACCGACGAATGTGTTTAGACAGAAAAGCACCATATTCGACAGACTCGCGTCGTCGAACGATTTTTCGACTAGATGAGTGAAGGGGATCGCTGCCCATCTAAATAAAAAAAAAATAAATAAATTCGTTATGATTAAATTTTTTAATACAATCGATAGAAAATATAAATCAATTTTGGACATAAATCCTAAAGGGTTTTTTTTTCGGCATATATTTACATCATTTCTAAACACTGTAACTTTACGAAAAGTAGTAAATCGCAACTGTTGCATCGATTTTTTTTTATTAGTCTTTTTTAATAAACATTTTGTTAATTGGAAATAAATTTCAGTTTTAATTAAAGAATTATTAAACGCTATACTCACGCGAATAATACGAGGATTAAGCAGACCCCAGCAAGATTGTCCCTCGCAACGTAAGCGGAGAGTCCAAATATCTCGAAAACTATTACAGCGAGTAGTATGGAGCATAGAAAGATCTGTAAAAAAAAATATAGCGTTGCCAAAAAAAAGATTTCTCAAGAAACAATGTTACGCGAAAAAGATCTCAATGGCATAGTCTGAGAAAACGTTCAATCTCTATGCCCCTGTCTCTCGTCGTCTCGTTTTCCTATCGAAATTTGTCCCGCAACACTGCACACAGCTTGGATCTCTTCCGTTGCCAAGAGTTTCGACGGTTTTTGGCTTCCCGCCCATCGGCGGCCTAAACGCCCGACGACGAAGAAGTCGAAGGAGAGAAAGAGATTGTTACACGAGAGTTTGATACGCGCACCCGATTTCGACGTCGTCAAAACTAAAGAGAGTTTCGCAATACGTCGCAATTCTCGTGCCATCGACGATACCCTTCGACCTGCACGGTAGGTGTCCGAAACATTGTCTCGATCATCGGCGACGATCGATTAACGAGAGAATGCGACACAGAGAGAAGAAAAAAAAATCGATAGAGTACATGCGAAGATGATTCGGACGCCAAATGGCTGTCGCGATGACGAGAAACTCTTTGGCAAAGTCGAGTCATCGAGTCAGACGGTTCGAAACGGTTTTTACCGGTTAAACGACGACGACCGGAAGCATTTTCTGCTTCTATTCACTCCGTACCGTCTCGTCCTCGAATACGAAACTACCGCAAAAGCCACGTCTTCGTTTTGCGTCTCGTAATTAAAAGATTTTCTTTTTTTTTTTTTCTTTCTTTTTTTTTTTGTTTCCCAACGGTGGGCAAAGATCCAGAGGCACACGGGCTTTGCAAGAAGATGTACGATCTCTCGCGGTATATTATATCCAAGTTAAACATACAGACGCGAACGATGTTGGCTTACCAGGAAATCCCAGATTAAGGCCGTCGTCCAGTACGTCACCGGATGTACACCCGCCAGATAGAGAATTCTCTTCTCCTCGGACAGTCTCTCCCTCACCAATTCCCTTGCGCCCTGAGCTGCTACCAGACTGAAGGCTATGAGGAGCACAAGCGCTACTCCCACGTCGGCAACGTGCTGTACTCTGAAATTCATTCGTTTTGTTTTGTTAGGTAATCAGACTTTTATGCAGTTTTGATGATTAAGGATGTAAAATAAAGTTACAATCCCAACTAAAAGTGAGTTTTCGAATACTTTCGAATCGGATAAAAATCTGAAAAAAAAAAAAAATCACATCGAAGGTCCTAAAAAGATTCATTTTGCATAATACTAATCCCGAAAAGTAGCCAAGTGCCGATTCAACGAATTATCCAAATTGATCCATTAATTTTTCTATACACGTATCATTTTTTTTTTTTTTTTTCGAATTTTTTGTAAATAACATTTTTTTTTATGTATGAAAAATTACGAGTTTTGGATACGAGTTCGGAAAAATATTGCGATAAAAGATTTATTCAGAAACGAAATTTTTGAAAATGAGAAAAAATTCGAAAAAAAATTATATGTATTCGGAAAAATAAATGAATCAACTTTTGCTAAAGAAATCGTAGGTTACCGGATGACTCGTTGAACAATTTTTTTTTTTTCAGTTTTTATCCCACCGGGAAGTCTTCGAAATTATCTCCGAATTTCACTGTCTACTGATAATGTAACGATGCACCCTCCTTAACAGCCAAATTTCATCATACAAAAGATAGTAAAAGGTAAAGTGAAAGTATCCGTAAAAGTATAAAAAATTGGTTGCGAATAAATTTTCATATAAAATATTACGCTATCATCGGATACAATTGGTGATCGTTCTATTTATCGATTATAGCCAATTATTGGGAGCAATCAACGACCTAATACTTCGAGGATGTTGATCTCTGCGACACACTCGACGCCGTTGATAATTAAATCGTATTTCCTTCCGCCGAGTTCGAGGGTCAAACGCGGAAAGGCTATCTATTCCGCTTGGAAGGGAAAAGAAGAACGAGACAGAGTTCTATAGCCGCTCGATTTATTATTCTCCTTTCCTACGCTCTCGCGCGTAGTCTCTGAGAAGCAGAGCTCTGGCTATAGATGCCGAGAGAGCGAGAGACTTCGGCTTCTCTCGTGAAACAACTTCGAAAAGCAATTACGAAAGAGTTCCGTAAGGCGAGCCGCGCGCACAGTAGGGCAACTGTGATGGAATATCGCGGAGAAAGATCCGACTCGGGCAAACAGAAGTTTAACGAATCGTGAGGCGAAAGAGAAAGAGTTATAGCGATAGCTTTGACTCGGATAAGATAGAAAAAAGGGGGAAGACGCGAACGGGGAAGAATTTTTTAGGCTAAAAAAAAGAAAAAAAAAAAAGGATTCGTCAATTTCGAGAATCTTCCTTCTCTCACGTTTCGTTTTGATCATTTTTTCGTAGTCAGCATTCTCAGTTTACCTTCCATTTTCTTTTGCGACACTCGCGGGTATCATTACAACAATGAGAAAAATAGCTCCTTCGTGGCTAATCTCGAACAAAGATTTCCATCGAATGATGATTCCCTTAACTTGTTCTCTCATACGAATCTCGAGGCCTCGTAATCGCGACGCGCGGACGTGATCGCTACCCACATTTTTGGCGGACATTCGTTTTTGTTACTCACAGTGTCGTACGATTCAGTTGATCACGCGATAGCTTCAAGGGATGATTGAGAGTCTTGAGAGTTCCCGGAATTCCCGAAGCTCGTAGAATAGCAGCGTTGAGAGCGTTCACGTAGGCTGGAAGCGCGTGATGTCCTTTATTGTTGTACCAAACCACGAACAGCGGATCCTCTTTCGCATGCGATAGTGACCATCCCCCGTATCTGCGAGAGACAAAGTTGTTTTTTATTTAAGAAAAAATCGAATTCCATCCTTTGGTTGGGTATTTTTTTTATTAATAACTCTAATGGCGATCGATATGCCTTTTTTTCTTCACCTCTTTTCGATGTACTCGTGGAAAGTTGATATTATCCAATCGAGTGTCGGTCTTCCAGGGAGAGTCTGAAAAAGACCCTCAACCGCCTTTGATACTCCGCGACATCTGTGTTGACCCTCCGTACAATCGCAGGTACCGGTGTCCTGTAAAATACGCGTTCAACATAACAGAACATACGGAAATCTGAGAATAAGGATATTTATAGGAAATCTTCAATATTTCGTCTAAAACATTTCAATTTTTTTCACTTTTTAATCGTTTAACTACTATTCGAAAAAACGATTTTTAAGTTCCGCCATATTGCGTTTTTTTTTTTTCTCGCGGATTACGAAAAAATTGTCGCGATTTATCGATAATTCGTCAGGAAGCAAAGACTTTTCGTCACTCGTCGTTTCAAAGCCATCGGTATTTTTTGCCGCTGGTTTTTCCCGGTCGTTTCTTTTTTCTTCTCTTTTATACATTTTTTTTTATTACCATTGGTATCCGAAAATTATTGTCGAAAAATTGATTTTCTAAACTCACATTGGGATGAGTTTGCCAAGCGCCAGCGTAATCTCCACCGAAACGGTTGTGAAGCTGTTGAGAAACGTCTCGCAGGAATGCATCGCTTCCGTTATCGATACTGCACACGAGAGGCAATAAAATTATTTACACAAAATTTATTCATGAAAAATGAAAAGTCGCTTAATCCTCTTTCGCGAAAATATTTACCTGTAAAAGAATGTTGGATGAGTATCATAAAGCTTAGGATTGAGATCCAGCGGAGGTTCATCCCCGGAAGGAGGTCTTATAAGCGAAAATCCCATCGCAACCGCCACAAACATAGTCGGTAAGATTAGAGTAGCCAAAGGAGCTCTCCAATCTTTCGCAAAATGCCACAATCTTTTCTTCAGCAAAGCTTTGGCTTGTCTCAGCGGCTTTGGATTTGGCGCTGGTTCGGCTATCATCAAATCCACGTCGTCTGTAGGAACGGTATACCCTAAAAAAAAAAAAAAAAAAAAAAAAAAAAAAATGTCATGCATCATTACAAAATATCCTTCGTGGCATTTCTGAGAGATCAAAGAAGCTTATTATCCCTCACCGATGGAACCGACGCTCGCTACACTGTCCATGCTGACTCTGACGGCTGCGGAACCCGTGTCGGCTCTCGAGCAGAGATCCAGAAAGACTCTTTCCAGCGTGTCGCACTCCAGGGAAATGTGAGAAAAGCCCAAACTATTTTTATTATCCTCCAGAATCTTTGCCGCCGCAGAGATGCTATGAAATAAAAAATCATTTTTTTATTTTTTAGTTATTTATCGTTTTTTTATTAATGATTTTATCGCGAACCAACTTACTCGTTAGCTTCGCCGTGCTTTCCTTGGAACGGTAATGTGATAATCAGTTCCGATTTCGATATTTCTTTCATCGTTGCATTCGGAACAGCGCTTTCCATCATCGATCGGAGATTCTCAATGTTTTTTCGTTCGACGCTTTGCTCGCGGTTATCGCGAAGTGGAAATTCCACGTGAAGCCAGTAGCCGTTGCCGTAGGTGGTTTTCAGACTGAGCGGCGAACCGGTGCATAGTATCTTTCCGCGATGCATCACTATCACGGTATCGCTCAACATGTCAGCCTCGTCTAGGTGATGGGTTGATAGTAAAACGGTCCTGTCGACTCGGTGCTGATCGATGAGACGCCAGATACGGCGACGCGCTGCAGGATCCACTCCCGCACCGGGTTCGTCGAGTATCACCAGTTTCGGCGAACCGAGAAAAGCCAGAGCCACGCAGAGACGACGCTTCGTGCCTCCGGACAAACGGTTCACCGGCTCGTGTTCTTGTCTACCGAGTTCTAAGGAAGCGAGCATTCTAAAGAAAACAATGAAATAAAGAAGAAAATTATTAGACAATAATAAGAAATCCAATCTAATTAAATTTTATTAGAATGCTTCGCACGTACCTTTCCAGTAAAAAATGAGATTTCGCGAGAATTTCAAACACTAATAATAGAATAATCTTAATATCTGAAAAAAAAATCAACCGTAGTGAAGACAGCAAGAACTTTGATTTAGCATAATAAAAATGCCAAAACTTTCTTAACAAATAAATAATTTAAAAAACAGCCGTGAAACTTTTTTTTAATTATTTCAAATGAATCTTTTGATTTTTTAGAAAACATATGAATTGTTCCAGAATTTCGTAAAAAAAATTTCAGAAATATAAGAAAATTTTGAAAAAATGTATATGCTTTCGAAAAACTGAAAACATTCATTTTAAATGAGAAAAAAGAACTTTCTATTTGTTGATAACTTTTTGGAATTGTTATTATGCAAAATTAATATTCTCAGTATCTTCTGGATGGTTGATTTTTTCAAATTTTTATCCCATCGGAAAGTCTTCAAAATTCTCTCTGAATCTCACTTTTTGCTGGGAATGTAACGATACACTTTTCTTAATTTACCATCGCTTAGCAATCAGAAGATAAAACGTAATTTATTTTCTTTAGTAACATTTAACACTAATCTGACAAAAATATTCGAAAACAATATTTTTTTGTTAATTTTAAAGTAAATACTTACGTGTTAACGTTCTTCAGCATCGTGGCATCGTCTGTGGGTCGTTTGAGTTTCGCGTAGAAAGTCATGTGCTCTCGCGGGGTGAGAGTATCGATGAGAACATTATCTTGCGGACAAACGCCAATATCCGGTTTGGTACCATCGTCACCGTTCAAGTATATCTGACCGCTCGTAGGTGCCGTCATACCAGTCAACATTTTTCTGTTATCAAATTAAAACAACAAAAATAATTAAATTCAATTATATTCACGAAGAAAGTTAATGAAGAAACTTACATTATCGTCGTTTTACCGGCTCCGTTTCTCCCCAACAAACTCGTGACTTCACCTTCGCAAAGTTTCATCGTAAAATCTTCGACAGCGACAATTTCACCTTTTTCGCTGTGAAATACTTTCCTCACCGACTCGAATCTCACGCCAATTTGTTTTTCATTGACGATCATACTGCCGGGATCACTGTCTTCGTCTGAACGTATTTTTCAGGAAAAAAAATCATTATAATCTCAACTATAACACCGTCCAAACAAAATCCAATAAAATGCTTTTTTTTTCCCTAATTTTGATAAAATATCTTTAATCCAATATGAATATAAGTTTGAAGAAATTAACGAACATGGATGACGTTAGACACGAAACACAATAAAAAAGAGTACATGAAAATTTGGTGAAATTTTTCGATTTTTTTTTTTTTTTTGTAAAAAACAAGATGCGAGACGATAGAATAAGCCAATGAACAATAAAAAATGAAGTCACGCATACACAGAGACTATGTGATGATTATAAAGTGTGAGGGTGAGCAACACACACACACACACGCGTGAGCGCGGAAAGAAATGAAAATCATGCAACACCGTGGGGGGTGATACCTTGATAAGTGGTCGAAGGGTGCAGTACGTCATTAGTGAAATAGAGGCTGTTGACGAAGCCAAGGTAACTGGGCCGTCCGTAGAGAGAACGGGTCTCGGCCCACCATAAGCTACGGGACCTCAAGCCCCGAAAATCCCGGCCTGTAAAATTTATCGTTTGCCTTGCAAAATCCTGGCATTTCCTTTGCGCATTTCAAACGTCGCAAAACACGTTGGAAAATTCATTTTTATCGTAGACGTGGACAAAAGATTGAAACAAAAATCGAAGATAGTTCGTCGTTCATTATTTCACATTTCAAATATAAAGACATACGAATCGAATAGAAAATTGATTACCATCCACCAACGATAATTAATTAGGCTACAGATCGAGTAAAGAGTCTTGAGAAATGCTGGAGAAAATAACGTTTAAATACCTCCACCAAGAGACGATCAAAAGTTACAGAAAACGAGTAGAAGTGATCGCATCCTTATAATGATTACTGTAACATCTTATAGTAGTTTTGAATTACACCACAAGAGGTGCGACACTTTCTTAAAGAGTTACTGAGGATGCGACATATTTGATTGCTACTGATTCGCGGAATTATAGATCGTAGTGTGACTTACCTGAATTTGTGTATCGCGCTACGAAATAACCGATAACAGCGTATATTATACCGTCCAATGCAATTATCACGAGAAGGAGACCGAGAGACATTGGATCACCGGGACTCGTTTCATCCCACATGGTGTCCCAAGTCAATCCTAATCCTTGAACTTCGCGTCTCACGGCGTACAGACATCCGTAAGAGAAACTTGTCGACATGCTTAAGCACTGTGTTAAAAGTTTTAAAAGATCCATTCAAATCTACACGTACGCTATCTAAAAAATGAATTTCATTGCATCATAGAATATCTGTAACTCACGATTAGTAGTTTCCAACCGAAACTCATTGCCGCTTCCATAGCGATGACGATAACGTAAGGCATGTAAGTCAAAAGGAACATAACAACTGCCGTTACGGCTGCCAAACTTGCTGAGCTGAACATCGTTGAGATCATATAGCTGTAACAAAAGGATTAAGTCGTAACTTTTTAATTGACCAAATTGAAACAATAATTGAAGAACAGTAGTAACTTTTTCGTGTTTTTTAACTGTTTTTTAAATCCTCAATTTCACTTACCAGAAAGTAATAATCGAAAATACGTAATCGAGTAGTAATATCAAAACGAGCAAAGGATCGGATCGCGGAAGGATTTTTCCAGCTATGAGAATTATGCAAATCGATATCATAACGATCGTCAATTCGATGTAAGTAGTCGCAAACCATGCGACGGTATTTCTCCAGGGTTTCAGTCCCATAACACTCATAACCATGGAATTCTGCGATTCCCGTTCCCAAACGATGTATCGTACAGCCGAACCGACGCACATCATAAGCGCGAAGAAGAAGCAGACTTGTACGCCTTGAGACTCGTAAAGAGTCGATATAAACCTGCATAAGGTTATTTACCAATGATTAATTCATCATCTCGCATTCTGCAAAGCAACAATAACCTGATATAAAAAAAACGGTACTAACGGTGTGTGTTTCCAACAGGGATAAGGCATTTGTTGAGTAACGGTCTTCCAATTTTGCGTTTTTCCTGTTTTCTCTCTGACGATAGCCCGATCGATCGAGTCTTGCAGTTGGATGAAACCTCGTTGATACCTCAAATCCTCGAGGAAATTTGCCTCGGGTCCTGGAATCCAAAACTGAGTCTTCAGTCGTTTGGTTGTCGGCACGTAATCGACATCCATTCGTATCTTGTAAACGACATCTTCCGGCAATTCGACTTCTATCGATCTCCTTGATCTCGGCGACTGGTCGAGAAAAACAACTCCCGCCAAGAATTCATTGCCGTCCGTCAATCGTCGTGCTTCCTTTTCCATTTCATCCTCAGTCGCGAAACCTCTGAGACGATCGACGAGTACGCAATCCATGAAGTTGTTCAGCATACCAACCATTTCCGTCAGTTTGCCGGATCTCTTGATCTTCCAGGCGATCTCTCCGAGATCGAAATTTGAAAAATCACTTTCAAGGCGTCCGTTACTCATGGATTTAATCGCTATCTTCATTACTTTCGATGCCATTATGTCCTTAAGATCGTTTAAGCTGTCGCCCATCTCTGAGAGATCCGCCAGTGAACGTAGCGTGTGTTCGAAAGCGTTCATGAGATCCCCGAATGATCCCATCTGACTGAACGTCTCATTTGCCAAACCCATCACTCTACCGATAGCGGTCGTATTCGGAGCGTAAAGTATCTGTCCTCGAAGTAGAGGCTTCACGTAAGACCACACGATCTTTCCGCCGATCATTCCCAATACATTTTTATACGTATCCCTGCAAAACTCCGTCGGCAATGAGTCCAATTCCTTCTGATCGAAAGACTTCTTCTTGTCCTGTATGCTACTGATAACACGATAGAAATCTCCGCTTTCTGTAATCAAAGCTTCGCCGCACATCATTTTGCTGGTATCCTGAAGAAATTTGCCGCTGGATATCTTCTCAGTGGAATCCGTATCTTGCGGACTTTCGCCCATCGAAAAACCCGCCGATAGTTTGTCCTTGAAAAACGGAACGAGTTCCGCGACTACGCCAAGATTGTCCAGTATCACTTGACCCTCGACGTCGGTGAGATTCGCATTTTTCAATATGTTCTTAACGTTTGCGCTCATCAGAGTCGAGAATATATAGTCGAAGTTTAGGTTTTGAATGAGTGCCACGGTAACGTTTTGGGTTGCGCCGTCGTCGAGTTTGCAAAGAGCCGCGCTGACTTCTTCGATACTTGTTTTCGTCGACTCGAAGCTCAACATGTCCCCTAAATTTTTAGGCGAGCAAACGGTGTCCTTGAGACTTATGGCTTTGCGCTCTTTCATGAAGACCGACAGCATGTCGATCTTTCCTTTGCTAAGTATATCCGCCACGTCGTCGGGAATGTTGATCTTCTCCACGAGAAAACGACGCAACGTGTTCCAATCGACGAACATTTCGGAAACTACGTACTTCATGTCGAGTAATCCGAGATTTTTGAAGATCTCCATGTTCTCGAAAGCTTCAACGATCGTTCGAAGATCACGACGGATGTTGTCGTTGTCGACGAAAGGCTCAACGTCGTCGACGAGCTCATTGAGACCGTCGAAAAGCTTGTCGATCGTTTTATCTTTAACGAGACTTATCACACCATCCGCAACGTCGGGAACTCCCAATGCGCTCGAGACATCAGAAAAATCTATGAGACTCGCGACATTCAGCAAATTTCCACCTTCTTCTAGAATGGAATTCAAGTTTTGCAGTAATTTCTTAAGCCAATCCAAGTTCCAACCGGCTTCCCTTCGCCACGTATTTATCTGACTATCGATCTTTTTGAGATCCAGACTTTCGGCTAAGAATTTTGCGATACTCGCTATCGAAGGATAATTCGCGGCTTTGGCATCGTACCGAAGAAACTTTCTGGATCTTTTCGTGCTTAAGAAAGTCTGAAGTGCGTTCGGATTGTTGCAACCACCTTTGGGACATGGCGAGTCGTGTCGTTCGCTCACCAATAAATTCACGTCGATTGTGGCATTCGGCAGAAGTTTGTCGGCACGAAGGACGTCGGACGCTGCGACGACGTCGCGCAGTGGTTTCCATATCGGAACGAAAGTCTCGGCCAATCCTGTGAGATGCAAAATGTTATCGCGACTCGCGGCTGTATCGAGAATGTGAACGTTGCGTTGAAAGTAATCCAATAGTCCCATTAGTGACTTAACGTATAAACCTGTTCCCGAATGTTTCGCAGCTCCCACCGCTTTTAAGAAGCATTCGGTCAAATTTTGCCCATTGGAAGGTCTTTCGTAGTCGATTATGATGTCGGATATGTAGTAAAGAGTGTCTTGTACGGCGTCGATGAAGGGATAGAGATCCGTCCCTTTGCTCAAGTAATCGTAGTCTCTGATCATATTGATGGTTTTCCGCCAATTCAACTCTTTTTCGAAAATCTCTTGTACCTGAGAGAAATTCAAACGATTGATGCCGCAGACGATTTTTGAATAAATATCGTGATGAGAAAGCTGTGAATTGACGATTTGTACGATGAAACTGTTGCACCAAGTACAGTGCTTTCCAAAAGAAGTGACCAGTAAGTCGCGAAGCACTGTCGCCGATTTTGTAATTATCGAGTGCATCAATTGTTTCAAATCTTTGTCGTTGTATTGCTTGACGAAATCGACGTAGGTACCGGCCTCGAAGGACGTCCACCACAATGGCATTTTCAAAGGTTTTTGACTTCCGTTTAATAACCGCGCAAGCGTTGCTTCGAATAATTCCAATTCTTGAACAACGTAATTCTCCTCTATCGCGAAAGATTCGTCTTTGTGAAGTATCTGAACCGCGCGGCTCGTATATTTATGCCAAGAATTGAGGATCTTTTCCAAAGTGTATCCCATGGGTATGATATCGGTTATGTTCAATGCTCTGTGATCGTTGACGATTTTTTCACAAAAATTTTCTACCGTCGCGAGAAAACCTTTCCGTTTTATGTAAGGCGATGGTATGAGAAATCTGTGAATATCGCAACCGCTTGCGCGATCGTCCAAAAATTTTTCGACGAAATCCGTCAGTCTCTCGGATGTGACGAATGTGTCGATTATCGTTACCATGATATTCGGCGAATCTTCGATCAGCGCGATTATAGCTTTCGCTTTGGGACTCTCGTACTTCGACTTTAGTTTCGTCCACACGTCGCCTCCTTCGGAAAGTTCCATAAGAAATCTGATGATCTCCTCCAATTGCATGAATTGTAGAAGATTCTTGGATGTCGATATCGCCGGAAGCGCCATTTCTGTGGCCCAAGATCTCTGCGCTTTTCGCATGAAATTTCGAGGCTCGTCGGGAAGTGCTAACCAAGTCGTAGCGTTGAAAATATTCGAAACTACTCGCTTACGCTCTCCCGAAGGCGTTCGAAGATTCGTCACGGCGTTGATGAATCGCGTTACCGATCTCGACAGTGGCTGAACGTGTTGCAAAATCGTCGCACCATTTACGACGGCATTGTAAAAATCGTCGCCCGTCGCGCTTTTCAACAACTGATGAGGATCCAACATGCAAATTTCATCCAAAAATCGTTTTCTACTCTCTTCCAACCAGTAAGAGGAGTTGAAACGCGACACACACATCTCGCGGTGCACATCGTCGAACGGTAGAGGTTTGTGAGTCGTGGAATTAACAATCGCTAGATTGGCGGCAAGAGCGATCGCCTCATTTGGATGGGATTCCAAGATTTTGATCAACTGGCGGACGTCGCCACTCTCCGCAAAATCCCACGTATGAAGAATAACTTTATCCTTCAGTTTCGGATCTTTGAGAGACGTAATCGCGTGATCGAGGCATCTCGACAGACCCTCGATAGTTAGTCTGTAAGTCCAGAAGTCTGGATCATCGGAAAGTTTCGTTACAACGATTGGTCTCGACGTCGCCAAAGCGTTTTTCAAAGTATTCAACAAATTCTCGAAGTATCGTTGGGTAAACGGCAACTCGAATTCGATACCTCTGTCACTGATGTCCGCCGCGATATTCGAGAGCTCGTAAAGCTCTTCGGCCAACGAGAAGATGTGCGATCGATATTTCCCAACAGGCTGATCCCAGTCTTTCACCAAACTAACGACAATGTCGGTGAACGCGTTAAAATTTTCGAGATCCGCGTGGCAAGTCGTATCTTTAATGATTCTGTATTCCTCGACCGTGAGACCTATTCTGTAGTCGCTGAACCATCGAAAAACAGCTCCGCAAGTGATGGGTATGGCGCCAATAATGGTTTCGTTGTAAATTCGAGTCTCGAAAGTGGGATCCGAAATACCGTTTATTATCATCGCGGCAATGTACGGCATTCTTTCGTAAATCACCGATACAGCGCTTTTGTTAGTGAAACCCATCAATTTTATCAAACTAACGCTTTTCGAATGATCCAACGCGTCGATGAAGAATCTCACAAATTCGTGAACGACGCGTGTCGAAAATTTGGCGATTACGAGAATATCGTCGAAATCGCGGCTTCGTTTGTTTCTTTTCCAAACCTCGGCGGCTGTTTTGTTGCTATTGAAAGCATCGATGTTCTTGCCAATCTCTATGTCAACGCGGTCGAATATCGTTTTGGATTCATTTTCAACGGCCGGCATACTTTCTTCGATAATCTTCTTGATGTTCGGAATGTAAACCTTAGAGTACAGAACTGCGCCTTGATCGTCGACGAGGGTCACGTCCTCCGGGCTGTTCACCAGATATTCGATCTTTCCAACGAGAATTCGGAATCTTCCGTATCCCTGAGTCCAATTGAACGCCGGACTCAGAACGAACTCCTTTTTCGAGTCTTTTTCGAACACTTTTTGCACCGCGCTGAATGCAGAATGATTGGTCCACTCGTCGATGAACGGCTCCGGATTGCACGCCAACCTTTCGATCTCTCTGACAATCTGTCGACTACCATTACCAAGTTCGAGCGCTGCTCCGAGACTCGTATTTTGTACACACGGCCAGAATATTTCCTTCTCCATGTAGTCCTTTATCAGTGTTATGTATTGCGCCGGCGACTTCATCGTCAACATGTTCGTCACGTCGATCGTAAGCGGCCCGAGATTTCTCAATACCGTATCGAGAAAGATTTCCGTTTGTGGCAAATCGCGCACAACATCGGAAAGCTTCGCGGTACCATTTCCCAGCCGAATTTTATCCACCACCCGCTCAATCGTATTTGCAACGATCGCAGTTGCCCGAGCCAAAGGGTAAAGCGCATTCCAAGTTGAATCGGATTTAACGTTGAAAAGCGGACTCTCCGTAACGTCAAATATTTTGCATAGAAAACCTACGCTGCAAGAAACATTTAAAGACATTTTTAATCGTCAGATCAATATGATTTATTGATCACGAGAAACAACTTCTACAGTTGTCTGTTGATTTTTTTCTTCTTTTCATAAAAAGAAAAATGATTACCTGATCTCCCAGGCGTCCCGAATGCTCAGATCTTTGGTCCACGACTTGGCAAAGTTCTCTTTGAGAGTCTTTAGTCGATTCTCGTCGTACTGCTCGTCGACCTGAGGCAACAGGGTCTCGATGTACTGATAGATTTCCAATAATTTACCATTGAACATCGTCCAGTCGAAGGCACTTCGATTTCGCGCTGCTAGTAGCACCGATATCATTGGATCATTGGTTTCGAATTCCGTTCTGTTGAACTCGAGATGCACCTGAACCGATCTCGCCAGACGACAGACAAGACCCTTCAGTAATGTCGCGTTTGAGTCAACGGGATAGTTTACCACATCCGAAGAATTGTTGTCTGTACAGTACGATGCCGTGAAATTCGAATATTCTAAAATCTTCAGTGTCTGAAAAAGTTTAGAGAGATGATAAAATTTATTGTACTGAATATATTAAATGAAAAATTGATTCATCGAAAAAATGTTTTGTCCGATAACTACTTTTTGAAACGATTTTATCGATTTTAGACGATTTTAGACGATTGATTTTATCGATTTTAGACGATTTTAGACGATCGATTTTATCGATTTTAGACGATCGATCCTTTTTTTTCTTAATTCTTAATTCTTTACCTTGTTACGATCAGCAACGGTGAGATAAAACGATTCGACGAGTTCGGATTCGTGTTGCCGAACTTGTGAGATCCATTCGGTCGGATTTTTTTGTAAATCCGTGAGAATCATATCGGCTATAAAGTCCATATATTCGAGATCCGGTTGAATCGTAAAGTAGGAAATACTACGAGTTCCCGAATCTTTAGCGATACTAAGATGAATCCCGAGGCTAAGAAAAATGAAAAACAAAAAAAGCAAAATTATTATACAGTTGCAGAAAAGTTGATTTGCATTTAAAATCGAAATTATTGTTTCTTACACAGCGACCCGACTTTTTATTCGCGTATCTCGAAAGACTTCTTTCCATTTTTCCGACGCATTAAATAGACTCCAATTCGGCTTTACCGGCGTAACGTTCGCGAGATAAATAACGAAATCTCTGGCACTCGTCACGACGGTAGTTAAGTTCGAACTTTCGATTTTGACCGGTCGACGGAAAGCCATATTTACGAATGTCGCAAGAGTATCTTCCACCTGATGAAGAGGTAAAAATTAACGCTGCTAATTATGCAATCGCGCGATTGTCGTGGAAATCATTGTTATTTTTATCTCATACGTTTTTTGTAAATTTCTGAAGTTCGAAACTATCGTAAACATCAGCGACAAAGGCTTTTCCCGCGTCGCTGCAGAGCAAATCTCGGACAGTCGATGATTTTCCATTGAAATCTTTGTAGCCTTCAGTTATCTCGTTAAGAATGTCCTCCTGACACAGTACCTCTTGAGATTCGTTTGCTTTCAGTGCGGTGACTAATCGCTGAAAAAAATGATGGATTTCAGAAAATGATTAATCAACTTTTTATTCATTAACATTGTATAACGCGTTTTATATATATATATATTTTTTTTTTGCAAAAAATTAATTACCTCAGTAAAATTTAATTTGGACAACGAACCAATGACTGTCCAATAAATATCGGGATTCATCGTTGTCAATATGTTTTTCACAACTTCCTCGTGCTTTACGGACACATTATAAAGTCTTTCGTTAATCTCTTCGTGAATAATAGCAACGTGATGAGTTATTTTTATAACGTTATCCGTCATCGAGACGAGATAAGTCAACGTGTTTACGATATTTTTTGGAAAAAAGTTTCTCAGACCGTCTAAAACTTCGGTGGCGCTGTAACAACGAAAAATCTTATTTTCCAATTCACAGAATGTTAAATTACTCGATATATGGTGAAAAAGATGATACATACAGTTCTAGCTGATCGGTGTGACGATCGAGAAGTTTATTCGTCAATTTAACGCCGTCCTGCAGGACGAGAAAACATGCGTCCAGAATTTTCGTTGCGTCGGGCCAATTGCTTATTTTCGATGTAAATTCCGCCATATTGCCGGCGAGATCGTTCGTAATTTCAAAAGCACTTCGCGTTGATTTGTCGATTGCAGCATTTTTTTTTGCAAACACATCCTTTACGATTGCGAGAAGATCGTTTAATTTTTGAAGACCGTGACGAGCGATGGGCCAATCTCTTTCGCTCGCGAATATCGGGTCTAACGTTTCGACGGCTTTAGTTATCCTGAAAAAAAAAAAAAAAAAAAAAAAAAAAAAAATCGTAACGAAGAATTGAACGATAGGGCTGTAGATTGTGGGGTCGTAGATTTTTAAAAATATAAATTACACAAATTCTAATTTGAAAAATAAACCCTACAGAACGTTTTTTTTTATTACGAAAGTTTCAGTGATTTGAAATTACGCGAAATCTTATTACGAACGATACTTTGTAGCAGTAGCTACAACTCTGGAATTTCTCATTGAGAATCGACAAGACGTAAGTAGGACACGTGCATAAATTATAAATGATGTGCGGAGCTTCTACTTGAAGATTAAAGATAAATTGTTTCTTGTCTACGAAGCGTGAAGTCGGTATCTTAATAATAATAACGATATGTGCCGAGCGATTGAGTGATTAATAAAAAAAATAACGCAATGACGCAATATTCTTGGGAACATCAATTAACAATAATAAATCATCGCGCATTTCAAAATTCACTTACAGCGTCACATCGATTTCCTTGAAATTAACGCCTCTGAAGAGTGCAACGATCTTTGGCAGCCATTCTTGTATTTTCAAATAGGACGGTACGTATTTCTTCACAGTTTCGAGATTCAGCACCGTATTCAGCGCTCTAATGAGATCATCGATGAAGTCGTATTCGCTGAATTTCGCGGTAACGCGACTGACCATTTCCAACAGTCCGGCAAAATCGAGATGATTCGTTAGTTCTCCCAAAATATCCGGTATTTTGCTCGTGTCGACGTTGCAAAGAATCCTCGAGACGGTTAAAAGATCTTCTTCTCTATCGAGAATGAGATATTTCTTCAACATATCCGGCGTACAGATAACACCATCCAAATTCGAAGAGCCGAACGTCTCAATCAACTAGTCCAAAAAAAAAAAGAAATTTTCAATCGTCTCGTCGAATTCTTAAAATTTACAAGTTTCGGATGATAAAAATAAAATCATATCTTCGATTTCGCTTCGCAAACTTACGTAATATAGTTTTATCGATGCATTGAGAAGTCCGTCGATCAGCGTGTCTTCGGCTTCCGGCATGTGAGCCCTCAACAGACTCTTTATAGCTTCGTGATTGTTGAACAAATCGCCAAGACGAATACCTCTGTCTGTCGAATTAAATTCGCTCGTTAGCCGCGAAATGAAAAAAAGAAAATTTATCGGCAGATAATTCGATTGTTAACAGCAATCGAAGTTTTTTTTTTACCGAATAATTTTTTGATTTCCGGTTTCGTAAGGATTTGGGCCATTGACTTGAGAAATTTTATACTCTTCGGCAGTGTTTTTACGGCCGATAGCATTGTGTCATTAGTCAGTACCATCTGCAGCTCCGTCATAAGCGGTCCGAGACTATCATCGAGAAATAAGGGAAAAAAAAAAAAAAACAGAAAATAAGTCGTCTCCGTGAAATTATATTTTTCGACACCTGCGCATCGCAAATCGCAAGTGTAATACGGTTTCGCTCGTTCGCAAGACTCACGTAGCGTTTTTGTAAGACGGCACCTCCTCGTAATCGTCGAGCGAACCGCACGTATTTCCGATGCTGCAGATGTAACTCTGCAGAAACGGTAGGAGACCGTCGTGAGGCATGAGTCTCGCCGGAAATTGGCAGGTAGGATTGTACTCCGGATCGACATTATCTCGGACGGTGTAGAGCAGTAAAAAGACCGCAACTGGCCACAGAAATACCAACCCAAGAATAGCCTGAGAAAGCGAACAAATTTGTTTTTTTTTACCGCTTATACACTATAACGCGAGTGTTATACGCGGCTACCTGCGTAACCTGTACGTTACGTAGAGAGTGCGCATTTTTTTTATTATTATTTTATTTACTTATTAATTATTATTATTATTTTTTTAAATTATTTTATTAAAATATTATTATTATTGACGATTTTTTAAAATAATTCATTCGAAATTTATAATTATCGTAATTATTGCAATATTTTTGAAAGAATCAAATGAAAAATTGAAACAAAAAAAATTTTAAAAATGTAATCTTATACACTATAAGCACTATAACTCCATTGTTACGCGAGTCTACCTGCGTAAACGTTATCCTATGCAGAGAGTGGTGCATACGGAGTCTCAATGGAAGTGAAGTTTACGTTGAGAAGAGACGGGTGCATTCATGAAATGCAACAATTTTCAAGGCCTCTCGCGAGAGGAAGAATGCTTTGCGCGAAAGACTTCTCATCTTTTCTCTCCTTCGCGATACGTAGTTATCGATGTTATATCACGACAATGTATAATCAATGAATAGAACACACGTAATTTTCATTCGTCCGTTTAATAACAGATTTTATTTTTCCGCGGTATCGCTCGCGGACGATAGTTACTCGACTAGTTATTTCGAAAAGCTTACGAAGGAATAATGTTGCAATTCGAATATTTTGTCTTTTTATTTTCTTAGATTCTCATAGTTTTTTTGAAATATTTAAATTATACCGTAAGGATAATTGCAATTATCGAAGGCCGCAAGCAAAATACGCGTAATTGAGTGAACTAAAATCATATGGTAATGAAAGACATTAAAAAAACATCGATATTTGCGGATATGAGAACTTCCCAACGTGTGCAGCCGCTTCAACTCGATATGCGAGTCGCGCACTTTACTCTCGAAATGCTGTTCTTCAATTAACGTTCCGTTTCTAAATGCCCGACGGGTCAGATAGGAAAAAAAAATGGCAGAAAAAAAGGGGACACGAGTGAAAGAGTCGCAGAAGGCAAATATACTAATTTATCTTGTATTGTGTACGAAACTCACCGGTCGACGTTTCCGGACTACGTAATTCTTCCAGAGGAGAAGCCCCAGCTGGCCGCCCCTCATCTTCCTCGCGACTGTACTATCGTTGTCTGAAAAAAAATACGCGGAAGAAATTTACATTATTCCGCGCGATTTTTTGGCGCCGTTGAGGAAAGTCCTTGAAAGAAAAAAAAATGTTACAAGGCCAGTCGTGGTGAAGGAGTAAACATTTTAAAATAGAGAAGTCTGCGAGGAACGATTGCCGTATTGCTGAATAAAGAGTCGAAATCGATGGTAGAATTTTTTTGCGATACTTCGAAGTTTTGGAGACCCAGAAATTTTCGAATTCACATTGAGAAAAGAGAAATGTATTTTTAGTTAATAAATGTATAATTAAATATGACGAAATAAATGTTTATCTATTATTAAAAAATATCAATCGATCTAAATAAAATTTAATTGAGCGAAATAAAGCGCAAGAAAATTTGTTAATAGTTAACAAATTTTCAGGATGTAACAGTCGCAAATGAAATTTGGTTACATTTATATATTTATTTCGATATATCCATTTGTTAACTATAAATAAACTCTTTTCGTAGTGCACGTGAATTCATCGCTTTGAAAATATATCGATATATCGATGCGAGTTATTTTGCTTTTATGCAAAATAATCTTCCGTCGACGCTGAATTATAATCCTCGCTGAACATTCCGCCAAAAATTCTTCGCGATCCGGAAGAAGTTTTCCCGAAGATTATATTGAAACCCCCGCGGAGTTCTCGTACCTCACGTATACCGCGAAGAATCGAAATGCCGCGATTCTCACGTCTTACTATATTAGTTACGCCCGTTTGGTTCCCAGCGGTTTGTATTTCGGAACTGCCGAATAGCGATTCGGGGGAAAGCCACGAGGCACCTGTGTGCAACAAGAGGGAATATGTAGTATGGTGAGGAAAAGCCCCCGAGGAGAAACGAGCCGAAGACGGTGCGGCACTCTCGACGATCTCCTCCTAAGGAATTCCTTCTCCGGTAGATAGTTTGAACTATCTGCCTTCTGTACTATGCTTTGTATATCGTTCGTTTATACTGAACCCGAGGTAAGTCTTGTAAGCGAACCGCAAACTCGAGGCCTCGGGCTTCGGGCTCTACGCCTCGGTATCCACGAGGTTCTCGAACGCGTGAACGCAAAGTTCTCAGAGCCGCGCGTGAGAGGATCTGTCTGAGAAATCTATGGGGCGAGTCAGTCACGATGATTGAATTATTGTTGTGATAAATCGCTATAGCCAAGTGTTTGTCGTAACTTTGTTATAATCGAATGAATCCTCGAAATTTCCATGAAATGATTGCTTCATTAACATCGTCCGTGCAATCAAATATTTTCGCAAAAAAAAAAAGATAAATTCGAGGACAGTGACTATGTCTGTAATGTGTCGATATCAGCGGAAGTGGGTATCGCGGTTTCAGATACGGGAGAGTGAGAAAAACCATCCGGACGATCTGTAATGTTCGGTTATCGTAGCTATATAAGGAACAATGCGATTATTTTAATTAAAGCGCCAATCGCTCCGTTTCAGAAATATCGTTCGAAGTATTATGAATATTAACGTTTTGACTAATGATATTTTTATACCTAAAATCCATGTTTTCTTTTCCTCATTTAACGATCGCGGGATTTTTTATTTTTTTTCCTTCTGACGCAAATTTTCGTGTTATATATTGACTCCGGAGGACAATTAATTTAAGAGTCGCCATTAGGAGGAAAAAGTAAGTCGAACTATAGTTTTGATACGACGCGTGACAACATTTTTTGTTCGATCCATTTTACGAAAAACCGCAATTTTTTTTTTTAATGCGAATTTTATATTCCAATGGAAACATCGTATTTTACAGGAAAAAAACACGACAGCGAATGTTTGGAAAAATTAAAAAACTTTTTTTCGAGTTTTTACGCGGTGATAAAAAAAAAAATCATAAAAACTTTACAAAGCGACCTTCAATTTTTTTTTTCATTTCTAACTCGAGTCTTAATATTGAATATAGTTAAGTTATCAGCTGTACGTAAAAATGACTGAAAAAAAATGAACGTTTGACGAGGAAGCGAAAAAATTAATAGATTGGTAGCAATATTTCATGTTCTTCTTATTTTAATGCGCCCATTAAGAATGTATATATTATCCTTGACAAACGACTCGTTAACCGGAAGAAAAAAAAAAAAAAAGTTCGAAGTATCGGTAAACTTAATTTTATTAACACCGCCGCGAGGATTGACGGGCGAGCGAACAGAATCGAGTTACTTTCACTCATGCGGTGCACCGACGGTAATCGACCGCGTGTTGTATCTATAATACGCTCGATGAAGGGGTCTGCACGATCGTCCCAGTCGCGAGTTCAATAATGTCGCAAGATGCAACGAGAGAGCTCTATAGACGAAACATATACGAGAACTCGAGAGCACACGACACCGGTGAGGCAGTGACAATTTCGTCGTATCGCTCTCGTCGATCGATAACTTCGTGACATCAATTGAATTTTCTATGCAATCGTATCACGTAATGATTGCGAAGTTTCACCTCTCGCTATTGTAACAAACTCGCGCACGGGTTTTCACGGTTTCGGCGTGGTCCGGGTGTCTTGTATATCCACTATATATATATATACATATATCGGTAATTCTCCGTGGGTATTGCCGATGCCTAATTATTATTCGATAGACGCCCGTGACGACGACCGCCGATTTACTATACTTTTACGCTAATAGATCGTTCGCTTTTCCATTCGTTATCGAGAATTTCATTTCATTCATGTCAACGTACAGTAAAACTTTGATTTCAATTTAAAAAAAAATCGATCTATCGACAAATAATAAAAATCATTGATTAAAAAACTTCGATAAAAAAAAAATGAATTTATTCCCAAATCGTATTTCTCTCGTTTTAGTTTACGCGAATGAATGACAAATATACAAAAAATAACATTTTAGCAATTTTTATCTTCCACAGTGATGCAAGAAACTAAAAATGTGGAATATGCGATATGTGCATATGTGTGGATATGTGTGCATTTAACGACTTTTCATTTAATTACAATGCGATCTCGTCAAGTGATTTTTTTTTTTTTTTTTCACGCATCACGTAAAATCGGTTTCCGCTCAATCGACGTTTGACTGTAGATTACGCGACTAGTAACAGAACAAACTATACATCGATGTCTAAGCATCAAAAGGAACCAAATCGTCGTACTTAACATTACATAAAAATCGTTATTTACTTCAAGAGCGATCGTTACTCTATATAAATCGATGCACACTGATCATCGCGTTGCGTATCGATCGCGAATCGAATAATGACTTTCGTATGCGTTGTCAAAGCGCAGTTCAGGGTTCAAGGGCGTCGATCGAGTTCCCCGCGGACAGTATGATAGCGGATCCGGCGCGAGTGACTTTGTTGTTACTTCGATCATCAACGGCCTCTATTCGCCTGCTTCTCACATTTTTACCGATCTTTCCCGGTAGTCGATTAAAAACCGGGTAAGTCAAGTCGACGACCACTCGATCTCACGGTCTTCGGGTTTCCCTCCAATAGAGAAACGTGTATTTCACTGCCGTGAAGCAGCGAACAGTTGATAAACGAGATACACATATCGTACGTAAACCTTCGAACGCGGAAGACGGAGAATCAATCGATCTCGTAGTCACGCAAACAATCGCGTTTACCGAATCTATCTTACCGGTTTTCTTAACGTTCCCTATAATCCAACGTTCGTTACGACGAGCACACGACACGGATATATTTGATCGATAAATATAATATAACACAACGCAAGAACGTAGACGACTGTATTATAATCGCGACTCTCACGGTCCGCGCTGCGCGTGTATTCGCGTCGATATATATTATCGATATACACGCATAGTCGCGCGTTACAAGTTCTCGGTATTCCGAGGTTCTTACACTCGCGTATAAACGAGGTTGTTGTCAAACAATTGGCTCCTATTTGAGGGTCACTTTCGTTCACAGTGAAAGATCGCGCGAATAGCCTGTTTACAACGGACTTTTCGTACCGACAGTTAAGAACTTTTCGACGAATAAAATCAATTTGTGGATCATTTTTGCTCACCTTTAACCGCGATACATTAACACAAGATTATTTTTCACGGTACTGTCGAAAAACAGTTTTTTTTTTTTTTTCTACGTAAATTAATTTTTTTTTTTATAATTTTAGATTTCGTATTCTCGAGTTTCTTTATTTGATTGTTCGTTTATTTCTCTCTTTTCAATCGCGTTTGTAGAGACGTTTCTTTTTTATTCGGTGATTTTATTTATTGTCACTTTATTTTGTTTCTGAACGAAGTTTTTGCTTTTCACACACACGGGGCTCACTATCCCGTCCTTTTGACTCCCGACTCACGATCGCTGCCTTCTCGGTTATTGTCTCACTCTCGCGCCGTTTTACACGCTTGGACGACGGTCCGTGTACGACTGTTGCCGCCACGCCACTGGAAGACCACGTGGACCTTCGTTCGCAATGGTACGAGACACCCACCCGTAAATATGTATTTATGCGTTATGCACCGACGAGAGACAGAGGTGCGTGTGTGAGACGTGTGGCTCTTCGCGAATCGCCGCGATCGAGATCGAGAAGAAGAGGCTGAGCAAACGAGAAATAATAATACAAAGAAGAAAAAAATGAAAAACAAAACAAAACGACGGAATCACGAAGAGACGAGAGTACGTAAAGACAGTTTTATCGATGGGGTGGAAAGTTGCCGAATATGCAAATATGCGAATATAAGTTGCAAATTATGCATGGCAATTAAAATTTTATTCATTTTTTCCAAATAATTAGACAACCGACGCGAAACTAGTTTCGTCGAAAACAAATTTGGGACATGTAAAAAATTAATCAATTCGAAAAATCATTTTTTTTTTGTAAACACGTTTGTGAGACTCTTCTCAAAGAATGTGTTTACCGATTAAAATCGATCTTTGAATTAATTCTTTTTTTACGCGTCTCACATTTTTTTTCTGATCGCGTTAAAAGAAAGATCGTCGAAAATTATTCATGCGAAATCAATATTCGTCGACAAATCGAGCGAAGAGTAAAAAAATAACGAATGTGAGACAAAAGTGTATCCGGTTATAATTCTTTCGCTGTGACATTTATTTTAGCTTTTTAAGAGCAGATTTCTTCGAACGCAATAAATTTTATCTCGATTTCCGTTTCGGTAGGAATTGAGAGTCGGGTCATCATGCGATAGTCCCGGTTTTTACTATTTCGTCTTTGTTTTTATTTTATCGTCGCGTAGCGTCGCGATACCGACCCAGGTCTCTCGATATACGAATCTCCGAGACTAAACATTGGATACAAAAAATTGTTTGCGCTTATATTTTTAGCAATATCCATCCAGCATGTCGTTTATGCTTTGGAAACAATATTTCAACCGTTATTAACAAACAAGAAATATATCTTAAGGTCTAATATCGATAAAGTAGAAATTATAGAAATTACACGTTTTGAGACTTAAAACATCGAAGTATTTGAAAATTCAAGATTTTCTTGAAACAACTCAAATGTGCGAAATTATAGAAATTACACGTTTTGAGACTTAAAACATCGAAGTATTTGAAAATTCAAGATTTTCTCAAAACAACTCAAATGTGTGATGTTTCAAGGCTAATAGCTAAAAAAACGTCGACTTTTTTAAAAATCCAAGATTTTCTCGAAAAAATTCGGATGTGCGATGTTTCAAGGCTAATAGCTAAAATACATCGATTTTTTTGTAAATTCATACTTTTCCCGAAACAACGCGGTTGTGCGGTGTTTCAGGGCTAATTGCGAAAATTCTCCGTGAAGTTCGAGCATTTAACCCTTTGCGCGTTCCCCTTCTCTTACTTGATGGCAATCATTTTCTGTTACCATAAAATAACACAAAACACGAACACAAAACACTTGTGGGTATTTCCAGCATCGATTTCGGAGTTCAAATAGAAGATTGTCGATGATTCTCGGTATTTCCCAGTATGCGCATCGAGGAAAGTGCGATTTGCCTTCGTCACGAAAGAATCACAAGGTTCTCGTCCCCCTCCTCCTCCCCCCCTCCCCCCTTTATCCCGTCGTCTTCACATATAGTAGAGGCTACTGCTCAATAGACTCGCCGATCTTTCGTCTGCTTCCCTTTGTCATTCTTTCTACTTCTTTTGCCCTGAAAGCCAGCAGACCGGATCTAAAAATACGTGCGCGAGGGTAGACGCGCGGATGAAAGCAGCGCGAAAGAGAGCAAAGTAAGGAAAGAGCGTGGTGCGGAGATTTAAAAAAGAAGAAAAAAAAAAAAAGAAAAAAAAAGGTAACCAAAAAGTCGAGAGAACCCGTCTGGCGGGCTTAGGATCGAGTCCCGTGGCTCGGGAAGGTTCTGCTGGCACCTTGAGCCCTCGTATATAGCATATAATACGTAAACGTTGAGCATAACACGCACGCATATACCTCGCATAGGAGGATAAACTGCGTGTCGAGAGAACGAGAGATTTATTCCAACTACTTGGTCCACCGTTGAAAGTTTAAATGAACAATAGCGAGTCTCCGGCCATAAGAATTGCTTGGAAGTCTTGAATACCGAACGAGATGATAAAGTTCGCCGATAAAATTTTTCAAGTCTCAGGGCAGCGCGCGCGCGCGCGCTTCGGCGAAAAATTCAGCAATCGTCTCGAGGCCACTGGGGCAACACGATCCTTGATTACAATATCTATATCTATATTCACACGCGGATTGGATAACGTTAATCGTGTATACGATACGCCGAGAATCGTCAGCGAGAAGATTCCTCCGGAGGTATATTAGGTTCGCGAGCGAAGTATCGATGTGCAAACGATGCAGAGAACGCGACCCCGCGACGTCATAACTACGTTCTTCTCTGTATTGGTCGGAAAAATTACGCAAATGGATAATAATAAGTGGGTTTGTCTACCGGTAATCACTGCGACGAGCAACAAAAATGCAGCATCATCCATCGGCGATATTCCTGACGCGGTACTGAACGTTAACCGATCGGCGATGTATGCGCGGAGATGCATTCGATGCGATAATGAAAAAAAAACGCTCTTTCGTTACCTAACACTTCGGTACGTACACTCGAGTCAATGGACCTTCGATAATTGGCGATCTTTTCAAAGTTTACGGCGAAACGTGTTTTACGGAACAACAGATAATAACCAAACGAATAAACGATAAATATTTGAACTGTGAACCGGTCCATCGAACTGAAATGACTTGAGTCATCTTTCGGGTTTTAACATTTTTCTGATATATACTTTTATTACGTTTGAATTAATCTGTTCTTTGTTATCGAGAACGGATTTTTATCGATGTATAAAAAAAATCCCGAGACTTTTAACCCATTAGATTCGTTTCCAGAAGTATTGCATCGCGTGAGTAAAAATTAACGATTTAATGATATTTTTTCAAAATTGACAAGAGTTCATTTTTTAGTGGAATTAAAATAAAGTCAATTGATAATGTACATTAAAAAAAAATATTATTAATATTATCATTATGATTATTATTATTGCTATTTTTTAAAAATTCGAATTGTAGTTGTCGTACTGAATTTTTTCAATGGGCATTGAAGAGAAAAAAAATTTAATATTATAAAATCATATTGTCAAAAAAACAAAACAAAAAAAACCAAATGACGTTTTCTTCAATAATTATTATTTTGTTTATTTATTATTTTATTTATTGAATAATTATATTTAGTATCCTTTATAAATATCATTCTATATATATCTATCGGATACATAGAGTATATATAAAATATATAAATATTAAAAAAAATATATATCTCGCGACAGGGAGTACAATATTTTGTGTATATCTCAGTATATACTGCATTTCCATGGGGTCCCGTAGAAAAATAATCAGGTGTCGCAAGTAGCCCCGGTCTCCTACCGTTTCTACGAGAACTCAGTAATACTCTCATCCAAGCGTATTTAATTTATAACGCGAATATACGTTATATGTAGACGAATTTTATTTAATGATGCAAAGTATTCACGAGACGAAATTCGTGGAATTTCGTACCGAGCATCGGAGAGAAGCATTATACATTTTATAAGATATCACTGACAAGAGGGTTGTAATGCAATGAGAAGAAATAACAGGGGTGGGGGCGGGAGAAGTGGGGAGGGGGCGATGTTAGCTCTGCTAAAAAGTAGCGAGCTTCGCCTTGATCAGCTTAACCAGTCGGACGATCCCCTGCTGATTCACTTCCCGGTAACCGGGTATCTCGGTTTTGCAACGATTCAACCACTTGTCCAAGTGATGGAACCGCTCGGTTGACGGCGTGAATACCTAAGCATTTCGATGATAATAAAAAAATACAAAAATATTGTCGGAGGTCTATATATTCAAGTTGCTGGGGGTGAAAAATGGGATATTTAAAAAAAAAAATGGAAAAAACTTACCTCGAGGGTTGATATCGTCGTGACGTTGCAGATATCAGCAATAGTCATATCGTCTCCTGCCAACCATTTGGTTTTTCCGTTCTCCAAAAGAGAGTTCACACTTTCGTAGACTTTGAACACTCGATTTATGCCGGAGCGGTTTATCGATTCTCGATCTCCGAATATTATTGGATACTGCGATTACAAGATGAAATTTACTTGATAAAAAGTCCCTTAAAAAACAATAAGGTACTTTTTTTTGCTAATAATAATTGGCTTCGAAATCATTAACTCTGTTTATAAGATTTTTTTTTTTTTTTTTTTTCGATCTTAATAATCAACTTTATCTCTTCAAGTAATGAACAAAACAGAGCTAAACATGTTGTAAAATTAAAGCAACTCTGATCTACAAAAGAAATCCGATTTGAAATCAATGTAATCTCTCCATCGAGAAGGATTATTTGGTGAGCTTAACAATACATCGACCGCCGTAAAGTACATTTAAGAAAGGATTATACGGTTGAGTTACAGTCGACCCGTTAAGCTTGAAGGGGGAAAAAAAAAGAAATAAAAAAAAATCCAGGATCCGATCCGCATGCATAGAGAGATCCGTGGAAAATCGCCGGAAGACCGGTAATCCATGCAAATTGCACCGCAGAGACGATCTCGCAGCGTCACGTGCTTTGAGAGAGAAGAGGAAGAATTCGGTGGAAGAAATAAAAGGAGTTCTTCCAAAGTGTGCCTCGGGCCTCGGCGATTACGAGAAAACGCTCACTGTTACGATAGTCGGAGGAGCTACCGATTTCGACCTCTTCCCTCTCTCTCTCTCCCTCTCTGTCTCTCTCCCTTTACCGATTTCCGAGGTGAAACACGATCACTTCGAAATACATATGCACCGCATCGAGCCGTTGGGAGGACAGCCATGAATCTTCGAAGCATAATTAACCGTAATAATGGAGGAAGAGAGTCAAAGAGCATCGGGTAACTTCCGCCTTCATGTAGGTTTCGACGATATCCACAGACCTTGATTGCTTTTACACACTCGTAACAAACGTGCGATTACACGATATCGTTACGAAACTTCGTCTAATATCCACGTACTCTTCACTTTTGAACTCCAACACCTCTTCGCTCATTTCGATAAACAATGATTGTTTTTTTTTTTTAATCATCTTCCGAATCTATTTGGTATTCACTAATTGCCTCATCGATATTCTTACGCATTACGCTTAATTACTTAACCCAACAGCTCTCGTCACACCGGCGACTCGAAATCCATTATTCATGAGAAACTATCGCTAATTCAAATACCAGTAGGAATATATAGATAAATGAAAGAAGAAATCACGAGAGATTCGCTCGATCGCCTACCGCAATATTGCGAAATTCCGGATAAACGATACCGGAGTCAAAATGAAGACGTTGATCGACGATAGCTCTCTTTCGTGGCACTTGCGGATAAAGCTGATCGTCCTTTCCGTATTTGTTAACCAGATAACCCGATATTGCGTGACTGTGAAGAAAAAAAAAAAAAAAAAAAAAAAAAAACAATTTATAATATGCAAATGTACATTTTTAGATTGCGATTGGTCGTATTCGGCTGACAGTTCAAGTTTGATTATTAATAATCTTTTATACACGCGCGTGAATGCTATCTCGACTTCCGGGAAACGATGTTTCCGGCAGTAAATATGATTCCCTGTACGTGGACTGCGACAGACATTTTTTTTTTTTTAATTTTCAACTTTGACCCCTCATTATCGGATTATTTTTATTCTATAGCCAAATACAACTATTGTGACTTCGGATCGTACTGACGATTTTTTTTTTTTTTTTTTTTTTACACCTATCGATTTATGAAGATAAGTGCGATGTTGTTATTCGTACCGATGATTTTATAATACGTCAATTGCGGTCTTCATACCTATCACAGATGACGCAGTCCTTGTCCTCGAGCAGTGGCACAGTCCCCTGCGGATTTTTCTGCAAAAAATCCGATCTCACTTATCACTGCCACGTGCTGCCAATTACTGGTACGATGAATGAGGATATTGGGGATTGTAGTTTTTTTTTTCTCCACACAACATTAGCCTTTGACTCACTCTGCACAAGACGCCGGGTACTTAGAACGAGTTTTTTTTTTTTTTTTTTTTTCACGTCTTTATACCGAAAGGAAGTGAAAGAATTTAGCATAGAAAAAAAAATGAATTTCTTCATGAGAAATACGCTTTTCCGAAGGTCTCAGTGAACCGTATGTAAACATTTTTATAAAATTCTTTCGAAATTTAATTGCAGACACGTATATAAAGTGTTGAAGTTTGTCAATTAAGATATTTAAAAGTGTTTTCTTCTAAAGATAATGAAGTTTTTTTCCGTCGCTGTAAAGGCGGCCATTGCAGCGATATTCACACTGTTTAAAGTACGGAAGATCGACATTTTCCGCGACACTTTAAGTGCGACTGAATGGTTATGCGAAGTCAATAGAAACTGTGATCGTCAGTCACGTAAAAATGGTTATATCATTTTAATTACTCTTTATAAGGTGTAAACATTATGTTACTCAACATAGTGGGAATATCGAACGAACGATCTACATGTTGTTTTGCAGACATTTTTAAAAATTATTGAAAAGTCGAAATTATCCGTAAATTATGGGATTTTAATTATTAAAAAAATGTTTTATTTATAATAAAAAATTATTACATCGTATTGTGAAAAAAAAAAAAAAATGGCGTCAAAGGCTAAAGTTACAACGTATTTGGAGGATTTGTACCTCGAGGTAAGATTCGTTGCGATTTTCTCCTGCAGCAAGATTCACCTCCTTCCTGTTCAAGGATATTCCGAGTACCTGAGCCGTCAGTAGAACGGACCTCACCGGAGGTGACAGATCCGTCATGTACAGGAATGGTAAGGATCTGACAGCCATACCTTAGACTTCACAGCGGTGAATGTATACGACTCGTCAAGATCGTCTGGCAGCGATAGCTACAACCCTTTTCTCTGTTCTCTCTCTTTATCTCTTCCCACAATTAATTCACTGTCTCGTAGGTTTTTCATCAGTTTAGCAAATTGAATACAGTTGTTGATATTTCCATTCGACGAAATAAGCGAACAGAAGAAAGAGCAAATTTCGTAACAAAAGACCGAAAGGATCTTAACCCTTTAAAAATAATCGAAAGAAAATTAATTGCTTTCATCACAACTATCGATCATGTGTGGCAAAAAATTTTTAAAAATTAAAAAATAACTTATCAAAGAAATGGTACAATTTTTTTAATAAATGCCTTAAAAATGCAATAATACAATTAAAAAAACTAATTGTATAAATAATCATCCAGAATCATTAATTTCTTAAAAATAATAATTTAATTAATTAAATAATTAATCGCCGCTTCAATTAGTCGTTTAATTTTTTTTTTTTTGTTAATAATTCGAAAAAAAAAATTGTTAAAAAAATACTATAGACGCTTTAAAATCGCAATAATCATAAATACCATTATTTAAAAAAAAATCGAAACTCATCCGTCTCTTCAAAATTGCATACGTTGCGTAGACAAATTCAACGATTCGTAATTCGAGGTTTCAAAATGCACAGAAATGTCGCGTTGGATTTCTTGTAAAATAGAATAATTTTATTGATTGATAAAAAAAATATAAAGAATGTCGATGAACTCCATCGGCAAAGCGTACGATGAACGTACGCGTTGTTATCCGCCTTCCTATCGTCGTCCGCAAAGCCGCATGAAGATCGCGTCGTAACTCCGTGTACTACGTTCGCTCGTATAACGTCTCATTCCTCACTGTTCCATCGCTATCGCGCGCTCTCTCTTCCTCTATCTTCATGTCCTCACCGTACTTCCACCCTTTAACCCCTTCGAATCACACTGCGCTGAATTTAATTGAATTACCGGTCGTTCACTCAAATCCGAAATTCACGGAGTTCGTGATAATTCATCGGATCGTATAGACCGAGTCGTGTGTTCAACGTTAACCTTTCTTGCGCTTATATAGCCAATTAAATTCGTCGGTGCTTCTTGCCGGGACAGTTACAGTCGTCGCGATGGAAGATACGGTAAATTATAGTTAAAGGTGTAACAACGCTATTTAATTTTTAGGGTATAAAACGTATATTTTTTCACGTCAAAGGATCTGTTTACAAATAATTAATGATTACGATCCGCGATTTTTTTTTTTTTTTTTTTTTTTTTCGATACTGAAGACATTTGTCTTTATAGATACCTAACCGGTGGACGGCGAATTTATAAAGATTATTTATTATTAAATGGTTCGTGAAATTTACAGTTTGCCCTTTGCGGTGATAAATTTCTCGATAGCACCGTGGAACAGCTTCATTCCCGGAGCATTCGCTGTTTCGTATTCCGGCAAATTATCTTCGCAACGTTTCAGCCAAATTTTAATGTTCGGAAAATCATCGATCGGATGAACGCACTGAAACGATTGAAAAAATGTATCGTTAGGATGATGTCATCATTTTTCTTATCACATGCGATAGTACTTCATACGACTATGAAATGTTTTTCTGACCTGAACACTCGATATTGTTGAGACGCAACTTATGTCGGCGATGGTATAAGAATCGCCGCAGAGCCACTGCTTACCCTCCAAAAATTTGTCCAAATGCGCGTACGCCTCCTCGAGCAATTGTAACTTTTCGCTTGAAACCGTTGTCGACGTTCTCATGAATAGTGGGAACTGAACACACAAAAATCGGTATCGAGCCGCGAATCATTAATTTCAATAATTTAGTAAAGATTTTTTTTTCAATAAATGATTTCATTGCATTCACTGCATACTTATAGTACCTTTGAAATTATAACGAAATCATCAATTTTTTTTTACACGTGAAATACGTCGAAATAATGATTTCGAGACTAAATTTACACAAAATTTAGTATTTTACAATAAATATCTAAATAATTGATAAAATACATTTTTCGACTCCGATTTATCGTTCTTCATAATTAATAAATATCTCGACAAAACAGCGTTATATGTATTATAAAGACATATATAATATTTATCGTATTAAATGCATTAAAACTTACGGAAATAAATCGCAGACGAGCAAACAAAACTCCGCAATCGAAGAAAAGACGTTGATTTACGAGAGCTCTGCGTTTAATGTCCTTCGGGTAGAGAGAATCGTCTTTAGCGTACTTCTCGATCAGGTAAATCATAATCGCGTGACTGTGAAAAAAAAGCAACATAACGATTGCGTCTTTTCATTACATAATTTAGTTGATTGCCTGATAAATCGCGTGACGAGAATCAGAAGGACGTATCTGTACGCATCACGCATATGAAGTAATTTCGCGAACAGCATTTGGTTATATATTGTTTCTTCCGAAAATTACATTAATGTTAATGAGTTCAGAAAAGCAAGATGGCTTTTCATCTAAACCGCAGGATACCCAATTCTGGTAGTTTCTTGTAAATCGAAACGCGATCTTTTTTCAAACAACTAAAATCATCCATATTTTATGGCAACACTTACATTATTTGAATCCACAGTTTTCTGATCATTTCTCAAAATTATATGATGCAAATTTGCTCGCAAATACGGATCTTAATTTCTTTAAGGTATTTTTAAAAATACTTTTTATTTATTTTATTTTAATACTTTTAAATACTTTGAATACTTTTTTATTTATTTTATTTTAATACTTTGAATACTTTTTTATTTTTTTTAAATTACGTGTCTACGTTCGGCAACCTACTGATGCGCTGTTATCATTCTCCTATTTCATCATCTCATTTGAATAACAAATTATTATAAATCGTTTACCTGTCCCAAATGATAAATCCATCGTCATCGAGGGTCGGTAGCGTGTGTTCTGGATTTATCTGTCGAGAAAAAATCATTTAATCATAATAAAAAAATTCGATACCTCTAAGAGATAATAGAAGATGCCTACTTTTAAAAATTCTTCGCTGAGATGTTCACCAGCGAGTAAATTAAGATGTCGAATATCGATGTCGAGTCCTATGGCCGCTGCTGTGAGACGAACAGCTCGGCTCGGTGGACTCCCGTCCGTGTAATAAAGAATTGGCTTTGGCATATCGCTACAACATATTTCATATAGTCAAAGATCGTTATCAATGTCGTACGCAACTATTAAAAACAAAATCAATTAATGATCGCGCAATTATAGCGATTATTGTTTACATACGAGAAATTACGACTTTGCGTTGACGAGCTTCCAATCGCGTTGACACTTGATGCGCGAATGAATGATCCACTGACGAGTGATCGCGCGTGACCGTTGTCCGTCGTAGCGGCTGTCTGGAGTCTGATTATTGCGCGAATACCGTGCCGCAAACGCGAACCTAATCTGATTCCTGATAACTGAACGGTCATCTTATATATGTATCGTAATATCTCAAAAAATGTAATATTTATTCTCAGTGACGAAAATCGAGCGGCTCACGATAATAAGGAATTACTTGAACCTAAAATATGAACATATATTTCCTTGCAAGCAGTGATAATCACTATAATAATTCAGTTCAGCTTCGTCATGCTGGGGACGCGTTTATTTAATGCTGAATCATGTTGATATTGGATAACAGGAGGTGCGTATGGTAGGCACCATTTTTACTGCAGCCGAACACTTACCTAACTACAAGTGTAGCATTCTTTTTTCATTTAATCACTGCTAGATGTCGCCGCATGTATCTGATCTGCCGTTTCATATATACGTTATTTAAAATACTCTTATTACGAACGATACGTATCGATAAAATGAATTAATTAACCGAATGAAGAATTTATTAAAATCCTATACATTTTTTTTTTTTTTTTTTACTTGCGAACTTCGAGTTTTTACGATAAGTCTGCGATCCCGAAAAATTGATCTCTGACGCATGCGCGCGAGGAACAATTTTTGCGAATTCGAGTCGCAACGTGCGTTTATCGTCTTCTTATGTCGTGATACAGATTATTTATCGAAGTTAGTTCGGGAAGCAGCATTGTAAGCGTTCCTTATGACTTCATTGGCCTTTCTCTTGATTACATACTGCCATTGGATAATTTTCACTATCTATAAGCGTCGGAGTTAGCATGAGAGGGGCGCATGTCGACGGAACACGAGTGCGCGTCAGTTTCTGGCGCGCCTTTCGCGAGCCAACACCAGATTACGCACGGACGCGTTCTCCCTTTTAACATAAATACAGTTTGATTAATTTTGTTTTTCGTCTTTTATTGCCGAAATATATTCGATAAATTTTATCGTCAAAAGTTATGTGAAGGATCTGTTTTATTTCCCGACTGTTTTAAATACATTTTTGTCACTTTAAAAATATTTATATATCGCGATAATATTATTAATTTCGATACCGCGATAGTGCTATTTGAAAAATTAGTTCAATTTCGATCAGCAAGACGGAAGTATGGCTTGTCCTTTGGGTAATGGAATGTAAGTGAAAATTTCATCATTGATTTTTGCATTTGTTATTATAATCACATTTTCTCATAAAGCGGCGCGTATTTATTTATTTTTATTTTTTTTTGAGACTTCAAAGGTATCAGAAATGATTTGTAGATCAAAGTTCAACAAAAATATTAATAATTGTGTAATCGTAAAAAAAAAAAATTGCGTTTCAATGTTATAATGGAAGAAGATTCGGACACGTGCTGCCGAAGACGATAATCTTTCGTGACCCGTCTTCGAAACGTTGAGCAATGTAAATCTCATTGTGTTTACGAAATTTCGTTTGACCGGTCAATGAAATGAGATTAAAAGAAAAAAGACGCAATTGTCGTGTTAATGTGAAATTTTTTTTCACGCAAAGATTAACATGTGTTTCGAGTTCTTGACCTTTGTTTTTATATCGCAGCGAGGATACTTCTCAGGACGGTGATCAGCTAACGGAAGGTCCGAATGCCGGACTTCTGTACGGTGAATATTTGTGTCTCGATAAAATTCTCTCGGCGCAAAGGCTACTCAGCGTCGAGTACGATAAAGAAGTTCACGATGAACATCTCTTTATTGTTACTCACCAAGGTATTTAAGAATTTTTTTAGGTTTAAACAAATTACGAAGGGAGAAACAGCGGGTAAAAAAAAATGCGCGGATTCCAGCGTACGAGTTATGGTTCAAGCAAATTATTTACGAACTCGACTCGGTCAGAGGACTATTCAACACAGAAGTCGAAGATTACAATAGATCGGATCCGTGCAGTGACGGTGCATCGTACAAAAAGGAACCAATCACCTGCCAGCGTCTCGACGAGTCCCGAACACTCGAAATTCTTAAAAGGCTCAATCGCATCGTCCTGATACTCAAAGTAAGTGAAACATTTACATTTTGTATTTATTATTGACACTATAAAACACATTTTTACATTTTATCTTATCGAAAACATCCCTCAAATTTTCCGCAATACCATTTATTAATATCGAACCGGATAAACAATGTTTACCGTTGGTAACTTCGCAACTAAAAAAAAAAAAAAAACGTTGCAAATACATGTGCACCTCGCTGCCTCAGTGATCAATATAAATCAACATAAATTACGAAAAAAAAAAATCTAAAAAAATTATTTTTCGAAAAAACCTGATTTTTTTTTTTTTTTTGACGAAATCATTTTTAATGCGAGAGAAATATTGACTCAGTAAACAAAAATTATTTTTTCGATCCCAAAAAAATTATAATTAAAAACGTAATGATGCATAATTAAAAAAAAAAAAATTCTGCGGCCTGATATTAATAATTATCACTAAAAAAATATTGTTGACTCAATCGACAAATTTTTTTAATCGCAAAGAAAATTATATAAATTCAACAATTTCCCTGCAGTAAGTCAATACATAGGGATTCGCATACATAGATATTTTACCATTGCTGCGACTGTCAATAGGACACTTCATATGCCTCCGTTAAATTCCGAATGACAATGACAGTGACAGAGCGCTGAAGGGTGAACGAACCCCGTCTACAACAAGCCAATTAGTAAAGCGTTGCGTTGGTTCGTACGCGCGACATAATGCTCACGGGCGAGAAGTACCGTCCGGTAGCCCGCCCCGGGCGCGAGGTGGCGGGGGTGTTGCGTTACTGTCGGGGTCGTAATTTAATTTGCAGAAGTCCGGTTTGGTTTCGCACGGACGAGACCCATGCAGTCCCGTGATTTCGCAAAAAACATCACGCGCATCCACGCGATGTTATTAACGCGTTGCTCGTTCTATTTAAATCTGCCAATCAATAACTCATAGAACAGGTCAAGACCTTCGTCGATAGATATTTCCAAGAAAGCGTATTCCGTCGACAATAGTTTCTGCATTAGCATCAACATTCGTCAAAAACAATATTCCGACTATATATATACCATATTTTGTATCACTCTATAAGTATTGAACAATCGATCGAAAACATCGAAAAAAAAAGGTTAGAATCTCACGATACTCCGTTTGAACGGTTTTGATTGATCAATCGATGAAATAACAATAAAAAAACCTTAAAAACACGTGATTCTCCGCTTTAGGTAGCAATGCTTACAAATACGGAAGCGATTAATACACTGATTTAATAAAAATTCCAAGATAAGCGTAACTTTTGTAATCTGAGATGCTTTCACGCAGTTGTTGGATAGTTCTCGCGTCTTTGTTCTTCTCGACGCGCGATCTACTTTTTTTTTTAATTCACTGTTCATTTTTGTAATTGATTAATTGTTTATCTTCGCGTCGCGGTGTTCGTGTTCTCGATGTTTCGAGAGGCAAACCCCATGGGAATGAAGTTGGTATACATATATTACGATAGATACAAAATATATAGAATTTGTTGCCGGAAGATATATAATTTATTTATAATCTTTTTTATATATATCGCGTGTCAAAAAGCTAAAGTGCTAACGCACTATGTATCGGCATACGACGTTCGCTCTTTAGCCTTTCGGGACGCGATGTATTCTAAATATATATATTCCATATATGAGTTTTGGAACTTTTACCGTTATATACAAAATTAATATATATAAAATGAAAAAAAAAAAAAATATTTTATATATTCTAACGTATACTTTATTTCTATGGGGCAAAGACTCGCGAATTGTGGGAACCCAACAGGAGACAAATCGGGTACGAGAAGGCGATGATGTAAATCGATACGATCGAACGATATGCGATACGATTTTGCTATGTCGCGCAATGACACAAGTCCCTTGCCGTGTATATGCAGTTAGGTAACTAACGCCTCCCGATTGACGCCCTCAAGATACACCGCAATGTACCGAAGCAAGAGGTGCGGTTTAAAAAGACGACGAGTCCCGAAGACACGGGAATTTCTTCGTACGTTGACGCTAACGCGTCATTCGAGACCTGTCTCGCGGTATCCGACTTCAAAACATATTGTCGTGGGAATATTATATATACGACACGACATACATACATATAAAGATATAATAGTAAAGAAACGCGCGTTAAAATAATATCGCGTGATGAAACTACGCGAAGCTATATTATATTTCTTCGCGTTGTTTATCTGCGTATAATACGTATCGTGGCTATTAGTCGACCGATTTATTTTCGTGGTTTCATCACGGTGATTAAGTTAAGTATATCTACGAGTCTAGAAAATGAAAAAAAAAAAAAAAAAAAAAAAAAGATCGAGAAATTTTACGGAGAAATCCCCGACACTAAAGTTACAAACCCTCTTTGCCTTATTAATGTGTTATAGTATTTGCGTACGTGAACGCGTTGTTACTTACACGTTGTTTTGTGCGTTCAATGAACGCCAAGGGGCAGCCGTAGGAATACAAAAGGCCCGACGACGTTATTCTGGTTGATCATTGCGCACATACTACTCGGAAACTATATCGATTAGCGTCTGGTAAAGCCGGAAGCGAATAATCGATTTTTTTTTTTTTGCTATTAATTTATTTTATTCGGGACCACGCGGAATCCATAGTTTTATTCTCGTTGCAGTCTTAAGACGACGTTAAAGTTTTTGAAGATAAAAAAAAAGTCTGCCACTGGATACCTGTTTTATTAATAAATCGGGGATCAGAAAGATCGTTTAAAAATTAGCAAATCGCTGCCGATTTTACTAAAAAAAAAAATTGTTTACTTTTCTCGATTTTTTCTTCTTGTTATCGAAGGAAATTATGAAAAATGAATAAAAAAAATTGAAAAAAAAAAAATCGAAATTTTTTTTTTTTTCGAGTTTCGTTGCTTTAATAAATTATCTTCTTTTTGATCCGTTCTTACAGCTTCTCGTAGACCAAGTAGATATCCTTGAGACAATGACTCCTCTCGATTTCATGGCCTTCAGAGATTATCTCTGTCCGGCCTCAGGTTTTCAATCGCTCCAGTTTCGTTTGCTGGAGAATAAACTCGGCGTGAAGCAGGAACATCGTGTTCGCTACAATCAATGCTACACGAGGGTTTTCGGAAGAGATCCCAAAGCGGTTGAAGCGATACGACGATCGGAGGAGGAACCGAGTCTAAGTTGTCTCGTGCAGGCGTGGCTCGCGCGAACTCCTGGACTGGAGGAAAGCAGTTTCGACTTTTGGGGCAAATACCGTAGATCCGTCGATCTAATGCTCCACGAACAGGAAGAAGCGGCACGGGTATAAAAAATGTTTTTCCCTAAAAAAAAAAATTGCTATCATAATGTTATTCTTATAACTGAAAAAAAAAAATTTGAAATAAAAAAAAAACGCGTTTTTTTTTTAATTAACTAAATTTTTTTTTTTTTATACAAAATTAACTAAATTTTTTTTTTTTGATACAAAATTAATTAAAATTTTTTTTTTTGATACCAAAAAAAAAAATTTTATTTCAGAAAGTCTCGAAGGAACAATTGCGCAAATACATGTCGGCGACCGTTGCATCGCGTCGGGCGGTATTCGACACGATATTTAACGAGTCGCACCACAAAGCTTTGGTTTCGAGAGGTGAAAGAAGATTTACCCACGCGGCTCTTCAAGGTGCCGTAATGATAACGTTGTACCGTGACGAGCCGCGCTTCAGTCAACCGCACCAAATTCTCACGGCTCTGATGGACATTGACTCTCTAATCACCAAATGGAGGTGTAAGAGACAAACGATTTTTTAATAGCTTCGGAGAATTTTTTTTTTTTTTTTTTTTATTGCTTTCGAAAAACTGATAATGGAAGCGGAGCATTAATATTTTTTCAGATAATCACGTTATTATGGTTCAACGAATGATCGGCTCGCAGCAACTCGGAACCGGCGGTTCTTCCGGTTATCACTATCTGAAATCGACTTTAAGGTAAAAATTATTTATTTCCATTAAATTTTCATCAATTAACTAAATCGAAGTCACTCATCGTTTCATTAAAACTTCACAGCGACCGTTACAAAGTTTTTCTCGATCTCTTCAATCTCTCGACGTTTCTGATACCGAGAAATCTCATACCACCGTTGACGAAGCAAATGAAGAGAAAATTATCAGTTGTGTGGGGATGTTGGGGACCCGAAGACGAGACAATCGAACTAAATACCTCGGAGAGTTCGGTGGAAGGTTCGCTTTGAGTTAATAACTCAAAACTCATTTTGGAGTCTTTTCGCTGAAATCTTCACACGAATCTCTGGCATATCGCGAACAATCGCCGAGGGATTTTTATCTCATCTAATTATTATATATACCGCAGAAAAAAAAAAAAAAAAAAAAAAAAAAAAACGAAACAAAAAACCAAATCGTCTCGTTACACAATATGTTTTTATTAAAACTATATAATGTTTCCATAGCTCATCCTGTCGCTTCTTCCACATTACGCACGTAAAAAATATACACTAATATAAATATAATGATAAGGCACATTTTTTTTATTATTTTGTTCGTATCACGTCATGGAAATTAATCGAACGACATGCGAGTTCGACATCAAAGGAATTTTTTGCTTCAAAACAACTCTTCGCGATGGAATTTTTGGTTTTTTTTTTTAAATAATTCATAATCGACTCGAATGGCTGCTATTCAATATTATTGTTTGATTTTTATCACTTAATTGTCAGTTTAAAAAACGAACTATTAATGTTTTTTGGTCGATTAACATCATTTGAAGACAACGTCCACCGAAGACACCTGATTCGCGATACCTGCAATAATTCGAAGCCTTAAATCGCCGTCGACAACGCATTTGTTTGTTACGATCAGAATTTTTGTTGTCCGTATTAACAATATTCGTTGTCTCGCGTATACTTACCGCACATATTGCTTCCAATTGCTATGTAAACATATCCTTTATTGCCGAACAGCGGTCCCCACGAATTTCGCACAATGTAATACGGTATCGGCGCACTTTTGTCGTATCCGACAATCTGAACCGCGTGATTCAGACTCGTGAACGCTCCGTCGCAGTGAAATTGTATTATACCGCCTAAATAATTTTGCCAGGAAAGGGCGTTGACCGCCGCGGCCATTGGTCCGTGAGTCGCCAAGGATTCGAGTAATTCGTCCTCTTCGCCGACGAAACTGAAAAATCATTAATATTTAATTAAATAATAAATTGGATGGAAAATCTAAGAATAATAAGTATCGTAACCCATCGGCAAAGTAAGGGGAACGTAATAGTCGCGCAATAATGTTGGATATCTCGAGGTTAATGCTGCGACAGGGATTAAATAAATGTTAACCAATAGCTTTACGTAACGCACGAGGTGTGCAATAAGATAAAGTTTACGTGGGGATAATACTTTTGTCGAGTGTGCGGCGTTCATGTGAGGCACGCGATGTCCAGCGAATTCCTCGCGTCTCATCGCCTCGCACTACGCGGATAAATATTATTACGAGTAGAATATGTGTACCGTACACTCGTCTATCTACTTGTGTACTGATTACTCGTATCTATACATATGTAACATAGAGAACGTTCGGCTTTTTTTACCTGTCGCATGTGAAATCAGTTACTCGTACACTGGAACTTTTCGTTCTGAAAGTGAATTATAAATAACTTGAATATTTAGAAGGCAATGAAGGATAACTAAAAATAGAAACGTTATGCGTGACGTAACGTACAATTGAAAGTATCGTACTTAACGAGACACATACGGAGAAATAATTTTGGAAGACAAAAACATGTTATTTATAAATTATAGATGGAGTGGAATGAGAAAAAAACAATTTAATGAGTAAGAAATTGATTATTAATGACACCGAAAACTTCGCATCGATTTCTATTTCGATTTTTTTTTTTCTATCGAAGACGGAGATTTATCGATAGCTATAAATTAAATTTTTTGTCTTCCAATAGTATCTTTTTCATCGAAATTATATAGATTATTTTTTTTTTTCGTTTTTTTTTTCTCACTTGTCTAATTTGCAAGCTGCCGATTTACCGGTAATCGGATATTCGATTTCCGGAAGTACGGAGACTTTGTTATCAACAAGCCAAGTAAGAAGGCTGCAAATATCGCCGCCCAAACAGCCGAAATTACTATTTCCGGCGCAGTCGATCATCTGAAATTTACGAAAAATCATTCAATTTTTGGAGTCATAATTTTGACGATTTTTTTTTTTTTTTTTTTTTTTCGTAAAAATGACGAAATTAACCTCTTGAACACTGTAGGATCTGAGAGTCCCATTTTTAATCGCTATCATAGATTCTATGCACGCGACTGTACTATAAGCCCAACAAGCGCCACAAGCTCCCTGACTTCGTATTGGTGTAATCACTCCTTGAGTTCGCCAATCGAATTTCGGAGGGATTCCCGAAGCTCTCCTCAGCCGATTTGTGTCTTTGTGCGAATGATGATCTCCGCGCGCATGATGATCCGTGTGATGCACGTCGTTCAAGTGTCTCTGACCTCTCGTCGATAAATCCGGCCGAAGAGTCAAACTGAGAAATTCCTCTTCCGACATATCGGAATATTCCGTCGCACCGTAAAGCGCGCTGTTCTCAGAATTACGCAATTTATTCATATTCTCGATGTGTCGAAGAGATCTCTGTGAAAAAAATAACGAAAGATTTATATAACGCGACGAGATTTAATTAAATCGAATTATGGCGAACTATAAAGATCGCGGGAGGGCGTTGAGTCGTCAAAAATCGAATGCTCCGTTAAATTAAATTACACAACGGACTTCAATTACTTTTTATACGGGAATATTAAAAACATTTTTTTATCGATACTTCGTAAAATATAATGAAACTTGCAGTCACGAGTTTAGTAAATCTTTAAATTTGTATTAAACTTATCAATGACTCACCTGAAATCTCTCGAATCTCTTATCGTATTCAGTTGGATTGTGTCTATACGATTTATTGTAGTGAGAAATATATGCCTCGAAAAGTTTAACATCTTCTACGTTGGTAGTCGGACCGACTCTTATAGGAATTACCAAAAAACACAAACTTATTCCCAATATTGTCACCACAACCGTCCGCCACTCCATGATCGCTGACGGTGTCTCATGTTATTCAATGCACTGATAGTCGTCTGCAGCTCTACGCATCAGCGTAAACACGAGTTAATAATCTCCACTGCATAACTCAATTGTCTTTCAACTCGGATCAGGTGTCTCGCCGAATGGCGCGAAAGAAAATCCGCGCAATTACTCGAGACACGTAAAGCAATAGATCGCATTATTTCGTTACCAAACGATTGCTAACCGTTAATTATTCGCGATTAATGCCGAAACTAATAAACGAATTTTCAAAAGTTATTACGAAACTTAATGTATCGCGATAAATATCGTACTTAAACTTTCGAACGTATTTCGAAGTTTGTCTGACTAATACGAGTGTTTGAATAACCGGAAGTCGTATTGACGTAACGAAGAACCAATGACAAGTTATCGGGTACCGAGAATATCTCAAAAATCATTTTTTAACATAATACTAATTATTTTCCACCGTTTTTCATTAAAAATCTGTGCCTTTCAGTGAAACAATATATGATAATTGAATATCAAACTTTTTTCATACAGTTGTTAATTTTACTACGGATTCTGCATTTCCGATTACAGTTGAACGTTTTCCTGCGCGAGGGCGCGTCGAGCGCCAATAATTCAAAGTTAAAATTCAATGTTTACGTTTCAAAATGGCGGTGTAAAAAATTACGAAGAAAAACGTTCTTTTTCTTATATTTTATTAATGAAACATCCACAGACCATGACGTAAAATAATTTTCTACGATACATTATTACTAAATCGTGTAAACAGGAGTCATAAATAAAGTTAATAAATTATAAGTGAGTGTATGCAACAGGTCAATGCCAATGAATATTCAAAATAATTCATTAAACACCGTCGTGAAAATTTGTTCGTTGCGGCTACGACGGGACTGTATAAAGAAGATATCGTTATCAAAAAATAATAACGATTCGCCTTTATCAATGATATTTTCGATCGCAAACGGCATTTTTCTTCGTTGGAATAAAATTCAAAAAGTTTCAAACGAATTTGATAAAATTCGTTGAATTCGGAATATGTATACGTCGTCACGATCACAATTATGCTGTTGAACGCGATAGATGCACTCTATTAATAATAATAATAAAGAAAAAAAACATAAGAAAAGAAAAAAAAAAAAAAAAACACGTGAGCAAAGTGCATCGACGGAACGTTCGCACAGCGCAGTGCAGTGCGCAGTGCAGATACGTAAATCGACAATTTATTTCGTATGTAACAACGGTTTTTATACCCGAGAGAAACAGATATTAATCTGCAACCACCAAATTCATTATTATTATTATTATTGTAGAAATTGTGACAAGATAAACAAAATGCAAGCTACAGACGTCACAAAGTTATTATGGCATTGTTGGTTTATACGATATAAAAAAAAAAAATAAAAACGAAAGTTACGAAAAAACAAAAATGTACCATTAATCATAATTAATCATCCGCACACAATACCATTGCGAACTCCTCGTGGAACCGGCACCAAATACTTATAAAATAACATCCTTGGCATCAACTCGATCGTATTTTTTTTTTTTTTGCGACCTCCGACGGTCGAGTGCACTTTTGCAACGTCAACGACACATATGAACTTGCGAACCGCACGATGTAATCGAAATCGCGAGTGACGATGTTTCGGAACTAAAAAAAAAAATCGTCCGACAATGATAGTCCCTTCGATCGCTCATTACATCAACCGAATTCAGTTTATCGGCGAATTTTTCAATAACCGAAAAACATCGTTACTCGCTATTGGCTCCGTGCAATTAAATTGACAAATGCGATGTACGCAACAACACTTCGTAACAAATCTACAATTACAATGAGTTTTAAAGATTATTATATTAGACTCGAGATAAAGAGATCGTGAAAATTTGTATGAATCGTATTTGCAAAATTGATTTCATTATAATTCGTACATTGTACGCGACGCGTTGCCAAAGGTCGAAGTTTTTGTGCGCAAAACACAAAAGATATATCGATTTTCGGCCTCTAATGACGCAACGTTCTTGTCGCAACGCTCTCCCAGTGCGCGATTTACCGGGTAATTTGATATTCGATTAATTCCTAACCGATTGTCGTAAAATTGCAACGACTCGCGCCGTATTGTATATTTTTTTGTTTTTTTTTTTTTTACATTTTCTCATCGCATACGATCTTTGCAATGAGACAGAGTATCGTTATGTAGAATTTTTTTTAGCTACCGATGTCCAAAGGAGAAAATTTGATCGAGCGGATCCTAAAGAGCTGCTGTGATGATAACACGAGATACGTCAACGTTTCACGAGTAGGAAACGTGCGAAACGAAAAAAAAAAAAAAAAAAAAAAAAAAAAAAAAAAGAACAACACGTTTGTCATTACTGCTGAACGGGAACCGGAGCCATCTGCTGCGTCAGAGTCAACAGTCCGTTTATCAACCATCTTATTATACCCGGCATTGCAGGCTTCATAGACACTTTCGAAAGTGCACTTCTCAATTCATGGAAGATATTTCGCGTGGATGGATTTCTTCTCGACGAGAGACGCATCTTCAAGAATTGATAATAGATGAATGGCGTGAATAAACCGGCTCTTCCACTGTAAAAGAAAATAAATGAAAAAAAAATAAATAAAAAATGTTAAAAACATGAATAACGGGTCAATAAAAATTCCTTGCAAGCGAAACGCCAGAGCGGAGTATGAATAAGCGAAAAAATAATACTCACGTAAACACGAGAATGATGCTAAGAGGCAATATCATGATTTCACACAACGCGCAAAGACGTAAGATGTTTCGTGACTGGAATTCGACAAGCGAAATCAAAAATCTCGCGCCCCACCAACTGTTGTGACCTAAACACTTTTTGAACAAAAGAAGGAATAATTAGTACACAGAAAGTCTATAATTTCTTATGTAACTCGGTGACAATTTTCCAAAGATTTTTTGTGTCTTTTTTTTTTTTTTATTACTGAAACTTACGTCGAGCATTGTGAGAGAGTAACTCGCTGAATGCATCACTGCGAATAAAACCACCGGAGCCAAAACCACTGCGAAATTTCGTTAAGGAACATAAATCAACGGATCTATCGATCGATAATTAATCGATTGTTCAAAAATGTACGGAATGCAAAACGATTATATTTCGTCGCGTTAACGGAAACATTGAGCTTAAAATAATTAAAAAAAAAAACATTTTTACACTAAAGAAAAAATCTAAAATGGGAAATTCTTCAAATGTAAAATCATTTCTGCTCCAAACTTTGAAATTTGTTACTACTGTCGCAGCGTTAAATCAGAAACAGTTGCAAAGATTTATCTCAACGGAAAAATAACATCGCGGCGATTTGCGGAACATTTTTTTGGCTCCAAAAAAATTTGTTTGTATTTCAAAGGATACTTGTTACTGGCGATACGTAGAGGAATATTAGAGAGTAGAACAGATAGTGACACGAGTCCTCCAACAACAGCAGCTCCACGAAAGCCGTATTCAGTTGAACTCTCGGTAATCTCTGATGAAGACGAAGAGCGCTTGTCGCAGCGTTACTCATCAATACTTTATAGTAGGCGTTGTATGGATTTCTAAAAAAAACGAAATACGTTGCGTTTATTGATTTATCGTGCGATAAATTTTTTTTTTTTTTTTGTATATCGTTACTGCTACTCACCCAAAAAGTGGAATGATATATCCTATGGTAAATAAAATACTGAACACCCTTGTGGCCCACAACCCCACTTGTACTTTATTGTCGATGACGTGTTGCTTCAAGGCGCCCCATCCTTTTTCAACCTGCGGCGACGAGTCGCCAGATCCAGAACTCGGACTATCTGCCATTCTGCAAAGACAACAATCGTGTGAACGACGAAAACTCGTAAATGTATCGCGTTTAAAAACGAAATTTTGTAAAAAAAAAAATATATAAACTTCGAACTTTTCGGAACGGAGTCCAACGTTCGAAACGATGTTTTGCGTATCGTTCGGATAAAAAAAATGTTAAGTCATTCGTTCGATTTTTCGAGGCGTTTTCCAATTTACAGTTAAGCAAAAGAGAAATCGTCGGTGTGTATAGCCCTACTTTTCCTGAGGACGAGTTGGACGGAAACGACGCTTACGTGTCAGAAACGAAAGCTGATAGTGGATGCGTGAGAAAAATGACGATAAAAACTAAATTTCGAACTTTTTGTCAACTTACGTGAGCTCCGGTTGCTATTCGCTTAAAGTAAATCGACACAATATTCGCGCAGTTGTGTCGCGTGTTTGCCGAATGAACAAAAAAAGTCACACGTACTCAAGTTTTTCTTCCCACTATATATATATGTATATGTTACATGTATATATCACTTCTATCTACGTGTAATTTAGCCAAGAGCACCTTGTAATTGCTTGTGTAACCGGACGGGGACTCGGTGATATCTCGGGGTTTTCGTCATTTTACATCTCGTTGCCAGATGGTGTTGTTACGCGCGACACGGAGGCTCGCGTTATTATCTACTGCGAATAAATTAAAAAATTTAATGTAACAGTCGATTTTATCCCATGGAGATGGCAGAATCAGTTAATTTTCGTATAAGGAAGATATTCATGTTGGAGAAGGGAATGCAATGAGAAATTTGTCTGTAACACGGAGAAGCGAGTTTTCAGGAGCAGCAGCAGGGGCCGTCGACTCGGAGACCTACTTACTCTCCCACGGGCCTCTCTCTACCTGCTGACTCCGCTAACCCACGTGGCCCGAATTCCCAAACCCTCCCGACGCCTCTCTGTCACTATGACAGTACTACAGTTATGTTTTATATTGCTACCAAAACTACGCGTATGTTGTCCATACGTTCGTACCACTCTCTACGATCGATACAACACCGAACGGAAAAAACTAATTAAATAAAGTCGTCATAACTGTCAAGAAATATTTTTAGTGACAAGTGCAGGAAGATACTGTAATAATAACACAGTTCTGGTCTGTTCGTGTTGAACGATTTGCATTGTTACAAAGTGCACTCGCGATTGTTTACTGACATACAAATAGTATATTACGTTACTTTGCCCGCGAGTGGTTATCGCCGCGTCTACGATATCGGAAATAAATTGCTGTAATCAACGTTGTTACGCTGCAAAACGCTTGCCGGCTCATTGGTACAGTGGCGATATTCGTTGAAAAGGCACAATAATTGCAACACGTTCAAAGTACCAGTTAAAAAAAAAAAATAACGTACGAGACGATTGAAACGTCCGCGAGTACGTCTCGTACAATCAGTCGCGTCACGGAACCGTACCGAATGCAAGGTGTCGAACGGCAACCCGTGCGAAAAAAATACAAAGCCATAATGATACTTTTCGGTTCTACGCTCGGTTTGATCGCGAGCTTTTGCGTTTGGCCTAAAAGTCGTAAATTCGTTTATTTTGTCGCCAGCAAAATTGTCATGCAATTGAAATACCAAGTTTTGGGTATGAAATCCGTAATACGGGATATTCGCGATGCGAAGTACAACAAGACGGGTAAGAATCGAATTATTATTATTTTTATTATCTATTGACGAGGTGAATTTGATGTTTATTTTGATTATAAAGAGAAAGCGCGAATAATTTAATCGAAGCAGAATTCAAACCGTTTCCCGGGGCGCAACAAAAGTATCTTTTGTCCCATCAACTTTGATATCCAATTTGAAGGTCCAAAATTCGGTACTATTGTTATTTAGCATTACGTAAATATTTATTAACGTTTTCTTGTTTTTTTTTTATGTTTCGAGTAATCTACTAGAATTTTTCATTGCGTAGTAATTTTTTAGAACAATCGATAAATACGATCGATAATCTGTCGACTGTCTAATATATGTGAATTTTTTAAATTAATTCGTTCGCGATTAACTATATATGTTTATTATCTAATTAGTCGATGTATTCGTGATTAGCTATTGCAATCGACGATAATTGAAAAAAAAATCATTATTGGACCGTTCTACGGGAAAAATGCTTAGCTAATAATTAATCGATTGCACGTACCGGGTGCGAGAAAAAAAATCATCGTACTGACCAAACAATCTCCTTTCTAAAGATTTGCCGCGAAAGTCTGGCAGTATAGCGGTCATAACAGGAGGATCGCGGGGAATAGCAGTCGAAGTTGTGAAAATGCTAATGAAATGCGACATGGAAATAATCATCGGTAGGTTATTGAAAAAAAAGTATTATTAACATATCTTCATGAAATGTTACAACGATTTATCATCGAATTAAAAAAAATACAATTTTTAGCATGTAGAAAGCCAACCGCCGGAGAAAACGTGATAAAACAGATCCGAGAATCCGGTGTTAAAGACGGGAAAGCGAAAGTATACCAACTGGATAATTCAAGTCTCGAGTCCGTGAAAAAATTCGCCGAGATCGTTAAACGTGATTACAAGAAAATCGATGTACTCATCAACAACGGTGAGAAATTACTTTGTCCCTAATTATACCGTCGACCTACTTTACTGACAATGATAAATTCAACGACCATTTATTACAATAAAAAATAATTAATATAATAATCATAACAATTCATTATAATTTTATAATAATAATAAATTATTAAAAAACATTTTATTATTAAAAAAAATTATAATAAAAGAAAAATAGTATATTTATAATTAGAAGAAAAAAATTTCCAGCCGGCGTAATGTTCCCGCCGTGGGGTGAGACGATCGACGGTTTCGAACAGCAATGGGGTATAAATTATTTATCGCACTTTTTACTGACCGCTTTGCTGATGCCTCTCTTAAAAAACGCTGGCACCCCAAATCAATGCGCGAGAATCATCAACGTCTCGTCCTGCGCTCACGAAATAGGAACAATCAACTTCGACGATATCAATCATAAGTAAAATTTTTTTTTCTTAATCGATATCTCGCGTACTTTCCACAATAATCCATTTTATTTATATAATTTTTCAATTATACTTGTAGAAATCAATTTATTACCGGCGCCGCCTACGCGCAGAGTAAATTAGCGTCGGTAATGTTCGCGAAAAGCTTACAGCAACGCATCACGGAGAAGAATCTAAACGTGCGAAGTTATTCCATACATCCGGGTGTCGTGGATACCGATTTGTTTCAAAACACTCCCTTCAAGAGAGCAAAATGGTTTACCAAATTGTTTTTCAAGGTACGAGAGTTGTTGTGTATAAAAGATAACAATTCCGGCGTTCAAAGATCGCGATGGCGCAAGAAGCGCAAAGTCCGATCGGTTACTCCACTAAACACTGTTGATATTGATTATGACACTGATGATTACTCATTGATGTTCGTTTTTTTTTTTTTTTTTTTTCCTTTTTTTTTCAGAATCCGGTACAGGGAGCAATTACTACAGTTTACACAGTGGTTAGCAAAGATATTGAGGACAGAGGTGGAATATATATCAGCAATTGCCGAGACACACCCGTTAACCCTCTGGTCAATGACCCGGTGGTCCGAGAGCGTCTTTTCAAACTTAGCCTCGAACAGGTCAAACTGAAAGATTTTTTCGAATATTTGTAAATATGACGAATCTATTGTGATAGAAATTTTTTTTTTTTTTTTTCGCAACGCGACGACGATATTCTTATACGACTTTGACAAATGATCATTACGACGATATTTCGATACGTAACATCGATTCGCAAAGATATCACAAAGAGAAATATCAATATTTTCCGGCAACTATTTTAACGAGAAGCGGTTACTTAAATGTATAAAGAAAAAAAAAAAAAAATTGCGTCTTTCGTCCGATAATTATAATACTCAGAGATTTTTTAAAAAATATTTCGCCATTACGATATTTCGCCACTAACATGTAGTCTTTCGATCGACTGTAACGCACGCGATTGTTAATTTTTTTGTGGATTAATTGACAAACATCGAAAAGATATTTCACATACGCATCAATATGTTTATTGCAGCATTTCGTATCGTGAATAAGCTTATTAAATAATCAAAAAAATGTACAATCAATAGTCTCGACAATTAATAATACGATATTTAAAGTGCCTGAGAACGCGGTAGAGTTGGACTCTCCGATTCTGTACAACTTGTTTTTGTTTTTCTTTTTTTTGTTTTTCATTAAATAATAAAACAAATATATATATATATATAAAAAAAAAAAAAAAAAAAAACGGTGAACTTATTACACTTTAGTATAAACGTGTATCGCAGTCTGTTAAACATGAATATTCAACAAAAACAATTAGGTGTCCGATTTACGCCGTTGTCTACGCTTCGTTTACTTAGTGAATAAAAAATGTGGTATTCTAATGAGCATCGAGTCCCTGTCAGGTAGCGCGGTATGGTGAGCTATTGTATGCTAATGCGGAATAGTCACATCTGCCCATTGATCAAACTGAACAAATATGAGTAATTTTTTGTTTGTATGCTTTTCATTTTTTTTTTTTTGTTTTTTTTTCCAAAGATTTTTCGGTCAATATGCACTTACGGAAGGACTTACCGGTTATCGATTACATCATTGTACAAAAATGATGATTACTCGCAGGTAATTTCCCACAAAAATTGATATGTTTCAGAGAGTTCTCTTTGTTTTTTTGTTTTTTTTTTTTTCTTTTTTTTTGTTTCTGCGTTTTGCTTTTGTGATAAAAATGATTTAATGTTTAATTAAAAAAATGTGTGTTTCGGTACTCGCAAACAATATAAATCGGAGGCTATTAAAAACATTGTCTACGATCGCAATTTGTAGCACCAAACATTACACACACAACACACCCGCCGCGCATTCACACACACATACCGATGAACCATCGATCAATGACGCGAGCAATTTTAGCGATAACGAAGGGAAGCGGCAACGATTAAATGCTTCTTACACAATATACGACGGGTGTGTTTCGAATATTCGATGACGAAAAATTTCATCCTATAACAGTCACGACGTTAAATTAAGCGGTGCGAATATTCATTGGCATATATCGACAAAATATACGCAAGAATAATACGGCTAACACGACGTAACGATGCTTATGCTTTTTTTTTTTTTTTTTTTCACCCCATGAATTCGCTTCAAAGTTCACGTGCGCCTCTCCCGCGATAACTTTTTCGATTTTTATTTCTTTTAGTATTTTTTTTTTTTTTTTTTTTTTTTTTTTTTTTAATCTATGCGTTTAACATTTGACAAAGAAAACAATATTCACTCGAAGACTAGAGTTGGCGTTTTTACTAAAAAAGACTCAACATTCGCAAATACTAAATCGTAATATCTCGTTTCGGTAGAAAAAAAACATGAACGCAATAAATTATTATTATTTTTTTGCAACTATATTACAAACGTTTGAACGATAAACTAATTGTTTGTTGATAAAAAAAAAAGATTCAGGCGATTCGTTTAAAAAAAAATGTTAAATGCCGATAGCAAACGTCGTTTTTGGGGAAAAAATTACAGAAGCAATATCTTCGCGACGCACATATTACATTTCTTAGTAAAAACTTCGATATTGCAATTAATTTCGTTGATTAATCCGTAGATCCGGGGCTTCAGTTAAATTGACTCGTGATCGATCGACTACACAAACTACTCTACGAACGAAACAAAAATATATATATATATTTTACGTGACAAACATTTGTTCATCGTAATTGCACGTTTGATAAGATTCAACGATGATTCGCGTTATGCGAAAATGGGAAAAAAAAATATATCTCTTTTATCAGAGATTCGTTAAAAAAAACGCGTTACGCGCGTTAACGAAAGGGAAAGAAAATTGATGGAAACGAAAGTGAAAAGAAAGAAATGTAGAAATGGTCCGTTCGTGAATTCACGAGGGCGCACGACGTCGCGGAATGGGATCCAAACGTGTCGCGCGATCGCGAACATTGCGTCGATCTCGTAAAATAAATAACAAATACTGAGAGAAACGCATCGAGTCGCTTCGCATAAATCGAAGCACTCGTCGCGAGAGCGCGATGTTTTTCTTTCTCGCGTTACTATTGTTTTTCTCAAAGGTAACTGTGGTGTACTAAGTGCTACGGTAATTATAACAAATAAATCACACAGATCGATGTGATGTGCAAATACTAGACATTCGAATACTTGGGAAGAATCTCGAAAACTCTTTGTCATCCGTATGTCTCTTGGGAAACTTTAACGATTCTGTTGTATTCAGTGTTACCATCGTTTGGATATCAAGGTTTTCAAGAATCTACTGCAAGATGACTGGCCACCTTTTGGTTTTTTTGTTTTGTTTTGTTTTTTTTTTCTTCAACTCGTTCGCATGCTTTCCTTACGGAGATAGTGGCAATTCTTAGGACAAGCGGCTGCAACCGCAATTGTTGTTATCTCCGATCGACGTTGTTTTTCCGTTGATCGTCGTCGCGTTTGTCTCGTACCTTGGCAATTCCTGGCTTCTTGCTTGCTACGCTCGAGAAAAATAACAAAATTTTAATCGTAATTTCACTCTTATTTTCAAATAATTTTTTTTTTTTTTTTTATATCGTAGTAAATTGAATCGAAATTATATTTTTACCTCCATCAACTCAGCTGCTATTTCCATAAACAATCTCTCAACGTTTTCCGCCTCTTTCGCTGATGTTTCCAAAAAGTACATTCCGTGCTGTTGAGCGAATCCGGAACCTACGTGCGTCGGTATTTCTCGATCTTCACGATCGATTTTGTTACCTTAAAAAACACGAAAAAAAAAAATAAAAATAAAAATGATCACACATGTAAAAAAAAGTGTTTATAGTCGATAATGAAGAAAAAAAAAGTAAGTTACATACCGACTAATATCCTGAGAACATTGTTACTGGCGTATTCCTCTATCTCCCTTAACCAGTCTGGCAAGCAGTCGAAAGTCGGTTGACACGATATATCGTAAACTAATATCAAGGCATGTGCTGATCTGTAGTAACTTTGAGTTATGGATCGGAATCTTTCCTGGCCGGCTGTATCCCAAATTTGCAGCTGTACAAAAAAAAAAATTATAATCACGAATTTTGCTCAATAAAAAAAAAAAAAAAAAAAAAAAAAAAACAGAAAATGTTGTTTACATTTTCTGCATTTTCCGCATGATTATATAATGTAAAAAGCTATAGTATTGGTCATTACGATTCATTTTCTTTGATGGAATATCGTATGCAATAATAATCGCCAGACCTTGCGGCAAAAAGCATATCTATTCTTAGAGCGAAAACATTTTTTTTTATCAATGCGTTGTAAGGAAGTACATGCCCCACGACCATCTCTTACATATTTATGAGAGCGCTTTATAGTCTTCGGACATTGCATTGCATAAACATATATATATGGCGTATGCATACCTTGATTTTTTCGTTTTCAATTTCTACAGTTTTAATCATAAAATCGACGCCGATTGTTGCTCCCTGTCCTGGAGGATAGAGGCCCTGAAATAATAAATATTATAAAATGGCATTAAATTTGGCATAATACTATTATTTATCTTGCTGAAAAGGGAAATTAAGTTTGTCAATAAAACGATGGAATCGAAAGTGTAAGCTTTCTCCAGTGGGGAATACAATCGAGAGTCTCATAAACTCGCGAAATTCGGTGGTTCAATGACCACTGATGGCAAGCAGATAAAACATAGGATGTCAAAGTGAAGGAATAATTGTTGATTATTCAATTTCGGAAAACTCACCTGAGTGAATCTACGAACGAGACACGTCTTGCCGACACCGGCATTGCCGACTACAACAACTTTGAACAAAAACTTGTAATCTTCCATTGCATTTGTTCACTCGAGCGCGAGAACAGTAGCGGCTCGAACGTTCCTTCTAGTGCTCCATTTACTGTATAAAACGCGAACGAGAGATACACAGGGGTTGGAGAGAGGGAGGGATTGTCGACACGCGATTTCCTCGATCGCTCACCTTGAAGGTGCTTCCAAAAAATTACGAAACTTTCCCCCCCCCGTTTCGAAATCGCTTTCGTTTAGTATTGCGACGTGAGAATAAACGACACTGACATCATACGATTTTTTTTTTAGCTGTGCACACAACACACACTTGACGTTTCGAGATTCACGAGCGATCCATGTTTTTTTTTCTTCTCTCAGATGCTCCAGACGTGAGAAACAATCGCGTCACATTCGTCGGGTGTACAATGCAATCTTTCGTACAAACACTCGGACATTCTGTCTGTCAAAATGACGTTTAAACGCGTTTCTTTAACGGAGTTACGAGCCCGCTGATGCGTTTCCGATACACCGTTTGCATTACTACTGACTACTGTGACCGTAAGCGTCGCGGAATAGTAGTGGAGACCCCACCAAATGTTTTCTGACATTCGGTTGTTCGATAATCGATTGTTTTAACGATTCGATGAATAAATTATACACCCGGATTTTACCTTTTCGGGAGTGAGTCACGTAATTATAGTAACTTGATTGCCTAGAACAGTCATTCATTCAAAGCACCATATATAAATATTTGAACAAAACAATTCTGCCTTTCACTCGATCGAAATATCCCTGCGTTATCGGCCAATGATTATACGTTATCATCAGTTGTTCCTAACGTCAAATGTTTCACTCGAGTCATTCGTCTCTCAAATCCCCGTGTTAATTCAGCGCTTGCGCATCGACAATTCTGCCGGTCATTGTTAATAAACATGGCAGCCCTCGCGGTACCGAAGGACGTTAGCACATTTTTGAGTCAAAAACAAAACGTTCCGGACAAAGAATTGGCCGCAGAATGGGTACAACTCGAAGAGCTTTACAACAAAAAGTAATTAATCTACAAGATACCGCGATAAACGGTGATGTATCAGTGTTAATCGATTGTTTCTGATGACACGACTCTGGTGACTTGCAGGCTTTGGCATCAACTCACTCTGAAATTGGAAGTTTTCGTTAAACATCCGGCATTACAGAAAGGCGACAATTTGGTACAATTGTACAAAAACTTTTTGTCAACTTTCGAGAGCAAGTAAGAAAATCTTATCAAACATTTTATCGCGCGTCTAACATAACCTCACTATTCCGTTCGAACTCTGTGAATTCAAAATTTACGATGTTTTCTTTTTTTTTTTCAAGGATAAATCCACTTTCGTTGGTGGAAATATTGGCACACGTTATTCAGCAGTTTCAGGACAAACAGGAGGCCATTACATTCTTAGAAAAAACTGAGCCAAAGGTAACAAGTAACAATGAAGCCGTCGCTTTGTGCAAAGTTCTCGCAGGACAGATTCTCCTCGACAAACTCAATGATCAGGACAAAACGAAAAAAATCATTGAGGATGTCGAAGTTATGTTGGACAACGCTGATGGAATTACCACTGTTCACGGAAGATTCTATCTTTTGGCGAGTCGGTTATATCGCTTGCAAGGCAAACATGCAGAATACTACCGCACCGCTCTGAGGCAAGTTATTATTATTATTATTGTTGTTGATGTTCTTAATGATATTGTTATTATGATTTTTATTAAAATTTACAGATTGAAAAATTAACACTTATAATATCTGCATAATTGCAAAAAATATTTTTTTGAATAACAAAATTTTAATATCATCAAAATTTTTTTTTTTTTTTTAAATTAATTCAATTTTATCAATTCCATCAACAGGTACTTAGGTTGCATCGAACTTGAGACACTGACAAAACAGGAACAAGAGCAGCATGCATTTTTTTTGGGACTCGCTGCTCTCTTAGGAGAAGGTGTCTATAATCTGGGAGAGCTGCTGGCGCATCCGGTATTGCAATCTCTGAAGGGCACAACGAATGCCTGGTTAGTAGAACTCCTGCAAGCTTTCAACAGCGGCGATATTGCAGCTCTGGAGAAACTTAAACCACAATGGAGCAAAGTCGCGGATCTTGCGGCCCAAGAACTCAAATTGAGACAAAAAATATCGCTTCTGTGTCTCATGGAGATGACGTTCAAGAGACAAGCAAATAATCGGTGTGTAATTGGTCCACATTTTTCTTTTTTTTTTTTTTTTTTCAAAAAATACTTTTTGTTATTATTTAATTGCGATCGAATTTTTTTTTTTCATATAGGCAACTGAGTTTCACAGAGATATCTCACGAGACCCGATTGCCGATAGGCGAAGTGGAGCTTTTAGTAATGAAAGCACTGGCGCAGGGTCTCGTACGCGGTGCGATAGATCAAGTCGCCGGAACGGTTAACATGACGTGGGTACAACCCCGCGTTCTCGATCGCACGCAGATCGCCGGTATGGTACAACAGCTCGACGGTTGGTGCAAAGACGTAAACACGATGGAACACCTTCTGGAATCGCGCGCTTCGGAAATTCTAACGCTCTAATATGAATTTCGCGCTGAGGGGGTCGACGAGCGGCTGTTTTCTCGTCGGCTAATGTGTGTGTGTGTGTATAAGTTGCATTTTTTGATCGGCGAAAAACCCGACTGTTAAACGATTTATTCGAAGATCGATGAAAAGTCAGGCAATTACAACGGATATGTGAGATAACGATACGCGGCTTGTACGACGAATCCGAGATAAATACGATGCCGCGAAAAAAAAAAAAGTATTCGCAAGATGTATCGGGACACCTCTGATCATTAATAAATTGAACAAGAAAGCAATGTCTTGTAAATCCAATGAGATTTCAATGTTTAATACATTTTTTAAGCTCCTCAAATTATATTTCGTTTCGTTTTATTTTAATCCTGAATTTTACATAGTATAAACATCGAAATATCAAGTTGTCGTAGAATTAATTAGGTTATATAATTGACAGTATTAAAGCGCGAAAAACAAAAAAAACAATTATTAATGAGTAAAATAGATCGCTCGTCACTTTCGTTTCCGCAAAAATTAAGTCATGTGACGACGATGTGTGCGGGTCAGTGACATCCTTTGTAACGAATTCTCAAGGCCATCGATTCTCATTGGTCGGGCGACTCGAGATAAGCGTCGCGTTTAATATTTGTTGCACACCCGACACATCTGAATAATAAGCTGTCTTTCAATATTAGGCTCCTAAACTCGCAGCTGGTCGAGTGACAAATAGTTATTTCCAGTACTTAACACCCGACAGTTCAACAGTTATTTGCTGCCCGTAATAAAATAATTAATCTCTAACAGTTTCGGCATCTCGAGGTTCCGAGCGATTTGCAACCCGATATCGAAACACACAGTCATAACAACGCACACCGACACAGAAACTGCATAACGCGCCGTTTTCTCAGGTGCATGCAAAACTCGGTTACCGCGCATTTCGCGATTTATCAGCCGATAAAACGTCACAATCGCGTAGGTTATGAAGTTACAGAATTAATGTGCGTTAACGATGATTCACAAAGTTCCCCAAACACAATCGTCTTAACGATCGAACGATTGATGTTTTTCTTCGACGGAACAATAGAGGCTGAGCCTGAACATCGAGACCAGCCGCTCGCGGTAATAATTTATTCGATCGTTAATCGATAAAACAACGGCGCGAACGACAGATAAGTTGTGGATTTCTATAATTATATCGTTTAAATCGATTTTGTGTTTTTTTTCGTTGGAAAAACAGTTAAAGCTGTCAACATGCACACATTTTTCGGATTGACGTTAATTCTGTTGATCGTCGGCGTCAATGGAATATCTCTAGAAGCTCTTCCATCTTTGTATCCGATAGTCGTCCCGGCGAATTACAGTCTCCTCTATGAAAAAGCGATCAATTCTTCCGTCGAATATGTTTTTCTCTATGAGGTAAGTTATGTCGCTTAATTCCAAAAGATATCAACGAGTAATCAGTTTTTCTTTTAACGCTTTAGAAAAACTCACCAAGCGGTGCAAGAATAACAGTTCAAAGCAACGCTACGACTGACGAACCTCTCGTAGTCGTCGTGCGTCAGAGAAGCGGAATACTTTCATGGCAAATTCCATTTGTAATACTGAACGGTCACCCGGAAAATCCTTCATATGATTCCACTAGTCGTACTTTATGCTCTCTACAGCAAGAGGACAGAAACGAAACTGACGATGATTTTATCACCGTCAGTATTTCCACTGGAAGTCGTACTAATATTTCGTTTCAATTGATAATAACTCAAGAAGACTTCAACATTAGGTACGCGAGAGATTATTCCTTCTCGTTGATAAAAAAATAATTTTTTTTATTTTTATACTTTTTTTTACATTTTTATTGCTTAACTATAAGTTTTATGATGAATTATTGATAATATTAGGGGAATTGTAAGGATTAAGAAGAATGATAGTTACGATGTTTTGTCTGCAGTACAGGCGAAGCTATAAATGTAACCATATCACCTGCGGAGCCGATATATTACAGCTACAATTTTACGGGTCAAACGGAAAGTTCCTCGGTGCTTGTGAACGTTGAATCGACATCCGATATCTGTATGACAGTGTCGATACAAAATACAACAGTAAGGATCCTTTATGCAATTTTTTTATCAATTAGAATTTTTTTAAATGTGAAAACATCTTTAGCGAGACTTCCGAATGCCGAATGCCGAATGTTCTCAAAGAACGTTAAAGACCTTTTGGGAAATTAATAAAAAATGCAAAATGCCCTCAAGAAATGTTACAGCTATTCTGAAAAATAAGTAAAAAACAATGCAGTGTCGTGAAAAAGCAACTAAGAATAACTGTCTATGAATTATAATAAAATTCCGATCCAAATCCGAAAGTGAAAACTACTGAAGATATTTTTACATACAATTGTCGTGAGTACCGGTAGAAGTACTATTTTTTTAATATTAAATTTCTCTTTGTAGTGTCCAGTATTCGATTTGGAGAGAAACGTACAATACTCAGGTTACTGGCAAACCGTGAGTCGACAAGGCGGCATAACGATACCAGTAAGAAATTTTATAAATTTCATTACTATGTATTAGTAATGTTCTAAGGCACACTATCGTAAGTGAGATTAATCGGTAATCATTTATTTCAGAGAGAAGCTTATCCGCGCGGTTTCTTCGTGGTACTCGTCGTAAAAGGCGACGACTCCGATTGCTCTAATGAAATTGGAGACGCAGTTTCTTCCCGTAAAAAATTAATAAATTTAATCATAAAGCCGAGTATCAGCAGAGAAGATTTTATTACCGCGTCTGCAATCGCTCTTTCTGTTGGTGTTGGATTTTGCGGATTTTATATCATTGGCATTATGATGCACAGAGCAAACAAAGTTAGAAAATCAAGAGAACAATTGTTGAGCGAACAATCGGAGAACATCGAGGAACCGGTGTACTTGCAGAGTCCATCGGTCGTCGAAGAGGTCACTGAGATTTTAAAATTATTTTCTTTAAGGAGACCGTATTGTTACCGTAACAATATTCAACCATATAGAAGGTCCTAAGAAGAATAATTTTGAATGATAATAGTGCCAAAAGGTTATTAACAAATTAGTTTAATAGAAATTATTTGACGACTCATCCGGTTTCTTCTGTCCAAAATCGGGATTTTCCAAACAAAAAAAAATTCGAAAAAAAATTCATATGTATTCGGAAAAATTAATGAATGAACTTTCGCTAAAAAGAAAGTTGCAACGGACGATTCGTTCATGAAATATTTTTTTTAACAAATGTATCAAAAAACTTTTTGGAATTATTATTATGCAAAATTAATGTTCTCAGTGCCTTCGGTATAGTTGATTTTTTCAGATTTTTATATCATCGGGAAGTCTTCGAAATTCTTCCCGAATCTCACTGTTAGCTGGAAATGTAACGATATACCCTCCTTAAGTCTCAAAATAAATTCGATTAATGTTGCATAGCGACTATCATTAATGAATGCTAACGTTTCACAGGCCGGTCCCAGTCAATGGACATCAGTCGAGGAGGACTCGTCGCTGGACGAGGACGACATCGATCTGATGGAAGACGCGTTATCCGACAAAGAGATAATTCGAACGAAGCGCGTTCTCTCGGTCTCCGATCTCGCGAGAAAAGAACCAAAGATACTTCGTCACAAGTCTCGTCTATATTTATATTATCTCGTAACGATAGCGGTGTTTTACGCTTTACCTGTTATACAATTGGTTATAACTTATCAAAACGTTCTTCACGTGACGGGCAATCAGGATCTTTGCTACTATAATTTTCTGTGCTCCCATCCGCTCGGTTTACTATCCGACTTCAATCACGTCTTCTCGAACTTCGGTTACATACTTCTCGGTTTCTTATTCATATTTCTCACGTATACGAGAGAACAAGCGGACGTGGATCACGCGGAGAAGAAAAAAAGCTTTGGAATTCCGCAGCACTACGGTCTGTTTTACGCGATGGGTACAGCGCTTATGATGGAAGGTTTGCTGTCCGGAAGTTATCACGTTTGTCCGAATCACAGCAATTTTCAATTCGGTAAAATTTTAAAAATTCAAAAGTTACCGAAAAAAAATCAGTTACCGTCTCTTGTAGGATCGTTTTACGTTACTTACGTTTTATTTTTTTTTTCAGACACGAGTTTCATGTATATAATATCGGTGCTATGTATGGTGAAGATTTACCAAACTCGGCATCCGGACATAAACGCGAGAGCTTCGTTCACATTTGGCGTTCTGTCGCTTATTATTTTTCTTGGGATGGTCGGTGTTCTTAACGGCTCGGAGGCCTTTTGGGTAATATTCACGATGGTCCATCTCTTCGTGTGCATTGCATTGACCGCACAAATTTATTATATGGGTCGATGGAAACTAAATCGCGGTATGGTTCGTCGGGTTGTTATGGTAAATGATCATTTTTTTTTTACTACACTGTTACGCTACTTTCGCTTCTCTATGGATAACTGTTATGTATTTTCGTATTGTTAATTAGACGCTGAAATACGACGCGAGGACCGGACCCTACAACGTTTTGAGGCCTCTTTACGGCGGACGATTAATACTCCTTATCATAGCAAATGCTTGCAACATCGCTCTCGCCGTTTACGGCAACATGCATCACGATAAAGATTTCGCAACGTATTTGCTCGCTGTACTTATGTCGAATCTGATTCTCTACACATTTTTCTACATCGTGATGAAGGTATTTTGAATTATTAGATTAAAATTTTTTCCTATTGATTAATCAAAATTAATCAAAAAAATTATATTTATTTAAAAAAATTTTTGATTTATATTTCATGTTTTCTTTTTCAATTTTTTTTTTTTTTTTCGACTTTAGTTTCATATAATGATTGTTAGTTAATCTATTTATCGATTTTTTTTTTTTTTTTTTTTTTTTTTCATTGCAGCTCTGCCACAGAGAGAGAATTCTCGTTGAGCCATGTTGCTACATAATTCTCTCGTTCGTAACGTGGGCCGGGGCTCTGTATTTCTTCATAAACAAATCCGTCTCTTGGGCGCTTACGCCCGCGCAATCGCGACTATACAACAAACCTTGCGCTTTGCTGAATTTCTTCGATTCTCACGACATTTGGCATTTTCTTTCGGCCCTCGCGATGTTTTTCTCATTCATGGTGTTGCTGACTCTCGACGACGATTTGGACGACACGCATCGCAGTCTGATACCCGTCTTCTAGCGCGGAGGTTCGTTGTTTCACAGATATGATTTATCGTGCGTTGTGAAAAAAAAAAAAAGGAAACAGAAAAAAAATTAATAAAATAGAACGTTGTATATATATTTTTTTAAATATATTTTTCACGGCAGTGTAATTATGATCCATAATCCTCTACACTCACTCCAACGCTTCTCGTCCATAGTGCAAATTACATACTATGTTTCATTCAACTTCAATGTACAAAAACGAAAACAAGAAAAAAACAACAAAAAAAAAAAAATTAACGACCGAACTTTTACGCGTACGAAATCATCACACGGACGACACCGTCAACGAATCGCTTCAAACGTTCGTTTTGAATTTTTTTTTTTTTATTATTATTCTTTCGCTCCATCGTTTTCTCTTTTCTTTAAAAATAAATATATATAATCTCTGTGTATTTACCCGGGTATTTTTTTTTTCTTTCGCGATTTGCATGATTTACGTTCTCTTTTGTTTCAGACACGTCTCGCACTTTCACAATTTGCTTCGTTCTCGATGAATTATTGTTTATTTTTGACATTGTCGCTGTCAAAACTCGCGATATATACACAATAAAAACGCACACACGCGCGTACGCGTGAAATTTACGATTGCCGAAGACGATCCCGAAACCCGTTCGCGTACGCGATCGACAATAAATAATAATCGAAGCGCTTGAGGAACAAAGCGAAACGCTATTCCTGCATCTCTTTTTCCTTACGATTTTGTTTTGTCTTTTTTTTTTTTTTTTATCAATTCGCCGGCGTTATTCGTATAGTAGCTAAACTGTACAATGAAATTAATGTCTAAAATCGGTTCTTTGTTGTTGTTTTTTAACGTGTATCAAAGTCCTAGTGCCGGCCTCGCGGGCGGACCAGATCAGTGGGGATGAGAAAAAAAAAATGAAGAATCGAGGATAGAGAGACAGAGAGTTACGACGATGCGCTCGAATCGTTGTGAGGCTCTTGTCCGGAGGCTTCCAATTGCCCGAGGGTACGTTGAAGCTCTGCGCGTTCGGACGCGTGAAGTCTGTGTGCAATTTCGAGAACAGCGTCGAGTCTAACTTCGGGACACGCCTCGAGTACTTCTTTGATTTTCGTGACGACGGCGTCGCGTCTAACGCAATTAATGTTCCGCATAACAACGCTGTTCTCATTGTCCCGTTGAGCCATTAGCCAGAGAACAACGCTCTCGTCCTGATCCCAGAGATACGACTCGGTCGCTCCTTTATCCTCGACGAACCATCGTCTCAACATAGCGTCGACTTGTCCCTCGCCGAGTGTCGGTTGTGTCGTTAGTATATCGCGTCTTATCTCCTCTTCCAGAAGGCGACGTCGCAGACGCCAATACAAGAGCCGTCGGGACTTTCGCCACGGAACGATCTCCTGTATGGCGTTTTTCTCCAGCATCCGCTCGGGAGTATCGTGAAGATCGGCGAAATGGACGGCAACTTGGTGATACATCGGTTCCAATACTCCCTCTCGGGAGCGAATCATTGCCTCGTGATTCGCGCGTTCCTCCACTGACATCGAAGTCGACATTTTTTCCTGTGATTGTATGAAAATAGACTGATTAATGTTTCTATTAAGAGATAACAATATTATACTGTTTTTTTTTTCCGTTTGTTGCACGAAATAAGAACGATAAGAGTTGTAACTATGCGTTTCGAGAGTTGAATATATATTGCGTTAGTTTACCTTTAAACTTTGTATAACTGGATCTACGCGATGCATCGTTTTTAGAATGTCCTTTAGACGGAATTTTATCTCTACTATCCCCTCGGGTTCGAGGACTCCACCTCGGCTCGTGGGATCGGCGAACATCTCCATGTGACGCGGATTTATCGATGGATCGACTACCGCCCATGCGCCGCCTCTCAGCTCGCCGTTTGGTGGAATGTAGACGAGTACTGGCCGACAATAATCTTTCAATCCGTCGACGATGTAGGCGCCGAATTTCATTATTTGCTCGTACATGTCTGAGATTTAAAAAAAAAAAAAGGTAATTAACATTGCATCGTTGCTATTTCTATTCTCTACGGAAATTCGATGTTATTGAAAAATTTGGCATCGCCACGTTTTCTTCATTAAATCTTTCGCGTTCGACGAGTAAATCCGTTGTCTCGTATTGATTTCAATGAAAAAATTGAATTTTCAGAACGATACTTTTCGATTTGCAGAATACCTCTGTTTTCTTAACTTTGCTTAACTCAATCGCCCGGTTATTTAAACTCGAAAGTGGAAACTGTAAGGGAAATACAGAATAGCGAAAGCACCCGATTCCGTCGAGTTAAATCCTCGCGTACGGGAGACTTCGCCGGCCAAGTAGAACGTGAATTTCGTTTATTTGGAACAGCAATACGTAAGAAAGTAAAACAAACTTGAGAAGCATAACTCGAAGCGTAAAACTCTTTGAATTATCGAAAAAACAACAGTTCAACGTTATTTTACAATTATTTTCAGAATTTTTTCGCAATTTTTTATAGTTAAATGCGGCAATTGAAAGTAATAACGGGACGAAAAATTCGGATGTATATTTACGTTCTCCGTATTTAAGGGCCAACAACGGGCCGTATATCAAAAAGAATTATTAATTTCATCGTTTACGAGATAAAAAAAATAGAAAAATCATCTTACCTTTCATACCACCGGAGAATCCTCGCCAATTCGCAAATATGAATAGCGGAAGTTCTTCCTTATTGAAATCTTTGATAGCCGTAGCGGTTTTGTAAGCGCTATCAGGGAACCATACTTGTCCGGCTTGCGATACGGTTTTGGCTTCGGAGTCGAGATTAGCCGGATCGGCAGGAATTTGAAGTTCTACGGTTCTCGTCTCAACGGCTATAACACCGCAAGGTATACCGCCGAGTCGAGCTCTTCCGGTGACGACGGTCTGAGCCCACGGTCTCATGATCTCCGCGAATGATCCGCGATCGAAGAATCCTGTTTCCCATATAGCCGCGTCGCCGGGTGAAAATCGTCCCTCCAACATCCATCGAGGATCGTATGGAGTTTTTGTCGGCAAATAACCGATTTCACGATCGACAGGATCCACCGACGAGATTATAGGCAAAAGCGCACCCTTAGCTTTCGGCATATAACTCAACCACTTTAACACTGTCGCGATACCGTCGAGATCTCTCGGTTCGACAACGTGCGATACACCGTTATTATGCATTATCTGTATGCCACCAAGTTGATTGTTACTCGCGTAAACTTCGCGGCCAAGAACAGTGTTCAGTGCTTTGTAACCGGTAAGAATAATGTGCGAATTTTCAATTTGTATAACGCGTTGTCCCAATCTTACGAGATAAGAACCAATGCCGATAGCTCGACACGATACCATCGATATGGTAATTATATCTTCGTAAGCTTTCGATGTTTCGCCGGCAGTCATACCGGCGTATTTGAGATTCTCAACGCCGAGACCGTCGTCTTTGCCGATAATATCGGTCAACTGGTACCGCGATTCACCAGCGTCTTGGATGAGACACGCTTTCACGGAGTTCAACGACGACAAACGCGCATAATCGTCAGGCGTCAGATAAATGTATTTGAAACCTTTTTCCGGTTCGTTTTCATCCTCCCAAGCGATTTTAAAAACGCTCTTCACCTCCTCGGCGAGACCTATACGAGCTCCCGAATTCGCTGAGAAATATATACGCGGAATTTCCAAGAGTCTCGCGCGTTCCGATGCTTTGCAGAAAACGAAGTCTTCCTTTGGACCGAACGAACCAATCAGATGCGTAAGATCATTGGCTATTAAAATAATATCCCGTCCAGCGGGATATTCCGGAGTGTAAAGACTCAATCGCCACGCTACCATACCAACGTCGTTCTCGCCGGGTAATCTCTTTTGCTCGACAAGATTGTCCCCGTCGAGTACGAGTTCTACGCTGTCGAGTACCGGACTCGGTATCGTTGGATTCTCGATGTGTGGCCTCTCCTCGTAATATTTACTCCACAATTTCTCGATCTGCTGACGGAACATGTCGGGAAGATCGTAAACATAAGTTGTACCGGCGCTCTGCGCCTGGAATCTCTTTGCTTGAAGAAAATCTTTGGTCAGATATGGCGTTGAGATCGGAAGACCGTGCATCGGTCCGGGTCTCCAATTTGGATTTGTCGCGGCTGTTGCGGATCCGTAAGACTCGAAACGTATCACGCTGCCCTTTGGATCTGTAGCTTCGGTGTATAAATGAAGATCTATGCTATAACCGCTGTCGTTGGAGATACAAAGACGAACGTTGGACGTTGGTTTTCCGGGTGCCGGACGTATAGTCATTTTTATCTCAGCCTGACGAACGCGCAACTTCCAGAGTCTCGGACCGTAACGAAGTACCATACTAGTTACGCTCTCTTCGATTCTCGCGGGATCCATTATGACCGTTGGTGCAAAATTCAAAAATATGTGATTGCAATCGGTGCGTTTCGCCAGTGGATGAGAGAAGGCGACTTCCAACTCGTCCATTGCCTCGAGAAGTACCCTTTCGCCTTCGTTGTGAAGATAATCGAAACTCGCTTCTTTCGTTACGAGATCCGAGTGACGGATAATCGAGCGAATGAAGAAACGATAATCGGTAACTTGTTGTCCCTTAGCAACTTTAGCTTTGCCGAGATATAGATGCATTTTTTGATTCGATATCGGCAACGCTTCGAGATCGTAAGTGCGCATTCGATGAAATTCGAGTTGATACGCGGTACCGGGTTCCAGATGACGATAGATGCGATCTTCAACGAATCCATCGCGTTGACGGAACGTAAAGAATTTCGGAAATTGTCGTTTCTTTAAAGCACCGAAGGTAACTCTTCGTATACCGCGCGATATCAGTTCATCTTTGTTCGTCGCGCACCAATCGCCGAATAGTCTCGCCATTGTAGCGTCGTCCTGATTGCCGTTGTCCTGTACGGAAATGCTGAGAATGTGCACAGGTTCCACCGGACGATCGCCTTTCTCGATGGGTCCAGCAGCTTCCGCAGTACTAAACGAAACGTTTATCGATGTACTGTGACGCGATTCGCTGCCCGCTGCTTCAACGGCTTCAAGAACTTTGGCTGATACCGAAGAAGGCGATGAGAGATCCTCCAGAAGATCCAAAACTTCGTCGCTGTACTGCGAGAACTGATCGAGATCTTGGAACGCAGCCATAGCTCCGGTTCGATGATTTATCAACGATAGATTTTGCCTATTGGGATGATTCGTCGGTAGCAAAAATTGAAAATGCACCAACGGTATCTCTCCGGATAATTCCAAATGTTGGAGACATGTAAGTTCGTAGCTTATGTAAGCGCGACGCACGTAAACCTCAAGTGCGGCATTGCAAACCGCGCGATTCGAGTGATAGAAGAAATCGTGGAGTATATCGAATATCGATGTTTCCGAAAGTATAAGCTTTTGAAGATTTTCCGGATGGAAGTCGTGACCATACATGTCGACCGCCGACAGAAAGATTGACTCCATTTGATTGTGTCGAAGTTCGTAGGCGGGTTGATGTGCGGCTATTAAGACTTGTCGCGCGCGAAGGGCCACTCTGCTGTGTTCTGTACGATTCAAACTCGTGAGTTCCGTCAGTGTACTCGCCAACTCGTCGGTCAATCCGGGTTCGTTGGCCCACAAATGATCTATCAGCATCGTTACTAATACGTTTTTTTTCGTAACGTGATTGTGACTGAATATCGTAGCGGTAACCATCGCCATGTCGTCTTTGTAACGAGCGATCAGTGCCGATACGCATTTATCGTAGTGCCCCTGTTGAAACTGACTTTCGACTGTGTAATATTGTCTCAGAAGTTCGTGAACCGCGGTCTTCATTCGTCCCCTTATACCGTTTCGATAGCGCTGTACCAGCTGAACGATCGCTTGAGTCGTAAGGAAAAATACGTCTCTCTCCGCTCTTTTCGACAGAGTCGCCGCGTGTCCGTCGATAACAGCGGCTATTTGTTGAGACGGAAACTGCGCGAGTACCGAAGTTATGTTTCTCTCGTAAAGAGTCATTAATTTACGAATTTTCTTTTCCACCGATATCGGTATCCGTCCGGATATCGTTGCGATAACTTCCTGAAGCTCGAGTAACGGTAGACTTGGATCGCGAAGGGAGTACATGAATTTTTCGATCAATTCGCGAAGACGCGGTAGATGATAGGGATCCGGTAAGCAATAACCAGCGAGTGTATTTTCCAAAGCGCTGCGATATTTGGTGTGAAGATGATTAAGTTTTTCCGGTATCGCTGGTACCGCGGGAGCGGGAAATTGGCCGGAATATTCTTGAGCTTTGGTTACGAGAGACGGATCGTCGAGTTCGAGATGAGCGATCAGCGTACCGGCTTCGAGAACGGCACCCGGTCTTTTGATGTAAAAAACGCTTCCTGCTTCGCCGGCTGTTACCGTCATCACCATCTTCATTACTTCTATCTCCGCGTACGCTTGTCCAGCGTCGACGTGACCGCCGTCCTCAACCATGAAACTTATAAGCTTTCCGGCTGACGGTGAGCGTAACAACGACGGATCGTTGTCCTTCTCGAATATACACGTCTGATTGCCGATAACGATTCTGTAACGATCGACCTCTTCTCTCATGTATGTCGTGAAACTTCCGCCGTCCAACGATACCAACATACCGCCGTCGGACAAACGATGAACATCGACCTCTTTGTAAGAACCGTTCATCACGAGAAAGTAACAGTTGGGACCCGATTTTGCCGCTTGAACTTTGTACTTAAAACCGTCGTTAATGAGCTCAACATCCACGACATTGTTGAGATCGTTACTCGCTTGTACCTGACCTTTGTCCAGAGCCGTTTGGAAACCCGAAAATGCGGCGGTTATCGTCCGATCAGCAATGTGAAGAGCACCGCATGTTACCGCGAGCAATACATCGGGTTTGTCGCTACGCACCCGTTCCGCGATCAGAAGATCAAGCCAAGCTGTGTCGATGTTGTTTCCCAGGAAACATTCCGTCTCCAGCAGCGTTATCAGGTACTCAACTGTCGTACGAAAATCGCCTCTTATGCTTAATTCTTTGAGTGCAACTACGAGATTTTCGCGCGCCTGATTACGATCCTCGCCCCACGAGAAGCAATGACCAAACTGCGAGTCCGCGAATTCGTGAAGACCGCCGGAAGCTCCGACGGAGAAATAACCCCATACGTTCTTCGATGAACGGAAATTCAATTCCTGCACTGTACCGGAACTCGGCTTGAATCCCTCGTCGGGATTTTCGCTCGTTATTCTCGCTGCTATCACGTGACCCCACGGCTGAGGCTTGTGCCGCGGCTGATCGAAGTCTATGCAACTGTCGCCCCACGGACTCTCGCCGTAAAGCAAACGTATGTCTTTTATATGATGCAAAGGTAAACCCATAGCTATTTGCAACTGTGCCGCTGGTAAATTAACATCAGATACCATTTCGGTACACGGATGTTCGACTTGGAGACGAGGATTCAATTCCAGAAAGTAATAACGTCCGGAGGTATCATAGAGATATTCTACGGTACCAGCGCTCACGTAACCAACCATTTTCGCGAGTCTCACCGCCGCTTTCTCCATCTCCTCGAAAACTTCCGGTTTCGCTATAACCGCTGGCGCTTCTTCGATGATCTTCTGGTGTCGACGTTGAATCGAACAGTCGCGTCCGAACAGAGATATCGCGTTACCGTAATTGTCTGCTAACAATTGTACTTCCAAATGACGCGCGCATTTCGCTAATTTCATTATGAATATCGGAGAACCAGGAATTTCGGTTTGCACTTGACGAAAGAGAGTTGGCAACTCTTCGGCATTTTCGACTTTACGAATACCTTTGCCACCGCCACCTTCACTCGCTTTTACCATTATTGGAAAACCTATCTTGTTGGCGGCTGCTATACACTCTTCGGCTGATGATACGCAACCTTTTTTGAATAATTCGGATGATATTTTGATCTTTTTGCCGCTGTAGTGAGCTTTTAGGTCGGATCCGGACCATGGAAGGGTCGGCACGTCTGCGGTTTGCGCCACGATGCTGGAGGCTATTTTGTCACCGAGAGCCCACATCGCTCTTTCGGACGGTCCTATTTGATTGGAAAATAAAATTCATTAATTAACTATCGAACTGATTTTATTCAAAATTTAAACTCGATACTGATTACTGGTTTACTGATTGCTAATCGAATTATTGTTAACGATTTACCGATTAATGATCGAATTATCGTTAATTACTGTTAATTCGTTATTTAATTATTGAAAAGTTGATCAGTACACTTGGGATTTTGGTTCGGTTTTCAATGGATTTTGAACTTTTAACAAAAAGATTTTTTTTTATCAGCGATTTTTTTCAGATTTTTATGTCATCGGGAAATTTTCGAAATTTCGTCCGAATTTCAGTTTTCGCTGTAAACGAAACTTATAGGGAAATTTTTTAAATTTCAATGTCGAGTCTGTTTTTCAAAATCCTCAATGTGCTGGAGATGTAATCATTCAAAAAGCAAATGGCTGAAAAAAAAGGAAGAAAAAAGAATTGATAAAACATTATGAATAATCAAATTCTTACCGATAAACGCGATGTCTTTTTTGTGCAAAAGTTCCGGCAATTTCGGATTCTCGGACGCGTGTCCCCAACCCGCCCATACAGCCTGTACCTGCGTACGCATAGCAATGTCGACGATGAGCTCGACATTGGCGTAATTATTGTTGTTCGTACCCCCGGGCACCGGTACGTACTGATCCGCCATTTTTATGTATTCGGCATTCGCTTTGAGATCCTCCGGTGTAACCATCACGACGAATCTCACCGCTCTCTCGTTTTTGAACATCTCGTAAGACCATCTCCTTATCGAACGCATACATTTTACGGCAGCGATTCCGTTGTTTGCAATGAGAATCTGAAAAATAAATAATCGAGTTACACAGAAACGCAAAATAAGCGGCAAAAACGATCGAAAGCGGAAATTTGTAAATTTTTTTCCCCGATAATCCTAAAGTTTGTATTCTTTTTTTTTTTTTTCTTTTGAGTTCAATGAGTTCAATTTCTTTTGAGTTCAATGAGAATTGAAGATTAAAAAGAGAATCCCGAAGATTAAAATAACTAAGTTACACAGAGACACAAAATAAGCTGCAAAAACGATCGAACGCGGAACTTTGTACATTTTTTTTTTTTTTTTCGATCATCCTAAAGTTTGTATGCGTTGATTATGAATATTCGTGGATAAAAAACTTTTTTTTTAAGTTCAGTGAGAATTGAAGATTAAAAATAGAATCCCGAAGATTAAAATAACTAAGTTACACAGAGAGACAAAATAAGATGCAAAAACGAACGAACGCGGAAGTTTGTACATTTTTTTTTTTTTTTTTTTTTTTTTCGATGATCCTAAAGTTTGTATGCGTTGATTATGAATACTCGTGGATAAAAAAAAACTTTTTTTTTCCGAGTTCATTGAGAATTGAAAAAGAAACTCATTAGCAATTGCTTTAACAAGCCTATAGCGATGTTTCGACGTTCGACGTCACGCTAACGAAGATCAAAGTACAAGGCTCGCAGATTCGACGCGCTTAGTCGCGCGACCCATTTGCCACTTCCGTCGAATAACTATATCGCATGTAACGTACGTGCGTATTACTTTTTTTTCCACGTGGCTACCTGATCGTCGAGCAATCGAGATAATACTCTTTTTTCGATGTTCTTACGCTTGCAACGTGAAATTTACGATATTAACTGCATATTGGTCGCGTCAGCGTGAAGTTTTTTTTTTTTTTTTTCTGATAATAGATTTCTCATATTTGACGATATTGCTTGCGGGTAAAAAAATGTTTATTTCAAAGTATCGATTTTTTTGTAGCGTGAAAAATGTACCTTGTCGATGACTTTGGTGCCGTTGAAACGGCGAACGAATTCTTCCGGTGTGGCGACTGTGAAATCTTTTTCTTGTAGACGGCTCTGCGCTTGAATCATCACCGTACCCTGCGACATGCTGGGTCTGCGAAAAAAAAACAAAAAAAAACAAATTCCAACGATATCGCCAATGAATTATTTATCACTCGTAAACTATTCGTAAACAATAAATTTTGTTTTTTTTTTCTTCACGAGAAAAAACTGTATTATCGTATTTAACGCTTTGAATTATTTCACAAATTTTGTGGAACCTGTCGAAGTAAATTTTTTCGAACGGTATCGTTCGATGAACGAAAACTTATTTATTGACAAATAAATGAATTCGATTCCTTTTATGTTGAACCGAAGAAATCGTATCGATAAAATTCTTAAGAAAGACAACAACGATTATCGAATTTGATTACTTCAATTATCGTCTCGCGTGCGATAAGATCGCGCGATAAGTGTGGAGGAGGTGCTTAAGATTATCCCCGGTGATGGATTACGCATAATATTTGCATAAACCCGGAAGAGAATCGTAAATACCCGGCTTACCGGAGACGTGAGAATATTGTCAACATCGCTGGGAATAAAATATCCTCATTATTACCGCGCGAGAGTAAATTTTCATAATTCCGTTCTTTGAATAAGAAAAAAAAAATTATCATTCATTTGGCGACGAAAATTGCGTCAAATTCATCGTTAAAAAGTTTGAGTTACGGATGAAAGAACGGCGTACGACGCGTCGCGGAGAGAAAGTAAAAGCGATTGAGTAAAATCTACTCACGCGCGCGTAGAAACGCTTAGAAGTACCCGATAGATTCTTCAGCGTATTAACATTCCGAAAATTCTTTCGAGTATCGAAGCTCCAAAGTTCACTAAATTTCTAATTTTTCTCGGGAACTTTAAATTAAAAAAAAATACTTGCGTGATCTCCAAAGTCTGTTTGCCCCATGATACCGACTTTTTCTTAAGTCTTTTTCCCCTTTTCTTTGGACGAAAACCAACGCGAATGCACCAACATTTTATCAACACCGTCAAAGCGAAAACAATGGCGAATATAAACAATGGATTTATCGTGAGAAAGATGGATTCAAAAATTATCGCAAAATCCTTCACGTTCTCAAGAGAATACATCGCGCAATGGATTATGCAGCGGAGTCGAGTTGCGTCCCAATTATTTCACAACGCGAAAAATTTACCGCGTCGTTGTAATACGAGAAATTCGGCATTCCGGAGGCTAATAACGCCGATTGGCACAACGAACTTTGCGACAATCACAATATACTTAATTTTAACGGAAAATTCATCATTGACTTCGAATGAAATTTTTCCCGATAAATAGAAATGAAATAATTGTAGTCGATAGACATTGCCGGATTTGGAAGTGACGAGTAACTGATAACTGAACCGATTCTGTATAAATTCAAGTTTGCGACTCGGAGCCGCAAGCATCACTGTCGTTATCGTTAGTTTCGAATTTAATGGGAAACTCTGTAATCGTAAATAGAATCTTATCGATTAAGTTTTGCCGTTAGTTTCGGTACGCGAAATGTGTGTTTATAAATACAAATTTCTCAAAATTTCCTTCTCTAAATTTAATTGAAGCTTCTCGCTTCTTCGAAAAGTAATAATAAGCATAATTTGAGATCGAAAACACGGAAGAAAAGTGATTAATTTAATAACACAACCGGGTGAATGATGTCAACAGCATATTTTTTTCAACTTCATTAACGCCGTAAAAAAATATATTTCGCGAATTCTATGTACTGATACTGGAAGTTTTAACGCATAAAATGGTACATTACATTTAAAGTCCAATTATTTCGCAAAAATAATGTAAAGTATATTAAAAACTGTAGTCGATACCTTCAATTTTAATAATTTAATTTAATTTGACTATAAAAATACTTGAATTCCAATAATTTACTTTAATTTCACTGTACGAAAGTACATATATCGTCACTAAAAAATGCGTAAAAACTTCCAATTTTTTTTTTTTTTTTTTTTTTTTTTCAATGTATTATTTTTACGATTTTATATAAGTTTGAAAAAATTACATGTAACGCCGCGAATGTGTTTATTTTCTTTCAAACTCATGTAAAATGGTAAGAATTAGAAATAATATTGAATAGATAACATTTTTCGAAGATTCCAATCAACCAGCCGTTCTGTTGAATTCATCGCGGGATTTTTTTTTTTTTTTTTTTTTTGTTTTCGGGGTATAGTGACGAGATAGTAAATATGATTTTATTACGTAAGTCCTGGACTCGGAACAGTGAGCGTAAGACCACCGGACGATGTGGAAGATTCCTGTTCGTCTTTCGACGACGAGGATCCTCCATCCTCTTCGCCTCTCTCCGAATTCATTCTCGCGAGACCCGCAAGTAGATTGTCCGAACTTTTCCAAATCGGATCTTTTTCGTCGCTCTGCACGAGAACGAATCTCTTCATGCGTCTCATCGCTCGATTATCCATCAGTGACGTCCACAAGTTTCTCAGAGATTCGTATAATCGAAGAAAATTCAAGAGACTCCGAGATCTCTCTACTCCGACATTCGTCTCATTCACTTTGACGGAATTCTTTCGATATTATATTTTTAAAGAATCACAAAAAATAAAAAAAAGAGAAACTCTGAGTTCCAAAGGTTTGTTTGCCTCGAGAATTAGAATTCTCGTGTCTAAATGCAATTCCAGTAGAGAATAAAACAGAGGTACGAAGATCAAAGTCCACAGGATGCTGCGACGATCTTTGAGATTTACGAGAAGTAAATAGTGTTTGTGAAAAAAATTATTAAAGAATAGAATTTTTTTACATTTTTTAAAAAATGTTCACGTTAAAGTCTTCAGTCGTTTTTAACCCGTTTGCGATTTTTTTTTTTTTTTAAGTTTTCCCGTTTTTTTTTTAAATTTTACCGAATCAAATTAAGTTTTTCGATTGCCCAGCGTTGCGATATAAAACGCCGTTAGTTTATGCATCCCGTTGCACAGTCGTTCAGCTCGGGCCGTTACACGCGACTCGTGTCTTTTAATTGCAAGCGGGTAAAATTCTTTCTGTCATCACAATCGCAACACATGCCGTCAGATAACAAACGAAAATGACACGAGTTGTTATATCGCGCGATTAGAGTTCAAATTTAGCTGCACAACGAACGTAACGCTTAGAAAATTATTTTTTAAAGTTTCAACGCTTTCAATGTCATTTAAATGTTCGGATTCATTAAATATTACGTAAAAAATACACAAAAATTTTTATTTTTATTTAATTTTCGATTGAATTCGGAAAGATGAAAAACGTGTATTTTATCGGACGGAATGGGAAAGGAACGCGTCCTTCCTAACGAGGAGACCATCGGTCACTGCCGATCGTTCAGATGGACGGTACTTTCCTTCGGCAGGGTATTCCCCTTCCCAGGTGCACCGCTCACCGCAGGTGAATCTAACGTACCTATAGCAGCTAAAGACATGACGCATTTCCTTATCGTTGGTAAAGTTAGAGACTCCTTCGCGACTTATAACGACGTCACGAATAAGTTGTTAAAATAGAGCAGTGAGTGACTACTGGTGAATCTACTTGCGACGTCGAAGCGTTGCGTGCAACAAATTGCCGAACTCCTCTAATCTGTTCGATTCATTGTGTGAAAGTGTTGTTAAAATTTTACAGTGTAATTATTTATTGATTATTAATTTTTGGTACAACGAGATATTTCTAAAAATAAAGCTTCCGGTTTGCAAAATTAATTTTAGAATATTATTTCTATTCGAAGAATTGAAGTGAATAAATTCACCGTACAAATCGAAAATTATCGATTATATCGAATATACGATTTATTCGAATTAAAATCGAATAATTTTAATTCGAAACATTAATAGCCGTTAATGGATTAGAATTTTTGAAATATTTTATCTTTCGTTTCGTTGCTCCGGATTACGATAATTAGAATCAACGAGGACATAGGAAGTATTAAATTGAAATTTATCGTACTGTATAATGATTTTTACGCGATGTTCGCGTACCGATTTAATAACTTTTCCTGATTATACGAGACTACCGCACAACGATTGCATAATTACCGCAATTCTAGTTACTAACGATATATCGATCAACTATCGGGAATTACACGGGAAAAATAAAACAAACGATATCTCCTCGAATATGCAAGTCTCGCGGAATGTGAAGCTTATCGTTACAATATGTATCGCTAAATTTCAAAGTTAAAATAATTAGTGATGTTAAAATGAACTCCGCTCCGAATTATATCGTACGAGTCATTTTTTTTAACATATAAAAAGATCGAAGACGAAAATGGAAAAAGTTTTGTGAGCCGTTAAAAAAAAAAAAATTACGAATTCGTTAAAAAAATGAAAAAAAAAAATTCTTGCGTAATATAGTATTCGATGTTTGTTCATTTTTTTTTTTTCGGGCGCAGCTAATCATTTCAAAGAATTCATAGTCGATAAGCTGAAAGAAAAAAAATTGACATCGATGTTCGCAAGTCGAGCGTCCGAACGCTTCTGCTCGTCAGACGCCAAAGCATCAGGCGAACGAGTCGGACGTTCGCGAATGGAGGGTTCGGATCAGCTGACACCACCTGACTACTGTCGGCCAATCGTAGCTTCATTCTCAACTCTCTGTTAGTCAGGAAGCACGTGCTTTGGCGCTCTCAACATATATCGTAGTACACTGCTGCGCGCACACGTGTGAAGCATCGCCCGTTACCGCGAGAGTTTTTAGACTCTAAAATAACGGACTCGAGAAAATATAATTTTATTTCTAAGCCGTAGCATAATACGCGGCGACCTTGAAATTCATTCAAATAAAATAAAACATAAGGAAAGGCGTCAGCGACTCGATGCCAAGTGGTTTAACAATTTGCGATCGTAGAAACTTCGATCGAAACTTTTCACGGATTAATTTTTTTTTTTAGCGATCTAAGAAATCACAGATGCGAATGTATATAAAGAAATAACGAATAAATTTACTTTTGAGTTCTTAGAAACTTCGTTTTCGAATAAAAACTGACTATCAGACTCCGTAAATAATAATTTGAATTAATTATTTATAGATTTTTAGTAGTTTGCTGAAGAATTATTCTACATTAATCGATCTATTTATCATATGAAATGTGAGGTTTTTTTTTTTTTTCTGAAAGTTCGAATTTATTTTTTAATTATTTCTTGTTTTTCGATACAATTTTTTAACGGCCTATAAAAACGTCAAAAGAAGAATTTATTCCGAAAGATATTCTGCAACAGCTAATTGGAGATTTTACAATGTTGTGTTTGAAGGTTGAGAAGTCAATTATTTTTTGCATTTATTCGTCGACGATTCATTGTGCAACAGTCGGACGCGCGCGTTATTCGATGGAAATGAACGCGCGATAGTGGCGACTCTTTATCTAAACCTTCGCGTTTTTTTCTTCAGTTTCTTTTTTTTTTTTTGTTTCGTCAAACCGGTTGTCTCGGATTTTACAAACAATTATTATTATTTATTTGCCAATGGCGTCTCGTGATGCAACGAGTGACGCGTGATAACGGTTCGTGAGCGATCTTCGCGTTTTTGAATGTCGAAATAAAAAAAAAACAAAACATCGCATCGATGTTTGCGTGTAAACAGTAAAGTTAATCGAAAAATTCACCGTCGCGCATCAACGACCGATAATTCACGGATCGAAGTTTAGAATGAAATAATAATAATAAAAAAAAACAAAAAAACAAAAGTCCACGAGAATTCAGTAACTCGCAATTCTCGACAATTTCTCCTTTCGAACTTTGAACTCTTTCCATATACCCCTTCGTGTTGTTACCAGACATTTTAACGAACGCGCCGCGGCAATAAGAATAAATATTCAATCATTCGAATCGTTCAACGTTCGCAGGGTTACCGTGTCTCGGTAGCCACGGGTCAAGGTATTGAATATTATTTTCATCGAATTTTTGCTCTAACGCTTCGATGTATTCGTTTTTTTTTTTTTCCCCGACTCTGCAATCGCGTAAATCGCTAATCTCCAACTTCAAAGACAAAAACTTCGTGTTTACAGTGCATAATAATGAATTTCAGAAATCCTTGAAAAATTCCATATATTCACTGTGAAAACATTCCGCTCTGATGACTAATCGCGTAATTTCGATCGATTCGCGTTCGATTTTTTTTTTTTTTTTTTTCATTGCCAACAATTACGGAAATTGAAGGTAATGAGAAATGAAGTCGGAAAAAAAAATAACAAAAATATCCTTTTCACCTGAGACGCCTTCGGCGCTCGACCAGCCCCTCCACAACCGGTGGTTGTTGTTGATTAGCATCGTTTCCTTCGCTCGGAAAACTATCCTCGTTCTCGAGTTCCTCACACGGATCGGGATCCCCGACGACGAAGCTGACCGGTGTCTCCGACATCGTTTCAGCGGTACGTCGCTTATCCGACAGTCCCTTCGTCACCGAAGTTTCAAGATTTTGTCGACCAGCGGTGAGAGTCTCGACGATTTTTACCTCGTTTTCCGGCACCGGTTCACCTCGACGTATCGCCACGTGGTCGGTGTTACCTTCAAAATATTATAACGTCGGCGATCAAACGATCGTTCCTTAAGGTCTCCTCTCTCATCTCGATATCGAGATTACTTATTTAGCGTTATGCTTCGGTCGCCACATGCAAAAATTCCCAGCATCGTAAAAAGCATTTTTTATTTTTTATCGTTTAATATTAGTGTCTGATGATTTCGTGGATCGTCCTGTTGCCATTGATTTTCGATCGATATCTTTGCTTTTATAATTTATATCGATAGTTTGATGATTTTTTTTTTTTTTTTATGGATGCAGTTTCGTTGAAATTAACACTCGAGTTTCTCGTTCATTTTGCGTTTATTCTTGATGCGATGATTTTTCGACGATGATATTCACATTTATCCCTTTTTTTTGTTCGCCTTTACCACAATTTTTTTTTAATGAAATTTCACGTATTTTTCGAAAGCGTTTTAGTTTTCCCAGCAGCAGCAGCCGAACAACAAAACTGCGTTATTGTTTTCATGCTTCACCGTGTTTTTTATGATTAAATTCGCTATGATTCAGTACCAAATAAAATTTACTTTTTATCGTAAATATTTTTTCTTGTATAATATACAAAAAAAAAAACGGTAAAAAAAATGATCGATTAAATCGAATGTCACGTTAAAATATAAACGAACTGAATGACCTATCGCACTGTGCAAATCATCGAATGACTCGGCGTTGTCGTTAAATTATTATAGTCGGCGGTAAATTAAATTACGAAAACAAAAAGTTTCCTCAAAGTAAATAGTTCAATCCGAATTACGTATTTCACGATATGCGCGTAAGTAATGCTTTTACGCAGCTTTTTTTTTTTTTTTTTTTTTTTTTTTTTTTTTCGTTTACGAGGACAAATAAATAGTCTTGGAGTCAAATTGGACGGTATCTTGTCGTTGAATCACATGCATGCATCAATGTCGCAACGAAATGAAAACCCAATAGATCTAACGAGGCCATGCAATCGTCTATGCCGTACGTCTCGAGTACCAATTGTAGGTAGAACTTCGTCGACTATGTTATAATGTTAAATCATTCGTCATGCCTGCACCCCGGGACTTCCGTTCAATACATCGAAATGGAAAATTAAAAAGAAAAAAAAATTTTAAAAAATGGTATATCAATCGTAATTATACCGCCGCCGGAACGAAAACCCCCAATAGCTAAATTTCTTTCGTGAACTGACCGTTAATTTTTTTTTTTTTTTTTTTACGTTAAGACAGATAATGCGCGAAGTGCGATTTCCGATGGTGGCTTTGAATCGACTACTCACCGCGATCAACAGTGCAACACTGAGAAACGCGTGGTTTCGTCGCGGTATCGTACGATAACGAGGCGAAACGATCAGCAGGCTTGGCGCAGACGGCACGAACCACCGACCTGATAGTCCAAAGAACAGCGACTCCGATCACGACACAACAACCAAAAAAACCTTGAAAAAAAAAAAAAAAAAAAAAAAAAAAAAAAATTGACAAAGATTTTCCGAGTCTTTATTTGAACGACTTTCGGCGACTTCGCGTATCTGCGTGAATAATAATACCGCGCGCGTCATGCGAAAGACTCGAGTTATCGCGATAAGATTATTATTCTAAAAGATTTCAAGATCGCATCGATTTTCGTCTGCAGCCACATTTGCACACACAACTTTCTTTTTTTTTTTTCTACCATTTCCCTCCAATTAATAATCGCATTAATTTTTAACCAAAAATCACTTATAGAAAAGTAATAAAAAAATTTTACCGAATAAACTACAAATAAAAAAAAAAACCGTATAACCTCCCGCAACAATAATAATATTATTTACTCCGAATAATCAGCGAATGTTTATTAATAATAAAAACGCATGAAGCTCTTCAGCAACGCACTGTCGAAGTTAATAGTGATGTACCGATGATAGAACTCTGTAGCCAGCGAAGCATACCGTCCGGTAATATCTTCAGATTTCGTATCCGCGCTTTTTCTTCCGCCGTTGTTCGTCTATTTTGCGTTTATTTAATTTTCTTTCGCTTTCTTCTGCGCGGAACATTCACAGATTAATCTTCGAATTTACGACATCGCGATTTATCACGTTATATTAATTTTATCTTTCGTTCCGCGGCGATAAAAAAAAACAATATTTCAATTTCAACAACAATGATTTTATGTTATCATATATATACATATATATGCTATTTACTCATGCGAAATCGAGTATATAGTGTATTACACGTTAGATCTCAATGATTGAAGCTACAGAGCTCCATCCTCTTGATTAGCACACGTTTTATCGTCGACGACGTGTTCGCGCGATCGCAAAGCTCGTCTGTTCTACACTGAGCGACTTCGTCGATTGATAATAGCTTGCGTTCCGTCTCGTATACGAATCGCGGTAAGAAGCGGTCAGCGGCAAAGCCGAACTCTCCCGTCCCGTCCCGGCGAAGGCGACGAGAAAATCGTGAGTTACCGAGACGAAGGATGACCGGACGATGGTTCAGGGGTCGCGCCACTTCGGGACTCGAAGCTTCCGCGTGTTTGTGCTCTCTATACCGATACGAACGAGCGGTTTGCTTGCTAACTGTTAGAAGTAATACACGCGTAAGGGAGGGATACTAAACCTATAGAAACGCTCATTGCGCGCGTATAAAAGACATAGAGATTTCGTGTGAATGTATCAAAGGTCGCGTGTGGTGTGCGTGTCGCTTGCCTGATGCCCGACGCACGATTGCGTGCGCGTATAACGCACTTCTCGGTGCCGTAACACAACTAGTTTCGCGGTTATCGTAATTTTTTTTTTTTTTTTTTTTTTTTTTTTTACGCTCCGTTTACATATTACGGTGTGTACTTTATTCTCAATGGGGGAGTTTCGTAAGAAATACGTGGGAAAGAGGCGAACGATCGGTGTCTTATCGTTTTATATCTGTAATTGCAAACAATTCGGAACCGTTTCAGTTCAGGTGAACCGAAAGTTTATTGGGGAATTAACTTTTTACTTTGAATGGTAATAAAGGGTTACGAATCGATTTTTAAGATTATTTGAGTGAAAGTGGAGAAATGTAGAGAAACTATGTATTAAAAACGCGTAAAGTTTTTATCTTTACAGTTTGCAAGATTCGTATTTTTTTTTTCAAATTTTTACGAATCAATTATTCCGATTAACCGGACGAAATATTGTTAATTTAAATCAAAAGGTTGTATCTTGCATTTTAATCGTAATAATTTTATTCACATCCTATTAAAAATGCCGAATACTCGTATTTAAAAATTTTTCATTTTAGTCGATATTCATAGTAAATAATTTAAAAAAATAGTAAAAAAAAAAAAAAAAAAATTTAAACAAAAAATTTGAGGGGATCGAACAATGGTGTTTTCAGTGAAAAAATATTTATACATGAAAACCATATTATACAATAATAAAGTCGAGCAGAAGAGGAAAGATGAATCGATACGACGATCTCTATACCTCACTATGAAAGAAATCTCTTCTTTCCATTTCAATCGCAGAGCTTCTCTGCTTCAATGAAAAGAGGAATGTCGAGATCCTCGTAGCTGTAGGGACGGGAGGTCTCACTTATCCCAATGCAACCAACAGGTTTTCTTTCATAAATTCGCCGACCGTACAACGGAAGAAAAAGGTTTCTGAAACGTACGCAGTGCGTAAAACACGTGGGTTCGTCTGAAGTGAAACTTTTTTTTTTAATCCCTATACACCTCTATTACATCGCAACCTCGTCGCCGAACTATAGGTCTCCGATATATGCAAGCAATTCGGTTGGCCTTACGAATTCATTGGTACCGCGCTGGCGTCGTAGTTCCCTTCCATGGGTTACGACGAGGTCACGATAGCTCGACAACTAAGTCGATCGAATGTTGCCAATTTCAATTTTTTATTTTTATTCGCAGATTACATCGTTATTGCAATAATACACACGAGAAACTTCGCGTAATGCATTACCAGTTTTTTTCGATCGATTACGACGAATATGTGTTCTGTTATCGTAACGAAGAATTTTACGATTGGGAAGTGTAAGCTAAGAACTACGCACGGCCGGCGATGACCTTGTTGCTCATTGCTTGAATGACGAATAGCGTAGAATTGATGCGCCACCGCTCGGATGTTGTCTTTTCAATGTCTATCGTGTTTATTATTCACTTTTGCTCTTCGTGATTTTTTATTTTTTTTTGCTGACAACGAAAGTTTAGAAAAGTCGAGAAAGATGTTACGAGATCGAGTAACACGATCCTCGCGACACGCTGATTGAAAGCGAGAACGTGACAGATCAATTCTTCGCGAGAAGGTCGAACCGCGAGGTCGCGGCCGGTCGCACTTGCTATTACCCCCGCGGACGCACCACCGCGTCTCCATTATTAATCGTTTTATTATACTATATATAATACTGTTGTTGTATTGTCAGAGAAATTTGTCAAAAACATTGGTAAATAAAACGAAAATAATTCCGATGAATTTAGAACACCTGTTTCCACGTAGAAAATGAATCGCCGCCCGTTATAAATCGAACAACGATTATCGGTGATACACGCGCCGAACGATAATATCGACAACACGCGATGATAATTGTTTGGACACTGTAAGTTTGGAGTACACGAGAAAACGAAAAGTTTACGTTTCTATTTATACGTACGAATTGCCAAAGTTAATAGAAATATATATAACGGTATATAAAAACAATCGAAAACATCGATCTTGTTTACATTTAAATGCCGGCGACTTTATAGCACATCATTCTATACCATTATGAATTTCCTTTAATACCGCAGTTTCAAATTAGAAAAATTAATCGCATGGTGTAAATATACCTACCGTGCGCATAATCTAATCCCCGATGAATGTGTAAATAATATTTAAATTTTCACGATTTTCCTCATAGTCTCGATATTGTTTACGCGCACATCGACGTACCGGAAGAACTCACATAGCGTTTGTTTATACTGTAGAATAGCAATTTTCATTCTCCCGAGCGTTCATAATCAAAAACGATTGAATGGGTTATCGCGGGATTGGCGGATCAGTGTGTCAGGCGAGGCGAAGTCTTTCGCGATTGGATGATGCCGGGCGTGTTTCCAAGCAGCACACGCGTCACACACAAACGCTCGTTTTCGCTGATATATAATGCGAGTTTCACGAATTAAAATCTCGACGAAATCTTGACAGAACGAGTTAAGACCGTCTTTCGTTCGATCGTGTGAACGACTTGCCAAATGAATAAATGATTCATAAAACTACGATATAATGAATGAAAAAACTCACCGGTGACGAATCTTGCGCGGTTGAGCCGCTCGCCCCTCTTCGAGGTTAGGTTCGGCTTTCTGTTCCTCTCCTGACATTCGGTTAACTTTCGTTTACACCGAGTCAACGAGTAATAATAAATCGCGAGCTGCGAGAGAGCTCGTTATTCCCCAACGAATAAATCAATGCGACGTTATTGTTATCGCGCGAACTTGACACGCACCGAGCGAACTCTGTATTTGTTGTGGTTGTTGTCACCCCAATGGCACTTGTCAACGCGCGCGACACATGACGAATTCTCTACGGCTCTTCTGCTACAAACCCCGTACTACTACTGTTCTCGCGAATCTCTCTTTCCACCTCCTCTCTGTGTGTTACAGACGATTTGTATATGTAACTCACGGCACGCTTTACCAACTCTCGGAGGAGGTGAGAGAAATGACCGAAAGGGATATTCGGCAAACGACGGTTTTTCGTTTACACGCAGCTTCCCACGCGAATTTCTTTGAGTCTTCTTATCGACGGAGAATTTGATTGGACGATGTGCCACCAGAGGTCAGAAATGTACTGCGGTGGGGTTGCCAAGAGACGCGCGGAAAACACCGCTCGCAGCGTCGTTCGAATTCGTAACACGAAAAATCTCGATAAAAGGTGACAAAAATTGATTATTCTGTTATAATGTTCGACGATCAGTCGCGTCAAATATAAATCAAGGCATTCGTGATTTTCGGGATTAAGAAACGGTGCAATTTTCGGATTGCGTAATAATAAGAAATGAGTATTGACATTCGAATATTCGTCGACGTCGTGACACTGGTAATTGAATCGTTTTTCTTAACGATATTCATGTTATTATTCTATCCAAACGCACGGAGTATATATTTATTCACGTATGGTTTTGTAAACCACTTACATATGTACTATTATTGTACCATTTTTTCCGTCCAAATGAATTTTTTTTTTTTTCTATCAGATATTGGATTATTTCTTCGAAATCATAAAAGCAACAAAATGCAACAATCAGCGTCACTTTGACATTGAACTAACGAAGGAAAACGATTTTAACATAATTAACGTAACTAATTGTAACTGCGGCGATGGGGACTTTAGCGTAGTTTTCGTTAATTATTTTAACGAGTTGTGTACCCAAATCAAGTTAGACGATTATTTCAAAGCGATAACGATGTTCGTAAAGTTAGCAAATGGCGAAGAAGCCGCTTATGATTTTCGATATTCGGAAAATCGCGTTAATCGAATATGTTCTCGAAATATGAACGCCCAGGAATCGCGCCGTTTCGCGCATCTGGACGAATATCAATCGTTCATGTTGAAGGTAAATCTATATATTGCTTTAATTCAGACTTGAAGCATTGCGGGGAAGTTTTGAGTGCCAATCTCATACGGTTTTTTTTGCAGTTGACATTACCATCGGAGGATATCGTAAAATTCAAGGAATATGTATCAAGGAGTATCGATTTTCACGAATCATCTCTCAATTCAAAGTATACATTTCGTTGCAACAAAGAAACGATTTATCAAAATCGCGTTATATCGGAAAAGGATATGATAAGTTGCAAGATTACGTCTTCGGCGTTAAAAAAAATTATTAAGAAGACTACAAACGACGAATTCCGACAACGATGTTTTTCGCTGCTGGATGAAAGAACTTCGTTGAAAACTGGAGACGATGTGTTGAATAAATTCGTGTCATTGTTAACGGAGTCTCGTCAAAAAAAGATGGCGGAGGATAAATTTTCAACGTTTCCGAAAAATCATCGAACGAGTAAAACTAATAAAAGTTGTCGAGAAAAGAAGAAAATTTATGTACTACCGTCGGACACGGATAATGACGAAGAAAATACGAGCGCTGACGAAAATAAGGAACCAAACATCGTCTCTCCAATGTCCGCAACATCACGAGGAAGAAGAATCAAGAGAACAAAATTATATGGCGCATCGTAGCATTCCGAAAAAATCATTGTCATTTTTTTTATTATCATAATCATGAGAATTTATTAAAATTTAGCGCGTCCTGATTTTTATAATTCGTCTATAATATTTTATATTATGAAATATATGACAATAATGTTGTGTTCTATTTTTTAATATTTATCAACAATAATGTTCAGTTTTGTTTCGTGTTCGACGTGAAATAAAATTTGACTAACCCGGCGAATTTAAAATATCGAGTTAACCGCGCCGCATCTCGAACAACGCGAGAGAAAACAATCGATGGCGCGAAAGATATGACTATCGACAATCGAAAGTCGAAGTTACCCCCACCGCGGCGCGATGTTCTGAAGAGCCAGTAGCGCGAGAGAGGCAGCAGCAGCGAGTTACCGAAGCAGGTCAGGTTGGGCAGGTCGGGCAGGTTGACTGACAGCGTATCGAAAACAGCGTCGTTCTCTTTCCCGACTCTGATAGTAAATGAGGGTTAATTTTTGCGACATCAGTGCGCGCGAGCTCGGTGAATCGTCGGCGATGATATCTCGCAAACGTAACATCGACGATGATTGTATAGCCGAGTTGCTTGATCTACGATAGAGAAAAGGCTATTGAAGGGTCCGTAACGTTGAGAGGCGCCTCGTATAACGAAATACTCGCGTCCGGCAAATGTTTCGTTTCTGCTTTGAAGTTGGATGTTCAGTGTTTCTCAGCCACGGGAGTGTCGAGGTCCCGTGTTTCACGAGTGGGTATGTGTGTTTGTTTCATCTCTCCGTTGCAGCCTCTTTTCTCATTATCCATACATATATATCTATTACGTTTTATACGCGATCTTACAATAGAAAATTCGATTATCAATACTTCCCAACTGCAGTTGGTGCCGCATTCCGTAGTTTGCGCAGTTGCAATAGCTCGTAGCGCAATAATTTATCATAGAGGGTTTATCGAACTGTGTGCGGCAGAGAATTCGAGATTAACGTAAAACATAAATCCCCAATAGATCGATGGTAAATAAAATTTTTTTAAATATTAAAATAAGATTAACATTTAAAAAATAAAAGATCGAAGAAATAAAATAATAATAAAAATTACACCTATCGATATCGAGTATCACTTTTCCGGTTATACTTCGTGCTTCGACGTTGTTGTATCGCTGTACGCGATATCGTGTTACATTGTATGCAGTACTTCGAACCCGATGAAACACAAGTTGTGCCTGTCAAGTGCTTATATGCGAATAGGGCGATGGAGTGGTTTGAAATGGCGCGGTGAGCGAAAAAGGGTTTTACAAACTACGGGGGGGTTTGAGATAACAAGAGTTATCGTATCGTTGCCCAGTCGTGACATAATCGCGATTAGCCGCTGGACCTCGAGAGCTCCGGATTTCCGGATACGATAAATTATTGTTGAAAAACTAATTTACAAAGTCTTACGATTGTTTTTTTTGTTGTTTTTTCCCTTCTGCTACAAAGATCTCAGGCGGAATAATTCATTTGTTATTGCAGCTGTTATAGGACTAACCTATAAGCCGTTTCGACTAACCGCGATTGCGAAACTTTGGCACAGTATTAACGTAGCATTAGCACAAATCAGTCGGCAACATGTTTTCCCTGTCAATGTGAGTTATTGCTTTGAATTCTATTCTTTTCCCGATTCATCCAAAAAAACATTACTTTTTTTCTTTACGACCCGAAAAATCACGTAAAATGTAACAGTTTCGATGTTTTTGCTTTTTCTTCGTAATTTTATCGTAATTCACAATTTTTAATTGTAATTGGAATAATTTCGTTTATCAACGTTGTTCTTTGGCAATTGTAAATCATTCGAAAAGTTTAACTCGAAAACCCGAGTTAACAAAGTATTATTTTTTTTCTAAAAGGTCGATTATTCCGAGATTTCACCGAAAGAAGAATCGACCGCGCATTCGTTAAGAATATTTCCCCGCAGGACAATATTATAAAATCTCACGTATTACCAGTAGTGGTCCCTGACCTTGTGGTCCGATGCGTCGAGAGAGAGAGAGAGAGAGAGAGAGAGACTGTAGAGGAAGTGAACTTCCCCTCCGGATTCAAACCCCTTTCTCTAATACGACCATTAAACGGATCGTACTGCTGCCATGACGCGACAGAAAAATACAATTAACAATGTACCACAACACGCGGTATACTTTTCGGCCCTTACAATAAATTTGCTAAAACATATTGAAGAAAAAGAAAAAAAAAAAAAAAATTACCAACGATGTAAATTTATCCCGCAATCCCCATGACTCATTCTCATGCGCGGCGTACGAGGGACTCTTTTACGGTTTCCTTGAAAAATCGATGTTGCCGATAGCCCCGTCGAACGTTAAATTCTCTTCGAGGTTACGAACAAGCGTATCATAATTTTATAAACAGTATATTAATTCCCAAAATTGTATAATAACATACGAGACTACCGTAGACAGTGTCCCCGATTATTACAAACGGTATAACGCGAAAGGTTGTAGAATTAATCGGTTTCTACGTGCCGGAAGTCGAGAGACGCAGACGATTGTACGAGAGTTTGTCTCAGGAGTTCCTGTAACGGCACGGAGCGCACCTCGTTATAACTTTCTTCCCTTTCCTCTCACGTCCACTCGCAGCTTCCCTATAAGCATACTATCCTCGCCGTACGTTCTCTACACGAGGAGTCTTAATTACCGATCGCTCTCGTCAAGGTGCCTCGAGCTTTGCGCGACGCAATCTTCTTCTTTGCTAACGGATGCTTCCAGCGTTTTTTATTTTTTATTTTCATACATATATCTTCTTTTTAGACTCTTAATTTTTTTTTTTTTTTTTTTTTTTTTTTTTTTTTTTTTTCGAGTCTCGAGTCGTTGCATTCTTATTTCGTTTTCTCTCCGTCATAATATTCTCATCCGTCGTCTCTTCATCGCGGTATTCGCCGCAGTTGTGCCTTTGCTTCGTACGAAAAAAAAAAAAAAAAAAAAAAAAATTCAGTACGCGGCGGCGTGCAGAAAGAAAACGTAATAAAGATAAAAGTGGAGAAAAAGAACATATGAGAAGCTCAGAGATGTGCGGTCCCTCGCATATTATTATTTGGCGTCTCGTAGGCGGGCGGCGGCAGTGAGAGAGAGAGTGCGTTTTAACTTCGTTGAAAGAGAAATTGAGAGTAACGGACGGTCTTGAAAAAGACAAAAGAGCGGAAGAGCTTCTGCGTGTAATATTTGCCCAAAATTTTCATACGTGACATATATATTGACGAATATTTTATATCGCGATAACACAGAAGTTTTTTTTTTTTTTTTTTTACCGAAATATACGAAAATATATTCGATATTTCGCGAGCGAAGAAAAAAAAAATTGGAATATTGAATCGAATGAAAAAAATCGTGAAGTTTTATCAATTTTTTGATAATAAATGTAAAAAAAAAAATTAACGATTTTTGGTTCGCGAAATAGCGGATTTTTGTTAGTCGATAACTGGTCGGACGGTCCACACGATTAATTCACTTTGTAACCTAAAAATCACCGTTCTGGCGATTGATTAAAAAACAAACGCCTCAAGTGCAATCTACTTGCGGAAACAATCAAAGTTAAGATAATCTTATCACATTAATCAACCAATAAATCGTATTGTCGCGAATTTTTCATAACCTCTCGCCGCGAAGTGGTTTTACGGTTCACCATTGCTACGCCGTCCGGTGGTTATCGTTTTTCGAAACTGGATACGGAATCCTCCGATATCGCGCGGTGGCTTCTGGCTGTTTATCCTCGTTGACTAGAGACGTAGATGATTAATTAATCATATATTTTTTTTTTGCTTCCGCGTAAACAAAGAAATATCTTTGATTATATATCTCGAAATATTGATGATTACCACTCCGATAAATTTGTCATTGCGATCTATAGTACCGATCGAATGTAAACGAAAATTTAATCACTCTGAGGACCCAAAATAAGATCGCGAATTGTCTAAAAAAGAAATTATCGTAAAAAAAAAAAAAAAAAAAAAAAAAAAAAAAAAAAAAAAAATGCACATTACGTACATATTATCGGTAGATACTGCGGGTCTGCGGGCTTATCAATTTCGTGCACACGAGAGCATAAATGAGGTCGGAAAGAGGCCGATCGTTGCACGTGCGTTGTAGCCGTTTGAGGCTCAAGGTCGCGCGATTCGAGTCGAGAAGAAACGAAATACTCGGGGCTTTCGTATGACTACAGTTGCCAACAGCATAGATTCCCGAGAGATATGGGCGTTCAATCGCCCGTAGCTTCGCGAGTAAAAATACATTTTTCATTCCATCGCGAAAGAAAAAAAAAACGTATATATTCCGCGTTAAACGACGATTACGCGTTTGCGAAGAACTGTGAATACGGGAAAAGTTTCTGTGTCTTCGAAACATTGTTTTTTTTTTCGTTTTTTTTTACAGGCGGGAATAATGAAGTTCCTAAAGTGACGAGTTGGTAAAAAAAACACCGTCATCCTGGCGCGTGCACACGATCTCATGAGAGACTTGGAACGTCCACCCTCGTCATCGTCCTCCGCGTCGTCCGACAAGTATCACGTCAGGATGCCGGGACCGACGCCCGAGAGACCTCGCGCCCAGAGACTGAACGATATCGAGCAACACACAGCGAAGGTAATTTATAACGATATTTAATCCCTCATTTTTATTCGATTTAACAGCTACAATTTTTTTTTTAATTTTACAATATTTATTGTAAAATAAAAGTCATTATTTCAGTAATGTTGCAACAGTATACAGAATATAGAAATTGTTTTTCTAACATAAAAAAAAAAAAAAAAAAAAAAAAAAAAAAATTAATGAAAATATAATAATATTTATAATTATTATTATTTATATAAAATAATAATAAATAACATTAATAAAAAAATGTATGATTATTATTTTGCAATATTGTGAAATAATAATAAAAATTACTATATTTTCGTTTTTTATTTATTTGAAAAAAAAAAAAAAATGTCGTAAAATATTACGAAACGATTTTTTTTTTGCCGAAATTTTTCCTTTTTTTTTTTTAACGTACGTAAGCGTTGAGATAAGAAAATCAAACGATTCGTACTGACGACACGTTTGCGATGGCAATATTGATTTATAATAATTTGATGATAAAGATGTACAAATATCGATTGCTGTGGACAACTGTGTCGTTTATTCAAGGATCCGTTTGCTCCGTTTTTTATTATTGAGATCGTCGATTCGATGAATGAATTTCTATATTTCACAAAAGAATTTATCGAAGTTCCATACGAACGTCTTTTCTTCGTAGTTTATTCGCGACGCGGCGTTTTGCCGTACGGCAGAGTCGCGAGAACGGCGTCGAACCCCTCTCTCCGCCCCCGGAAAAGCGTCTGGAAAATTCCTATTAACACCCGGCGATTCTATTAGGACGATGTAATCGACGGGTGAGCAACGGACCTTCTCGTCTGACGGTGAATTCCCGCTTTCTAAATTGCTTCTGGCGTTTTCCGTGCCGAATAGAGATTTTCAATACAACTGCCGAAAGGAAATTCGTTGTCCAAAAATTCACCGTTAATTATACTTTCATGAAAATGCGAATAGATACGGAAAACAAACAATTCTACTGAATAATACACACGTTTCAAGGATTTTTTTTTTTTTTTTCTGATGCTTCGTGACCGGAAATTATACGCGCATTAGCCGGTCGATCAAAATTCGCGTCGCGGCTATGAAATATTCGTTAGACAAACTTCGAACGAATTAAATTATCCGCTGTGGGATTCAAGGCGTCGTGTTAAAATCCATCGAATATTCGTTAGACTCCGTTTGATCCGTTTAATCTATGGGTCGCCGCCCGCTATCGAAATTGCGTTAGTCGAGAATTCGATCGATTTAATCGTCGAGTTCGCCGCTTGTTAGACTCTCCCATCTGCGTTTTGCCTGCCGTTCGTCTCGAATAAAAATAGAAAAAAAAAAAAAAAAAAATTTCATCTCTTATTTTTTCGCACCTGTGTGCATTTTTGTGAACTTCGATTTTATTCGGGAATATCGATTAGCGAAAAAAAAAAAAAAAAATGAAAAAAATTATACAGTACTGCGAATATTCCTGTGCAACGACTGTGTATGCAGATTCGATGTATAATTACTCTTGAAATAACACTCGAAGCTTCAACGTGCCGAAAGTCGGAAGACGTGGAAACGGAGCAGTTAACGCGGTTAACGTTCTCGCGAGAAACAATATATTTTTAGACTTTGTATAAAGGACTGTGTAACTCCCGTAGCAAGAATATTTCGTTTCCGGTCTTCTGTCTGCATGTGTACCAGTTTCGCGAGTCATTATTCTCCGTTTGGTCGACATTCGTCGATCGAAAACGCGAGAATACGGGTACACAATGTAAGACTATCTTTTGTTCGAAATTTTCGAGAGAATTCAATAGAAAGTAAAACCCGATTGCCGTCTTTTTAAAGCATTTGCTGTTTCAATGGGTTGCAAAGAAATCTTAAATTTACGTCCTGCAAATATAAGATGTAAATTATGTCGACAGCATTTATAAAAAAAAAATAGAATTAACCCCTCGCGTACGGAGAACGTTAATATACGTTCGATTTTTTCGACCAACCGTTACCTTCAATCGCCCCGTTTAACTATAAAAAATTGCGAAAAAAATCTGAAAAAATTTGGAAAATAACGTTGAACTGTTGTTTTTTCGATTATACAAAAAAAATTGTTTTACGCTTTTGCGTATTGTCGTTACGAGCAAATGAAGTTAGCGTTCTACTTGGTCGGCGACAAGTCTCCCGTACGTGAGGCGCTAATAAGACCCCTAAAATGAACAATAATTGCCGCAATTTTTATTTAATCCGATTTGTGATTATCGTTCATTTTTTTTTGTAATAATATCAAGAAAATAGTTTCGTTAACAATATTAATAATTACGAACAAAACTCGTAATCAATTGTAAACAGTATAATTTTTTTTCTTTTCGATCATTAATTGCGAGGAAAATAATTAATCTGCGCATCATAACTCTGCTATAATTAATATCTTTATCGCGAATGTTACTCTTGTGCCCCTCGATAGCGCAGAGTGAAGTTGTGATTATCGTTCAATTATTTTCGTAACGTCTAAAAAAAAAAAAAAAAAAAATGCTTCGTTTAGAATTTTTACGATCGTCGATGATCCATCGTAAACTTTCATAGCTTCATTATTTGCTGACCCGGCGAGCTTTTCGAGAATTTTTATTGCGGGACACATAATGCATCTATGCGTCATATCTCTTCGCTATACTTCATTTTTCTTTCGTATATCTTGCGCTTCACCCCCTCTTGATGTCGCGGTCCACAGATCCACTTGCCAAGAGGATGAAACTCTGCCGTAATATAGATATATACGTGATATCCGCGGCTCTTGGGTGCTTTACCCCGTTTTCTCGGGAGTTTTTCAGTTGCCTCGAGACGATAACTTGCCGCCCCCTCCCCCTCCCCCTCTCTTCTCTTTTGCTAAAGTCTCCCTAACGACGGGGTAACACCGAGGGAATGCGGAAGTTGCCTCTATTTCGCGGCGCGTCTGCCTCTCCGGCGTCCTTCCATCCCTCTCTCTCTCTCTCTCTCTCTCGAGAACAAATCGATAGAATTTCTCTCGCGCGCGCCTTCCGCCACCACCACCACATCGTCATCCCTGTGGGCTCAGCGCTCGAGGTTCACTCTGCCGTCGCACTATATCCTACGGGATTGTAGGTATTGCGCTCGCGTACGAAGTTCCATCGGGAGGACAACTGTACGTGAACTCGTAAACCGTGAAAAATACACTCTGGAGCTCGACGACGGAATGCATACAGGTGCCCCAGGGATTGAAAGTATACGGAAAAAATATGGAAATAAGTAGCCATTCGAGTTATTCATGCATTTGATAGAAAGTTTAGCCGTTAAGATATTCAGAAGTTGTGAAAAATCGTGATGCGATTTTATTGAAACAAAGGATTCGGAAAAAAAAAAAAAAAAAATCTTATATACTTATTATATTATATTTATCAAAAAAAATTTTTTTTTAATAAGTATTGAAAGGGAAAATTATAATTATGACAAATAAAAAATCGGTAAAAAAAAATTGAATTTTTCTTGATATTAAAATCGTCGAATATTATTGCAACGAGCGACTTGAAAATATTCGTAATTTTTCAGAGGGTTTTTTTTTTTTTTTTTTGCAAAGTTACGCAAATAATATGCGTATCTGTGAGTCACGAAGGGATTTTTCCATTTCCGTCGAGAAGTCATATATACAGTTATCCTATAAAGTCTGAGTCGTTGTGGGATTGGATGCTCCGCTGGTATCACGAGAGATCCAATTTCCACATAGATCTGCGGGTCTACGGGTTTCAGCAAACATACATTCCGCATAAAATTAAAGTCACAGTCATTGGCAACGTACGATCTATCGGCCGGTCGCTACCGAATGGTATGGGAGAGTTATTTCGACCGGAAGTTAACCGAAATCTGCCGATAACTGGTACGCGTATTCCGCGAATTGCGAATCACTGTAAGGTTTACCCAAAATCCTCGTATGCTGCGAGAAACGATCGGAGCAGTGATCTTAACATGTGCTGTTGGACTCGTTGGTGAAACTGTAGGATTGGTAGTCAGTGGGTCGTTGATCACAGTGGGCGTCGTCGTTCAAACACGCGAACGCAAAACACTCCAAACCATTTCTTTTTTTCATCCAAAACCAGAATATCGATGCGAGCGCTTTATCGCGATATGCAAAAAAAAAAAAAATCTCATCAAAAAAATTCTCGTAAAAAAAAAACGCTCGTGTAATTTAAAAAAAATTATTTCTGAAACCGCTAATATAAGGTAATAAAACGTCAATAATAAAAAAAATCGACACTTTAATCGATGATTATAAATAACTACGAGACGCAGACTACTATCAAATATTTTATTATCAGCGAATATATCGTTATAAAAATAATCAATGGTTATCAATGAATCAATACGCGATTAATGGATAATAATTAATAAATAATCATTATCATTATTAATTTTTTTTACTATTAATTACATTCCGATAATAAAATTTGTAGCTAACGCAGTGAAACTTTGTTTTGGAGTTACGAAAATTAATGATCTTGAAACGTGTTCTACATCAACCCCTCTCGATAAATGTTTCTTCCTTCGCAATCTTCGCGGTGAACCGGAAGAAGGAGCGTCTCCGTGTTATAGTATCGACGTCCGTTTCCTTGTGCTCTCTCTTCTCTCTCTCTCCCTCTCTCTCTCTCTTTCTCTCTCTTGAGATTGTTTCAAACGCGGCCTCGAAGGGGAAGAATAGCCCACGAGGCTGAGTGATCGCGCATCGGCCGTGAATGTCTTCTATTGTATATATATGTACATATATATCGTATATATAACATTACTATCCCCCGCGAAGTCCCGGTATCCCGGTCTGGTGTTCCTGCGCGAACTTAGTATATAGACAGAGGGGTATATAAAGTGTTATAGCATATACGCAGCGGCAGCAACGCTCACGCTCGGTGACCCAGTTTCGTCGGGACTCTGCCGCGATCCCCGAACTCGCGCGTTTTCTCGCAGCTCTCTGCTCGTTCGAGACGATTCGTCGCGACGTCGTCGTCGTCGTGTACGTCGTCACGAAAACTAACGCTACTATACTCTCGTATGAATTATTTCCCTCGCGAGTGCATCGCTATAACTGAGTATATATACACGAAGCATCGCCCGGTATACATTTTACATGGACGATCGCAAATAAACGGAGCAAATAGTCGAAGAGAATCGGAGAGTTGGCTGACCCAGCGATCGTCGAACCAATATTAACCCTCCAAGCATTCGGGGATAAAATCCCGTGAAATAATAAACGTACCGCGGGAATATACGTCGCCAATGATTCTGACAGAATGAGAGCATCGAGTTTCGTGATAAAAACTATACGTAAAAATTTAAATTTTACTCTCGAAGACAACTCGCGGCGCGTCGTGTATCGAATATACGGGAAATAATTGTTTTCTTAAATCGAAACATTATTATCGTGAATTTTATCGTTTCGTCAGAATTTCTTTGATATTTTATCGAAAAAATGATTGCGGTAATAGATAAACATTAAATTGTTATTCTGATTGCAAAATGTGATTTTCAAAATTCGTAGAAATTGCATAAAATTTAATTTCTTCTATATGGAAAAAAATCATTCGGAATTTTTTTTTTTTTTTTTTTAGAGATTATTAAATCACGCGGTTCTTCATGAAAAATAATATCTCGTGTGTTAAACGCTTATATATGATTATTAATAAATGTTACATCTCAAGTAAATTGCGTAAATCTCGAAGCGAAATAAATGGTTTTTTTAAATGATAATATTAAACGAAATTGCATTGCAAGTACAAAGGTTTCCGGAAGTATAAGACTCGCTATATAAGCTTTCACCAAAGAAGAAGGAAAAGTGCATGGGGAAGACTTTTAATAGAATTCAATATAATACATCGTTGTATATCTATAGACAGTGTAAAATATATAGTGAACGGGTGTTTGAAGTGAAGAGACGAGGCGCGCACACAGTGATGCGTCGTGTGTTAAGCGGTTACGGCAGCTGTTCCTATCATCTCGAGGTACTAAAACCAAATGCTATACGTACGAAATACGAAAAACGTTTTTCAGTGAAATTATACCGCAACATTGAAAAAAAAAAAAAAGGATCGGAGGACTTTGGAGTTCCGAAAATATGATTTAATTGAGTTACTCAGCGAACCAGTGAGCAAAACTCTCCTTTTATGTTCCACTCGTCATCCGCGTTCGTCGTTTCTTATTATTCCTCTCCGTTCTTCTTCATCTTCCATAGATCGCGCGCGCGCGCGCGTGAATTATACATATGCACGCGGAAACGTATACGTGTGACGTCTGTCGCGACTCGCAACGCATAATAATTATTTTACCACCGGTTTTAAAAGTACCGTGTTGCCTCTTCTCCCGCCGCAAAGTACGTGCTTAACGGATAACCATTTCTATAACGCTACGCGCGTTTTATACACCCGATGTGTATATGTCCAGCATGCGTATTGCGTGTCAAGAGCGCGGCGATGCGATGCGAAAAGATGACGCGCGTTGACGAGGGTGAGGATGCATCCGCGACGACGACGTCGACGTCTCTTCCTCGGTGTATAACAACGATAGAACATTACACGGCAACGTTTCAGTGACTCTTCGGAAATACCCGGAGGCGTTTCTGTGTTGTCATGAGCGATCGGAGATATCGACGATCCGAAACTTTCGCCGCGAACGTCATTTTTAAGTGTATCGTATGTATATTCTTTGAAACAATTTTTTTTCACCCTTAATTAATAATTTCGTAGATAAAAGATTTATGGATAATTATTATTATTATTATTATTATTATTATTTTTTTTTTTTTCCGATTGACGCTATTTTCGTATTTATCGACCACCTGCTCCGTTTTCACACTCTCACATCCGTCATCGATGTAATAACTTGTTTATAGCATAGTAGATTGATGTATATATATATATACGTGTAGAAAAAATCGAGTAGCAGGTGATTTTTACGTGTTTATTTATATGTTATTATTTTTAGATACTTTTAAGCTGTGAATTCTTACCGCCCGCGCCGCTTGTGCCAATTTGATAATTTTTATTTTTCACGAGTCTCGAGTCGCGAATACTTTGTTGGCAAAGCCTCCGATACGTTGTTACGAATTCGTTAATTCTTGAGTTTCGATCTAATTTATGGTTCAATCAGATTTTAATAAACGAGAAACCTTTTGCAGTCTTTTGTTTCGAATTAAAAATGAAATGCAATAAGTGCAGTTTAATCGAAAATTCTAGCGGTTCGAGAGATAACATTTCGAGAGAATATTGCAAATCGCGTTCGGAATTGCGTAAAAAAAAGAAAAAAATAATAAAACGAACTCGATAATCGTGATTTATCGAAGAGAATGTAGGAAAGCGAGTAAGTCAGGTGTTAAAAGTTTCGTACGGTATCGTGTCAGCGGTGCCCGCGGATTGAACGATAGAGTCACTTGTTCGCACACATTCGAGCGCAAAGTTCTGCGTCGCTGGGAAAGCAGCAATAACATTCCTCTCGCCACGGGCCCTCCCTCCTCGTGTCCGTCGCACCGCGCTCACCGAAACGGTCTGCTTTCATGAAACGTAATGCCGCGTAACACGCTGCGTAATCCTACGAACGAGAGGGACCGAGTTACCGAGGTACGCGCATCTACGCGGATGATAAACGGAGATGGGATGTTGAGGGGAAAAATAAAAAAAAAAAATATACTAAGCGTCCCATCGACCCAACTGGACATTTGTATCGATCGATCACGCAGCGCTCCAACAGAGTCGGACGAGAATAGCTGCGCGTCTCGATAAATCGATGAAACGCATCGATAAATTAATTGCAATTTTTTTTTTTTTTTTTTGCAATTACGAGTGGCTAAAGCTATAAACCGATGTTTTTTTGATGAAAAAAATTACATGGAAATATGTGATTGAGAAATTTTTTTTTTTGGAAAACTTCCATTTTTATTCGGAAAAATTGCAAGAGATTTATGGTTATTTTTTTCCCGTTTTTCAGAGGTCTATAATCATTTGAAAAAACGGTTTTGAAACTTTGCCAAGTATCCTATCGTGAGGATTTTTTTTCTGTAGTAAAAAAAAACGATAATTACCTCGGGTTTTGTCGATATTGCATCCAAAGCCAAGATATCGTTGATTAAATACCTAAAATTGCAATTGACCCAATTTCCGCGATGTTTTTTTGCATATTTTTGGCGATAATTGTTTCAAGGATATTCCCGGTGTATCTTTTCCCGTTGATCGCGAAATCTGCGAATGATTCAACGTTTCGACTTCGCAAGTCAAACAAAACGTTATGGCAATGAAACTGCGGGGAGTAAAGTGGAGTTAACGCGATCTTTATGACAGTCGAGAAACTACGATTTTATTTTATGGCTTATGGAGGGATAATATTTGACGGGGAAAAGCCGCGCTGAACGTAAATAAAAATATGAATTTTTTTTGCTCATTAAGAAAAGACAAGCAAAATGTGGCTTTTGGGAAAAATGGGGGAAAAAAAATACATCGCAATATGTGACGAGAATTTTTTTTTTTTTTACTTTTATCTTTACCCAGAAAAATTGCAGAGACTTTATCGTGATTTCTTCGCGTTTTTCATCAGCCAATAACGATTGGAAAAACTGATTTTGAAACTCTGCCAAATATCCTATCGACTGTATGTCTTTCGAAGAAAAAAAATATAATAGGCGCCGCGGCTTTGCCGCATTGCAATTACCGTCATTTTTGCGATAAAATATTTTTTTCGTCGGTCGTTTCAAAGATTTATCAGCTATATTTTCCCCCACTGACCGTGAAATATATCAATGATTTTGCTTCTCAACTTCTTAAGTCATACGAAACGTTATGGGAATAGAACTGCGGGGAGCAAAGTGAGGTTAACGCGGCGGTTGTTATAGTAATGCCTCGGAAGCTATGATATTACAGTGACTAATAAAGAATTACTATTTGACGCCGAAAAATCGCGGCAAAGTCAATAAAAATATGATTTTTCTTTCCTCGTAAGTAAAAAACGCAAATTTTACATCACATTCTTGTAACTCGATGTTTTTTTTTTTTTTTTTTTCGCGCTCTCGTTTATGTGAAATAGAGTTCTTGAACTCGAGAGCGGAATGCGAGTATGTGTAGTAGAATCAACAAGATAATTGGTGGAAGCACCGCGTAATTGAGAGACTACTCTCGGCTCTTCGTCACGTTTTGTTTGTAGTTTAAGAACGTCGAAGAATCAACCAGTGGTTGGGTTTGAAAGGCTTAGAGTCGAGTCGTGTTTTCAATGATCCAATAGGCTATCATACATATATATATATATATATATATATATATATATATATATATATATATATATATATATATATATATATATAGATATATGTATACAGACAATAGATAGATCTGACGAGACATTGGAACGAGAAAATCTCTATCATCAATCCTATTACTTCGCTTCTTTTCCGCTCGAGTCGAAACGATGCCAAAGAAGTCTGGAAGGAAACAGTATGTCTTGAATTGACAATCGGGGACCCCGCATCTTTCTGGAACGAATTCTCGCGTACGAGTTTGTTAAGCGTTCTTTCTTGTCACGTATCGAAGCCACACGATTCGTTGTCGACCCGCATATTTCTACCGTCTGCACAAATAGAACTGTCGTACCTTTTGCTTGCACTCATTTTACTCGACGATGCTACATTGCATTGCATATTTTGTAAAAAAAAAAAAAAAAAAAAAAAATGATCAATTGTGTTACCCACATACCTACTTTCCGACATTTTTAACTCAAATATCAGACGCAGCTGCGCGTTATTGAAAAATTGTAGAAGATTTAGAAAGAAATTGATTATCATAAAATAACTCATATTAAGGCGGGTGTATCGTTACATTTCAAATTAAAAATGAGATTCGGAAAGAATTTTGAATATTTCTCAATGGAATAAAAATATTTTAAAAATCAATCGCACAAAAGATGCTAAGAATATTCATTTTGCAACTATAATGGAAAAAAGTTATTTACAAAACGAAAAAACGAACGAACGAAAGAAAAAATTATTTAACAAATCATCCAGCAACATAGCTTTCTTTTTTAGCAGAAATTGATTCGTTAATTATATCGACTATAATTTTTAGAATTTTCTCTAATTTTTGAAATTTTGAATACATTTTCGAAAAAATACTACGTATTACACTTACAAAGTTATCGGACGATTGATCAAACATATTCGCAAAGGGCCATTAAACATTTTTCGAAAAACAATATTTTCGAAAATTAAAAATAATAAAAATAAAAAAATTCATACGTATTAAAAAAAAAATTAACGAAACAACTTCTGTTAAAAAAAGTGTTTGCCAGATGATTGGTCAAAAAAATGTGATCAACTGATTCGTTAATAACTTTTGTAATTACTATTATCGAAAATCGATATTCTTAATATCTCTTATATGTTAAATTTTTGAAGATTTCTATCCCACTAAGTAGTTTCAAAAATTCTCTCCGAACCTCGCGTTTGAAATTCAATCCAACGATGTACTTTCCTTAATATTAGATCGATAATTTATCCGATTTTTCTAACAACCAAAAAAAAAAAAAAAAATTTTAAAAAGCGTCGTGGTAAATGGGAGAAGTAATCACGATAATCCAATAGCGCAAAAGATCATTTCTCCATTTTACAATCAAACAATCAGAATTTCTATTGGCTGTGGAGTTCGGTGATGTAAGTAGAGCTTGACGAGTCGTAGATCTCTTCGAGGAGCAACAGAACGCTCATTCATCCGGCTCTGCGGGGCGCGGTGTGGCAAAAAATAATATGAATATTCTCATTCAACGGTCCGTTGAACCCCGGCGAAGAAGAAGCAAACTGAGGGGCAACAAGATTCTCAACATCGTTCAAAGATCCTCTCGTTTCGGACAGATGTCTTGCAAATTTTTCGCTACCGCTCCGTCTAAGTCTTCGCATCGTCGATCGTGAGTTTTGTTCTCATCGCTCACCCCTTTCGCTCCGAAATACATCGCGATAAATTTTTATCGAAAATTATTCCGTAAACCAAGTAACAAAGTAAATTTTTTTTTAAATACGCGAATCAAAAAGATCGCGTTAAAAATTAATGGTTTATCCAAGAAGAAGAAAAAAAAAAAAAAAAAAAATGGAGTAAGTTACGAGTGCGCGTCGGTGAGTGCAGAAAGAGGACGAGATAGTCTCGTTGAAAACGATCGTAAAGCAGCGACGAGAGAGAGAGAGAGGAAGAGAAGAGGGACACAAGAGACGGAGAAAAAAAAGCGACACAGTACCGCAGTTCGAATTCACGACGCACAATGATTCATCGCGTTACTCGGGCTTCAATTGCCAACGCAGACACGCCGTCCAGACCCTCAGCTCATCGTTTCTATAGTACACTTGATACATATAGTGGAAATTTATTGCGTCGACTTCGACGAGTTAAGCTCTCTTTCTCGTGGAGAGGATGGATGGATAAGTAGATATATAGGTAGAGACGGCGAAAGTTGGTGGGCAAATAAAATGAATCATCGAAACATGTGGCAAAACAATAATAATAGAACGGTATCGATAGATAAGAAGTCCTATATGTGTTTACGTTGTATTTTATGCGATTTACTTGTTCATTAGCGTAATTGGATGATAATTATGAGAGATTGGGATGTTATTTACGATTTAATGGACTTTGCTTTCGTATTTCGTTTTTAGGGACTCGGCTGCGGGCGCACCGAGGAGTTTGGCACACCGGTCAGTTCCGGCAGCAACATGGGAAGCGTCGCGAGATTTCCAAAGCTCGATGAATGCGCCCACTTCCATTACGAACATGTGGAACTTGGCGCCTTGGAGGTAATTTTTTTTAACATTTTACTTTCCTTCCAACAAATTTGACGACATTTTTCGAATCGCATAATATTCGATTTCCGAGATTTAGGAATATTTTCATGTAAATTATATCTGTTTTTTGGAGGTTTCCGTGACGGAAGTTCCTAACGACACGAGTTACGCGGTACGCGTGACCTCCGGCGATGCCTGTTGGACCCTCCAACGTTCCTACGAGAACTTCGTTATGTTCGACAAGCAATTGCATCGCTGCATATTCGATCGAAAGTTCTCGTCTCTTGCAAAATTACCGGATACCGAACCGTCCAACGCCTGCGAGCTTCTCGCGACCTACTTGGAACGCTTCTCACAGCTCAATCACGAGGGTCTCAACTGTGGCCCGGTTTTGAATTGGTTGCAACTGGATAACCGCGGTAGGCGAATCCTTGTTCCAGAGTCCGACTCGTGTCCGATAAACACACCGGCCGTTGCGGCTGCGTACGCCGTACGACCGTATACGGCACAAGCTCAAGATGAAATATCCTTCCAGGTAAAAACATCGTTGTCTAAACGAACAAAAAAAAAAGAAATGCGATTTATAAAGAAATAGCGATATAAATAATTTTTTTTTTAATTAACTGCTTACCTACGGGAGACTTTTTGCCGGCCAAGTAGAATGCTAATTTGTTTTGCTGGTAGCAACAATACGGAAGATCGTAAAACAAATCTCTTTGAATCATCGAAAAACCAACAGTTCGACGTTATTTTACAATTTTTTTCAGAATTTTTTCGCATTTTTTTATTAGTTAAACGGGGTAATTGAGGGTAAGAAACGGTCGAAAAATTCGGAGGTATATTTACGTTCTTCCAAAACTACTGATTTTCATGATTTTTTTTGGAGACGAAAGATTTCTTGAACATTATCGAAATTTTGGGTATTTTTTGTTATGACTTTTGGTTATTTCCGAAGGTATAGCGGAGGTATTGCATGCTCTTCTTTAACGGGTTGCGGCGAATGGCTTCAGACGGTGTGACGTGTAGCGTTGTAGCGATTGGATTCATCTGAAAAATAAAAAAAACCGCAGAAACTTTTTTTATTCATTAACACTTATATATGCAAAACATGAATCAAGAAAAAGTGAGAAATATTGAGAATTGAGGAAATGGTACACTTTGAAACAAAAAGGATGAATTCTCCGGAAAAAAAAAAAAAAAAAAAATTACTAAAATTTTCTATAAAAATACTTTTTTTTTATTTCAAAAACATTTTGATTTATGTTTTCGGCAATAAGATCACAAAAATGTATACCAAATTTCATCAAAATCTGTCGATTAGTTTCTTAACTATACGCCACGCGATTATCGAAAATGCAATTTTGAGAAAAACGCGTTTAAAGTTATGATAAGTAAAAACTCTATGATTTTAATGATTCACCGGCTAATCTGCAATTACTGTGTCATACAAAATGACTTCGAATTCTTCGAAAAGTTAATTCTCCTGCATCAGCTGCGTTGTTGCAACATTTTCGATTTTTTAAAGCCTCCAAAGGTCTCCAATCTCCAGTCTTAACGGAGATAACTGTTGCCACTTAAAAAACATATCAATGACGACGTTGAATTGCGTCGATGAGTTGAGTTCCTTCGCGCTTTGGCCTATTCGTCATTATTATTCATTTTTTTCTTTGCCCTCTTCGTTTCGCGAATAGTCGAACAAAGCTATTTCCACTTCGGAGGCGTAACTCGGTATGTTGATTACTCAATAGCGTCTGCGTGGGAAAAAGTTATACCCGTACGCGCCTCGTCTTTAACGGTACACACGCGCATTAATTGTGGCGAAGAAACTCGGTGAGAAACTAATGTTACCACCAGTCTCATTCGGTTCGTAGGCCACTTGCGAGGCTCTTTAATTGACATCAATGAAGTGCGAATCTCCGAGTTTTCGTTTTCTCGCTTCAAATCCAAAGAATCATTTCGCTGTGTGTATAAAAAAATAAAATGGATTATCTAAAATCACCGTTTGTTTTTTGTTTGTTCGTTGATCGCAGGTCGGCGACATGATATCAGTGATAGACATGCCACCGCCCGGCGAGAGTACCTGGTGGCGCGGAAAGCACGGATTCGCCGTTGGCTTCTTCCCGGCCGAGTGCGTTGCTGTTATAGGCGACAAGGTTCCGCGACATTTGACTGTATCCACTACCGTCAGATCTCGTCTACCCGTTAAACCGGTGCTTCGGAAACACGGAAAGCTTATCGCTTTCTTCAGATCCTTCATACTAAACAGGCCGTCCAGAAGACGATTGAAACAGTCCGGTATCCTCAAGGAACGCGTTTTTGGATGCGATCTCGGCGAACATTTGTTGAACTCGGGACAAGACGGTAAAAAAAAAACAGAAAAAATTGATGCTTTTTCCATCTTTGACTATCGTAAATCGTATTTTGATTAATTTCAATCCAAAATAAAACTGATATCTCTGTTAATTTATTTAGTTCCTGCTGTGCTGACCTGCTGCGCGGAGTTCATCGAGAATCACGGTCTCGTCGACGGTATTTATCGTCTAAGCGGCGTGACGTCAAACATTCAACGATTGCGTCACGCCTTCGACGAGGATCGCGTCCCGGCTTTGCACTCCGACGAGGGTATTCTCCAGGATATTCATTCGGTTGCATCGTTGTTGAAAATGTATTTTCGCGAATTGCCGAATCCTCTTTGCACTTACCAATTGTACTCGACGTTCGTCGGTGCTGTACAGGCGAACAGCGACGCCGAGAGACTCAGACGTATGAGGGACGCAGTAAGAAAACTACCGCCACCACACTACAGGTCAGCTTTATACAAACATCGAACGTTTGGAGGGCGAAGAAAAATCGCTCGTTGTATCGATAACGTTTTTTTCTTACGATAAAAAAAAAAAAAAAAAAAAAAAAAAAAAAAGAAATCTCGCGATTCGAAGCGCGCGTAACAAAACGCGTTAAGTTTCACTCTGAAACCCCTTCCCGTTGTTGCTTTGCAGGACGTTGGAATACCTGATGCGTCATTTGGTCAGAGTAGCTGCTAGAGGCGCGGAAACGGGAATGACACCGAGAAACGTTGCGATCGTATGGGCGCCGAATTTGTTGCGTTGCAAGGAACTCGAAGTCGGCGGTGTCGCGGCTCTTCAGGGTGTCGGCGTACAAGCGGTTGTCACGGAATTTCTCGTCTGTTATGCCGAACTGATATTCGGCGACGGGCCCGTCGGCAGACCAAAGTCATTGGCTATCACGACACCGGCGCGACTTTTGAGTCTCGAGGAGGCGAGGAATCGTAATTTACGTTGCGAATCCGATTACATTGAGGTCGGCGCTGGACCGGCGGGTTTGCCGCTTCACTATCACACAGTTATCGAACTCCCGAGGAAACGAAACGGTTCGAAACGCTCGCCGTCGTTGAATTGGCGGGCAATTTTTGGACGCGGCGGATTCGGCGCGCGGGGAAAACCCCGACAAGTCGGCACACCACCACAGGCCGAGACAATGCCGAGTTCGCTGAATTCGCTGAGACGATTGCGTCCGGTGAAGAGCGCCGATAGTCTTGATGGCGAGGATAGTCTCGGACCGCTTCTCGGACCCCCGCCAACCCGACCGTGTGGACACAGTAGATCCGTTTCTCACGACTCGTACTTCGATCATCTCGCCGACGCGCCGAATCCAACGTCGCCTCTCGATCTATCGGAGATACAGCTGAACTTCGATCTCGAAGAGAGAGAAATGCGAATGTTCTCGGAGGAGGAAAGCGGCGGTATCGCGTCTGTCGAGGCGTCGCCGCGACGACAGAGAAACGAAGAGGAACCTCCGTGCATCGCGATAACCGGAGGATCAAAACGCAAAAGATCGAGACTCGAGGAACGTCTTCACTGCGAAGTCGAGTTAAGATTCATCGATAGCCAAAGTCCAGATCAGGTGAAATTTATCGACGTTTCTTTCCTCAAAAATCATGTAATTTCTAACAAAAATTGATAAAAAAAAAAAAAAAAAAAAATTGCACAGTTCTGTTTTGATTGGAATTAAAAACGTTTTGTTTTTCAGGTAATGGTTTCAGCCGATATTCACGGAATGGAGACACCATCGCCGTTGCCGACGCCGGGATACTTGCCGCTACTTTCCGAAGCTTCGACTCCGCTGACACCGGCAACTATGCAGGGAACGCCAATATCGATATCACCGGCTCCCGCTAACAGTCCTAGAATAAGTTTTCGAAGTTTTACTTTGCCACTCGACGTGGACGACAACAATTGCGCGACGATTAATGATCCGAAACGTTCGAGCGTCGGCTCGTCTTCCGAAAAATTGTCACGCGATTCTAGTCACAGATTGTCCTCAAATCTGGACGATCATAGTAGTGTTAATAACGAGTCTTGCGAGAGATTAGAGACTTACGATAACGGACACGATACCAAATCGTCAACCTTACAAAACGCAACGCGTACCAACGCCCGAAAAACGATAAACGATTACGGCGACGAAATCGCGAATTCGCAGGATCAAGAAATGATCGTATCGTGCGAAGTTTCGTCGTCGTCGGCTTGTTGCCAAATGGGCGAACGTAAGAGTCCTTCAAAATCGTTGAATTCCGAAAGAACTAACGTTACGGAAGATGACAAATCTCTGTGCCAAAGCGGCGATTCGCGTTGCGATGCGCGTAAAGAACTCACCGTCGATGTATCGACCAATTCGAAGAACGACGATGCCGCGGCAGGCGCATCGTCGATGCGAATAAACGAACCGTCCGCGGTGCCGTCTTCCAGTAATACTGATCTCGATTCCCCAATGTCCTGCGAACAAACTCTCGAGGATCTTCCGGACTCAGGTTTCGTTATATGCGATAGTTCCGAGAAAATGTTCACGAGCACCGAGACGCAGGGTTTAGCGACGAACACTAATGATTCCGGCGAATGGGTGATGATAGAGAGAACAACCGAATCCGTAACAACGCCGACCAGCGAAGCAAGCAGTCCAAAGGATCCCCTCGAAGGTACCGTGAATCAAGCGCTCGCCATTGATCCTCCGAGATTACGTTCGACGTCCGACAATATTTCGCGAACGTCGTTGGATCTTACGATGGGATCGACAGTCGACACCGACACGTCGTGTATCGGCGCGAGCGATCTTACCGAGAGTCCTGTGTTGCTTCAGGAATCGACGGAAATGTACGACGCGAACGAATCGAAACGCTGCAAAGAAAGCATAGATGACGATTCAAACGATCTTCGCGACGCTAACGAGACCTTCGTAATGGAGGAGAGAAAGTACGGCAGCGATCGGCGCAACGGCAACGAGAGATCGTTGCTAGAGACGAATCTCGATTGCGCGAGAATGGAACAGGAAAGCGACGAACGCGGAAGTTACAGTCTTAGACTCGACAACGAAAACGTCTATCGTGGAAATTTAAACGATACCAACGACGATTCACAAGTATCCATAGAGCAGGAAAATCTCAATGACGATTCGACGAATCAGAGCTCCGAGAAACAACAACAGAAACGAAGATCCGGTAAAACGCAACAAAGAGGACATTATATTCCGAGTATTGAACAGCAGAGGCGAAATATCACCGATACGAGATCCGATAATCAGCAACGTTTCGAACAGAGTCAGGATACTCATCATCGTGGATTTTCACCTCGAAAACAACAAACTCTCGCGCTTCATCATCATCATCATCACAAGTATCTTCCAAAACATATACAGGAGAATGTTAAACGCAACAATATGCAAAATTCGCAAATATGCGACAATGAAGAGGTTGTTATAGCGTCTGAGAGCGCCGCGGAGCCTTGCGAAATCGCTCATCCGCCGGAAGGAGCCTCCGAAGCAACTTCTTTGGATTCTTCTTGCACTTTTTCCAACGCTTCGTCGCCGATTGACGATTCTGTGGTTCTTAGGGATACCGCTGCTATACTACAGGAATTAGCTTTGCAAAGACTTTCCGGCGGTGTCGGCAGCGAGCAACCGCTTCATCCACGCAGACGCTACGATTCCGAAGTAACGACGAGCGATCGTCGAAGTTTCGACTCCGAAATCGGTCGCGAAATCGTTCGCGAGAGAAAAATGCGCCAAGAATTGGATACCGCAAGAGGAAAATCCGAAGAACCACCGAATAATGGAATGCAATATTTGCCACCGTGTCTACGCGCGAGACACGCGCGGGCCACGCGCGCGGCTCTTAGCCGATCTCTCGATGAGGGGAAATTTAATCGTATGACCGGCGAATCGTCGCTTCCTTCCAAACAAACTTCCGAGGATTCGCAACACAACTCGACGCCAAATGTCGGTACGGAACTCTCACTTTCTTCTTCCAACAGTTCGGAAAAATTGCAATCGCGCAATTTAGTCGGCGGCTTGGATCTCGGCGATCCACGATGTCGCGAAAGAATAGAAAAGTACAAAGAGGAGAGACGAATGTTTTTGCGCGATAAGTACAGATCTGAAAGCTTTCGCGGCACGACATCGAGAGCTGAAGACGATGGGGAACAGGCATTGCTTGCGCGATTGAAACAGCGGGCTTCCAGACCCTCTCTACATTGACCAAGTGATTTATATTTGTAATAATTCATAACTACACTTCTGCGCCGCTCTCTAAGAATCTTTTCTTCGCAAAGATAACGACGACGAGAAAAAAAAAAAGAAAAAGAAAAAAATACGATTAAGAAGAAAGAAGTTTAAGAAGCCTATGGTAACGCGTTGTAACGAATTAACTCACGTATTTCCCTCGCGTGATAAAGGGACCGTAGATTAAGTTTCGTCGCCTAACGATTACTACAGTAACTATTGGTAGTCCTTTTTTTTTTTTTTTTTTTTTCTCGACAATGGACAACCCGCTGCGGTTGTTTTGATTATCGTCTTCTTAAATCATTATTTCGATCGTAATCTTCGTTTCTTGTCTTTTCTTTTTTGTTTTTATTTTTTTCTTTTTTTAGCACTAAAAAATTAACGAAATGTTCTAACATTCCTAATATTGCATCTCGATAAACTTTCGGATATTAGGATTGAAAGTTTGCGCAACGATCTGATAGCTCGACGAGGACACATGTTTCGTGTATCAGAGATGAATGTTTATTTTTATTTTTTTTTCATTTTCGTTCGGCTTTATTATAGTTTGACTATAGAAATTAAGAGAAACACGGAAAACGACGATTGTTTTTTAAGTTTGCGCTGATAGGTTTTTCTTTTCTTCTGTAAAGTGTTACGTTTTTTTTTTTTCTTTTTTTTTTGGCGATACGGCGGTTGTGATTGTTTCCAAGTTGTCGCGACAAGTGCATTTATTAATGTAAGCTTTTTCGACCCGAGTTTTGAATTGTATATTGAATCCTTTGCATTTTCAATTGCGATGTTATACATCGTTTTTTTTTTTTTTTTTTTTTTTTTTTTAATTTAATTTAATTGTTGCGCGGCTTTTTTTTCTCGTCCATAATAATTCTCGCGAATTTGACGAAACATTTTTTTTTTTTCATGTGAATAATCGATTGCCACTGTTTCGTCATAGCGATTGGCCTAATTAATCTTTAAGGGCTCTGATGCACGATTATTTTTTTTTTGCGCTCAAAACGCCCGTTTATCGTTTATTAACTCTCTTTTTTTATCATTTGCGAAAACGCTGAAAAAAAGAAAAATCGTTTTTTGAATTGAACATAACTATCGAATTTTATAATTGAGAAAAACGTATTGTATTGAGTATTTTATATATTATATGTGAACGACGTTATTTTCTCACCGTTGACTGGCTCTTGGTGTTATAAATATCTTTTGTATATGATAGCTACTTTTTACTTTTAATTCTCATATATATTATATATATATATATATATATTGTTTAATATATTAAGTTGCCGCACGCATTATTTTTATTTTTACTTTTTTTTTTCGTTTTGCTGCTGTCGTATGAGATTCTTCCGCACGATGAGATTATAGAGGATTAACTGAATCTCGATCGCTCGCATATACCGAGAATCTCTTTCTCTCTCTCGCACCAAGTCTCATTGATAAGACGATATGATATTTAATTAACGAAAATGAACAAAAATAAATAAAAAAAAAAAAATATTAAAAAATGTAACGAAACGATTCAGAGGAGTGTGAAACACGTGAATAGTTATTTGTAATAAAAGATACTATTGAACAAAATTAGTTACGATTTTTCGTTGAGATGTACTATATAAGTCGAGTTTACGATCGAACGATCGCGATGTTTTTTTTTTTTTTTTTTTTTTCGTTAAAGTAACGCCTGACGCTACGTATATTTTTCTCCGTTGAGATTAGTAAAATTTAAGTAAACGTTCGAATTAAACTGTAGACTGGGAGTAACTCGAAGGGTTTCTTGATCGCGTCTCGTATTGAAGAATGGCAAACGCCAGCGTTGAGTTCACCAAACCCTTCAGAGTTTGAAAAGCACTGAATAGTTTAGTCACGTCTCCGTGTGCCACGCTGACGGCATAATTGTATTTATTAATAGAGAGACTGTGCCAATTTCTTCAGTCTTCGACCCTTTCGTACGTTTTCTTTGTGCAAAACGCGCGCGATGTTTCGCGTAAAACACCGGCGGCCCTCGAAACATCGCAAAGCTCCCACGTAGACGGCTTATCAAGATCTTTCGAGTGAAACGATTAAAACTCATCGAATAACGAAAATTCGTGAAATATATATATATATGAATTATATATATATATATATATGATCGAGGAAACTTGGATACCTCATCGAACAGTGATGCGATCACCAGAGATCTGTGCTAAAGACATGAAAGTTTATTCGCAATTGTAGATTATTATCCACATTAATGTATTGTTGTATAGCGAATATTTAATTATTATTGATGAAATTTTGACGAAGGCTGAGGCTGAGAAAATTAATTACACCGAATAAAAATAAAAATTCTTCCATAGCGATCTGTTCGTAGATTTACGATGAAACATTTGAAAAAAAAAAAAAAAAAAAAAAAATCAAAAGTAGACGATTCGGATTGAATTTATAATACAGTAGAGGCCTGTAAACGTGATGAATAGCTTGAAGCTTAACTGTTGAAAAAAAAAAATAAATGCGTTTTGTCTCAGGCATTTGTGGCAAACATTGTCTGTGACTATTTTGAATTATATATATCTAAGACGAAAAAAAAAAAAAGAAAACAAAATAACGCCTATAACTCAACGATTATTGAATATTAATCGATAGCCGAAGAAGTAATACGAAGTAAAACGAGATACTCCACTAGCAAAGGAAATAATAACTCAGCACAATGTACGAATCGCATAAAAAAATGGAACATATAAATGAACAACAACACAACAAAAAAACTACGTATTTATTTTTCAATAATTTGACAACAATATACTGTTTGATGTTCAAAAGTTTCGAAAAAAAAAAAAAAACGAATCTCGTGTTTAACGAAATATCCTAATTCTCGTTTAAGACCAAAAAAAACAATAACTATTCGCCATAGTATTTAAGAGTTGATAGCAATTTTCATTTATATATTCGAGTTTCAAGACACTGTCTTCGCTTTAATTTTGTTTTTCTTACGAAACACGTTTTTTTCAAGTTTTTTTTTTTTTTTCTCTATCGTAGTTTATACTCTTTCGCCTAATGCATTAACTGAATGAAATTCATATTTATAGAACAAAAAAAAATAAAATAAAACAAGAATATATATATTAATAGATACATAAATTATATGTAAACAAAAAATACAAAAATATTACGAGTACGAAGAAAGTTAATGAGATTTGAAATTTTTCATCCCTGTCGTATGTACAAAGCGAAGAAAAAAAAACAATAGCGTTAACGAAGGTTCTCTTCAATCGACGTTATACGTATGTGCGTATGCGCGCGTACGTGTGGTTACAGCACGTGTTTCCCGTGTGAGTTGAATTTTGAACGAAACGAACGAAACTATCGGGTTTCCACGAGTTTGAGAGATCCGTCGGTAGAGTTCGTCGCGCGAGTCTCTTTTCATCGTTCAATCGCACGCGATACGTAGAGGCTACGAGGGGGTCACAGGGGGCGATTTGCAAGACTCGACCCCGCGACGGCATACTACACATTGTCATCGAGAATCGACTCTTCTTCTTTTCATCGGCTGCTCTCAGAAAAAAAAGAAAGAAAAAAAAGCTTTGCTACAAGAAGTGAGAAGACGTCGGCCGAGTCGCGCGATGGGAGGGGAGAAATAAAATTGAAAGAGCCTTCAGTCTTTACTTCTTTAACCGCTGTGATAGAGTGGTTGAAAGGTGAGTACCACTCGAGCGATGCCGGAAGAGTGTATGCGAAGGTAAAGGGGCGATGCTGAGGCGCGGGACACACGGGGGCTTTATGCCGCGCGAACGAGTACCACTCGAGTGAGTCCCGTGGGGGATTGTAACGTAGGTGAGGGCGACTCCGTGACTATCGTCGGATCTTCCGCGGTAATTATTTTTAAACACGTCGTGGAGATACAGATCTCATCTCAAATATGGGAGTGGAATAAAAAGTATCGTAGGCGTCGTAGCGAGAGTGAAAGAGAGAGAGGAAATATGGTTTAAGCTCCAAGAGTCCAAAGCAGAAGGTGTGTATATACAGTATCTCTTCGTACGTAACTAAATAACAGGGTACTAATTGGAAGTTTCGCGTACACGTTCCAGACAACGGAGAGAGCCACTGGGCAACATCAGCCACATTGTCACGTTGTGAGGCACGTTTTTTTCCTAATTATCATTATTGTAGATATGCATACTGCACATTCTTCTCTATCGGCTCTTGTATCGTTCTATACTCCTCTACTCGTTCTTAACTCGTGTTGGCAAAACGTTTTTTTCATTATTTTTTTTTCGTAACATAACCAAAGAGATTCTAAATCGATCTGTTCAAAAAGGTACTACAATAAAATTGTTAAAATTGAATAAACTTACCCTTACTTCGAAAACTAAGCGACCATTTCTTAATCATTTTTATTGAACACACGAAATATTTTCTTTCGGAGAATTAGCACGCCATGTTGTTTACGATAATGAAAGAAAAAAAACGCGTCCGATAAACTTAACAACACTTCGAAAGGTCAGCGAGCGGATTTTAATCATTTTCATACATGACGGATACTTTCTTCTACTTCCCGTGTTACCGCGAAGTGCTGATCACGTTTCTAACTCTTGTCAATGATAAACGTGTAGCAAGCTCTTCGCCACGGTCACTGTGCGCCGTGTCCGTAGCACCGGTAAAACAGCGCCATAACACAGAGCGCGTACGGGAGGCCCCCGAGACCATCCAACAGCCGCATTTCCACTTTCACGGTGTGCAAATCGAATCAGAACGCCCCCGCGTGTCCCCGACGATGTTATTTGTTAGTGGAAGCGTTGAAGTAACCGAAGGTTGAAACGAGGCCAGATTGCCCGGTGATCAAGTTAAGCGGCACGTGAACCAAGCGAAAGCCCCCCCTTCAGTCTCGTGTCTTTTCCCTTACTATAGATATAGATAGTGCGTTTGCTATATAGTGGCCCTCGTGTGTATTATACTATGCAGTGTTTGGAAACGGTAGGGTGGACGTCCGGACGGTAGTCGAGGGCCCGTGGCACACGGTGACGGGCCTCGAATAGAAAAAGTAAAGGGAAAATTAAGAATTGTGTCCGATGAATTGATGACCTCCGCTCACGGACTATGTACACGCGGAGGATCCATTTTCGAATTCGCATGTAAGTTTTTTGTTTTGCATTGATTCGTGTTTTTTTTTTTGTCAAATAACACATCGATCGTGATAGCAATAACGAGTAGAGTACAGCTGATGCAGCAAATAAGGTTACTTTCGCATCTTTTTTTTTGCTGGTATCCAAAACTCCCTATTTAGTTCATAGCTCCACATACATGTTCTATTTAAGTATAACAATAATTAGGTTATGTGCAAAATGTCGGCAAAATGTCGGATATTAAAACCATAATATTTCAACGTACACGTCAATATTTCGCGATCTTAGGTATTTGTCCATATTTGACAATTGATTTAAACGCTCAATTTTGATGAAAGTCGTCCCGTATCCGTGCGCAATATTCGTCTGTATACGTAGGACAAGAAATTCAATAAATTGAGTTGTTAAATTTCCTCGGGAAATCGAAATGAAATGAAAAAAAAAAAATTAGGGATGCAACATGAGGACCGATATCCTTGCCGCAATGTGTAAACGTTCGTTTAGTCGGAGATTCTACGAGTGCGTACGTGCGTAAGTCGGCAAGTGTTTCGGTGTCGGTGAGCTCATTCATGCAAGAATAGTACTTTCGCTACGCGTGTGTAAACACAAGTACGAGTTATATCATACAACATTCGTTTGTCGATGGGGGGGTGGTTGCTTGACGGGATTTATCGTAGTCCCGGATGAGAAGTCGAGTGACACGCGTCGACGTCTTGACAGCTTGTTAGGCTAACGGTCGTGCGACGAGACCGCGCGCGCGGGTAGGGAGAGGGGGCGCATCCGACGAGCTGTATTTACTCTTTAGCTCGACGTTGTTTCGCCTTTTTCAATGTTATATAGTCCCACAAAACCTGCTTCAATGCTTTCTACACAGTCATTATAAACGCATGTGCGATTAGGGGTGTCGAAGACACACTCGACTCGTAACCTAACCTATACACTGCAAACACTGCTTTCGTCTTGCCGTAACTGCAGTAATGACGAAGAATTCTTTTTTTTCGTTCTATTATTCTCAAGAATTGTGAGCGCGAAATAAATGCAAGTAGTTATGGTATGTATATGTCAGACTGCGTTACATTCCCCACCTGTGCATTGCTATAACTACGATAGATAAAAATACGATGAAAACAATAACTCAACCATTACGAAGGAAACTCGAGGCTCTAAAATTTTTTAATTTTTTGCCTTTACTTTCATATCAGTTCGTAACAACGTAAAACCACCACGTCTGCATATAGTATTACGAAGAATATCTCGTTGTTTGAGCAAATTTCACCTCATCCCACATCCTACACAGTCTAATATCCTTTCTGTAATCCCTATCGATAAGACGCACTGGAATTTCGTTGATTCGATTACGCCGTGGGTAGCTTTACAAAGGTGGTATGTATGTAGGAGTACCTGTTCGCACGAGGAAGATAAACGCATAACCCTGGGGGCCCACCTACCGAGGGGATAGAATGAACAAGCGAACGATAGAAGGTTCGCGAACAAACCCTTTGCTATCATCAACCTTCCGATCCCTGTGATCCCGAACCCAGCGACTTTATTATACGAATAACCCACCCGCGTCTCTCCCCCTCCCCCCTCCCCCTTCCGTTGACGCTACCTCGCGCGGCGTAGGCTTCCCCCAGGTGCCGCACGACGACGGAACTCGCGCGTCGGTACATTATGTGAGTGCATATCGGTCGAACCCTCCTACTGGAAAATAATGAAAGTAATGGAACACGCCCACTGCATTTACTACCCGCTCTCTCGCTATCGTATAAACCCCCCTCGTTCCTTTACCATCATTTCTACCCCCCCCCCCCCTTTCCCCCTCGTACCCTTCGCACTGCTTTGGATTTATGTCGACCCATCCACAGCTATTGGCCCATTGTACCAGCCACTTCATTGTTCTTTATTTCATTATTTTCGCCGCATTCCGTATACCGTACTGTATATTGTATAGAATATATACTGAAAACCCCGGCACCGACGGGAGTGGGAGGGTGGGTGGCGGAGTAAAATTAAACCTCTGAAAAATTTGTTATACCTCTACCCTATCGTGTGCACCTCTTTCAATGATCCAAAAACGATTTTTTTTTTTTTTTTTTTCCATAAATTTAAAAAATAATTTTTCGAATTTTTTTCTTTCGAAGTTTTTTTTTATAAATTCGCACAATTGCGTAGTGGAAATGAGAGAAAATAAATATATTACGAATTTTTGTTTTAAATATTGAATTCCATTCTGCCACTGCAGCTATATACAGCACACGCTGTTCGTACCTTTAGCTACGCGACGCAAAGCATTTCAACGCCCCTTTCTCTTCACTATATTTACGAAGAGTATAATAATAGGCGTCTTAACGAAATCTAATAAACATCGTAAACTGGCTGTGTGATCTCATTCATTTATGATTTTATGAGCAACCATCTCACCCCCCTCTGCCCCCTGTTGGGGACTCTCTCGTAGCCTCTGTATTTTCTGCGCTCCCCTGTGCCATTCTCTTCAACTCGGCTGATCGACTCTCGCGATATATATTACTTCCCACCTTTCACTTCAAAGGATACTTTGTACTCTCCGTAAGCGTAATAACGCCGACGCGAAAACTTTTTCTATATGTTAGGTGGGTACACGCGGTCTGATATGCCGTAATCTGCGGATTTTGGAATCGCAAATAATTTTTTTTTTTTTCACGCCGACAATATTTTAATTCGTATCAATAGTTTCCATGTCTCAGCGAAGTAACCAAAGATTTATCGTAATTTTATATAATTAATCATTAATTTATCGAAATTACAACTCTCCGATGCCAATTTTATTGATCAATCGAGATATATCGATAGTAGTTATTCTTTCCGCACCGAACCTTCCTGTTAGTACGTTTGTTCGCCGGCTTGTTATTAGGTTATTACGTCTGATTTTTTTTTCTTTTTTTTTTTTTTCTATATGGTTTTATCTTTTTTTATCGTTCGATGTTTCATGTATATGACTGAGCGAACGAAGCGTTCATCCCCCTCCCGCGTTCTCATCCCTCAACCTTCACCCCGGACAAGCGATGTCTCGTATTTGAGAACGTGCCTCGTGATTTCGCTTCGATAACGTGATTATAGCATCCTCCCTTTCCGCGGGGATGGCAGCGAAGCGCGCGCGGGGGAGGGTCGTACGGGGGATTGCGCGCGCGTTTCCGAGGCCTCGTATCTACCCTCTCACCCTCCAATGTCGAGCACAACGATGTAGTAGTAGTATCCCAGTAGAATATATACCAGTATAACGTATACTACACGTCCCTGAACCGACAGAGTAGCTACGGTCGCTCTGATCCCTCGCAATTACTCCCCATTATCTGGGTATTAGGATTCAACCCCCAACTGGAAGCACGACGTATTCTACGAGGCCCCGCCTAGACAGTCGCGTCGCGGCATTAGGGACTTCATGATCGACCAACTTCCGCAGCATCTCTCCTCTCTCTCTCGCTCTCTCTCGCTCTCTTGCTCTCTTGTTCTCTCTCTTTTAGTAACGCTTTCTCTCTCTCTCTCTCGCTCTCTTGCTCTCTTGCTTTCTCTCTCTCTCTCTCTCTCTCTCGCTCTCTCGCTCTCTCGCTCTCTTGCTCTCTCGCTCTCTCGCTCTCTTGCTCTCTCGCTCTCTCGCTCTCTCGCTCTCTATGTATATATATCTGTCTTCGTGTAACACTCGAACAATTATATGGTTTCCATCTTTTTCCACTCATCTCTGAGATTCTGATCAATGATAATTTAAATACGCGAATTTCACGGCTTTTGTTGTTCTTTCAACAGGTTTCCGATAAAACTCGAAAATTCACTCGATTTTAAATTGAGAATTTTTTTTTTTTTTTTTTTTTTTACTGTGAGATTACAAATATGAATGTTTAAGATTTTTACTAGAAATATCTTTGCGTTAGAAATTTTTCGTAATTGTGGTATAGAGATGTAGAGAAATTCAGAGAGAATGTTGAATAATTCCGAATTGGATTAAAATAAAATGAAATTCACAATTTTTTTTTTTTTAATCGATAATTTGATCGATAGCCAATATATTTCGATCGTTTTCTGCGTTCGAATTATCGTTTCCAATAGATCGGTGTTCGGAGAACGCCAGCGAATCGCGACTGACTAGACGCAGATTTTGAAATGTCACGCGAGCAATTATCGTTGCTACGTATATGTTAGATAATTATGCAATGCACGGGTAGTGAGGGGATTGGGAGGTTCGATGATCGTCATCCCTTTCGCGTGAGTCGCGAGACCGTGAAATGTCAATGGCTTCGGCTTGTCGTTTTCCGAGACCACTAACGTTGCCGTAACGCGCGGTAGTAGTAACGCAGACATGCACACCGGCGGAGTTTGATAAACCCTCTCTAATCCGCTCTCTATACGCGCGATATGACCGTAAAGCGAAAACACGTTCCGCATATTCGATTACATTATAGGATTTAATTGCGCAAAAAAAAAACAATGTATATATATATATATTTACGTTCGTTTAATTTTCTGCTGCGAATTGTTAGCGAAAACCAATTCCCAGTTCCGTCGAAAGAGGTGATGAAAAAACAAAAAGTTAAAAAACGATCGCCAGGCATTTGGTAACTTTACAATTTTTGTTTATTCATCGAAAGATCACCGAAGGTGTCGCGTCTTCTCAAGATGCAACGCCCGACATATTTACAATTACGTGATTTCGTTCGATCCATTTGTTTTTCGCGTAAGAAATAACTATAGAGTTTCACTTGTTGTTATATCGTCGTTTCCGTTGTGTTCCGCGTATTAATTCTTCTAATAACTATTCCGCGGGCTGTTCGATAAATCAATGCAAATTTTATGCTCTCTTTCCCGATAGGGACTTCGTAAGGAAATTAAAATGCGTTAAACTGTGAGTGACGAAAAATTCCATTAATCGCTCGACGATCGAAAAAAAAAAAAAAATTACAAATTTTCGCAGATAGGTATTTCCTCGCGTAATCTTTAACTTGACAGTGTTGATAAAACTTGACAACGATAGCAGATTAATTAAAAAATAATCATTGAACACAATAATAGTAAAACTTACTGAATATATAATGCGACTAGTTATTTCTTCTCGTCTTCGTTTCATACAGCCCGCGCGGCGTCGCGAAAAACACGCTTTCTATAAACAACTAAATCACAGATTAAAACTACACTTTTTAAGTTCGTTAACCGGAAAAATTGCAGGGGTTATGTTTGCACTCTGTTCTTCGTCGAGGTAAATGTGATGCGCTAAAGGGGAAATAAATGCACTTCTACTCCATTTGAATCATATATGGAGAGTGTGAAACTTGTAAAAAATAAAAGATATCGCGTTTTTTTTTTTTTTTTTTTTTCCGATGAAAAATTGTTCTACAGTGTTCAAGTACGTACGTCATCTATTGGGACGATTTCACGCCGGTGAACTTCGTAGGAGCATTTTTTTTTTTTTTTTTTTTTGTAACTCCGTCACAAAATTTTGGCAACACATTCCGAAACGCGGAGCGAATTGTCACGATGGAAGAATTTCCGTCCGAAAGATCTCCGGTGATCGACGAGATGTCGTCTCAGCGATGATGACGTTGAACGGTCTGCGAGTGATGCTGTAGCTGGTGGGTCAGGGTGACTGAGTGTGGATGCGAGGAACGATGAAAGGCCGTTGGCGACGAGGAGCGTCTTGGCAAGTGAAGAGTACCGGTCTGAGGCGGCGAGGGTGCCTCGTCACCGAGTACATCGATCTCGTCGGAATCCGAGTCCATCGGAGCGTCGCTACTCGCACGAGATTCTCTTCCGCCGCTCAACGAAAAGTCCACTGGTCGCTCTGATAAAAAATTGTATGTATTTCATATTAAAAATAGTTCGAGGAAAGAGTTAAAATTTTTTTATTATCGTCATAATTTTTTAATTAAGGGTAATTAATTTGCATTAATTAAAATAATAATAAATAATCATGATAATAATAATAATAATAATAATAATAATAATAATTTTCGAGAATACCGATCTTACGAAACGAAAAGTAGTCTTGTAAAAAAAAAATTCTTCTCATTTTATTAAAAAATAAACATAATTAGGTAATAATATCTAATTACCTAATTAAATTAATTTTTTTTATGATTTTTTTTTTTTTTTATGGTATTTCATTGTTTAATCGTTACCCATTGAAAAAATGAGACTTTGATACACAAAGTTTATAGTACGATAACGAATATTGTCGATAACGAATATCAAATTCAATCGATTATCGATTTTATCGACCGAATGCGTAGAAATTTCATTTTGGCGATCTTTTGCACAATGCCATCGAGAGACTCCTTCGCTGATGCTGAAGGGAAGCGAGGAAGTCTCCGGCAGCGGGTACCGAGGCCGTTGCTTCATCATCGGCGCCACTCCGCCGTAATGGCACACCGGTCCCCGAGAATAACGAACGTGCCTATCCGCGCATTGCTCCGCCGCGCTAATGGCATTCAGTTTGAACGTTTAGGGAAATGAGCGTATATCACATCGATCGCAATAACCTGCACTCTCGTGGGAACTATTCGATTCTCTCTCTCTCTCTCTCTCTCTCTTCTCACTGTCGCCTAATGCGAAATTGATTATTATACTGTGTGTAACACACGCGAGGGAGGATTTCGCGTGTTGTTTTCCTTTACGCGAAACGGTCTTAACGATGCGATATTACTTCGACACCCTTGACCCCCCGATTTCAATCCGGTTTTCTTCGTAATTCTCGTAACAAACATTTCTACGCTTTGCTCCGGTCATTCAAGTCTCCGAGGTTTATTGAAAGTACGAAAAGCTAAATCGTGACGAAAGAAAAAGGAACTCGACGCGCGTTTTTTTCGTGAAATAACCGCATCGATGAAAAATCCCAAACAGAGAAATACGAAAAAAAAAAAAATTTTCGAGTAAATAATTTCAACGAAAAAAATAATTTATCGAGTCAAATTAAAAAAAAAATCACGAAAAACGGGTATAAACGGAGTAAAAAATAAAGTTGAAAAAATAGCTTCAGAAATCGTACGAATTTCCCGTAAAAAGAAAAAAGCTTCGACTTTCCGTGAATCGAATGAATGAAAATAGTCGTTAGGAAGCTGTGCAAAGATTCTATTCGACGAAGTAACTCGGGGAAAACTTTGCCTGGAAAACCCTCAGTACCATCAGAGTAGTTAGTGCTGCTAGTAGCAGCGTTAGTAGCAAAATCGGAGTCGGGTGTACGTAGCGTCTTGAACTACAGGAGGATTGGCTAATAGTAAGTAACAACTTGAGATGTAGGTCTGCCGGAGCACTTAGCCGATAATTGACTAAATTTGTCGAAGAGCCACGAATCGAGAGAAGACTCGCGGCGGCGCACGAGTTATACGAGAGGAAAGGTGGTGTAACCCGGTAGAAGATAGAGAGAGAGAGAGAGAGAGAGAGAGAGAGATAGATAGATGTGTACCAGAGAATCCACTATACATATATAGAGTACAACCGCCAAGATCTTTGCGAAGAGAGTACGCAAGGGTGGTGCATAGAGGGGAAAAGGGGGACTCGATAGACGGTTGGTAAGATGCTGCGCACGTTGAGAAACTCCTTCATCGTCTTCTGCGTCTTCTCAAGGCGTCCCGCTTCTCCTCTCCTTACCCTCTGCGTTTTACCACCCTCTTGTGACTCGATCTCGGGGCACCCGCTTCCCTTCTTCGCTTCACCGTTGAATCTCTGAAGACGACCGAGACTCGCCGAGACGAAGATATCGCGAAGATATATATATGCACATCGACATCTGTATATCTATATGTAGACTGTGGATACTGCGCGCGCCAAACCTCCCCCCCGTAACCCTCTGTCCTCAAGTTCTCCAGTTGCTTGGAGCTTCTCAGCTTCCATGGCAAGGAATATGTCTCGTGGTAACTTCGTTAAGCCCCCCGCACCTCTACCCTTCCATCCCGAACGTTGCCATCTTGGGATACGACGCAGTAAATGGGGTTACGTGGATGCGATGCGGTGACTCCGGATCGTGCCGGGTATTCTAAAGCGACGCAGTTATCTGCAATTACACGCGGTGTACATCCTTTCCGGAGTTACCGTCTCTGTTCCTCAGTCACTTAGTACACGCAGAGATACTGTAGATACATCTATGAAAACGGATATCTATGTATCTGCGGATACTTGACAAATTGGTACGACGATATTACGCATTTTCTTTGAATATCTGAATCACGATGGTGTATGGAATAACCATTTGAAAAATGTGTTTTTGAAAAATTTCGTAATTTGGAGAAATTTTTAGAGAAAATTAATATTAAGCAATTTGGAGAAATTTTGCGGGAAAATTAATATCAAGAAATTTGAAATTTCGTTGAATTTGGATTCCGAACCAAAATTATCCAAATTTTAATTGGTTACTATATATTTTTAAAATAAATTTGCGATTCAGAGAAAAAAAAATCGGATGAACCGACTAAATCGACGCTTGCAGGTGGCAAATCCAATAATCGGTTAATTAAAAAAAAAATGGTCATCGTAAGGAAAGAAATACTCAATTTAACTAGTAGTTAGCGTGATTTACTAAGTGCTTCTTACAGGGAATTAAATATTTATTACGCCACTCGCAAGCGCCGATTTTATCGATTCAACCGATTTTTCTTCCGAGTGCAGATAATTTTTTGTTTACTGTGTTTTGAAGAATTAGCGCTTTATAGCATAAAGCGCTAATTCTTTAACTTTAGTCTTCAGCTTAAAAGGACTTAAAAATTTCCAAGAGATTTTTCTTGAGATAATTAATCTTAGATATTGTTATTGCCATTTCGAAAAACAACGATATAGTATGGAATTTGATTGCGACGATAAATTCGAATGTTTTCCTTTTATGGGAGGATTTTGATTGGTCATAACATTCTTTTCACTTTTTAATTTTTTTTTCAGTGATCTGAATGTTTCTAAATTATTTAATAAAAGTTATTAGAGTTACGATCGATTTTTGAATGCATTTTATAGATCGCTTTCAATTTTTCGTAAATAATGAATAATGTTTCATGTTAGTTAACCCCTCAAACTAATTTATGATTAATAAAAAAAAAACCGAATAAAGCGTAAAAGCGCGAAGTTTAAATATTTTTTAAAAATATATATCAATGCATAATTTAAACGTAGTCGACCTTTTTGACGCTATATGTGTCACGAGACTACCGCCGGTTGGAGAACGGAAGCATCGAGGAAAGGATTATTGACGAAGGTGCAAAGTGGTTAACGACGGCGGAGAACCCGGCGGTCAGTTTGGTCGGAGAAACGCGTCGTGTACCCTGCGCCACACGAGCGTTCATCGAGGCCATTGTACAACATTGTAGTTTATAACTATAGCGTGGCGTTCCTAAAATAAATACAGATCTACCGATAGACACACACATACCCAGCCGCATATAACACACGTGTGCGCGTTAAAAGTGAACGATACATCGTTCGCGATAATAAAATTTCCATCGTTGAGAAAGAGCGTTAAAAAAAAATTATAAACAAAAATAAATGCATTTTTCTACGCCTATCGTAGAAGAGTAAAGGGTTAGAAGCCGATACAAAAATAGTGACAAACCTGCAGGTGAGGTGATGGCCCCCGATTGACCGCCGCAATGTTGCTGACCGTTGCCGGGTTGTGCGCCGTTCGAACTGCTGCCGTTGTTCAATTTTCTCAATTGTTTTTTATGCTTCATTCGACGATTTTGAAACCACGTTTTCACTTGTGTTTCGGACAAATGAAGCGCCGCAGCGAGTTCTACTCTCTCCGGAGTACTCAAGTATCTTTGTGCCTCGAACCTCGCCTCGAGCCCCGCGAGTTGCTGGTCGCTGAAGACCTTCGAAGAGTACAGAAAATATGATAGTATTCTTTGCATGGATTTGTAGCGCGGGAAAAAAAAATCGTATATATTCAAGAAACGATCCAATTGCCTATCAGTGATTAGTTTGAATTCTGACGGCAAAAATATACATATATAATAATTATATAGTATCGTAATGTTTTCTCGACATTGCGACAATCTTCACGATTTCCGAAACCGCGTTGGAGACTTTCTTACGCGTCCACTAATCGATTTATATTAACAATAATATATCAAATAATTGAAGAAATATTGATATTGATATGGAGATTAATTGATCGTTAATCGGTAAAAATTGACGCAATAATTGAAAAAATAGGCAAAGGATGAAAAATTGATATTAAAAACGAATTTTTTTTACGATTCTGATACTTAAAAGAATAGAAACAGATGAATGGATTCGTTCCGAGTAAATTTTACGATTTTAATATTAGTAAACTGAAAAAAGGGGTTATTTAGAGTTTACGAATGTATAGTTATGGATGTGGCGACACAAATGTTTAATTATTGTTGACAAATATCAGTCGAGTCGACTAATATTTAATTTAGCAAATTGGAGTTCCGTAACATTTGTTAATCGTTAATAAATTTAATTTGGTTCAACTAAAATTTGGTAATAATAATTAAATATTCATTTGTCACATTCAACTATATATGTATTAATTGCAAATAAACTGTTTTCTCAGTGTAAAAGACCTCAATAATTCGAAAGGACACTCTCCCGCCTATCATACAAATTCGGCGCAATCTGCTATTACGAATGTCCTTTGAATGGAGTCGTAAAATTACCCGAATAATTTTTTTTTTTTTTTTTTTTCAAATATCAGGTGAAACAATACTTTCGATAATAAAAATTACAGACTGGAAAATATTTTTGTAAAAACGTTATACTGCTCACTTTTTTCCGTAAAACTTATATAAAATTCATCATTATATTAGCAAAATGAAAAGTTGATTTTCTTGGATAAGAAGTTACTGTTGGTAAATTTACCATTATTTTTTACGCGAACGACAAAACAAATGGCAGAAAATCGCTTACGGTTCGTGCTTTTCGCCGACGGCAGTGTTTCAAAGCCGCGAGTTCGCTGACGCCAGGTACAACACCGACGCCCATGCCGGCGGTACCGAAAAGGGGTCCGAGAAAGAAGGCAGCAGCCGGCGGTCCGGACGGATAGCCCGGTAAGAGACTCGCGAATTGTTGATACTGTTGATGATGCTGACTGTGCGCGGGTGTTATTTGATGATGAAGATGATGTTGCGAGTGTACAGACGGATGAACGTTTCCGCGATTGAGAATATCCTCAATCAGAAAGGACGTTCTACTCGCCGAGGTTCCGTTGGGTTGTTGCGGTTGATGTTGTTGGCAAGTCGACTGCATCTTTTTTTGTTTTCGCAATTACAATTATCGTAACTTATCGATCAATCTTACCGTAGATTATCTCCAAATATCCATCCGCCACTGTTATCGAAACGCGAGAAATTAAAATAATTCAAGTAACGTCGCGACTTCCGGTTTTTCGCACTCTCTGAATAATTTTTTCGTCACCCACACATAACTCATCACATAACTTAATTCTCATCCCTTAAAAAATCCCGAAATTATCTCCCGAGCACTCGATCTTCAATTGATCTTTTCATCGAAATTTCCAAAATCTATATCATCGTTAAACAACAACGAAGAATTTCCACAATTTTTTTCCGATATCAGAATTATAATTTATTTTCTTAAAATCAACTCCCCGCGATCGGGTTTTTCACTCTTTGAAAAATTCTGTTAAAATATCTCCAATGCACACATATCGGAGCACTCGTACGGTAAATCTCAGTCATTGACGATAAGACACTACAATCCCAGTCCAGGTACATGAATCCTTCGCACTCCAATTTTCTCGCTTAACCATTCTTTGTTTTTTTTTCATTTGTTTTTAAAAGAAAAACTGTTAAAGTGTATTAAAATCCCATTTGAAAGTTTTACGATCGCGGTAACAGCGAAATATACGGAAGTTTGAGATAAATGGGTTGAAGGATTATTGGTTCATCCGACAGCGAAAGTACGATGATAAAAATATGACACGTGTATAGTTTGTACGTATCCGGTTAAGACACTGGCACCGTTTAAACCCCTATCGGTCCGTCAACCTGCGATTGAGCCGCGCGCTGGCTACACACACCTCACACCCCCTCTCGTACGTCGTTCGTCGTCGTCGTTGGTTTTGCCAGGACGAGGTGAGCCGAGTCAACCTATACACAACTACATACATTCGGTACAGTGAGAAAAAGGGGTTTGGGGTATTTTCGGTACGAGGGGTTTCCCTCATCCGTTCACCCGATTGGATGCCGTACGGGCGATCCGCACCCTTCCGGTTGGTTCGTTACGTTCGCAGGGGCGTGAACCTTCTTCCCCGTTGCTATGACGATGACGAGAGTCGGTAAATTTACGGGAACTCGGATTCGCCTGTCGGAGATTCTCGGCGGTACCCGTCCGCTCTATGTCGCGACCCCCCGCGGGGGTTGTACGTGCGATTTAGCATCTTCTACCTGATCTGCGTGATCTCTATACACCTACAAACATCCCTCCGCGACTGGGGCGCGCGAGACACGTTTGATTGAACTCGCGATGTATGCGCGACCGACGAGTGTAGGTGAATTATAACGGGAGCTCAAGGTGTTACTGAACAACTGCTAAATTCAACGCTTACAAATTATTTTTACTCCGAAATTTTTTTTTTTTTTTTGTATATTATGAATTGAGATATGAGACATTAATTATTGACTATTATTGGAACATTAATGTATTAAACACATAAAAGTTTCATTGCATCGATGCTTTTCATATTTTACCCCTTTCGCGTTTCGATAAAGTTGAAAGAGTTGACTAATCTGGAAAAAAAAATTTGTTTTCGGGAGTATCGAATGATTTTTTATTCGATGAACCAATGAATGAGGAAAGAGTTTTATAGTTTTATCTGTAAATAGAAAATTCGTTTTTTCATTTAAAGTTACATATCAATATCGCTGGAAACATCAGGTAAGTTGGCGTACTATTGGAATTCATGGTGTCGATGTATACATCATAAATTTGGTTTACCTGCCGATCGATGTAATATAGAAATGCGGATAGCGGATGCTGTGATTTTTAATATGGATTCGTGTAGTTAACAAATGTTACATAAAGGTGTATAGATCCATATTATCAAAATGGTTTTACATACGAAAAAAAAAAAAAAAAATCATACAGGGATATGCGAAAAAATGCGAGTCTCCGCGTAGATATCGGAATTCGCTTTGTCATCCGTGAACAGAAATGCCGGAAAATGTTTTCATTCGACGGTGAAAGAGAATAGCTATGACTTTCTCGAATATCACAGCAGATAAGTGCATTGAATGCAAACAGAGTTACGTAAAAAAAATATTGACATCTTTTCATACTCCATAAAAATATAAAAAAACCTTTCAGATCTTTCGAAACTATAGATCCTTTTAAATCCCTCGTCGTGTAATAAATTCATCAGAATTTATCAAATGAGTCAATTCGGATGTATTATCAGGTGTAATGCGGTCGATTATAGTAAAATTGAAATAAAATTACCGTTAAACATAATCAACGCTTTTATTAATTAATCATTCGATTCAACTGAAATTGCATAAATGAATTCAAATTTATTGATCATTCGGCGAATACAATACCTGTACTTTGGTTAAATTTTAATAGTTTTCGTAATAAAAAAAAATCAATTTTTTATAGTTAAACATTTTTTTATTTATTTTTCCATCGGTTTTAATTTTCTTTTTCTGTTTGAAAAAACAAAACAAAAAATAATAGTAGTTGCAGTTATAATAAGAATAATAGTTTTTATAGTAAAAATAAAGGGCTTTTTTATTCTCTTCTTTTTAATTCATTTCTTCTTTTCTTCTCTTATATTTAATTTAAAAAATAACTTTAATCCTGTAAACCAAATTTTTTTTAGCCATCCAGTAGTGTTTTTCTTTCCAAATTATCGGTAAATTCTTTCGATGTGTATCGAAAAATTAATTTTCAAAAAAAAGGAGTTTCTTATTCCGATTTGTCGATGCCGTCGGTACGGACCGCACGAAAACACGGATTTTTCGCGAGATATAGAGGCACTCGACTCCAGACTCGATTCGGAAGGGGTTTACGCTATACGCTTAGACTTTACAGTATGAATTCCGTCTGTGTACAACGGTGATGCGACGGGATGCAAGAACGAGGATGCTGAGCGCCGGAGACACGAGATTGGATTACTTATCGTGTCTCGGCGCTTGGATAGAGCTGTAGTAGGTGTACACAGCAACATTTTCTTCGCTCTCTCGCACTCCGACTCGCCGATGCTACTAATACCTATGTTTCCTCGTCCTTCAGCTATAATGCTACTGATGCGCACCTGTGCCTCCTGAGTGGATGTTACCTATCCTTGTATTATCGTTGCCTCATAGCGGCTCGTGTTATATCGGCTCTATAATGTATTGTAGGGATAGATGTACGTATATATCGTTCGTATGCTACACCCTTTGGCTCCGCGTTGCCTATCGTCCTCCTGCCAGGAACAGTACAGAAACCTCGGTAGCCGCTGCGGTATTGCAAATTATGGACATCACTCGCCGTCGACCTACGCGGCAAGACCGATAAATCGACCATATACGTGTTTCATCGCAAACACGCCAAAGCGCCTCACTTGTGATATCCTCTCGACGTTCAATAATCTCAATTTCATTACCAACTCAATGTTAGTAAACATTACATATATCTTGAAGTTCGAACGATTAATTTTCCAATTGAAATTATCGGCGTATCGTAATATTGTAAATTTTTTTTTTTTTCGTTAAATAAAATCGATTTAATTGATTTGTTTTACAAGATAATATCAAGGGAAAGAAATCAGATTGAGATAATAAAAATTAAACATTGGTTTCCATTTTTTATTTGCGCGTTGGAAAGTCTGATGTGTGAAAAATGTTTCGTATTAATTTTACAAAAAAAAATGATAAGAATTGAATTGTTAGTTCGCGATGATTAAAAAATCGAAATAACCGAATATCGTCGGGAATATTCGATAACAATATTATTTTGAGATAATTTTTTTTTTTTATTATTTTACGAGTAATGAAAGTCTTGCGGAAAATTTGATTTTTTCTAAAAATTGATTGCCTCTCCAAGCGATCAATAATTATTCGCTTTTATACCGATTTAACTTTGTTTTGCGCGTTGATTTCCTGTTGTGGCCGTTGTGCGTCCCATTAGCTAAACGCAATAGCGTATTAGGATCTGTCAGCCGTCCCTTTGGCACGGGATATATACGTGAAATGGTAGATTATAGACGGAGAGTACATACGACGAGAAGCATTGACGTTTACAGCTCAGTAGAGAAGCAACGAAGGAGAGGGAGGGGCGGCGCGTGCCGGCATTTAGACGACGGCTTGCCTCCGCGATTATTGAGTAAATTAGCGACGGGGTAATTGTGTTACCAACGCGTGTCCGTTGGTCGGTTCTCCGTGGCATCGCCATTTCACCCTATTGCTGCCCTTCCTGTCGCCTGGTTATCCCTTTCTATCGACTATCCCTCTCTTTCGCTTTCTCTATATTCGCTACTGTTCTCCGCTATCTTCAAGGCTTTCACCCCCTTTCGACGCTATCTCTCCGCTTGTATACTCCGTGTTGCCATTTCTGATTTGTTTACACCTCAACACCCTATTCAAGATGATTTTATCATCGAATCTCTTGAGAATTAAAATCAATTCTGCGCTTTCTTTTTACGTTTATTTAATTTGTTAATTTCGAAAATTTTATAATTTTGAAAATTATTAGTTCCACAAGAATTATATGAAACTGCGAAGATATCGTTTAATTCGGAAATATTTGTGAAATATATAAAAAAAAAATATTTTTGTCGTCGTTTTTCAACTTTCAGTCGTTTTTTTTTTTTTTTTTTTTTTTTTTTCGTAAGGGATGCTGCTATCGTTGCTGCCCTCCGAAGTCTTAACGGAGTTAAGTTACGACGTTTTTTTTTTTTTTTTTTTTTTTTTGGCGCTGTCCGAGATTCACGAAGAGCCGAAAGCCCTCTCCTCGAGTTTCGAGTTCGTGACAGCGAAGCTGAATCGGGGGACGGAAGCCCCCCTCGAGACTCGTTAACGAAACCCGCTGCGGCCTCGTGCCGCGTTCGCTTCAGCTTCATCCGAACTCTCTTCCCCTCTCATCGTCCTCGTCGCGCGCTCCTCTCTTCCTTCGTTGTCAAACTTCGAGTTTCGCGAGATACAGTTATACGCACATTGTATATTATATACATTTAACGCTGACAGTGTATAGCAAATTTGTTCTTCAACGATATAATTCGACGAATAGCCGACGCTAAGTATCGTTAATGCCGAGCAAATCCTACCGCCGCGGATCGATTGTTCCTCTCGTTTGCACTGTAGCCGACAATTTGTGTAGAAAGTTCAGATACGCTGTTACGGTCACTACTACCATAATATACGCGTAAAAATGAAATAAATTTTCCTATAAAATATGAAAGGATAAAAGCAAATGAAAAATACTTGAAATTAAATTTTGCTAATTTCGTCTTCTCGTTATATCACATCTGATATCGAGAGATAACATCTAATATCATTGGAATTTGAAAAAAAAAAAAAATGAAAAAATCGAAAAGTCAAAATCGATTTTTTTCTTTAAATACATTTATTTTATTTACATTCACGATTACGAATACATATACACGCGACGAAAGATATCGCGCGTGTAAATTCTACTTTAACTAAGTAACACGTTAACAATTGACACACAGATACATTTAAAACATCGAAATAATGTCTTTTAGTGTAAAAAAAAACGTTTTTCTAACTTGAATCGAGTTATGTGATGCGTATGGATACGTAATCGTTTGTCTGACGCTAAAAGATCGTATAATCAATGCGTAAAAACATTTTTTCTAATGTGACTTTTCTACGTGAAAAATTGTGGAAATATATTAATGCAATGTGTTTACTTTTTGATACTCGAAACTTAATGCTTTTCGTAGTGTATATGTATACTAATAGGATGCGATATTTTTCATCTAAAACCTTCAAATCTCGTCGACGCGAGACGCGCGTTTGTAAAACGCTCGAGAGAAGGTCGCGGGACCCTGATTACCGCAGAAGAAGAAACCTTTTCGCCAGAATACGAAAAGCGTGAGAGCAACAGGAATCGCAAGAAGAAGTCCAATCATTACGCCGACCAGAATCGCGGCATCGCGTTCCGGACGCGCGTTGTAACGATCCAAACACCGCAACTTCCGTGTTGCCAACGAAGAAAGATTTTTTCCCGCGTGTTCCGGAGGCGATGAACACTTCAGACTGCCGACTGCGTCGCCCATCAGAGTTTTTCCCATAGTCGGCAGAAGGTTTCCAACCTTCGAGAGTTAAGTACAACAATAATAAAACGTTATAAAAAAAAAAACTAAAATCAAATAGAAGAAATTGTCAATATATAGCGGTAATTTGAGTTTCGGGACTTTTAATTCGCTGATAGGATTTATGATTGAATGGACGACGGTAAGAAAGGGTAAACAATAAGTTTCCTGCGCTATCATACTAACCAGATATTGATTGTCGCAATCGCAGCTCCATTCGTTGTTAATTATGTCCAATTTCTTCAGAAGGTCCCAACGTCCCACGAGACCGGCGGGAAGATAACGCAGAGAATTGTCGGATAGCTTTAGGGTCCTCAGCGGCGGCCACACAGCCCCTTCATCAGTCTTCAAGAAAAAAAAATAAAAAAATCCGAAAAATGAGTGAAAACGTTTTACGAAAATGTTATATTAAATTGTAATAATTCCGTTGCAGAATCACCGGCACCTGTTCGATCAAAGCGTCTTCGTCGATCTCCTTCAATCGCGGACAGTTCTGTAAGCTGAGATCCTCCAACGCTGGTAACTTTGAGAAAACTTTGGGACCAACGAAAGTTAGATGCGGAAGACAACAGAGACTCAGCTGCTTGAGAGACGGCATACCAGGAAAAGCGTTGCTGCGATCCAAAACTTCGAAAGGATTCTCGTCGAGATTGAGATACTCGAGAGATTTGCAATCCTCCAGAGCGCTCGGTGGACTCGTAAATCGATTACCGTTCAAGTGAAGTCTCTTCAGATGACTAAAGTATTTAATACAAACGTTATATCCTCGTCTCGTTATCGAGATTACATATGCAGAAATTACACAACGAGACGAATTTTTAGAGTTACAATAACAACGAAACAGTATCCACGTTATCCCGGTATTTCTTGCGCCAATCTTCGTATAATATTTAGAGATTATTATTCTTCGTATATACGATGGATTTAGCGAAAAAGAAACACCGATTCTCAATGAATGGAGTCTAATCGCTCGAATAATAGAACTTTGCAATAGGTAACTTCGTTTAATCGCTTAATTTTTTTTTTTTTACAAATTTACATCGAAGATACGCTTTCATTTGGCTGCCAATTTTTTTAATTACTTTTCAATTTAATTACACATACCTCGGCGCATGAAACAGGTGATCCGGTAACGCCGTCAAATCGCAATAGCTGAGGTCGAGATCCTCGAGATAAAGGAGTCCACTGATCGCGTTCGTCGTTCCGTGATCGATAGTCGTTAATGGATTGCCACTGAGTATCAAAACTCTCAAATCCGCAATGTGTTCGAAAATATCCTGATGAAGTGTGTGAAGAGCGTTTTCCGCCAAATTCAGGACTCTTAATTTCGCCAATGGTTCGTATTCTTCGGGAGAAAATCTTCCCTTAATATTTCAAGATAAATTGCGATTAATTTTGGTATTCGATTAGTTTTTTTTTTTTCATAATTCATAATACAAAGATGCAATGCCCGCCGATAGCTTATCGGTATTGCGATTTTAATGATTTTAATTTTAGACAATAAAATTCGTACCTCGAAGACTTGCGGTCTAAACAGTTCCGAGGTGAGTTGATTGTGACTCAGATCGAGTTCAGTGAGATTCCTAATCTCTTTGAACGCCTTATCGTCTATCTTCGTTATTCGGTTATTACGAAGAATAAGCCGACCGATCGTAACGTTTGGAAACGGCTTGAGATGTATCAGAAAATTTCCGACGAAAGTAACCTCCGCCATAGGCTTCGGAGGCCATTGGGAATCTTCAAAATGATTTTCCAAACTTCGTTTCGTACAATTCACCGATAGTACGCCATTTGTTTCACCTGTAAAGACAATCAGTTCGTGAAAACGCGGAATTAAAAAAATTAATTAAAAAAATCTGCGGAATGTTTTTTTTTAACAAAGGCCCTTAAGAAAAATGTATCCAACGGAATATATGCGAAAAATATATTGAAATTTCATGAATATCGATCGTCGTAAAACGGCTTATCTTTTGTCTATCGACGAAAGCCACACTTCGACGATTTGCGTTTCTGCTTTCATTCGAACGTCGAAAATTAATGAAAAAAAAAAATTACTCTATATTTTTATTCGTGATATATATAATTATTAGATTACCGGTACAACTGCAGGTTTCGCACAAATTTGGTAAAGGCGTTGCAGGTGGTATTTCCGTTGGAGATTTATCCGTCGAAGAACTTTTCAACGCGGTACTCGGTGTAACATCGATGTCAATTGAATTGCAGAGAGAAAATTTGGCGACGAGAATAATCGCGATCGCGACGAGAGGACGCGGTCCCGACATGTTCGACTCCTTGCGAACCGTTGTTTCACTCACAAACTCTTCTCGAAATAAAATCGTCTCGGGTATCAGAGTCCGGGGCCCTCCCTGATAACGCCAGGTGAAGCGATAAGATAGGCGAAGTATATACGCCGAAGCGTTACTCATCGAGCGTACGCGCTGCTTGTTAATTTACTTTTGCAGGCGAACTATACGAGAAAATCATATTTTTTTCTTCGATTTAATTTTAACGAAGACGAGAGTCGCACTGCATTGTTATCAATCCGAAACCTTTTTTGTATGTTATTAATATTATTATTATTATTATTATTGATATTATTAAGTCTCTGAAATTTTAATTTTTCATTTTATTGTTCGCAATTTTTTTTTTGCGTCCGAAAAACAATATTTGTGCGAAAGCTTAATTTGTCTTCATGCGCTTTTTTTTTTAATAAAAATTTATTTTATATGTATATAAATTGTGATAAAAAAAAATTTCGCCCCCATTTATTAATTTCTGAACAATTTTGAACAGATAAACGCGGAAGGCACGCAATGATTGTTTCTTCTAAGTATAGACAATCGCGCATTGGTATAGGAATGATATTGATTCATATTTATTGATAACAAATCTATGAGTCATCAATGTCAATAAATTTTTGTTTCGAAACATCGGAGATACGTCGTCAAATTACATTGAATTGCAATCTTACAAAGAGCATTTGATTATCCACGCGACTGATAACGTTATTCGGAAAAAGGGTCAATAATTATCTCGAACTGTATTCGATATATATAAGAAAACGTCTACGATAGACAAAAGAATGAGATAAGAATTCAAATATTCCCGCGCATTATTTACCTCTCGATCGATCGGTAAATTTTCTCGCCGCTATCGTGTAGCTTGCGCCACCTGTACCAAACGTTTGGTAAAATAATCGTCTCTCCACACGGCGAAAAGTATTGAATCGATGACGTCACAAAAGACGAGACAGTGGAAGGAGGTGGACGGTGCCTGTATAGAGAGAGAGTGGACGGGTTCTCTCGCGGCGCGTTGAAAAATGTTCAATTACATTTAATTTATCGTCGGCGTAAATAGTCGTGACGCGTAAGTCGGTTCGGTCGACAGTGTCGGGAGAGTGTTTCGTCAGTTTAACTCGTCGGTTTGAGATTATTTTTTTCTCGTCGTCGCCAAAGGCACGTGGAGGAGATTGAATACAAACCACGTAAAGGGGATAGATAGAGAGTGGACGGTGGACGAATATTATATTCCGTGAAGGACGAAGAAGTAACACGAGATACGGGCGCGAGGCCCACACGGGCTTTTTTTTTGTTTGTTTGTTGTTTGTTCCATCTTTCGACGGACATAACAACGAGAAGAATCGAACGAGGGTTCCAAAGGAGTTCAAAGGTCGTGAGCGAAGATCGAAGCTCGGATAAGGGTAAGAAGAATGTGTGTGTGTGCGAGTGAAAAAAAAAACATTGATTAAGCGATAAATATATCAATCCCGAACGGACACATCGTCGTCGATAAATCGATTCTCGTGGTGCGCAATTGCTTTCATAGATTAGTTTGTTGTAACGGAGATGAGGTAGAGAGGTTTATATTTTGAGGTTAGGTAAACGTTTTGGCGTGCGCCGATACGTGCGAAAATTCGATGGTTAACGCGCAACGGCCCGTGAAAAATCCCTTGGCTTTAGCCTCGCGCGAAACGCGAGAGAATCCCGTTCGAGTGAACGCCCATTTCTCGCAGGGGTACGCAAGAGAGACCCTGTGTATGCTTGACAGAATCACGGATTGATGCGATCGATATTTTCTCGACGTTTGTTTGGTACTTGTCTCTGTTGGCCGGTTCGGCGAGTCGGGACGATACACAAGTGGGGACGCCACTCCGAGTTTCGAAAAAAAAAAAAAAACACAATAAAACGAAAAAAAACCCTTTCCTTTGAAGTTACGCATTTGTATGACACTATTCGCGCCGATGAAAACACTTGCAGTTGTCACTTTGTCATGCGTCACCGGTTACCGGCCGAACGCATCATTATATCCTTTTGCGGCGTGTCAGCATCTGACAAACGAGGGCTAAATACACCTGCTATTATTCTCAGCCGGTTCGGTATAAATGGTATAAAATTGTCGGAAACCCGGCCTCCCAGACGTTATAAAAAAGGAATGTAATTATTTTACGAAAGAACGGCTCGTCTCGAATAAAAAATTAATTGAAACAATCTATTTTTTTCTATGCATTCTGCGGAATAATAATAACGAAGCTACAAAGTAGTTATCCGCCGCAATTCAGCGCTAAATTCGCGGGGAAAAATAATTAAATTAATTGATTGAAGTTTCTTTCGAAATGCCGGTTCTTTGAGAGGCCAATACGCTGCCTTTTGCCACATGTTTTTCGCGAAACGCTATGTAATTATTTGTAAACGAATTGAATAATGAATTTTAAACGTTGCCGGTTAATCATGGGAATAAAAAACATAAGTACGAGACACACTTTCGTGTAACGTAGAGATTCAGGGACACGGGTGACGATAGCTTGAAGATTCCATAGTCTGGAGCGCAAGGGCAACCGGATCACGAGATTACAAGAGTTCTCTTGCTGTTTCTGAACGACCGGGCGTCTTGGGAGCGAAGCTGCAGTACACATGTTTCTTCTATGTATATATGCATCGTTCGCGCTTTGGTGTAGAGCTTCGTACGCCCGGAACAACCCTTCGTGTGGTCTATGGTGGCCACAGCCGATAATCGAATGATCGGACTCGCGTCTGTCAACTCAACAATCCCACAGGGCTCTCTATGTCTCCGACATTCTATTTCACACAATTGACTATCCCCACGGTTAACTCTATCAGCTGTACTTCATTTGATTCGATTTATCAATAAACACTAATCGCGATGACTACATACCATGAATTCTTGTATCGTATTTTTATTCTTCTTATTCTTATATTATTATTATTATCATCGTATTATTCTCGAAGACAAATACGAAACGTTAAAATGACCTGCGATACAGTTATTTATTATTATTATTTGTTTAATTACATGACGGATATTGTTCATTAAATTTTTCGATGCGACCGTGAAAATAGGATATACGTTACGATCCCGCAACGCGATATATTGACGTTCGAATGGGGTCGTAAAATTTGAATTTATGTGCACATGCAGGTGCCCAATAGCCGGCAGTAAAGCGTCGACGCTTGTACGACGAGATTTAAAATCGTTTTGTCGAGCCTAATAGTTCACGAGTCCCAATTGCATGGAATATAATCGATGCCGAATTTATATTCTATACGGCAATTAAACGGGAGATTCTCTACTCTCGTTTGATATTATGTCCTATCGATTTTTTTTGTAAATGGGACGAATTTAACGCTGTCGTACACGAGCACTGGTTGTTCTATAAAAAAAATAGGTACCGTCTATATCACGCGATTAATGCTATTTTTTACATAATTTTTTTCAATCTCTGAGTTTTCTACTTCTTTTTTTTCTACAAGAGGTTTATTTTAAATAATTCGAACATTTTATTTTCACGGCAAAAAATACATTTATTATTCTCACGATCCGGCCTTTCATGTCGAACAATTTAACTCGCGGAATGAAAGAGTACGAAAAATCGATATTTATGTTCCGGAAAAAAGATCGCTATCACAGCAATTCCATTATCTTTCTAGTTTCGTTCTTCACGTTCGCCGCTTCGTCTACCTTCGATTCCATATTGCATGCCCACGACACTCTTATCGTTTTGCACGAAAATAGACGACATTGCGTAACGCAAACAGTGACATAAATCATTCTAAACACCGATGCTAAAATCTATAAACGTTAATAGTCCGATAGATGAAGAAAAATACTGTCTATTTGCAGAATATTAAAAAAAACTCCAATACGAAGCAACAGGAAGTATCATTAATAGCGAAAATGTGTTTTTTTTTTATTTTCTCGAACGTTGATACGATAAACGATTGTAGTTAAGTAATTACGCAAACTAACCTAACACCTGAGCGCTGCACACGGGCGATTGGCAGAGCGGCAATTAGTATACACCTAGTAGTGAATAGTTTGATCGTCGTGCGTGTTAAAATTGTCGTACTTACTTACTCTCGGTTGGACGACAAGCGTTCGTTGAAGCGAACTCGGGTGCAATTATTGACAAGTGGCGGGTGAGTTGAAGCAGCATGGAGAGGTCCCCGCGTAGACGGGGGACAAGAACGCGAGAAAGAGAAAGCAAAAGAGAGAGAGAGAGAGAGAGATAGAGAGAAGCGAGGCGGACAAGTGGTCGGACGGCGACAGAGGCGACAAAGCTGCGGGGGCAGTCGGTGAAAAATTGTCGGCCATTCGGGGCGTTCTGTCGCGCGTACCGCGTCTCTCTGTTCTTCTCCTGCGCCGGAGAAGAATCATCCACCATGAGTCGTGTACGCCACGGAAAAATATATAGACGCAAGAAGGGCTCTACCTGCTGACTTCTCTCATCGTTTTCGCGCACTCTCTCTCTCTTTCTCTTTCTTCCGTGAAACCGGCGAGTGTGCTGCCTGCTGTGCGCGGCCGCCTGCTCGACTACTACTCTTCGCTCTGACAGATAGTAAACAACCATTGTTCAAACTCCCAGGGGCCGTGTTGGGCGGAGTGAGCACGTGGTACATCGGTGAACCGCAACTCGACGTCGACTGTGTTACAGAAACTCGTGCAAAACTCGATTATTGTTTCATGTGCTACGTTTTTTTTCTTCTTTTTTCAAATTTTCGTATTATCGAGACGATTTTTTAACATCGGCTTTTTTATTCATCACTTTTTTTTATCGACATCGACGCCGCTCGATTTTTTTTTTCTTTTTTCTCGAACGCGATGTGTAACGCACTGCGCAAGGAACAACAACAACCCTCCTCGATTCGATCGACCCGCAATATTGCGATGAACGAGGCGAAGATGTGTCTCGAGTGTTTTTAGAGAGTTATTCGAGAGACGACGGGGATAAGCGATTCGAAAGATACGTGTGAGTGAAGACAAAACAGTGATAGTATTCGTTGATCTCTACTTTTATTCGTGTTTTTTTTTATACTGTTTTATGCTTCGTTTGCAAATGACGGTTTACGGTTAATTAAATTTATTGATTATCTTAATTGAATCCGATGAGTTTCACGGAGCATATAAAATAGAACAATACAATTAGCTTCGTATTATTCGAGTTTTCAGTGAACCGGATATAAATTCTTATATTCAGAGGATCGTAGTAAGATTTTCGTGCAGTTGTAATCGGTTTCACAAAGATATGTTTTTCGTTAATTATTGACTGACTGTTTCACTGTTTCTTGACTATTGTTAACAATAGCAGTTAATGACTTTGCGCTGAAGTGTCGAAATAACAATTTTAACCTTATAAACAATTATTGAATGAATTTTGATACATGAAATCGCACCGAACCCCAATTAAGAAAGACGAATGAAATTTCTGGTATTTTTGTTTGGTATCTTGGCGTTTCGATTTCACGATAATTAAATTTGAAAAAAATAGATTTTTGATAAAATTTCGCAATGACAAAGACATCGCGACTCTCGTCCCCATACGCGACACTGAAGAGACGCATCATACGCGTGGTGTTTTGAGGTTAAATACCAACGAGTGACAATAATAATTTCCGATAAATATTGAGATAAAAATGAATTTTTGATTATGAAAATTACGCATATAGAAAATGGGAGGAATATAACGAAGAATGAACGAAGGTCGCATCGATTTATTAATATTTCCGTCGCGACATTGCGCATGAAAATATAATGAGTTGTGATCTCGCGATAACCGCGTACAGCGTGAATATCGTTGCTTTTGATGCTCGATGCACATTTTATTACAGTCTAATAGGTGCATAACTACTTCGCATTGGCCATTAACTCGTGGCGGCGTTGTTTATTTCGCCATTGGCTCGGCACGTTCGAAAGAGACTTCGTTTTACCGGTGCGAAAATGCGCACTCGCGCGTACACACGTACGTTGCTTCCTTCGCTTTTATTGCGGCAAAAGGCCTGGAAACGTTTGCACTGCGCGCGCGAGAGAGAGAGAGAGAGTACCAGCGTGCGGCGATTTAATCGTCCGTGTGCTCTCAACCTTTCGCACTACCGAAGGCTCGTTAACAATTTTAACGTGTCGTTTTTAACGCATTTACCCACCAATTATTTCTGCTTCTATCTATTGCCCTCTACTCTCTTAACCCTTTAACGGCCGATACGACAGCTTCTCATTAAATTAAAATTGAAATAAATGTAATGATTTTTTTTAGCCCTTCGGCTTATTTTATTGACATTGAACTCTATAAAATTGATGTTTAAACATTATTGCCGAAAAAAAAAAAAAAAAAAAAAAAAATTCGATGTATTGGTTACTGTAACACGTAATTCTAAAAATGTTTTCGTAACAATCAAATAACATTGATGAATGAAACTTTCCCAAGACTTTTTCCTCCCCTAATCCCCGAGGGGATAGGAGTCATTGAATTAATTATTCGAAAAAAAAAAATCTCATCTCTTTTAAAGCAAATTTATCTCTGCGGAATAAATCTGCAATACTATTCCGTTCCGCATTGCTACACCGAGATCGACTTCTAAGCTTCGTTACAGCACGGAATATGGGCATTTGCTGGTTTTGCGAGGGTCGCATCGTTCGTTCTTCCGGTAACAGCTGCGTTAAAATGCCGGTCCGTTCCCCGAAGAATCCAAAAGCAATATTATGTGCTCTGCCGCCCCCGCTATACGTTGAACGAGTAGAGAGAACGGAGGGGTGGAGGGGGTGGGGGTTGAGTCGAATCTCTACGTGGTTCCCGGTCTGTGTCTCGAGCGGCGCGAAGAGCGAGAAAGAGATTCGGAGACTTTACTTCATGCGCGCGAAAAACGGAGATGCGTTATATGCGACGGTGCCGGTGAGGTTGCGCCGAGTAGACGGCAGCAGAGAGAATAACAACTGTGGAAAATGAAACACGAAACAGTGTATACGGATGAAACGAGAGAAGAGGAAAAATCGGACTTGGAGCAGATAAAGGAAATGAAAAAAAAAAACACGAGTATCGAAGTCAAAATACGAAGCGAAGAACCGTCGAATACGAAAGAGTTTTTCGACATTCCGCGCTACGAATTTCGCAAAAGCAGCAAACTTTGCAAAGCTATCGCTCGAGAAAAACGTAAAAATATGGAAAAATCGAAAGGGGATGAAAAAAAAAAAAAAAAAAATGAAGAAAAGCAGAATTTTTATATCGGGAGTATAATATCTGTTCTCTATAACTATGTAGACGAAGATTCGTTATTCTTGTAGCCACAGTGGCGTACAGGTGCGACCCTGTGGTCCGGGATTTCACCGTCAGCGATAATATTTTAAATGAAAGCTGAGAGTCCACTGGCTGCAGGACGAGAAGAAGAAGAAGACGAAGAAGGAGAAGCAGCGGCAGCAGCCAGGCGAACGCCGGGACGATAAATATCGGCTTTGTCGGAAAGATGTGCTCGGGAAGCGCCACTTGCGAGTAATGGCGCCCGCACCGTGCACACTACTACTACTACTACTACTACTACTACTACCACCGAAAAAAAAAAAAAAAAAAAAAAATCGCCACACCACGAACGACTATCAACAGCATCGAAAGCCTGAGCCCTTCTTTCCTCCTTCTTACACCTTCGACTCAACGAGGGGACCGCTATAATATCGAGATCCCGAGATCCCGAGACCTCTCCCACTACTCGCGGACTCATCATCTTTCCCACTTTCTGATCTTTCGCCAACATAGTGTTATAACTATATTTATATCGTATATACGAAGTATACTTTCCGTGAATCTCGTCTCGGCTTTCGGAGTCGATTTTTTCCAATCATTTCGAGGCCATCGAGCATCAAATAAGATTTTGTTTTTTTTTTTTTTTTTTTTTTTTTTTTTTTTTTTTTTTTTTTCGATCCCTTCGAATTCACAAGTACAAATGTACTTACGCTGAAAAAAATTATTAGTTGAAAGAACTAATAATTCGTGGGATAACTATTTTTTATGGAACAAAAATTTGTTATACCAACGAACACTGAGAAAAAAAATTAGTTAAATTAACAAAATGCGCGGTGACATACGTTCAAAAAAATATTTATATGGCACAACAAAACATTTTTTTGCTTCAATTATATTTTCGGTGACTTAAGCCAATAATTATTAGGTAAAATAAATATTTAATCTTATGAATTCAATATTTCATTGAACGTATGTCACCGCGCATTTTGTTAATTCTACTGTTTTTTTTTCTCAGTGAACTATTAGTTTTCTGACCGAATCATTTTTTTAGCGGATTTTTGCAGTATTTTGGATTTAGTCGAAACGGCAAAATTTACTTTCACACAAAGATGACAATTTTTTAAAAAATCTTTAAAATTGCGCTTATCGAAGAAACTTTTATGGATAAAATGTCTCTGGCGACATTTTTTTTTATTTTCATTAAATTATTAATAAATTATTAAAATTTCTCGTAAAAAATTTTTAGAATTACACTTATCGAATAAAATGCTATGGATAACATTTTTTTGACCAAATTTCTTCTTTACTCGTTGAATATATCGGATTCAATACATTGTCGTTTTGATTTATAATTTTTCGAGAACCTATAGAGAAGGTCAGCCGATACCCAATTTCTCACGAACTTGAATTCGATTCCCTTCTAATACAGCACTAGTATATAAGTGGACCTATCCCCTTCGATTAACTGTTCCCGATATTTTTTCGAAAAAAAAAAAAAAAAAAAAAAAATTTTACGAAAAAAAAACAAAATGTATATAAGTGGTTTCGTAGGGTGGGTGGAGGATCATCGTGCAGTGAATATACCCGGTTTTGTACATTAAAGTAATCTTATACCTGTGTAGCTGTCGTCGTCGTCCGCGTCCGCATCGTCGTTGGAGAACGATCATCTCGGGGAGCTAACGATAATAACCGCGTTCGCGAGGCTTTGAAATGTTAATGAAACGCGTCTGGGGAACGATTAGGTAAATCGGGCGTCGGGCGCACGGCACTCTCCGCCACGCTGGTGCCGTTGCCGGCTGCCGCCGCTGCGCTCTCCGCGTTCCGCTCCGTTTCGGCAACGTTATGCATAGAGTGGAATCCGTGGACACGCGGATCAACACGCCCGACATATATATATATATACGTGCACTCTACCTGCGTATAATACGCAAAACTGGAATTGAAAACGGGTTCGAGATCTCTTTACCTCCTCTACCTTTTAGTATGTATTTTTTTTTTTTTTTTTTTTTTTTTTTTTACGAATTCACTGACTCATGCAGGTATCTCTTGATAAATGTATCCATCTCGCGCAATCTCCGATATTACCCTACGAAGTCGTTGAATTTTATATATCTGTAGTGCATACAGAAAGTACGAGAAACAACTGTTCCCCGGTACGCAGGTTAATAACAATAACAATAATAATAATAATAATCATCATAATCAGTTATTAAATGACCGGTCATACATATTTCTCAACGTTTAAAATACTATTACCGCCGCAACGCTTTACCTCGGTGTTTCTATTTCGTTGGCAACGAACGCCCACGAGTTATGGTAATTTCTCGTATATCGTATACCTTGTGATAGTTATGCAAATTTTTTTTTTGTTGCGCGAAAAGTGGAAAAATACGCAATATTATTTTTTTCTACGTGGCAAAATTATAGTACATTCAAAAAAATCTTTTCATTTTGCAAGCCGTATGGTTTTTTTTTTCGTTTTTCTCTTTTTCTTTAATCTTATTTTTTTTTTTTTTTCGCTCTACGAGTTCATATATTTTGTCACCGTATACGCCGCAGCGCTTTATTTATTCATGTCGAATTGCGGCTGCGGGTCTCACCGCGGCCGTTACACTACCGCTGGTGGGTCGGGGATGGGATGGGGTGGATGTAGGGTTTGGAAATTCAGAGGAACGCGAGGAATTGCGTCCTGCCGGGTCGCATTGAACGCGGAGGAGGCAACGGCAGTGCGGCCTTTGGTTGTGTGTCCCCCGCCGCTGTGTTGGTCTCTCTATGCTCTGTCGTTCGCAGAGAGGCGAAGGCCTTCTAATGATGACATTTAAATGCAGTGGCGCTTGTTCGGTGTTTCGCGGCGCGCCGGCAATACCCGTGCGGCACTCGTGAGTTAAAGCGACCCTCACAACAGACGAAGGAACCTTCGATCCGCTACACATTCGAATTCCATCGCGAACTCGTCTATCGCGAAAAGCTTTGTTCTTTCACGAGATTTTCCTTCATTTTTTTTTTTTTTTTTTTCGAACATTCCATCCCGTTTCACTGAGGCATTAATGAGAGCAAAGACACGAAGCTAATTCGAAGCTACAATCACAATTTCTTTGCTTTCGTTTTTTTTTTTTTTTTTTTTTGCATATGCATATCGCTTTGTTAAGAGGTTATTAAAATAAAGTCCCATCGAAAAATCAATGAATTTATCGTCTGCGACAACTTTTTCTATCGACAATACATATATTCGAGTTATAAATTTTTTATTTTCATTCGACTCTTGAATTCGTTGATTAATTGAATTTGTCGAGTGCCGTAGTGTATCCATTCGAAACCTACAGCGCTGCTGTACGAGTTATTGATTGGTAAATTAATGCGAACTTTACTTTTTTTTTTTTTTTTTTTTACGAAGCCGAACGGCGAGAAAACAACGACGGTGCATCGCGGGGGTCGTGGGGGCGGTTGATTCGTCGATTGGAAAAGTGGTTACAGGCCCCACGCGAGGACCTGAATTAATTGTGAACACAAACGATGGAGTCCGTGACGGAGGAATGATAGAATGCAAGAGGGTAGCACCGCCGTGGCGCTAGCGATGGTGACTCCTGGCTACGATCAGGACCCTGCGAGCGGAGTAGCCGATTATACGACGCATCAGGATCAGGCGCAATTCGAAGCGGATAAACGCGCGGTATACAAACATCCGTTGTTTCCGCTATTGGCGTTACTCTTCGAGAGATGCGAACTCGCAACCCAGAGTTCGGACAACTCAATGTCCGAAAGCTTCAACATGGATATACAAGCTTTCGTCCAACATCAAGAAAGAGACCGAAAGCCTTTTCTGATCAATGACCCAGAGATTGACGGCTTGGTAAGCATGAAATTTTTTAAAATTCTATAAATTTGTAACTCTATAGAAAAAATTTAAATACGAAAAAAATCGATCGAGAAACAGATGAGAACATTGATTTTCCATAATAATAATTCCAAAAAGTTATGAATAATTAGTTTCAACAATTAATTTAAAAAAATTGTTAAAAAAATTATCCGCGATTTTTGCTCTTTTTAAGCGGAATTTTTCTAAATACTTATAATTTCTTTTTTTTTTCTTACGGATGAAAAGTCCGAAATTTTGAATGCTTTTTCGCGATTTACTTACTACGAACTTACACTCAATGACTTGCTGGGTGATTTATCGAATATATTTGCAAATACTGATTAGATATTCTTCGAAAAACGAAATTTTCGAAAATTCGAGCGAAACAAAAATTTTTTTTTTTCTAAATCGGGTGCCGGATGATTTTATAATTTTTTTTAAAACTAATTTGTTTATAATTATTTCTAATTATTATTACGGAAGATTAAAGTTTTCAACACCTTCTGTACGGTAAAACTTTGTCAAATTTTCATCCCATGTGGAAGTATTCAAAATTCTTTTTAAATTTCACTTTTGACTGGAAATGCAAAGCGATTAAATTTTCTTAAAATCTCGTCTCCCGTTATCCATAAACCAATTTGCCGTGAATAGCGCTCCAAACTTAAAAAAAAAAAAAAAAAAAAAAAACAAATGCGCTTAGATAAACCGAAGAAAGACGTTGAAAACAGAAAAACAAAAAAAAAAGAACAACGAAAAAAGAAAAAAAAAAAAAAACGAACGTTTGTTATCTGAAAATTTTTCGCAGATGATCAAAGCAATACAGGTGTTGCGTATACATCTGTTGGAATTGGAGAAGGTCCAGGAGTTGTGCAAAGACTTTTGCAACAGATACATCGGCTGTCTGAAGGGAAAGATGCAGAGCGAAAATCTTTTACGAAGCGATTACAGTCATCACGGTCACGACATGGGTCCGTCCAGTGGGAGCAATGGCAGCAGTCCACTGCAGGTTAGCTGTTTGCTCGTTCGCGGGGCACTTCGACAAACTCTTCCCAAAAACCTTCGTAGTTATCCTTCTAGAGAGGTGTATGATAACCACCTTAAAATTAATAATCGTATTCGGACAAAATTCTTCAACTTCCATCTAAAAAAAAAAAAAAAAAAAAAAAAAAAAAGCAATTCTGTTTCTATTTCTATCGCTTTACTTTTTTTTCCTCTTTTCTTTAACGATGCAATCGGGTTTATCAAAAGAAAAAAAGCATCGTTTATTAATTAATAATTATATTAATTGTGTTTAAACTGCTGACTAACAATTTCTTACCGCTGATGATGCAAAGAGAGTAAAAAAAAAAAAAAAAAACGAAAAACTGGTTTTTAGCCTTAAATGCGCTTATAAACCAGACTCGGGGTCGTAGGTACTTGTACACCTCTTAAAATACGATAGAATCCCACCCCTGTTCTCTGACGGCTAGATGCGACATATATTTGCCAGGTGCTGTCATCTACAGGCAATGATGTTGAGTCGGGAGCTAACGGACTCGGAGTGAGCAGAGGTGACACGCTGTCGGAGAATGGCAGCGCAAGTCTCCCGATCTTGCAAGATGAGGATCCGCTCGATCTCGAGAGATCCTCATCGACGAGATCGTCGTCCGTCAACGCTCAACGCTCCGTTAGATCGGATAGCCACGATCAGGACGATCCTCTATCGCCGTCGGCGATACACGGGAGTACACCACTGTCGCAAATCGGGGCGATCTCCTGCGCACCTGTTAACGATATGTATCTCGGACAAGGTGGGTCCAATAATTCTCATCGAATGAAGCCGAATTAATGTTATCCTAAGAAAAAAAAAATCCTAAAAAGAAAAAACAAAAAAAAATCCTAAAAATCTTTAAAAAAAAAAGAAAAACTCCTATCCGCACCTCAGACTAAACAAATTATTACGATTACTGCGAAAAGAAAATTTCGATTGGGATTAACTGTTTTTAGGTCCTCTGTCTCTTAATTAAATGAGAGCAGAATTTCAAAAAAATCGTATGACTTTTTTTTTTTGTATCGCAAGAGATTAACGTCGAGATTAACGTTGCGTCACTGTTGCGTAGAGATTAACGTTCAGATTATCGCGGAAATTAACGCTGCGTTACCGTTTAATTCGTTGAAACTATCGTTTCTCCTTTCATTAATCTTATTTAACATGTAAAAGCAAACAAACATTTTTTTTGGAAAGAACTAATGTACTAAAAACAAAAAATACGCTCCCTAATTCCGTCTTTAGATGACATAGAGTTCGTGGACTGCGGTGAAAGATTGTATTTAGAAGAAGTAGGATATTGGGGACTTCTCCCAATGCAAGAGCGCGAGAATGAAATCGTCGATGTCGGTGACGCTAACGACGAGAAGTATCCCGGTTAGCAATGATTTGTCAAACATATTTTTTTCACGAAAGTTTCATGCGTATTGATTTTTTTTTACTTTTTTTTTTTTTAGTCTTTCCTTCATCTGTTTCCTTTAACATCCATAATTTCCTATCCATCAGATCAATCATTGCAACTGATAAACTAAACGAATTCGCAACACAAACGATTAACTTTTTTTTTAGATATTACTGTTGCAGGTTCGCCGTCCCCTGCGCCGAGCGAAGACGACGACGAGGGTTGCGGGAGTGCGCCGACGGCGCACAGCGGTAGCCACGGGAACATCAGGAAAGGAAGACAAAAACGTGGTGTACTTCCGAAAGCGGCGACCGCCATAATGCGCGTTTGGCTATTCCAGCATTTGGTCGTAAGTATTGCAATTTACTTTTTTTTTTTTTTTACAAATTATATTAATCAATTGAACTGAAAAAAAAAAAAAAAAAAAAAAAAAAAAAAAAAAAAAAAAAAAAAAAAAAAAAAAATCGTTGATAATAAAATTATACATTTCGCTACCGCGTGCTATCGTTTTTTTTTTTATTAATTTTTTTCCAAAGGTTGTAATTTGTGTTGTTTATTTATTTATTTTTTTTATTTGTAACGCAGCATCCCTATCCCACGGAAGATGAGAAGCGTGCGATTGCCAGTCAGACGAAGCTGACGTTACTTCAAGTGAATAATTGGTTCATAAACGCTCGTCGGCGAATTCTCCAACCGATGTTGGACGGTGCCGGTGCTGAGGCGTTACCGCGCACCGGCAAACGTCACAAAGCACCGAAACAATCGGCTCAACATCAGGCGCAACAGCAACAAATGCAACAACAGCATTTACAACAGAATCAACAATTGTCGCAACAGGCTGACGGTGGTTGGCAATCCGAGGATTCGGGAAGCGACTCAGGTTCCAGCGACGGCGATGGGGGTGCCGACAAATTCAAGGACGGTATCGACAGCGACGAGGACGATCTTCACTGACCTCCGTTCTTACGCCGCTCACGTGACGTCGACCTCCTTACGGTACCTTCGAAACCAGTTGCTCATTACAGTATTAAGGTATTCGAGGTTAGATATCGCTTTAATTGTCAAATACGTAATTATTCACGCGATTATTGGGGATATACGTCGAACGGGCACGTTGATACGCTCGTTTTTTTTCTTTCGACTACAGAGATCGTCTAAAACGATATATTTCGATATTAAACGAAAAATTCTAAAATTCCGTTCGATCGCTTATCGAATTACATTTTCCGTACAGCGTAGCAAAAAAAAAATTGATGATTCATCTCCAAACGACGAGAAAAATCGAATAAAAATTGTCGATTTGTAAAATTTGGAAAGTAATTTTTGAAAAAAAAAAAAAAAAAGAAAGAAAATGAAACGAAATTTTATCCTCTCTTCGAACGGCTGTTTGCGATGCTCCGTCGTGCGTACCGCGAACTAAATTTTACCCGTGTTCTGCTACGGTGACGACTACGTTTCGATAAAGAGTTTCTACTATAAATAATAAAAAAAAAAATAATAAATGGGCCGAAAAATCTTCGAAAAATTTCGCGCCGGAGGATAGTAAAATGAATAATACGACTTCCCGCGTTTGTTCCCCTCTCGATTGTCGATTACGTTTTTCCCGGCTTTATCACAACTTGTTACCTATCCACTGCGCGAGATAGTCACACTTCGTTTGTCGATTAATATATCGCTGTTTTTTCTCAATCTTAGCGATGATTATTGCATTGAGAATTTGTCACGTTTACTTCCTCGTTTTTGGCTTCCCGATTGTTTAACGTTATCGGTTTATACATTCTTCTTCTTCTTTTTTTCCATTGTTATTCAAAGTTTTCAATGCTCCGTATAAAAAAATAAAAATGAGAGAATTGCTATAAATGACAAGAAAAAAAAAAAAAGAAAACCACAGACACACACAATATTTGTGCCATCGTAGAGCGCGGAGAACCTCCACGCGTAGTCCTTATTCAGCTCTGCATCGTCGTGACGTAGCAAAGTGCTGTCCCTCCAAGATAATAATATTAATGATTAATATAACGAAAACTACTTAAATTAAAGTATATAACGATTATATTTTTAAACTCTAAGTGTCGTCTACTGTGCATGTACCCCGACAAATGCTTGTTGAAGCTGAACCGGGTGGGGTACTGCTGTACATATTAACGAACCGACGGTTAACTAAGAAAATAAAAATTGAAATAATACTATTAACGATTTTTAAACAACTTAAAGATGAGAGAAAAAAAAAACAAAAAAAAATGAATGATAAGCGGGAGAACTACTACGATATATTATAACTATAATCCTCCCTTAACCCCAACTTTCCTTGTAATTCAGAAAAAAAAAAAAGAAAAAAGAAAAAAATGTTTAATAAAACGAAATGAAAGAAATGAGAAATGTGAAGACACGACACACGCACACGTCACTCTTAGGGTATAAGTTGTAACGTAATTACTACTGTGTACCGCTGTCTTCGGCAAAACCTTCCGACTCTTTGCGCCTTCGTTCGAAATAAGTCGATTGGTGAAATCGTTAATTAACGATAATTTAACTTCTATTGATAAAAAAAAAAAAAAAAAATCACATTTAAATTTTCGATTCTTAAACATCGACGTAAGAAATATCTGATTCATTCCACATTGCGTTGGAATAGAATTCCGTCCAGTAATTCTATAAATTCTCGACAAATTTTCATTTCGGCTATTCAACGTTCGATTTTACGTCGTTTTCACCATACGTTACAGAGCTTCCATTGTTCACACTTCCTTTGCCGATATCTTCCGTTTTCGATTATTGTCGAGAGATCGTTGTGAGACACTATTTCTACTGTACTTTGCGAGCAAAGCGTTGAGGTTTTTACGAAGACAGTCAGCTACGGTATAGATCCTCATACGGTTTGGGAAATGATTTCTTACGATCCATGACTACAATTTTTTTTTCTTAGCGATGAAGAGTATACGTTGTTCTTTTCTTTTTTTTTTTCGATCAACGAGAGATCTGAAACAATGCGAATCTCCGATTTGGGTCTATACCGTTAATTTAATTAATTTCCGAATAAAAAAACACAATTGATTACAAAAAAAAAAAAACGAAAAAAAGGATCTTAAGACGAACGTTTATATTCTAAGAGGATAGGGTTTAAGGCTGAACCACGTATACGTATGTGCTGCGGCACCAGACGACTGTGATAGCTCGGTGGGCGGTGCCCAGCCTCCTAATTCATAACTTGCATACCGAAAATTAACTATGAGAAATACTTGAAGCGAATTAGAAAGATTAGTGCGCGCGGCTCCGACGTCGAAAGAATAGAAAAAAAAGAAAAAAAAAAAAGAAGAAAATGCCACGCATCGACTGAGACTACTCTTTATACGTGTCCCTACACACGTGAAAGTGAATCCACACGCATCTCCTACGATTCTTCATTGAAGAATCTTTTCGTCCTTTCGTCTCGCGTGAATACATCATTTTTAATTGATATATACAAATTCGATTTTTCTGGATCAGACAACGCGTGTGTACGGACGTCCGGTAATAATATTTTCGTTCCTTTCGAAACCCGAGATTTTCACGTTAATATTGTTACCGGAATCCCAAATATTTACTGAAAAAAAAAAAGAAAAAAAAAAAAGAAATTGAAGGTAGGAATGGACCATACGAAACAATTTTATTGTCTCTCGAAGTATAAATTAGTTTAGAACATTAGTTTTTTTTTTTTTTCAATGCTTCTTCGATTGGTGCGAAGAGATTTTTTTTTTTACACTTCACTAGTGATCTCTCGGAAAAGTGATATTTCGTGTGAAATTTCAGAGGCAATTTTTGTTTTTTGTTTTTTTTTTTTTTTTTTGATGGACCATTTCTATCTTCGCGATGAGAAAAGTTTTTAATAGATAAGAATAAACTTATTACATTACATTAAATTACATGCGTTGCGTATAATGAGGACAAAACATACGTGAATTGAATACTTCTCTCTCGTGTACATCTACGCCCTGTTAATTAAGTTTATTGATAATAAATGCCATCACGCTTGCAATACATCCTTCGATTGTTTCTCGTAGTTTTTGTGAGACGATTTTGTTCGTTTTTTTTTTTTTTTTTTTTTTTTTTTTGCGCACATCTTTAGAGAGCAACTCGTCAACGAACGACTGTGGATGAGACTTCAGTCAGGTACAGTAATGGAATGATTAAAGAGACAGGGATAAGAGAGAACATTAAAAAATTGATATGTAGAGGTATAATTCGACAAGAAAACTATTCTCGCGGCAGCGGAGGATCTCAGTCTCGATTGCTTTTTCGATGACTTTTTTTTTTTTTTTTAATATTATTAGTAAATTTAAAAAAATGTCTTAAATATCTTATTCTACGAACTACAGGAAAAAACTTTGCCATTCGATCTCCGCGTAAAGTTCGAAAAATCATAATAAATTAATAAGACGAAGGAGTACACTAGAGTAGAGTATATGAAACTTTTGTTCGTTTTAATTGAAGTATCATAAACTGTCCCGCAAGACAATTCCAATTACGGATACATAGATTATTATCGACTTCTTTTTTTCTACAAAACAGAGACGACAATCGCATCGACGCAATCCCCGTTTTATAAAAGAAAAGTATTAAAAACAAAAAAAAAACAAAAAAAAAACGAGGATTGCACGTGGTGTCAGTCACTGACGCGCCAATCACATCGATTAATACCATTAGAAAAGAAACAAAATGTCGATAATTAATTAACGTTACTTTTCGTTACAACGTTATCGTTATCTTTATCATAAATTAATTTACCAACGATATAATATATGACTGTACATCGGGTAAAACGCCATTATTGGCCTTCCTATCAATTGCTATCTCTCAGACCACAGCCTGTGGAAAGAAATCATTTCGAATAATTCAAAGGGATAAGAAAAAAAAAAAAACTCCTGGAAACTTCTTGAATCCCTCGAATCCTGCAGATTAGTGGATTTCTTCACCGAACGAAAAAGAACTCCACGGAGATCAAAGATTACTTTTCAATCGCGCGATTCGTCGTCGACGCATTTATCGACTGCGCGAACGGAATATTAAAAAAAAATTCATTAATTATGCGAAATTACATTAGTCTCGAAAAATTATAGTGAGCGCGAGTAGTGTTACGTAAAATTAGGAAAAAAAAAGAAAAAAAAATCTCCGAGGGCGCACCACACATGTGTTTAAATCAGAGGCTAGTCACTGGAACGTCCCGCTCTTCCGTATGATCCAACCTGGTCATCGATATGTGGTCCGCGGCGTATCCCTAGCAATCGGCACCTCTCCTGCAATCGTAAAATTCTCAATGTTAATATTCTTCTAATTGCGAAAAAGTAACATCGCGATAAATTAAATCGATAAAAAAAAAATAAATAAAAAGAAATCCTCACCTATTTTCGAACAGTAAATCGGCCCGAGAATTGATGAACCAAACGACCAGAAATGAAATGCTCGCTACCAAACTTCCGAGAATAATTGACAGTCTTTCCGTCCCCGCGGACGGTTTTAGGAACATTCTTACGCTGAGCACAGACCACACGGACTCAGTCCACGTTGAGAATCGTCCGGATTTCATATCGTAGCCTATGAAATGATATTAAAATTTCCATTCGTTATTTTCTATATAAAAATTTTCGTCGATAATCAATTTTTTTTTTTTTTTCTTTTTTTTGTTTTTTTTCAATTTTACTGTACCGCCGATAGTGAACGCCGGACTATACGCCAAGCTGTAGTTAGTCGTGGAGTTTATACAGAGTCCAGTGAAATTGTAACCGCCCATCCAAGAGAAACGATTATCGTTGCATTCGCTCGCCTTCATGTCGGGCAATTGTATTCCGGTGAGCAAAACGAGAAGTTGACCGGTCAGACTAGTTGCGGGATTTGGAGCTCTGGTAACGCCGACGTAAAGCGACAATACTTGATCAGCCAATTTAGTTCCCGGTGACGACGCGGCGCGAAACAGAGTGCAGTTTGCGCTGACGAGATAACAAGATAACATTTCCGTGATACGATCTTTGATGATCTTCTGGTCGATCTTTGGTGATGGATTTCCCGTTACGTGTTGATAGAGAGAATCGCCTAATTTCGTCGCTACGTTTGTCAAGGAAGCTGCAAGCTTATCGTCGTCACTGAAACACGAGGATTTTTTTTTTAACAATCGAAATAGTGACATATCGATTTACAAAAATGAAATTAATAAAAAAATTGAAAAAAAATTTTTACCCGAATCCAACGCTGTGCGCGTCGTCGAGCAGACTGTGGTAATATCTGTTTGTGAATTGTTCAGCGTGATTAGAAATAACAACAGCTGTAAGATTCGATTTCACAGCCAAGAAGCTCTGTATCGACGCCGGTGGAACGCTATCTTTCAGCGTAGAATTCTCGAGCGATAATGACTTTTGTAGCGCCGATATAAAGTCGTTGCCCTCGTAATTGTTCGCATGCATGTATAACTGCTTGTCGCCGCCTCCAAGCTGTCCGAGTTCGACGATTGCAGCGATTTTTTCGATTCCCAACTTTCTTCCACCTATAGCCCTGAAGTTTCCTTGCTTGAGATCGTACGCTAGACGACTCGAGCCTATGTAGTCGAATGCCTCGCCGTTGAACAGGGAAAACACAACATTCGTCTCTGAAAAGAAAAAAAAAAAAAAAAATCTATCGTTAGCATTTTTAACGATTAGTAAGAAATTTTTTATTGATTTACGAAAGAAGAGTTTGAGATTAGAAAAAAATTGGCTTCCGGTAATATCGGTTAGTTATCGCGAAAGAATTAACTTTCTGCAGCATCCGTTAAGGATTTCGAAAGAATTAATTTACATCGAAATCTTTTAGTTATAGCGAATGAATTGACTTCGAGCAAAATCCGTGATTTATAGCGAATGAATTGACTTCGGGCAAAATCCGTGAGTTATAGCGAATGAATTAACTTCCGACAACATCCGTTAATTATTCGCAAAGAATTAACTTCCGGATGGAGATTTCCGCTTTCAGTCGATATCGTAAATCACGTCGATTCTACTCACTTCCAACCGTCGCGTTCAACATGTTCATGTAATAGGCAGTGGCGAGCACAGTGACCAAACTCGTTATAGCGCTGTTTCCTCCCGATGCGAGTCTGTCGAACATAGAATTCGAATCTAGCCGACCGGTAACGAGAATTACGGATTCCGTCTCATCGGTTATCGGTCCCAACGGCCAATGTATATTACGGTCACCCAATGGATCGCAAAATTGCGTTGGATTAACGTTCCACGGCCATGTACTGCGTCTCAGACAAGATTCCGAATTAACCGCGGCGTACATAAACGATTTCATCTCAAGAGCGCACAGAGAACGTTCGGTTTGTTTTTCCGTGTCGTGAGCGTTGTGCTTGAAAAAACAGGACTTTATTTCCTCCAAAAGAGTTTCATTCTGTAACAGAAAAAAATACACCAACATTTTTAGATGATTGGGAATTTTTTTTTTTTTTTTTTTTTTTTTTTCCGTTTGGTTTTTTTAATAACCTGCATGTAGAACATTGGAAACGGCCAATCCTCCATGAGAAAATTTGAACCAAGCGGATTCCATGGTATTTCATCGTTGCATTTTTTGTATCCGGAATATCGATTGGGACAGGTGTCCTCCGGAGAGTAATCCGTCGGTATCGACTCGCTGGTATTTTTCGCGAGTAATATGCCGTTTATATTGTCCGTCGCTTTCAGACGATTGAGAGTTTCTCTCGTAAACATGGAAAAAGGCATTACCACCGTGTAGGGGCCGGCGGTACTCTTTTCTTCCAGCCATTGCAGATCGGCTGCGCCTTCCAGCAGATGAATTACTCCAACACTACCTGATCTACTGGCTGCAAAAATAATTCGTTATTAAAATAACGATGTTTTTTGTTTTTTTTTTTTGATAAATTGAAAGCGATTTATTTAACTCGAAAGGATCGAATGATTGAGCAAATTAGATCGATGAGTCACGAAACATCGAACGCGTATCACTTTTACTCGTATATTTGATATGGATACAGATTTTTTTTCGGCGATATTTTATACTCACAGGAACACCCGAATTGATGAGTACCGTTGTGTTTACGAAAACAAGCGGCCACACCGTCGACCGACATATAAATCATATCTTTGATTCTCTCGGCGCACACTGAACAAAACGAACACAATAAATCGCATACACATCCTGTGAATAACCCAAAAACTCCCAATCGAACTCTTTTACTCACCGCTATTCATCGCGATAAATAATATGAACAATCGAATATCTATTAGACGCGTCATTTTGTTATGTGATTTTTTTATTTGTCAAACTATCGAAAAAGAAAAATAAATCATGTATAGAAAGCACGGATCGAAATCCGTTTTTTCTTTTTTATGGTTTGGAGGCGAAGTGATACACACACGGACTGTGTTATTCGCCCGAGACGGTTCGAGATCCATTTAATCGATGTTCGAGATTTCGCTCTTTCCAACAGTCGAGATATTTAATTTCGTGAAAAAAAAATTCATAACCGCGTGTAATTATAAATTTTTGAGACGATAAATACAAAAAAAGACGATAAAACTTCAGTAAAACTTATCGATGATCTTTGATTAATGAAAAACGATTTTTCAATGTATAATATATATTTATTCCAATTCTGTAAATATAGAAATATTTAATTTACATTTTGTACAAATCTAATTATGATATCCAATCGAATCGGGTATCGTTATCACGTATAATAATACTTTCTATGAAAAATATTTCTACTATTTTTTAACGTTTATAAAAATATTGCAAATTATGTACAAATATAGGTTTGTAGAGGATTTTCCGTAAATAATCGGAAGCTTTTTTTTTTTTCTCTATGCGGCTCCGTGGAATAAAAAAACGCGAGTTAATTAGTTAAATATAACAATTAACGATTAAAACGAAGAGTATTATCCGAGATCATGGAGTTTGCGAAAAACGAGTTCCATCTCAGGTCGATCTCTTGCTAATCTATTGGAACACCATTTACCGAGTACCATTAAGTTGGGATAAACGACTTTTGGCTCAACGCCGGCTTTCTTGTCCATTAAAAGCCCCAAATCATGATCGTTCCAGCTGTCGACAAATTCCTTGAGAAATTTATACTTTGGTCGAGATTCGTCGTAAGCCGAAAGTCCCGTTGCTAATTCGAAGAGAACGATACCGTAGCTGTAAGTATCGATTTTCGTTGACAAACTTTTGCCGCGAAGAAACTCGTCCGGCAAATAAGGTCTCGTGCCGTGAACTTTGCTGACCTGTGAAGAAAAAATTATGTTGTTTAAGTCATTTACGTTATTACGTTATTGATGTTTAGATATTGCGTTATATTCTCCGTATTCATCTCGAATTTGTATCCAAAAATGCACCTTCATAGATTCTTTTTCGGGACCTTCTCTCGCGAGTCCAAAATCACCGATTTTGGGTTCGAAATTTTTATCCAACAGGATATTCGCGCTCTTGATATCCCCGTGAATGAGTGGCTTGTCGCCGATCGTATGTAAGTACTGCAATCCTCGCGCGGTACCCTTCGCAATCTCATGACGTTGCATCCAACTGAGCGGTACCGTCGTTCGTCTTAACAACAGTTTATCCTCCAGCGAACCATTCTGCATGAATTGGTAGACGAGACATGGCGCCTCGCCGATCAAACTGTAAGCGTACAGCGGCAATATATTTTCGTGAGGACGAGAATTCAATATTTTGATCTCTCGGAGGGACTGCTGAAGTTGTATTATGTAGCTACTGTCGGACTCGGGACCGCGGCGCTCAATCTTCTTTATCGCGACGTCCGTATTCTTCCACGTTCCTGAAATACCAGAAGGATATCAACTTAAATTCACGAAATTTTTGTTTAATAAAGAAAAATAAGAATTTTTGTTTATTCATTAAAATTTTTTTTTGTTTTTGCACAATAATAATAATATTATTTTTCTTTATTATAAAAAATTGTTTTTTTTTTTTTGCACAATAATAATTTTTTTTTTTTTTTTTTTCTAGCATTTTTTCAATAATGGAATTTTGTTAACCGTTTTTTTTTGCGTTTAACATACCTCTGTACACTGTTCCAAATCCTCCTTTACCCAGTATATTGCGTTTGCTCCATTGTTCCGTCGCGAGTGCCAATTCTTCGTACCCAATTTGTGGCAATGTGGATTCCGTGTTGCTGAATGGCAGAGTATTAATATTTTTGGAACTCGAAGCTATTTGTTGAAGAATGGGAGACAACCGCGATCCGGGAACAGGCGACGCAACGAGTAAATTGTTGGAGTTGCTTGGCGCCGGCATGTGGGGAGGCGCTAGTTGAACGGGTTGATTGATTATTTTGTGCGATTCTTCTCTCGGATTTTCCGCTATGACAACTTTTGGAACGACGGGAGGGCGCGGCAGACTCTGATTGAAATTTTGGGCACCGATTTTGAGATCTTTGGAATTTTTGTTTCGTCTGCTCTGTCCCAAGACACGTTGAAGATTTCCTTCACCGTTGTCGACAAGCGCATGAAATCTTTGCTCCACGAAGGGTTTCAATGGTACCATTGCCTGATAGTGTTCCATCTTTGATAGCAGAATAAATAACTCGAGAATTGTGTGATTGTAGTGACCCCAGAGAGTGAGTAATTCGTCCATTGGATTTTTTTCTTTTCGTAAATTTTGAATCGTAAGAGTGTCGTATTTCATCCAATTACCTGCAAATTTGATACGCTTCGTATAAATTTCATGCGATTTGTAACATTTAGAACGCGATAATTAACGTATGGAATGCTCACCTGCCAGTTCCTCCCACTTGTCATTTTGATTTAATATTTTACAGAGTTCCGATCGCTCGAAAAAAGGCAAATTGTAGACGTATTTTATATTTTTCGCTTTTTCGTCAAAATCGGACGACGCCATCGCGTTATTATTGTAATTAGTTTTGAAAAAATTGTGATTCGTATTATTAATATGAGGCAAACGATAACACAAATTAAAGGTTATGAATACGAGGAAATAAGCGCGGAGAATACGTCATTGAAACCTGTGGTTTTGAAATTATTCATCAGGGCACTCTTACGGCAACAAGAGTCTCTTGCGCGACCACACGATCTACAGAATCTACAGATAATATCGCGCGGGAGGGGGGCGATGAAATCGTTCGGTGAATCGATATATGCCTGACGTCACACGTCACACCGCTTCCAGCAGTGTTGTCATATTCTCGGCTCGCGTTTCACGGAGTACTCATTTCTTTTTTTTCTTTATTGCCTAACACTTTAGTGAGTTAAGAAGAACATCTTTAGTTTCGTAGCCTAAACGCGACTTCTAGGATATCGGTACGTAAAGATACGGTCAATGTTTATGTATTAAATGTCGATATTAGACGCCCTTCGCTTGTTTTAACCCCCGCCGAGTGCACAACGGTGTTCGGATCTTTTGCAGTACACGACACGTCTCCGAAATCTCATATTTTCGATTAATACCAAATGATATTCTTCGCAGTGTCCCAAATGAAATAATAATATGATTGAAATAAAAAAAAAACAAAGTATGAAACAAAAATAATAATTTTTTTCAGTCATTTTCGGCGCCATGTAGTAGTAGCGCCATGTAGTAAACAGGTAGTGCGAAGTGGTATCAAAGGGTGTAGTCGCGGGTTCGGTTTTAGTTTCCTTAGACCTGTGCGTATTTATACGTTTTATATTCTTCTCCCCATGTTTTATCGTTTTAATTCACCCCTCGTACCCGCGAGTCTTATCTCTAGAAAAGAAGCGAATTGCTTTAAAGGGGTTATAGATTAATGCAAATTATTCAATAATAATTGTTGGATTTAATAACACAATCCATACGCCATGTACAATCAACGAATTCAGTGCGTTCAACGTCGTATGTGTAACAGCCGAAAGTAAACAATTCAAACGATGTCTGTATTGCAAAGAACTCGTGGCAACGAGTTGGTATTCACGTCAATAGTTGAGTCTTTAAGGTACAGCGTACATATCATTGCATCGATGTTAACATCGTTATATATGACATTGACGTTTGAAGCACCTTAAATAAATTAACGATTTTTTTTAGCCAAATCATTGTTTTATGGTTGCATGACAATCGTTTACTGGTCACTGGTGGTTAAAATAGGGTTGCAAGTAGCTGTATTCCGATCCAATTTTTTCACGGTGGACGGATCCGTTAGGAATTTCTTGTAGAATACAGAAAAATAAAAATGCATTAACTTACGGCAGAAAAGTTCTCCATCGACATAAGATATAATTTTCCGGCAGTGATGGTACACGGCTCCACAGATCGTCTTATGAACAGAATAATCAATCTTCTCGATCTTACGGACATAAGGTACCATTTAGAATCGTATCTGTGTGGATACGAAAAATTATTTTCATTCATCAATGTAATATTCGAAAGTCTTAACTATATTGCGTATTACGTGGACCGCACTTACGCAGAATCTCGAATCATAGCACTGGCCTGCATAATCCAATGACCGGGTAAAGTAATACACAAAAGATGACCAACTTGCGCGAGATTGAGACACGCAAATTTTATAACGTCCTCCGACGTGGTCGATTTCGCGACCGTCTACACGAAGAAAACCCAAAATTACCCTGACGTGGAGATTTACAGTAGAACCCCCATTCGCCGGAGTCGGATTAGCCGGGGAGCGGATTAACCGCGCGTCTTCCGAATTTTTTTTTTTCGCACACGCAGGAAGTTCCCGCATACGATAAAATGATAAATTATAGGTTAAGGAACGTTAAAAAAAAAAAAAAAAAAAACGAAAAGCTTCATATACTCGTTTACACTATTCATCAGTTAAGTCTAAAATTGTACCTAATTTGGCCATTTAGATCGGATTAACCCGTACGTGAGACTTTTTGCCGGCATTGAAACATCGAAAAAAAAAAAAAAAAAAACAGTTCAAGTTAATTTATAATTTTTTTCGCGATTTTTTATAGTTAAATGGGGCAATTGAAGGTAACGGCGGGTTGAAAAGATCGAACGTATGATTACGCCCTCCGTACGTGAGGGGTTAACCGTGATTTCGATTATTCGGGGGTTCTGCGCACCTCGGTTAACCGGAGTTCTACTGTACAAGAAAATAAAAAAATGTCACAAAACATACCCGAGCGCCCGTGCAACTCATAGCCAACACGTTAAGACCGATTGCAATGCCGAGCGGCCACTCGCACGTCGATTCCATCAGTTGTACGTACCTTTCGCCGGGGAAAATTATAGGGAATAGTTTTAACAATCTTATCTTCACAGAGGTAACAGATATGTGTGTCCTGTGGGTATAGGGTGATCCCTATCTGTAGACATTGTTGTATTACGGCTATTTACGTTTCGGGGAAACATTTGGTTTAAGTCGCATCAACACTTTGGTATTGTGAAACCTTATAACAGTGCAATTGCTTTGAATCGTCATCACTTACTTTATAATCTTCTTGTGGCTCTCGATGCAATGAACAATCTGTTGATAATGAATTTCATCTCTTTCGTCCGATGTTAACGCTCTACTTGATTTTTCATTCTCTTGCGTAATGTGCTCCAAATTATGTCTGTATCCATTTTTATTTTAACCCTTCGTCAGCACCCATATTTTTCACACCTACCGTTGGCACACTGGGAATTTGAAGTTTTCATCAGAGTTTCGATATATTCCGAACTTTTAACATTTTTTCTAAATTTACATCGAGAGAAAAAAATGGCAGTGGCAACTATATAATTTCGTAGTTAAATAGCGCGATAGTTATTTTTTTTTTCAGTTAATTGTACTAATCGTTTATATTCGATACACCAGTATATTTTAGTTACACCAACAAAGTGTTGTATTTTGCAAATTCATGTGCAGTTTACGCGGAAAGGATTTTGCAATTGCCACTTTTAAAACAAACAAAGTTACCTTTTCTATAAACAAATAACTATCGCCGTATTTAACTAATATTTTCATAATGGAAATAACGATGTAATTTTGTTCCGTCAATTATAAATAAGTTACGATAACTATCTAATAACCTAATTTAACTAACTGCAAATTATTGCCACAAGTACTGCAACATTACTATAAGTTATTAACTTATAATTATCGTTTAATAGTTGCCAACACTATTACGATTTCTCTGAGTTCAGCATTACTTTTCAGTTTCAAGTACATCGCGTCCAATAATAGTTGATAAAATCGAATTTTTATAATATATTCATTAATAAAATAAAATTAAAACATTTATTAATAAAAATTGAAACTTTTCGACAAATATTTCAAATTCCAATATTGACTGCACTTTCGAATCCCCAGTGTGCGCGCGGAGAGTTAACCTATAAACTATGACGATTTTTTTTTTACGATAGATCGCGGTATCCGTTCTATTAGATTTTGTAATTATCACAATATTCATCGATGATGTATCACCTCAATACTTCGATTGTTGCGCACGCATGTTGCGACATGATCATGTAAAGGGAATCGTGAGCGACGTACATTTGCATTCCCGCAAAACATATTCCGATTGCGTGAATAAGGAAGAAGGTGTAATACTTATTGGGATCGATGCCGTATTCAGCCTGAAAAACTAATCGGTGTCTCGAGTGATTTAGCGGTGCAACGTAATCCATAATGACCCCCGACACCGGCACTGAAATCCATGCCGTTATCATGAAGTTGATTGCCACTAAAAAGAGATTGCGATTTAACGAATGTTCGATGCATTCTTCGATCGACTATTATTTTGCTCAACTGACTGAAATAGGATATAGCGTAAGATCTTCCTTTCTCCCCGAATTCATGAAGAATTTTTAAATCCGTCGAGGATTGACGCGAGGATTCCCAGTAGTCGCGAATATCATCGACAAGCTGTCTTAACTTTAACAGTCATGGCTCGTGAAAATGAAAACCTGAGTTTGACAAAGACATTTGCCGAACTCAGTGACAATTTATTGAATTTTTTTTTTTTTTTCTACGGTTAAGAAAACTCATTAATGTTTAATTCTTTACGCGTCACATGGCTATAAATTATAACCGCATGAAACGAGGAAGCAGTGGGGATAACACGATTTCATGGTAAAGGTGGCAGTGTACTGTTTGTATTGTGACTTACAAAGGATTATATCGATTAGATAGTTTCTTGTAAAATGTATTAAATTCTTTACATATGTTACATAAATTTATGTTTTCGAGTTGAAGGTGTAATGAAATTTTAGATTTTTCCATTTTTCGCGATTGTTTCGTGAGTACGATAATCTCGTAAGAAAACGGGAAAAAATTGAAAAAAAAAAAAATAAACGATTTATTGAACGAAACATGAATTATCGGGATCTCCCGGCACGTGCAGCTCTTCCTAATCAACGTTTTTCGAACTGTCGTCGTATGATGGAACGGCACTTAAATAGTACTTTGGCGATTGCTTTGGCGAATCCCAATAGTCTCAATGTAGGAATCTCCCTATACAATCTTAAATTCCATTTGATTCAATTGTGCAAATAAACAAAAAAATCATTTTTTTTCCTCACCTTCGCGGTATTAATGATCATAAAGATAATCTTAACGCCGGCGCCAGAACCCGATATGACGCATGCAACGCCTTCCATAAAAAGATCGATATTCTGCCATGACGTTATCATCGACACTGACTAAACATATGGATTTTGCTCAGTATTTACAGTAAGGGACATTGGGGCAAAATGGGCACCGAAGCTAAAAATTCTAATTTTGTCAAAATTTGTTACTTTTAGTATTTCCACGTTTTCTGAACGAAAAATGTGAAAAGATTTTCTTTTAAAACGATTCAATGTTATCAACATTTTTTCGATCGTTTAAGATTCGGTGACATTTTTCGATACGTCGCAACGGGATGATATGTCGAAAAAAAAATGATTTTATCGACACCTTGGATTGTAAAAAAACAGTAATACCCACAAGTTACAGCTAAGTTTGTGTTCAAAGAATTTGTTGAAAGAAAAAAAAAATTATTTTTTATTCTCGAAAAATACAAAAAAAAATATCAAAAAAATTTTCGTCAAATATGTATATATTTTTCGTATTACTGAAAAGTATAAAATGTAAATTCCGTAAAAATGATCGGTTCCATTAACTACGGCGTGAAAAAATGTATCGATCTCTTAGAATAAATGTTGATAGGTACACCAAATTTTACTTTCTTTAAAAGTAAATCAATATAAACTGTAAATTAATTTTTAAGGGTTAAATTTTGTTCACTTCGAAGCCTATTTTGCCGCTTTATCCCTCGAAGTAAATGTATAAAATTCGTTGCATCTGAGCACTTCGCGACGCCTACCATCGGTATCAGAAGGCTACCAGCGAGAATTAAGAAAACGGAAGTTCTAATACTTCTTTCTAAAGTAGACTGGAAGGGCCACTGGCCGAAAAAGCAAAGTAATCGTTTAGTGTAAACGTAATATCGGTTTTCAAATATATCTTCGATATTTGTAAAAGTATCTATGTTTGCTGTTTGCTTTATCGTTGCCATTTTATATTCCGTTTCTGCTTGTGAAATGTCACACGATATTATGATACAGATGTACAAGTCGAGAGGGAAAAAGACACGTTTACGGCAAGTGGCGCAGACGTGAATAGTGAAATTGCGAAGTAGTACGATAAAACAACATAATACTGCAAGATTATCATGATAGCGAGCGACAAATGTGCATAACTCGACGACGAAAATTGACCTATTAGAGGATTGAAGGGTTTCCCCATTCATGCATACTAACTGTTGCGTGCAAGTAAAGACGAACAATGATGGTGTATGCAAAAAAATTTGCATAGTTGATTAGTAGTCGCCAGGTGGTGCCTGGAGTGACCCTTTCGCTGAAGCAATGACGCAAAAACCTTGTGGTCAGTCTGACACTCGTGAAAGTGGCCGCAAACCAATACGAATAAAGACAGAAGGGTAAACGATAGTGTCTAGTAGACGGCCCAAGTGCAATTAGACGAACAAACGGCGCCCGGGTGCCTCAACATGCAGCACTTGAAGGGTTGTCGGTCTATAAGATCCCGAGACATCGAGTGACCGGAGTCTCGTACGGACCTTAGTGTAGTATTATGAGGTTTACTTGATCTACTCTTACTCTACTCTCTTATCGTCACTTTTGCATCAACCTACTGCTGGAATGGCTGTAAAACCATCTGATGGTTAAATGACAAAAATTAACCGACAAAATCGCTGTAAAAATGCGTTGAAATTTCATTATGGTGATTTTATCATGAAGGACTACTAAAACCAGCGCCGATGGTGGTTTTCTGACAAATAACAGCAAAAACCGTCGAAATAACAGCAAAACCGACGTCTACTAGAATCCTCAGTACAATGGCTTTCGTTTCTAACATTTAGCGTATCTAAAGGCTAAAGGACTTACGCACTGTGTATAACCGTATAACGTTTGTTCTTTAGCCTTTAGGAACGCGATATGTCGCCACCAAAAGCACCGCTAAACTACCGTTCGCGAAAAATCGAAACTGTGGTGACGCGCAGTTAACTTGTGTTCCTTAATCAGCGTAGTTTGCGGTGATTTTCATCGTGATTTTCATGATTACTTGATTTGCCGTCGATGAATTGATCTCACGGCGTTGGATTTCGTCCACTCGCTTTCCATTTTGGATCAGCGACGCCATTCGTTGAATTTCCTTTTCGTTTTTTCTTGAAATCTGTACTTTTGTAAGTACCTTTGTGAATTTCTATCTTTCCATCCATCTGTTCATTCAATCCGAATCTTGAATTCAAACTATAGCTCTATAAAGGATAACCATTGGTTTTTCTACGACTGAAAGTATTTTTACCGCTGATTCACAGATTGGAGGTTTTGACATTGAAATCTTATGCACAATATAAAGTTCCGCGTTCGCTGATCTCCGTAAACTGGATATTGAAATCTTGTGCTGAGTTTTCGTCTCACAGATTTGAAAATTTTATCGCATCTTATCATACAGTTTGTCCCGCATAAGGTGATTTTTTATTCTGTTTTTATACCTTTTTCTCCATCTTTTAAGCACTCAATTCCGTAGTCTCGCTGATCGAGAATCTTTGACTTTCGATATAAAGGGCTGAGTGCGGAATATACAAAATTTTCTCACTGCTGATGATGAATTGCGATTGTTACCCTATTTCTCCATATATATACCTCTGCAAGGAGTTTAATTCTTCAGTTTATGATACATTTCATAAAAATTTTATTCTCAATATTCTTAAATCTTAAAGTTTGTTTTGTTTTTTAACCACAAAAAGTTATTTCGTTTCTCACTGAGACTTAAGACTGCTAGTCGTTCGGTAATAAAAATAAATATTTGATTATACGCTAATTTTCTATTGTCGACCGTTTTCTCGTTGGAATATTTCTACGAATAACTGAAGACTCAGGAAATTTCGGAGTCATTAATGCGTCACAATTCTGAACACAAAATGTTGTTCAGTATTAAATTTTGTGATAATCAACGAATACATTTTAAAATGAACATTTAAGTTTCAATAATGCAACGTCTCAGCAGGAAAAACTTAAAACGAACGTTTGGAAGACATCGGTTATAACAACTGTTTTGCTATCAGGTTGCAGTATTAACAAACGTTTTACAATATTCATTGATAAAAATTAGTTAACACACCATCGTCGACGACAATCGAAGCGCTCGTTTCGCTTGACTATTACATTTTCTTTTTTTTTTTTTTTTAATTGAGCAAAAGCACCCCGTTAAACTCTAAATTGTACATTATATCTAAAACTACGATTCACGATTTAACGTGCAAAAATAAATATTTACACTTATAACGTCCACAACCCGATTATAGACAATATCATTCGTTGTGAAGTAAAAAGGATTTTTTTTGAAATTTCAAAAAATATCGCTGAAAATCAACGTTGATAATTTTCGACAGTATTTGCGGACATTCTTTACGTTATCTTGCTTTACGAGTTTTTCTGTTTTAAGCTTCTTTGCTATTGGGCATCTACGATGCGACTTTTAACTTTCGCCATTTATTCGACGGCTATACAAAACTATGTTGAGCGTTCGTTGACTTATACACTTTATTACCATTTTCCTTTTTTTTTTTTTTTTTTTCGGTAATAAGTGTTTGATAATTGTAAAACTTCTCGAAAGCGCATGGTGAGCAATTAAATTGGCACATTATTCCGATACATATATTGATGTACTATGTGCAAATTATCGATGCGCGACAAATCTAATTCAGTTCCGAATTTGTCGCGCATCGCGATAGTTCGTTATCGTAAAGTTACACACAAGTTGAACGACGAAAAACGAAGTTGGATGTGAGACTCTATGCGAACCTTTGATTCTTAACTTGCTACCGATATTTATCCGAACAAATCGGTTTTCGACGTCATTTTCTTAACTGTTGGCAAAATTCTGATAGCCGTGTATTGTCCGTAGTTGAGTGCTAATCGTAATTCAACACTATCCCTCCGGTCGCCTGTGGCGTTGGTAATTTCGGTGTGTTGCTGATTTAGTACCCAAAGAGTACCGATCAATGAAATAACGAATGTCGTAACTCCTGTTACCGCGAGAGCATAGATCGTCACCGCTTGCAACGTCGGACAGACATTCAGCAATAATTTCATAAGAGTCAAGAAATAGTCCGGTAGCTTCGGAATATCCTGAAACAAAAAATTTTAATTTCTTGTAGAAAACAATAATAAATCTTGGAAACTTATTAAAAGTGTTTTTTTACCTCGAAATTTATCTTAAATACGCGATTTTTTATGAGAAAAAGAAAATTTCAACTCACCACCTCCGTCCAGAAGATCGGTACAATTAAATCGTTGAAAGGTTTAATTTTAGGATTGTATCTCGTATGAGACATTATGAGATTCGTCTGCAGTCGCGACTTTATGTGAAGCGGCACTCCGATATCCTGCGACATAGAAATCAATAGTTATTTTCCCGGAACAACGATTTTCGACGATTTTCAACGATTTTTTTTTTAATTTCGTTAATCGTCTCACCGGTTGTATAATAATGTTCGTTCGATGTTTCTCCTCGTCGGGATGAAGGCCCTCGATGCGTTCGAAAAAACTCGGATCGCTGTCGAGGAAATGCGGCATCGATACGGCAGTCGGTATATCTGCAAAAATTGAATAATCACATTAGTCAAGAAAAATTCTCAGCCTTTTTTGTTCGACATTCGCTTGCGCGGAAAACGCATTTTTAATTACTAATCGTTCCATCAACGCGATTATAACTTCTTGAATATCGAGTAGCGATTAATAATTGTCGTTAAACGACGATTTGTGATAATTGCTCGGAGACCCGGAATCTCCAGTTAATTTTTTTCGTATCATTGCGGATAATTTATCGTCGTCGCGAATATTAATTAAAAAAAAAAAAAGTGCCGTTTGCATCTTGACTTTGCGTATTAAGTTTAAAATTTTTCCTCAACATCGGGAAGAGTAATTTTACAAGATTTGCGACAATAAATATAACAAGGAAATTGCAATCTCAAGCTGTCGACAAGACTCATTCGCGAACAGATGTAACGACGTCGCATTGCCAACGATAATAATCTCCGCTCCATCGCTATATCGAATAATTCTTTTTCAAATCATTTCACGTACTCTTCTTTACGAGGATATCGCGTGTCCGTCGTCATTGTCCTACTTGTCGAATAACCAGAGAATAATTTCAAAAGTCCGCGTCAAGGATACAATGGAAACTGTGACACGGTGACAAAAATGAAAATCGCAACGATCGAATCTAATAGTCGATATGCAATGTTCGTCATTCTGCATAAATCACGTGACTTTGAATGATATCCCCTTTATATGTTATAAAGACTCGTAGAAAATTATATTTTTCTTTCTTTTAATATTAAACACGCGATGTATTTGTCCTCTTGACTTGTATTCAAGGAAACGCTATTTTTCTCGTCTCTGAAAAAGGAAACGCACGCGACATGCACGCGATCGTTTTCCTTTCTATTGATCCCGAGTCTCGCGACCGTTGGGGATCTATCGGAAGGTCATAAATTAATACCGAAGCATCGAAAGCATTGCGTAAGCGCGCGGATGATAAAGCAAAGTTCATAGGCTGACATTTTGCGAAGCGTTGCGCGACACTTGTATGTACCGCACTCGACCGAGAAAGTTATCTTTTTCGCTCATTAACACGAGACGAGGATCGGCCAACTAACGACTAAAAGTTATGTGTACCCGTTAAATTATTCATTGCAATGTCTTACTACGTCGAAACTCATTGCTTCCTCATTGCTGAGCATATCAATGGCTAATTGCATAAGTTAATTAACGGCGGACAACGTGCAAACAATCTTCGATTCAGAGAAGAAGAAAAAAAGTCGATAGTTCGTCTCTAAGGAGCAGAAGAAAGAGGAAGCCATTGGTTCGGTAACTTCCTTAACAATTCACGAAGACGCGGAGTGATTGGGCGTAAAATATTGAATCGCTATAATCGAATAAATTATGATTGCTACACGTGCGAAAATGAACAATTGGCGATATAGCGATTAGAAAAAAGAAAGGCATCGGACTGCAGAAAAAAAAAATTATAAAATATAAATAAAGAAATTTGGTGAAAATAATTAATCAAGAGACGCGGCAGCGTCTCGACGGCAAGTAGTTAAAAAAAAGAGATTTTGAAAGTAAAAAAAAAATGAAAAGTATTAAAGAAAAAAAATTTGATTAAAGAAGAAAGACGAGTATTACTTACTGTAATAACACGGCGTTATATCCGAAAGTCCTCGTTTAAGGCACTTCTTCTTGTTGCGACAGTAACACTCGTTGTCGGGATTCATATCGGGAGGATCGAGAAAATTATCGGGCAAAGAATATCGCCAACCGACGAGACCGTATTCCGTTTCAACTTCTTCTTTAAATTCTATCGGAAAAGCGCGACAAAAGGCTTTTCTGTAGACTCTGAATACAGCCGATTTGTCGAGATGCATCGGCAGTAAGAGACCCTCCGTCATACCTTCGATTCTGTTGCAAAATCTATTGCTGCAACAAAAAAAAAGATCCTTTAATCAGTAAAAACGCGAATTCCTTATTATTTTATCTATGCGTTGCCCTACGAACTCTCGTGAAACATTTTTCGCAATAAACAAGTTGGTCGACCGATTGTCGTATATATATTCGATGCACCGGACGTGAAAGACGATCGATAAGAGACGGAAATAAGAGAGATAAATAATCCAGAAGCCTCCAGCGATAACCGCAACCGAATGTGGAACAACTGTCCACATCTTCGAAAGCGTCGCGTTCATCAATTTTATTCCGCAGCATTTGCCATTAGTGTGAAAAATTCTTCGCGATAAAATTCTCGTGCCAAATACGGCTATTGAAGGATAATACTTACGCGGGATTCGGCTTGTTGTCCTCTTCGTCTTGCCAACCCCAGTGGGGAACTCCTGGACTCCAATTGTACCTCTCGATACTCAAGTAACGACCGATTTCCTCCGTCATATTTTCGTTGTGTCGGACATTCATATTTACCACGTTATTTCCATCGTCGTACATCTGTTAAAAAAAGAACAGAAAAAAAAACGAACGTTTTAAGGCTTCGATTTCCTCAATGAAAGTGTTCGGAAGATAGTATCGTTGTTTTACGTATACAACTTATTATACTTTCTCTTTAGAGATGCGCGACTCTCTCCAATCGATCCAATTTCTCGTCAATGTTCGATAAGAGTAATTCTAATGTATCGGCATTCCATGAACTTCAATTAATTACATAAGCGTATCAACAGCGTTGCCGTTGCATTTCAATTCACAAACGCAGCTATGGTATCGGCATTTTCTCAATTTTTTTTTTTTTTTACCCCAAAGCCTATGCAGCGAGTTTCGCGTTACGAAGCGGTTAATGATATTGCGAACGCGTCCGATATTAGCCCGGAGCTCTTTACTTTCCATCCGATATTAATATTATACCCACGAGCTATGAAACTAACGACGATAGAAATACTGTGTCAATCGACAAATGAAAATTTCCAATAAAATCGCTATTACGAACGATAATCGATTGCCGTCGCGTCGGCCAACGGCCCGACGATCTCGATTTGTCGATCGATGCGATTGCGAAAGATTTGCGTTAACGCTTTGCGGAGAGCAATCGATGAAACTATATCGATGAAACTTGTATTCTCCCGTCTAAACCTCGTGAATGAACGACGTGACTTCCGATCCATCGATCTTTTCTTTTTTTTTTTTTTACTATTAATCAAAATGTCGCGTTACCTAATCGCGTCTTCGCGGAGCGTTAGAATTTATTATATGCTTTTCAACACATATTATAATATAGTAAAGCGAATTTCTTCAGTCATCGAGAGACACGTGACGTTTTTTTTTTCTTTTTTTTTTTTTTTTTCACACCGTCAGAGGCGTAATGAAGCTAAAAATAAAATAGAAAACGAACGCTTGGAAAAATATCGAAGAAGGTGAAAAAAAAAAATGATCCGTAGATCGCGTTAAATCAACTTGGCAATCGTATGCAGTGTGCGCACAGTGAAAGGATCAACCAGACGGGCTTCGCGTTGCGAAAAAGAAAAGTTATAAGTAGCAGGAGCAGTTCTTACACGACGCAGTTTCGCAATGTTTTGCACGAGTTGTGCGTTTATGCGTGCGCTTTCAGTGTACACCGGTCACGGAAACTGCGGTTTGGCGTGTATCGCGTAATTGTAATATTCGCGAGAACACAATTTTCCAATGACATATGATTATCGAAGTGGAAATTATTAAATGTCGAAGTACAGTTCGATAGATCAATAATCCGATTACAAAGATCGACTATTTGGTCGCAAAAAAAAAAAAAAAAAAAAAGACACGATATTCGTGAAAAATAATCGCCGACCGTAACTCACCCTGTCGAGAAGACCGAATTTTTGGAAATTTATAAACTTCGGAACTATTCCACCGGCGAGACGGACAAGAGGATCGTTGTATCCCCAGAGATATTCGTAAACTGTGATGTTTAGTATCGGCTGACTGCCGAGATAATTAGCCAATTGCGTTAGTGGATAATTAACGAAGAAACCGGCATCAGCGATCGCCGAATAGACACCCTGTTAACAAAAGAAAAAACGTGTTTTTCAGGACAAATTTCGACGACGTAATTTCGGAAAAACTTAAAAAAGAAAGAATTTTCTATTTTTTTTTCATAGACATATTTTTATTTTTCTCATATTGTATGGATGACGAAGCTGCAGTTAGCCGCGGCGTGCGGCACGCGTAGTCGGGAGATCGGTTAACCGGATTTTGTGCGATAAAAACATAATACGTAATCCATTGGACACGTTAACGAGAGGCGAATGTCAATCATTCGAATAATATTATCTGCGATTCCGTATATATCGGTTTATGAAGACAAAAAAGAAATAGTCGTAAACGAATTCTCATTACAGTTTATTGTCTACGGATCCGTATTTGCATTATGTTCAGTGCAATAGCAGTTCAACTAAAGATATACGCGTTTAGCGTTGATATACATGCCGTACCACTGTTCCGAACGAACGCTTAACTCGTTAGTCAAACAGTTTTTTGCATCACCTCTGTTACAAATACCCTAAGAATATCGTCACAATCCGGCGTTCCTCGCCGCTTTTTTTTGTCCATTTTTTCCGTAAATTCCTCGTGCATCGCGTCATGAAAGATCAGACCTTTGACTCGAACGCGAATAATTTTCTAAGTGTCCAATCTTACAATTGCGCATACCAATTGCCTTTTAGTTTCACTGGAGAGCAACGCGCATTGGTTTTGTCGGATTATATCGTTAAGTCGATAATCATTTATGCATCCCGGTGAGATATTCGATCGATCGATAACGAGAAAATCAATTGCGGAATGTATATGGAAATTTCGCGACGTTCCCGTCGCGAGGAATGTCCTTAAAGAAAATTTTATTTTTTTCATCATCCGTTTGTTCTTATTTTCCTCATTTCTTTATTAAAAAAAAATTGTTTTTCACGTTGCAGAGCTATTTATACGAGGAAACGATGTGAAGAGATCGTTGATGAGAAATCTTTGTGATTGCAACGAGGAAGAAGCAAATTAAGCGACAAGAAAGCAAATTTGTCGTTGTCACTGGATGATTCAACATCGTCAGGTATGAAGATCGAGACTCCGAGGAAACTGAATGCGCGTAATCGAAAAAAAAAAAAAAATTAATTGATTCATTATTTACGATGTGTAGCCGTTTTATCTACCGGTTCTATTCGCAAAGGATACGATACGGATACGGATACGGATACGAAACAAAAAAGATGAAATTAACGATTGAAGATCGGGATTCGTCGTTGCATCGCTACAAAGTTTAGTTATTTACGGATACCTTTCGTGAAATAAATGCTTCAATGACTCGGAAGAAAAATAATTAAACTATAAACTATCCATCGACTATCCGTTGTTTTACTAACTATCCATCGTCAGTAAAGCGACAATTTTCATAATTTTCTGTTAATTAAGTGTTTATTCGTCAATAAAAATGATGTTTCGCGTAATGTGGACATCAAAAATGAAGTTTTATGATCATTTTTTTACTCGATTTCCTTTTCCTTATTCCATCAACGCGATTATGCGATTAAACATGCATCGCGAAATAATTGATTGAGAGATCGAGAAAAAAATGGCATTGATGATTTACTCGCGAGAATTATTGATGGTAAAGTTCTACTCTTTCGATGGATTTATGAGTTGTTTTGTCGGAATCGTGTGAACTAAATGGAGAAGTAATTGTATTTTATTTTCTTACCAACATAGGAATATTTGGAACGATAACCAAATCTTTTTCGGGATCACCGACCGAAAGTTCGCGATCGAAGGTAACCGTTCTTCTTGGTTCGTAAGTAATCGTACCATTGTCGTTCCATGTTACGTTCTCGTTGATCAAAAATTCTCTGCCGAAACGGATAACAAAAGCATTATTTACAGTGGTTATTGTCGACTAACGATTTAAAAAAAAAAAAAAATTACTTACCGGTAAACGTAAGGACCGATTTCTTGAAGTTTAAGTTTCTCCTCGCCGCTCATAAATTTATCTGCATTTGTGATGTTGAAGATGTAGACTTTGACGAATACATCGATGACGTCGGGCTTCTGCCAGAGGCGAAAGGTCGTGGAACCGGGTTTGATGGGAATATTCTGCGGAAACGATAAAAAACGACATACGCTTTACGTATCCATTTTCCGGCGAATTCCCGAAAACATCTCTACTGTTCGTACGCATTAATATTCTCAATTATTCGAAAAAAAAGTTAATTCTCAATCAATAATCACGAGTTATTCTCTAACCCCTCGCGTACGGAGGACTTAAATATACGTCCGAATTTTTCGAGATCAGTCGTTACCTTCAATTGCCTCGTTACACGATAAAAAATTGCGAAAAAATTCTGAAAAAAATTGTGAAATAACGTTGAACTGTTGTTTTTTCGATACTTTAAAGAGATTTGTTTTACGCTTTTACGTATTGTTGTTACGCGCAAACGAAATTATCGTTCTACTTGGCCGGCAACTTTCTCAGTCCCATCGCGACGCCCACTTCTCTATAATTTTTTTTTTTTTTATAATTCGCTTGTAATTTCGTTAACAATGAAAGAATATTTATTTATACGATATTTCTACGATGCATATATGATTTATATGTATATATATATATATATTTATTATACTCACGTAATCGAATAGCAATTTAAGGGGATTGACGGCGTGAACTGCATACGCCAGAGCAGAGCATACAATGCCCACCATAAATAGAATTATACATTCTGAAAAAAAAAAATAATAATAATAATAATAATAATTATACAAAATAGTCGTTAAAAATTTTTGTAAATTAGTAGAATTTTTAGTCTATCGAAACATCAGATAAAACCATTTTAATGAAGATTTTCAGGTCTGATCTGTGAATATCGCAATGAAAGCTATTGCCAAAATTCTCATATCGATTTTATTGACTCGTTATTTTTTAAAAGTTCGATCGTTAAGCTTTTGACGAAAAAATTGCGACACGTGTCGATTTCGAAGGTCTCTCTGCCGATAATAAACCGATTTTTACGATCTTTTCTGCGAACGTCGAATTTCTCTTCGCTAAATTATTTCTACGTCGCACGACTGATTATAATCATCACCTTCAACATCATTCGTCAAAGGTTCTCCATTTATTTTCGTGTAAACGAAGGCTATGCGTAGTTTCGCAATATATCATAGTCTCCAACAGTGTCACATGCTGTCGTATCGTTAATTAACGCAAAACTATATACGAAGTTTTTGAAAATATCCGTTACCCATGTTAGCGCATCTATTATTCAACTTGATTGAGATTCGTGAAGATTGTGAGCCGATATAGCATCGTTAATTAAAATACCGAAGTCGACCGGTTTCGTGAAGGTTTCGTATGTCGTTTGAAAAAATAAGGGATTCCAAATGTCCACTTCACGCGCTGACAAACGACATCCAGTTATCGACTCACAGTCGGGGCGATCGCTTCGTCTATTTATGTCCGCTATACATATTCAGCTAATTGCACACCGTTCCCAGACAGTCCGATTGATTGAATACCTAATAACACCCGTTGGACACGTTTATCACGTGTTCTCCAACTTTAAGTCGCTTACATCTTACAGATGAAACTGAAATTATGTATCTAAGATGTAAGCGATTGTAAGTCGGAGATCACGTGTTTTACGATCCGTTGCATAGCCAATACCCCGAGGATACAACGATAACACGTGCGTTATATTTTTTGCAACTTTGTTTTTTTGCACGTAGTTTTGTCATTTAATTCAACTATAAGGATGAAATGCGAAACTAATCGAGAATCTAAAAACACGAGACACGCCGTTCACGAGGCGCGATGTAATTTTTTTTAATCTCTCGCGCGCTACGAGAAACTTGAATAGAATTCAAAGAATGACGAATTCACGAGTCAATAAAGACGAAAATAAAAATTACGTCAAGAAATTTTCTATTTCCTTAAATTTTCTGCTTCTTTCAACAATCTTTGAGACGACGGAGATACAGAGGTATTTTTAAAAAATGGATATTTAAATAAAAAAAAACTGAATTAATTGGTAGTCTAGACGATGCACTGTTACCTCGAATCCCCGGTAAACAAGAACGACTCTTGTATTTTAGCAGACAAATATTCATGCGCTATGATTTTTTGTATTCTTCGTTACGCGGAGGCGTTACGAAATTATTGAATAATGTCGGCTTTGACATTATCAATTTTCCGATCGGAAAAATGAGTTATAAACAGCGAGGAAACTTCATGATAAATAATGTGACTTATTGATTACTATTCTCGAGTGTATTGTCTTTTTGCTTTGGGAGACACGAGTTTTACGAATATTTTTATCCGTTGTAGTGATCCTTACAGAGTTTTTAAACTGCTAAAGTTTATACCGTTTGTTACTTTTTTTTTTTTCTCAGAATTTTTGCCGATTTTTTTAATAATATTTAGTTATCAAACGAACAATTCAAAAATTAGCGATCGGCAAAGCAATACATCGATTTGATTTTGAAAAAATTACGATTTTTGAAATTATTCCGATTCTGTGGGACAATGAAATTGCCTTCGAACGATAAAGGAAAGACAACGAGTCACGATGAAATTTATAGCGTCAGTTTGCGATTATAACGAGAATCTCGTTAAATGCTAAATGGAAGTGTACTATACGTGAAGTCCATTGACTATCCATTGTCTCAGGAGACTCCAATAATAATTGAGATTGAATAATTGCTTCAGTTACAAAGTCGTAATCGTGTGGCACGTGTCTGTTGTATCGGCGTATATGTTTATTTATCTACAATAGCGGGAATCAATTAACTGAGACGTACATACGTATTGTAATGACGATCCGACGTTTTTATTCTCGACGATCGCGTCTAACTACTCGAAGAATAGCACCGATTATCGCAACGATTTTTTACCGACTGAAACTAGTCGCAGTTTTTCGAAACGCCCCTCTAACAACTGCATTACCGATAATGATTAACCATTTTTTTTTTTTGTATGAGTGATGATTATCTTTTTTCTAAAGATATCTTTTAGCTAAAAGGGCGAACGTCGTATCCTTATACACGGTGCGTAAGTTTAGCCTTTAGAAACGCGAGAGATGTGTTAATTATAAAAGGTTCGTTGGATCTGATAAACGAAAAGCAGTTACTAATCTTTAATGTCATGAACTTAGAACGCGAAGTTCATAAACGTTCCCATAGGACCGCGAACGACCGTAAAGTTAACCCGGGAATCCCCGGTTAGCTGTGGAGTTTACCGGCGCATCGAAAAGGAGTTATTCATGGGCTGTTGCCGCGGAGGCATTGACGGGACTATCTCCACCGGCTAAATGTGCAATCGTAGAAGCCGCACCGGTCGTTCGCCTTGACTCAGATTAATAAATAATAAGGAATTGACGGCCAGTCGGTCAGCCGGTTCGCGACGATCGTATAGCTAATAGGATTTCGGATAGAAATGTTCCCAATACCCGCGCGCGGGATCGTCGAATCGTATCGTGATTCGTGCCTCGTGCAGATCCCGAATTACGCTAAAACGGGAACGGAAATCGCAATTTCGCGATTCAGTATACTTTAAACGCGATAGTCCTTGACGCGGTACCGGGAAACTTTAATATCGATTTGCATACTCTCGTGTCACTGTAATGTGCGTGTTGTCGGGGTTAATTGCGGATTTGTCAGGTATCGTTGCGAAAACAGAGTAACAATCTGATTCGCCATTCTTACTTTTGTCTCGAAGCTGATTTGCATGTTTTTACAATTTTCTTGCGATGTATTATCGGATTACGGCGGACAGAAGCAAATATCTCATGTGATGCAGTCATTGATTATCCAATTACACCAATTAACGGAGCAATCGATTTTTTTGTAATCGATCAATCGACTGCCACAATGGCTGCATGAATAATGCATTGATGAAGGATTTTTTTTATTTTTTTTTTTATCTATAATTATATTTCTTTTCGGTGTACACGTTGAAAAGTGAAGTGATGCAAACAGAAGAGATGGAAAGTTTACGTCAAACAGACCGCAATGCTTTTCTCCGAATGATTTTAACGATCCCACTGACCGAGTCTTCGATAATAACTTCAACTCGTGTTTCTCGCGTCGAAACTTGCCTACCGCACCCGAATGACTTGTGAAACACCTTCGAACGAGTTTTCGATTACGAGATTTCGTTTCAATGTCGAGGAGATCACGATCTCCGGGAATTCGGAGGGTTCTATTGCACAAAAGGGAATTTCCATTCGATCCGCGGATTCTCGCAATACGTAAAAACATTTATCGTGAATGTTACTTTGGACGATACCAGAATCTTTTTTTTTACTCATCTGTGTCTCAAACGACGTCACATCACCGAATTGTGATTATAGGAAAAATTGTCCCGATTGTTCCGAATATGACGATAAGAATGACGTTTTTTTCTTCAGTTCCTAATAAAATCATTGAATGTTCGTCAGTCAACATATCGCGGATTTCGATGTTTCGGAATCTTTTTTTGACTCATTTGTATCTCAAACGTCACATCGGCGAATTGTGATTATAGGAAAAATTGTTCCGATTGTTCCGAATATGACGATAAGAATGACGTTTTTTTCTTCAGTTCCTAATAAAATCATTGAATGTTCGTCAGTCAATACATCGCGGATTTCGATGTATTTCCCTGTAACTCCGTGAGTTCGTTAATCTCCGATACTCGATGTGTTAAAGTCGTTTCAAAGTTCCTATCGATCATACGTGACCTACTGATGGTTTGTTATTGCCGAATACTTGTTTTCCCGAATTCTCTACGTACAGAATACGAAGTTGTCGCTTCATCTTGTCACGGAGACTTCAACTTGTTTGTTACAACGACAGCTAAACTCTCGTCTCTTTGCATACTGATCGATCGTAGAAACTAAAGAAAACACTTCAACTTTTGACGCTTCCTCTCGATCATTCCGGTACTATTTACATACCTATAGGTATTCAAAAGAAGACAATATTTTCAAACGCAAATGAAGATTTATAGAAGCCATCAAATGTTTATCTTTCAACAAATTCTAATTAACTCAACGAAAAGATATCGGAACGTTCTTTGGGTTAATTTTACGACTGTCTGACCGCATCCGGACATAACTACTGAAAGCACATATCTACCGCTCTGGGACAGTAAATAATAGTCGTATTATTTGCATACAGTTGTATTTCGCGACGTAAGCAAAGTGAGTTTCACGAGGTTTGCAACCTCGTTAATGACCGCGACACCGATAGAGCCCGCGGAGTCAATATCAAAGATCGTTTGAATGATCGCGCGATGTATAAGTATGAAAATTATCATGTCATTGAATGAGCGAAGGTCGACTTATTTTTTTTTATTTTTTTTTTTTTCATTGATCATTGGTTACTTCGCGAACGACGTTCGTCAAAACAGTTCTACGTTCACAAGTGGCGAATATACGAGAACCGCGATGTATTGGGAGTTTCCAAAAATATCATTGAATCCCTTTGTAGTCAATTGCACACGTGGAATTTTGATTTTCTCTGCAGAATTTTTTTGCTCTATAAGGATAAATGTTCTGCCGCAAGAATGTGCAGTACGATGTGTTAATAGCATATGATAATTAAGCGATGTAAAGAAATACGCCAATATAATAATAAACTTATGATTTACTGCTCTTTAACCCGATTTAATCACTCCAACGTTTATCGTGTTAAATTTTTTTCTAATTACGTACAACTGCCGCAAGAAATGAAATTATAAGTTTTCTTACCGATTATAAAGAATTTAAAGCAGATATTAACACATAATGAATTTATCGTATGCTATTATTGAATTATCATGTTGATACGAATTTGCGATGTTATTCTGTCTTTAGTGAATTTTTTTTTTTTTTTTTTTTTTTTTTTTTCAAGAAACGAAAACATCGTATCCAATTGTTAGAAAGACCAATTGACGATTACCGTCTGCAATGTGTTTCCGTTCCGCGAGATCGTTAGAAAAAATGTAATTATTCACTGAAGAATACGAAAGACACAACGGACACTATTATTACTTATAATTATCCTATTAAATATCTCCGGGTAAACAAACAATCGTCGTCAACTCTTTCCCGTTAACATTGACCCATTCGCGTGAAATCTTAACGGAGAAAAAACTTCGAGGCTCTCAGACTGTCGGCAATGAACGCTTTTACTTTCATCGCGAACAATCGATCGTGTATTTCGTAATATTTTTCAATGACTTCAAATTTTCGCGATGTGTTGTACCGGAACTCCAAAAATATCGATGATAATTAAGGATAATGAAGGTGCAGCCGTAATTGTATGGATGTAATTCGTAAAATTTCGAAATTTTAATTTTTTCGTGATTATCAAATGAACGCGTAGTCCCCGTTACAGTTTTGCAAATCATCGGTACGGCGTGAAAAATACGATATTTTCCGTAATTATTAATCTCATCGTTTCGCGGAATACGAGATGCGATTGTAACACCCGACACTGCAGTATTCTTATTTTTTTCTTATTTTCGTTTTAAGGCAATTCAACAGCTATTCCAGATCTTCCGGTTTGTCTCCTCCATCTATATCGCTATATAGTGTTATGCATATTATGACGTTCTGTCACGTGTATCGCCGATACTCTTCGTCTGATTGAAGTTAAAAAAAAAAAGGAATAGTTTAACGATATGTGACTTCGAAGGCGACGGAACCGAAGCGAACAAAAACTCATTTAACATATTTCTCGGGACTATACGCATCAATATACGGTTTTGTGAAGCTGAGGAAAATCGATGATTTGCTGATTGATATACTCAATGGATTGTCGTGATTATAGACGATGAAAAGTATCTTTTATAACTGTTTACGTAAGAAATTTCACGAATTTGTATGTTTTCTTCACGCAAACTTAATCTTTATTTTTTTTTCTGACAACGAAATGTGTTTTTCATTGAAAAATTTTAAAAATAATCGGTGCGATTATACATTCTGTTTTTATCTGTTTCGACGACCCGCGGGATGATTATCAGTTCCGTTGAATTTTTTTTTTTTTTTTTTTTGTAACTAACAGATAAATTCGTCACAGCAAAAGAATCTTTGAACGATCGTATTATGGTTTAGAGATCAAGTCAACAACAATTTAACCGATAAGCTGAGAATTATTCAAAAATATAAAAAGGACACGAAGAAAAAAAAAAAGCTGCTGATCGGGATAATCGTTGCGCAATCGCGTCTCGCTGCGCTCCAGTTGCCCATTCTAAAGATTTAATGCGTAAAGTATCGCGTCTCACGATACTATCCGTTATCGAAGACTAAATAACGATTTTTCACAGACATCCGCGTCATCGTTTCCTATCCCGTCAGCGTCTCAACTTTAATACTTAAAAAACGTTTTTTTAACGTCGTTTATACGTACTTTTGAATTGCTGCAGCTGAACTGCGGTTTTCATGGCTGTGAACTTTTTCCTGTTCCCGAAATTGGTTTACCGCTCGAAACCCTCGAATCCTCCTCTTCGACCTTAAGGTCCTGCGAAGGAAATTGCACGGTTATCACACATTATATTTAATTTATGCGCCATTTTTATCGCCATTATTAGCGTTAAACAACGAATTTCGATTTCTCCGAATTTTTTTTTTTTTTTTTTTTTTTTTAAATTCTCAATTTTTCTTTATTGAATTTTTCTTCTCTTTACTTTACTGTCCGCTTAACTACATACGATTTATTAAGAATCAAAAGGACATATCGCAATATCGTTTTACATTCTAAATTCCGTGAAATTCGCTTTTCTAATTCTCATGAATCGATATTATGGTTATATCGCATGTATAGACAGTGTCCGGCGTATCTAAGAATACGATTTCCATCTTCAAATATCGTTTTAAAACGCTCTTAGCAAGTTTCCGCTTTACAATGTGTTCTCAACACGGCACTCGAATATTTTTTTTCTAATTTCAAGACAACGTATTTCCTCGATGTCTTTTTGAGACGAAACTCTTTTACTCGGTAATAGTATACACGCTATTGACTCATCCGTAGTAATGCCGCAGGTAAAACAAAAATTTGCGAAATTTGCAATGCAAAGAAGTTCGAGGAGATCGCGACAGAGAGTTATCTCCGGAAAAATGTTTCGTTTTTCATCGACGCGCGATTACAAGACTTTCATTAAGTTTTAATGATATTGATTCCAGAAAAATAAAAATTTTATTTTCCATTATCGTTGACAATGTGTCTCATTGTTGGCACGAGAATTTTTTCGTCATTCGAATGTTTTGACGTTCTCCCGTAGTCATTAACAGACCCCTCCTTCTTATCGAGTAATTCTCAACACCCCAGAGACATGTCGTCTGGATAATGAACTATAAACGTTCGTACGGTAAAAAAAAAAAAAAAAAAAAAAAAAAAAAAAAAAAAAAGTCCGCAGATACTATGCACAAGCGTAGAATTTTGAAATCCTTATCGTGAGTTTCTCGCATGACTTCCTGTCGCGAAGGTCAGTTGTTTTTAATTACATTTTTTTTCGTACATTTTAAATGAAAATTGTACGGAGGGTTGCGGGGTCGAGCGATATGCGTTCCGCTAGCGAAGAGGTATTTTCGTATCGAAATGTCAACGACCGGAATCGCCGAGGACTCTCTACCGGATGGTTCTCCTTTGATTGTCGATTATCGATATCATTATAAATGAAATAACTATTCTACTTAATCAAATTTCAAAATTGTCATAAACGACATGGAAGTTATAAAAAATTTAACTGAAATAACTTGTGGATAATCAGCTCCGCTACGATTAAGGGGTCAATTGATCCGCCAATCAATACCGCTGCATGTATCGATGAATGAAAAACAATATTTCAAGGTTTCGTCTCAAAATTTTTCCACGAACGCTTGCAGTTAATTTTTATCCGTAATTTATCGAATGCACATGTGAATGCGGCAAACGCTCGGCGGTGTTTATATTGAACAGTGTCTCGGGACGTTCCGATACCGATTAGCGAATTCTGATGGGTCATCATTAGCAGCAACTGAATTTGGTTATTTCATTATGCGTCGCTGTTTCACTGGTTAAACTTTCGAATAATCGATAGCTATTGAACGCGTAGAATATTGACTTCTCTGTATTTATTCGATTGTATTGAGTTCGATTAATTAGGTTCGATCTCCGGGGCGAAAAAAATGGATTGTTTTAATAACACGCGTCCGAGTGTCCCATTGCGACAAGTATTATTTTATATCCGCGCATTAAGATACTCGAGGGAGCAATGATATCGATACTTCAGATTTTTGTTTACAAGGTCTATAAACGTCGCGCTCCTTCCGCACGCCTATCGCCGATAAGTTTGAATTATATTCGTCATCAAAACCGTTTTACTTTTGAAACGAATCGAGTAAATAAAATGTAATCTTAAAGGTCGCCGTTTATAAAATGCGTTGAACATCACAGTAAAAACCGATAAGAGAAAAGGGGAACGATTACGAAAAGTTTCGATTAGATAAAAGTTTGTAAATTAATGAGTTAATGATTAATGATACGTAAAAATTTACTGTCCCCTATACCTAAATGGTATCTGAGATTGCGATGTAGACGATGGACCTAAATCGCAAGGCTATCGAACCGATTTCTCATTATTATTGACTTTTGATCCGTACTATCAAAAGGAACATACGAGACGTACACTTCCCGTTATCAATTACTTTTTGACCGGCAATTTTAAAATCCATTTTTTACCAATTAATCTACCGTATCGCCTAATTCCTTATTAGCGAACTATAGTCAGTTAGTTATGCGATTTATTTTGAACTTTGCAAAAAGGAAGAACTCTAAAGCAGGAAGTCGATTTTCAACGGATGTTTTAAGTTCCGAAACGGCATTTAAAAGACGTCGTGTATCCTACATACCTACAGATCGAAAGCGCCAAACGTGCGATAGTTTGAAATAACTATTCGAATGAAGATGAAACACCAACGATTTCGAAACGTTCTCGTGTTACCCACAGTATTTCCTCGTTCTTCACGATGCACCAATGTCTCCCGCCCTCCGTAGTTTATCAATTGATTATCACTGCACTGTAATCCTTGCCAAACGGACGGCTAAGTTGAGGCTTTCAAATTTACGCGGCTTCCATAAAGAAGATCGTTAAAAGTAATTGATCGGCTTCTCGTCGCGACAAGTATATTCAAAAGAGTTCCGATATCTCTCGAATAAAAAAAAAGGACTCCCGTCGAATTTATCGCAGAAATCGCAACCGATCGCGACACATCGAATTTTTCTACGGAAAATGTTGAACGATCGGATAAATCGATTCGATAGTTTAATTTTAACCAAAAGATCGTTCGAATTCTTCACCTGGTGGCTCTATGAACCGCTACAGTAGCGACTGCAGCTCGATCACCCGCGGGTTCCGATATTTAAGTGGACTTTAGGAGCTGATGTCGATGAGACGGTTAGCTTTATACTATCGGTAGGCGGGTAACCCCAGCGACCCTTTCCTACCACTCGTGGTTCATGCTACACTCTTCGAATACGGTGTTTATACCATTACCATCGGTGCCCCGCGTTCGGCATGATCACTGGTTAAATCGCCTCCTTTGCCCACTCGACGAGATTATTACGCACGTATGAAATCCCTCCCCAGTAGGTTCAAGCATTCGGCGTTCCACGACGGCTGTTGGTCGACGGTTTAGACCTCTGATTTTTTTTTTTTTTTTTTTTTTTTTTTTTTACGAAGAGAGAAGAAAAAAAGGAGAATTCCCTACCTCCCCGCTGTTGAACAGTGTGATTCTTGGGACTGAGAGCCGAGTGGTGGTTGGACCGTCACCGCGGCAAGCCTTCTCGGCGACATCAACGCACAGACTTTTAGCGAAGGGGAACACACGCGTGGTGGTGGCTGATCGCTCACGAGCTCTTTCTTGATAACCGGTAATACCGACGACGGTTCAGGATGAAGAAAATACGTGTGGAATTTACATCGTTTGATTTTATGTGACGCTGCAACTGCAATTGGAAGAGTCGGCAGGAAGCAACGACGATAGTACATCCTGATGGAGGGATCTTATAGCTTATTATCGTCACTTTCGTCTTCGATCTCCGAAACGAAAATTATCGTCTATTAAATTGGAGAAACCGGAGTAACAAAATGCGCTCAATGGTTAAACCCATTATAATAGTGGGATTATGGGGTTAAGATTATGCAAATAGCACAGTTTTGCTTGTGCTATAAAATGAAGAGAAAAAAAAAAAACATTCAGAAAAATAATTACACGTGGAAGACTTCGATTTAATAAGAAACCTCTACACCGCGCAGCCATATGAACGAAAATGCCTTCACATACGCGATAAAATCTCGAAACATAAAAAGGAAGAGTTATGGGAGATTTTTCCATAATAGCGATAACGATAGCGCGATAGTTGGCTTTACTATGGCGTCTTGTAAACTGAAATATCTTTCCTCAATATATCTCACAGGTGTAGAAAAATGGGGAACGAGAAGGATGAAACGATAATTGAACGATCAACTTTGTCTAACGATGGTTTTCAACACCGAGGAATCAGAAACGAAAATAGCATCTCATAGCTTTTCCCATAAGCGTAGAAAAAAAATGACGAAACGCGATGAACACATATGGAAGATTCTTCAGCTTTTTCCTCGTCTAACCCTTTCTGCGGTTTTATCGCGAAAGAAGATCCGCTAAGTACAATTAGCGCTGAATAGTTAACGAAATAAGATGGAAGTTATGCGTTTCACGATGTTTATATATACGAATCGGAGATTTCTGCAAAATACAACGATGTATTCTATAAAAAAAAAATTTGCATTGCCGCACGTCCCACGTGGGATCTCACCTTCGAAGTTTTTTTTTTTAAATACGCGAAAGATACAGCTCTTGATTAATCCTATGGATGTGCGTAGGTATAAAGTGAACTATAAGGAAGTTTCGCTCAATATTTCTCTCCCCGAAGATTGCAATGATTGACATCTGAATTGACGGAATAAATCATTTGTCTCGATACACGTGGTCACCTTGACCTCCGAATCTTCACCCGTTGTATCGGCGTTATTTTGGCACGAAAACACAACGCGTCGCGATACGAGTGAAAGAGAAAGAAAAAAAAAAAAAAACAACGTAAAGTTTGCATGAAATTTGCTTCGTCAGGTTTCAAATTTGCGAAGTCTTCGTTCGCGAGGATTTCGCAGGGGGTAAATGATATTTTATCTCGATGATGCATCACTCCACGAGGAAAAAAAAAAAAAAAAAAAATTGTTTGTATTTTTTTCGTATATTTTTGGACGCTTATTTGAATCTTTTTTTTTACGCTATAAACACCAAACTTTTTTTTTTTTTTTTTTTGGTACTCCATTATTCATGGATAATTGGTTGGGTCGCTAAATCGAGTGGTCCACTTTCCTCAAGTGTTTTGACGTCTTGGAAGGTGATTTGCTTTGGCATAAAAAAGATCGAAGGCTTCGGCCAAAACCGGAAGATCTGCTACGATGTGGCATAACGGAGTCGAACTCACATAATTTATTAACATGTTAAATTATGCGGTCCACGCGCCGATGATATAAAAGAATTTATATTTCGATTCACAAGAAATCTTCGGCGGTCTAAAAATAGATATAATATTTTTTTCTGTCGCTTTCTTTGCTAAAATTATTCGGAATGTTTTTACACTCGCTGCAACATTAATAATAGGTCCACAGATATTCCGAGAATGGAGTATAAATATAATTTAAAAATGAAGAAAAAAGAAAAAAAAAAAAAATTCGCAAATTGCGTCCTTGTCGCGTTAATGGGGTCCGCGAAAGTAAGTGTAACATATTGTCGAACCAATTACGACCGTCGGAGTTGAAAAAAAAAGAAAAAACAACGAAAAAAAGGCGCCTGTACCCCAACTACAGTGAATGAGAGTGACGAGAGTGTCTGAACCTTGAATCGGTAACAGCAAAGGATTTGATTGCGGTGAACAAGTTTACCGGTCTCTCCGACTGGCAATACACATCTCGTGCACATCGAAAACTGTAAGTTAATGGATTCAAAGAAAGTTCCTGCTGACCTCGTTTCAGGACCTGAGAATTCTCTCGCTAATAAAAGATATGTAAAGTTGTGGCGGAACTTTAAAAAAAGAGAAAAAAAAAATAAGAGAACACACTATCTTTGCGTCGGTGTTGCATAACACTTCGAGGCAAAAGTTACGCATACAGGAATTCATTTAACGAAAATCTTTCCGGTCGTAACAACGTCCCGATTTTCAATAAGCTATTGCCACAGTGTCGTCTCTATAAGTGTAACTAATGCCGCGAAAAAGGATAAATTATCATTTTCAGTGCGCACGCGTGCGCAATGCAACGGAGATCAGTATTTTATAAATTTGATAGTACTATTTTCGTTATGGAGCGAAGTAAACATCGCGCTGGAAGACGATGTTGCAACGGAGATTCGGGAGGAAGTGACTTACTCTTGACCCGTTGCGATATATCCTCCGGCTGAGGTTCCAGTAGCATAACATCCAAAAAAACTTTCAATGATTGCGTAATCAATATATAGACGAATCGAGAAAATAAACGAATGTCAACGTCGTTTCTTGCGAAAGATATATTGTATATTTATATTTATTGTCTCCACTACGGCGGGGCGTTTGCCACGTCCGATGAACCGGTAACATGTTACGTATTTAAAAAAAAAAAAAAAAAAAAAAAAAAAAAAAAGACAAAAAATAAATAAAATAAGGGAATTGCGCAGATAAGCGATTACCTCGCCTTCCCTCCAAATAAGGTGAACTTTATTAGGTAGAAACGTTAGAATAGGTATATAGAATGCAGAAAAATGTTTTTTTTCACTATCGCGGACTTTCAGTTCTCTAAAATCACAAAAATTTTCGATCGATTTATGGATTACGAAAATTACTTATTTTACGGCAATAATTTTAACTAATTGGCTATCGATCAGACAGAACGCAGTATCAATCAAATTCATCGGTATTCTGCGTTGTTTTTTTTTTTTTTTTTTTTTTTTTTCTTTATTTTTTCGTCGAGCGAAGTGTGAAAGGGAACCTTGACGAATCGTCGAGAGTTTATCATGTGCCGACTTCACGTCGGCATCAACCTTTCCGTTTTTCGCTTCGTATCACATAGTAGGCAGAGTTATTATAACTGCATGCAGGTATATTTCTTACGAAATTGATATACATATAAGTGCACCGGAGAGTTTATAGTCATGAAAAAAATGCGACAAGGCTAATTGAAGTGTTAACGATTAAAGAACGTGAGAACGGCGGCGGAAAGAGTGCAAAACTTGGATGCGGGTCTAACGATTTTTTTTTTTTACATTAATAACTCCTAAATCTTTCAGAACGAAAATCTGATTGCTACATTAGGAATTGAATGGCGGACTTGAATGCTCACGTGTAGAAGCTGATGATGTAAAAATCACATTCATATTTATGAACTCTTATAACATAACGCCACGAATACTCCAAGAGTTTCTTTCGGTTGATTAATATTTTACGAACTTTCGGCATCCCCGTCGCGTTTGCATATAATAAAATATATCATTCGAGGAATAATTGAAAATCAGTTCGTTGATCGCGTGTGAGTACCGAAATAATCTCAACGAAAGACGACAACCTTTATTCAAATTAAAAAAAAAAAAAAAAAAACGCGTGTAGTACCGAAATAATCTCAACGAAAGACGACAACCTTTATGCAAATTAAAAAAAAAAAAAAAAAACGCGTGTAGTACCGAAATAATCTCAACGAAAGACGAGAACCTTTATTAAAAAAAAAATAAAAAAAAAAAAAACGTAGGGTTTCACGATGAAAAATTATTCAGACATTTGAAACTCAAATAATTTGAAAAATGTTTTCTTCATCAATTAATCATTTTTAGGAATTTTCAGAAATAATATTATCATATATTTACTATATTTACTTTGGGCTCAATGACGAGCGATAATTTAGCCTGTAGCGGTGTGGCAGATTGAAAAATCGCGTGTAATCGAACATAATAAAGGTAGAAAAACAAGTATAGAAAAAAAAAATGATTAATCGATCGTCACAGGACCGTCAGAGTAAAACGCTACGTGCAGAATCGCTGTGCCGAGGTTACTGAACTTTGACCACAATACGAGTAACGAGAATTTCTCGTAACTTCGACTATGAAAATCCTCCGTATTTAAACAATGATTTTTATTTTTTTTTTATTACTTATCGATTATATATATCTGAATGTATTTTTTTATTATTAAATTCTGGGAGAAGAAACGTTTAATTTTATTTCGACGCTCGCCGCAAGTTCACGACCGTCGGCTCGCGAATTCAATCGTATTACCCGCGTATATATATCGCGCACGTGAAAGTTTATATTCAGATAGGTCAACGAACTAAACAATCTCGATGTTTGGTTTTTCTTCTCTCCTCCTTTTTAACTTCCCTAAGCGTCGCGACTCGCTGAATTACTTGAAGTTTTCGAAACCTGTTTGCGATACGAGTAACGAGAGACCTCACCGATCGAGTCCATTGGTTACATTGCGTAAATCGCATACACACCGTGATATATCCAATCGTAACGCGCAATTTATCCAATATATACGGTATAAACTAAAACTGTATACTAAACGCGAATAATAAGTTTCATTGCCGCTTATGTTAATTGAAACGAATTATATGCATATTGATGGAGATCTGGAATAACGCAATTTCTGCGATATGGAAAGGTGCAGACGAACGATATATGTAAACAGTATAAAGATATGGGGATCAAAACGTCCTTCGAATCATTTTTTCCGTCGCTAAGGGTGTTTCCTTATAGTTTCAGTGAACATTCGCAGAAGAAAATTACTAGATAATTCGCTATCCACGTGTCTACCCGTTCGCAGCCGTACAAAGTCGAATTACACGTTCGCTAAGTCGTTCGCATGTGCGAATTTTTCCACAATTTTTTTTTTTTTTTTTTTTTCTTAATCTCAATATTGATTATTTGTTAATCGATGCATTACGATTTTATTATTTTGATTTTCAGATTTATTTGGATTAAAAAAAAATTTATTTCGATTTCAACGACTCGCACGTTCGTTTAAAAATCGGGTGAAAGCGAAAAAAATGAAAACTGTGAAGCTGAACTCTTGTTCAGGGTGTCGATTTTATTGGCAGCGATGAAAAAAAAACCATTCATACGTAGACACGAATGCCTTCGGTACCATTTAATATACGCAATTTGTCACGGTCATTGTCAATAACGCCGCGCGTACGTAGTACTTTGCGCCTTCGTCATTGACGCAAAACTGCCGCTAGTTATAGCTAACCTTTGTGTGTTTTTTTAACTAACAAATCTCGCGGTAATTGATCAATAACTAATTGCGCAATTTCATTTTTCCGATTACAATAGGTGTATTTAAATTTTCTTAAGGTCACGTGGTTTTTAAAAAATTTATTTACGATTCTACAGCAACGCCGTGTCTGATACGAGGTAAACATCATAAATGTCGTGTATTGCTTTGATTTTCGATTCGAAATAAAATACTTATGCGAAATCGATAGTTTCATTCGAGCAATTGCCCGAACCTAATTTGCCTGACTATATCGGGAGTTTTCTACTGATCCCCAGTTTCACGCAAATGATCGATAGATATTTTTTTTATTATTAATTTATTAGTATGCCTTCCGGGTCTTCGTGTTTCATCAACGAGTTATCGAGATTTGAATAAATTTGTATTTGACCCGCGGATGTAATTGCCGGAGCAAATGGGTTAATGATTGAATGATTATACGCTGTGCACGTTATGGTATTCGTATGACATTTGCATCGGCGATGATTCGTTATAATCCTGAATCACAATTACAAGTTAAATGTATTGACGCACCCCGTGTGCAGCATGCATACGCGCGAACAAAACACTTTTTCTGGGGTACACGTATCTCGATAATACACGTGAGAGTTGTTCGGGACTAAGTGCATATCAATTGCATTCGTTTGTAAGAAAACTGCTACAACATCGGACGATCTTTTCAAGGATCTATAAGTACGTACGTGGCAACAGCACAGCGGCTGCAAAGTACGTCATTTCCACGGAGACGACGAAAAAAAATTCCCCACGGTAAACATAACACTACATCACACCTTTGACCTCGATTACTTATGCCACAAAAGTTAAAAAATTTTCGCGGTTAGCTTAAACAATCTTTTTTTTTTTGTTCTTTCCCTCAACCTTTCGCACGTCGCAAAGCCGAAGCGACAAAGGACGCGTGAAACGTACAAACTACGATGAACTCCGTATTTCTACGAATCGTCCGGTTGTCACTGTCCAAATAATTGTATTTACATATTAATCGCGCAAACTTCGAGCCGAGCAGACTTGAAAAATCTGCCGGCTCATTCTTTGTCAGTCGAAACCGGTAAAGCTTTGAAGAGCAAAAAAAAAAGAATACAAGTATTTCGCCAGCTTCGCGTAATCACGAAAGAGCTACGCGATCGTCCGAGATAACAAAGTCGTCCGCTGTTCGTGTTAGTTTTTTTATCGCACAAAGAAATCTCCGGTACGCCGAAATCAGTCACGCAAATGTGTTTCGTTTGATGTTAGAGACAGAAACAAAATGGGTCAAAACGTACGAAGTCGTAAAAGCGTTTTGACCTGTGATAGTATCAATTAACGATAATTCGTTGACATGTTAATAAATAAAAAAGCTCACGATAGCTGTGACAGGCAACAAGCAGAGAGGTAAACAACGGGTGCGGGCAGAACATTTCACAATGAAATTAGAAGATTGACGATGGCTGTTAACTTACCATTTTTTTATTATCAACTTCTTTTTGTTGCTTCTTCCGTTTGTTTTGCTTTGAAGAATTATCGAAATCGTCACGAGCATAACACGCGACCGTACATCCCTTGCACTTACTGTACGCAGTAATAATACAAATAACCAAACTTTTGGCGCGTACTATATTATAATTTATCCAAGTGCCGCGAGGGGGAGCTTTTCGTTGCGAGACAGTTCGGAACTCACTGCGTTTGCGTGGGTGGTACGCGAGAAGATGACACATCTCCCCGGATGGCACACTGTCCAGCGAATAGCAGCTGGAGTAGTTTCATAACCTATGCACCAGTGCGACAGTTCGCGCGATTGATCATTCACTCCAATCTGACGTTTATATTTATTTACAATAATACAGTCCTAGAAGCTCCAATAATCGAAAATCCTCCGACAATAATAAAAACAAATTTCTTTGCAAAAGTGTTGATGCCATCGAGTAAAACAAGCGGTTCTATCCAAATATAAATCTACACAGTGAAACATTTTTGTGTCCCTCAAATTCCGTATATGGACAGTTTTTTTGTGTCTGTAGAAAACGCTCTACCGTCAATTCGTATGCGCGATGTTTACTCGGCGAGTGTACGTAAATTGATAAGTGCACGCGAACGAACGAGGATTACGATGAACGGCACAGCGACTCTTTAGAATTGTAGCGAAGTATCAAAGAAACATTTGATAGAACGAAGTACTGAAGATTTTTTAGCAGGTAAGGTCAATCACGAAATTGGATACATCGTGCGTCGCGCGTTATTTCCCCACTTCACTGCGTTTCTGTCGTTTCGTTCATGAAAAAAAAAAAAACACCCAGTTGTATTTTTCGGAATTTTGCGCCGAGCTTGTCATAAATATCTATAAATAACTCTACTGTGTCACTTTACTGAAAATTCGTACTATTGATTTTTATTTATTACTTGTATAATAAAAACAGCGTATTACGAATTTATTTGAATAAATTCAACATCAGTGAAAAATGAATTATTTTAAAGGTTTTAGATTGTTTTATTTTTTTTTAAACCATATTTTTTACATAGAAATTAATTGTTAGGGTCGCGCAATTGCGACTCCAAAACAACAGCAACGATGATGGAACTAAGTCACAGCCTGACTCTCAATGAAGACGCTCTCAATCAGATACCGGAAGCTAAGAGACCGGTTTTCGTTTTTGAGTGGTTGCGGTTTTTAGAAAAAGTTCTGGTCGCGGCGCAAAAGGTTCGACATTTTTAAAAATTATGGAATAATTCCAAAAACGCATTGCGTGTTACATAATATGTTAAAAACATTTTTTAGAGTGATATAAAAGGATGTCAACAAAAATTGGTGGAACAATTGACTCGTCACATGCAGGGAGCTCCGGGTCCTCCGACCCGAAGACTGATAGCCCGATGCTTAGCGACGCTCTTCAGCGTCGGTGATACATTCCTTTTATTTGACACGGTTAACAAATGCAACGATATTTTGAAGAACAAAGACGATTCTCCAAGTTTTCTTCCTACAAAATTGTAAAAAAACTTTTTTTACAATAAAAAAAAAAACAAATGATAAAAATCATCAATACATAGAATTTTTTTTTCAGGGCTGCGATATGCTGTGTCGGTTGCATGTATGAGAAACTCGGCAGAATGATGGGAAGATCCTACGAGGAGACGGTTCAGATACTGATAAAATCTTTGCGTTCCGCTGAATCGCAAACGCGTATCGAAATTATGCATACGCTGGAAAAGGTACGAAAATATTGTTGAAAAATAAAATTAATAAAATATTCGAATTTTTTTTGAGTTGATAAAATCAAAAATAAAATTACGAAATTTTTGTTAAACTGCAAATAAAATATCGGATTTTTGTCGAAATGTAAATAAAATTTCGGATTTTTATCGAACGGTAAATAAAATTTCGAAGTTTTGCCGAATTGTCTATAAAATGGTAGAGATTCGTCGAGTTAATAAAATGCGAAATAAATTTTTTCATCGAACGACGTAATTTTTTCGCGTAATCCAAAAACATTGTAATTTTTGTCAAAGGTATGCGCGGGAATGGGTTCAGCGGTGACCAACGTTCACAAAGAAATTTACAAAGTATCGAGACACTGTCTCACGGACCGAGTAATGGCAGTGAGATGCGCAGCGGCAAAGGTAAAGAAGCGATCGATAAAAAATGATATACGATTTAATTTTCATTATTAATTAATTAATTAATTTTCCGACGAAAGTTCAATCGGTTAAATGTGTTAAAAAATGTTTATTGCAGTGTCTTCTCGAGATGTTAAATCACGCGCCGTTTCTCTACACAACAGAAATCGAGAGTGTAGCGACTCTTTGCTTCCGCGCTTTCGAGGGTTCGAATTACGAGGTTCGATGTTCCGTCGCCAAACTCTTAGGTACATTGGTCGCTATGACTCAACTTCCAGCACCGAAAGGAAAAAATCCATCAGGTAACGATAATCTCGCGTGTGCGACAAAATTTCGCGATGTTTTTCGGAGTATCGAGTGACAATGTACGGAGACGTGAATCATCTTACGCTTTCAGGGAGTCAAGGTAAAGCGACGAAACCGATTTCCCTCGAGGAAGTATTGAATATCCTTATGTCAGGATTCTTGCGCGGTGGTGTCGGATTTCTCAAAGGTACAGGAGAAATAATAAAGGGGAGTTCAGGCGTCAATAGAGAAGTTCGCGTGGGTGTTACACACGTGAGTAATATCCCGGAGCTCTTGTAAGACTTCTTCACCGCATTATGCATCGATTATTCTATATATTTGGAAACATAAAAAAAAAACTTTACAGGCTTACGTTGTATTCGTACAAATGTTGGGCGGCACGTGGCTGGAGCGTAACATCGGTACATTGGTCGCTCACGTACTCGATCTCGTGGCTAATCCCAAAGCGGCGAGTTCTCACGTCGATGCGGTCTATTCGAGAAAATGCATAAATTTCATCCTCCGCGGTACGATCGGTAAACTTCTCGGCGAAGGTGCGCAAGCGGCGGCTTGCAAGGAAATCGCTCATGTGATTCTCAAGCAGATGAATTCGATCGGTGAGATTTTATTCTCATTAAGTAAATGAAAAGAAGCAATTAATTGTAATAACTGAAACTAACGTTTCGTATTCATGAAAAAAAAAAAAAGTCAACAGTTATCCAATAATAATTTGCCTACAAACGTATTTTTAGATTTCAGTCCAGAAAACGCAAAGGACTGCAATCAAGAGACGCTTTTCAGTCAGCATCTCTTAGTTTGCGCTCTTCAAGAGATGGGAAATTTAATTCTGGGACTCGGAACAACAGCGACGAATCTTCTCTCCGATCAATCGCTAAGTGAGTCCTCATTCTTCGACTCACTTCGACTCATTAATATTTAATTTTTCACCGAAAATATTCGTAACATTAATACGATTTCTTTCACAGGTTTAATCGATACCACGATGACGGTACTGGTGCATCCGTGCCAAGCAGCGAGACTCGCGGCAGCCTGGTGTCTCCGTTGTATATGCGTCGCTGTACCGAGCCAAATAACACCACTGATCGATCGTTGCGTAGAGGGTATCGAGAACATGAGAAGTTCACCGGAAGCTATAGCCGGTTACAGCAGTGCGCTTGCCGCGGTATTGGGTAGCGTTCGTCTCTCGCCGCTGGGTGTTCCTCACACCAAAGGAAAGATAATCTTCAACACAGCGGAAGAATTATTACGGAGCGCAAGTCAAAATAGTCGTCTCTCTCTGAATCGTACACACGCCGGTTGGCTTCTCATAGGAGCGATAATGACACTCGGAACTGCAGTCGTTAAAGGATTATTACCGCGAATGCTTTTGCTGTGGAGAAATTCATTTCCGCGTTCGAACAAAGAACTCGAAAGCGAAAAAGCGCGAGGCGATGCTTTCACGTGGCAAGTTACGCTGGAAGGTCGCGCCGGTGCTCTTTCCGCTATGCATAGCTTTTTGCTACATTGTCCTGAACTTTTGAACGACGATATCACGAGACGACTTCTCACACCGATCGAATCGGCACTCGCTATGCTGACTAAGTAGGTTTTTTTTTTTACATTTTTTACAACTTTTTTCTTCGTTTGATAATTAATTTCGTTAATTATAAAATTAACTGAAATATTTTTTTTTTTTTTTTAAGTCTGTCGACTGTCTTGAAAAACTACGGTCAGCAATTGAAAGCACCGGCCGCAATGGTACGGCTGCGTCTTTACGAAACTCTGCTACTATTACCGCCACAAACTTTCGAAGGATCTTATACGCATCTGCTGCGAATGCTGGTGTCGGAATTTACACTCACGGAAAATCCCGGCAACACGACTACGTCGCTACTTCGCGTTGTTTGCCATGCGAATGATTCTGTTATTCTCGGCACGTGGCTACAGGAAACAGATCATCGTACTATTGAAGATCAGGTGCGTTTATCGTCTTCGCATTTTTTTTTCTTTTTATAGACTTTGTAAAATAGGATATAGGAATTCATAGAATAGATAGGTGTTATCAGAAAGAAGAAATTCCGATATTCGATCGATCTATCGAGATCGGCGATTAATTCAATATTGTTGATCACTTTCGTGTATAGATGGAACCCAATCGAAGGGCGGATGTGGAACACGTGAGTAATGCGTTTATTTAGGAAAAAAAATAATAGAATACCTAAAAAAACGCCGTCTGGTTATTTGGTTCTTTTGTTTTTTTTCATTTATTTTTTATCATTCTTTACTTCGTTACACTTGCAGATCTACTGACAAACGGAGATAATCGGCTATCGTAACATTGAAATAGCGATTCCGTTTCCATCCGTTATTTCACGACGTCTTAAATAAATAGTAAAAACAAAAAAAAAGGAAAAAACGTCGATATCGAAGCAACGATAGTTGTTTATCTTCGTCGACGAAAAAATATTCGTGATAACATTATTTTGTTTATTTTAGAACTATTTTACTGTTGTTTCCTTTTGTAGTACCGCTTTATATACTTAGCGCTCGAATTTCTTCGTCTGTTAATATTTTAAAAACGTTTTATTTTTCGCTCAGTTGCAGCCAAACAGCGCCGCGGGTTCGGGGGCATTGGAGCACAACTCCTGCTGTCTCTACAGACCCGTACCTACCGTGAGTCGAAAAATCAACTGATTCACCGAGAAAAACGATCTTTTAAAAAATTCGGTTAAAAAATTTATCAAATTTCGATTTTCAGAACGAAATTATTCCCGGACCGCTGCCACTCGGTGTAGCGGTGATCGATCTATCGGTTTCGCTTTTCGGACAGATATTTCCACGCGTCGCGAACAAACATCGCCTCCAAATGCTCGATCACTTCAGCGAGTGTATAAAACACGCGAAATCCGGAAGACAAGAAGCTATACAGATGAATGTCTTTACGGCTGTATTAAGCGGATTAAAAGGACTCAACGAAGCAAAAACGGGATTCGGACAGGAAGACGTTAAGAAATCGGCTACCAATTTAATTATCGTGAGTTTGCGATTGCTAAATTAAAAAAAAAAATTCCAATCGTTATGCAACTTTGTTATCTAATCGGCAGAGTACACTGGTGAGCAGTAATTCGATACTTCGCTGGGCGGCGGGCGAAGCTGTGGGAAGAATGGCACAAGTTATATCGGATCCAAAATTCACCGCCGAATTGGCGCAGACGAGTTTCGATCGATTAAAATCGGCGAGGGACGTCGCTAGCAGAACTGGACACTCGTTGGCATTGGGATGTCTTCACAGATACGTCGGAGGTATGGGATCGAGTCAACATCTCAATACGAGTGTCAGTATTCTTCTGGCACTGGCGCAAGATAATTCTTCACCGGTCGTACAGGTAAATTAAAGATACAGAAAGGAATTCGCGACTTTCGAATGAATTAATGACGAATAAACGTTTCTAAGGTATGGGCATTGCACGCTTTGTCTCTCATCGCCGACTCCGGGGGTCCAATGTTTCGCGGATACGTTGAACCGACACTGTCGTTGGTTCTCACGCTTCTCCTAAACGTGTCGCATTCCTACATCGATGTTCATCAATGTATCGGCAAAGTTTTGGCGGCTCTTATCACAACTATCGGACCGGAATTGCAAGGTTCGGCGATGAGCAATTTTTTCACGAAAACAATGTGTTTCCCTTTGCTATTCGGTCTTTTTGGAGACAAATATAAAGTTGTAAAAATCTTCTCGAAATTTACGTGATAATTTTTTTCTCTCAGGCAATACTTCCACCATCTGCATGGCGCGTTCTTCGTTTCTGTGCGCCTGTGCGATAATGCAGGATCATCAGGATCCTCTCGTTCAGGCAGAAGCGACGGGATGCCTTCAACAATTGCATTTATTCGCTCCGCGACACGTTAACTTGTCTTCCCTCGTGCCAACGCTATGCGTAAGTTGCGATCAGTTAAATTTTACTTTTTCGTACTAAACAGCGCTGATTCCTTGTTAATTTTTCACGGGTTTCGCCGTTTTATTTATTTTCAGCGAACTTTGTCCAGCAATCATCTGCTTCTGAGAAAAGCCGCGATATCCTGTCTCCGGCAATTGGCGCAACGGGAAGCTAAAGAAGTTTGCGAACACGCGATGACTCTCGCGAACGAAAGCCGCGACACAAACGTTGTCGAAGGATTAACAATAACGGAAACCGGTCTTCCAGGAGTTTTGTTCAGTATGCTGGACACGGAAACCGACAGTAGACTCATCAAAGATATTCACGATACTCTGACGAGTATGTTACAGATATTGGCTGCCGACAATTTATCCCAATGGTTGTCGCTTTGCAAAGACGTTCTCACCGTTGCTTCTGGTAATTACAAAAAAAATTTCATGCAAATTGATTATTTTTCAGAAATACGAAAAAAAATTTATTTATATTTTATATATATTTATTAAAATTTTATATTATTTAAATTTCCGACGCTTTTGTTTTTATCTGCATCTCCGATGTTTTTTCGCTTTATAGAGAATCTTTTGAAATTTACGATTAACGAATATTTTCAGTTCGCGAAAAATATACATATATCTTAAAAACGCCAATTAATCTATTTTTATGTTTGCAGAAGCGAGTACACCGGAAGAACCGGCGACGATAGCCGTCGAGGACAGCGCAGCCGACAACGAGAGCGTCGACGGGGAGGGTGACGACGATCAAGCAGAATTTCACGCCGACGAGAGTAAACAACGACCGACCGTTTCGCCGCGTTGGCCAACGCGCGTATTCGCGGCACAATGCATTCGTCGCATTGTCGCTACTTGTATCAACAATAAACAAGCGCACTTCGATTTGTCTCTGGCGAAAGAATTGCAACTGGTGAAAGGAAGAGGTAAGAAGTTTATCGCGCGAATTTTTAATAAAATTGTTCGATTTTTCATATTTTCGTAAACTAAATCGTAACAATAAATTTCTTTCGAAATCAGGTGACTATCTGGTGCTTCATCTCTCGGATCTCGTGCGCATGGCGTTCATGGCGGCGACGAGTGACTGCGATCCCCTTCGTCTCGAAGGTCTCCAGACGCTTCAAGAGATAATCGACAAATTTGCCAAAGTTCCGGAACCCGAATTTCCGGGACATCTATTACTGGAGCAATTTCAGGCGCAAGTAGGCGCCGCTCTGCGACCCGCTTTCGCCACAGAAACGGCGTCCCACGTTACAGCGGCCGCTTGCGAGGCATGCAGCGCATGGATCGGCAGCGGTGTCGCCAGAGATCTCAATGATCTCCGTCGTGTCCATCAATTGCTTGTTTCGTCTTTGGAAAAATTACGCGAGGGTCACACGCGTCCGCAACTATACAACGAGAGTCTCTCAACTCTCGAGCGTCTCGCGATTTTGAAGGCGTGGGCCGAGGTTTACGTTGTGGCGATGATAAACGACGGTTCGGCACCGGATACTCGCGAAGCATCTCTCAGAAACGCCAACCAAACGGATGACAACGACGAAGAAGGCTTCGGAGAGTTTGAATTTCAAAACGAAAGTCTACTGAGTCTCGTGCAGCCGGAATTATTAAGTTTGAGTCAACATTGGCTCGCGGCACTTCGCGATCACGCGCTGCTGTCGTTGCCTCCAGAATTTTCAAGTCAATTGCCACACGATGGCGGAGCTTTCTACACAACCGATACCATGGAATCGGCGCGTCCCTATTACTCGAAATCCTGGGCACCGATTCTTCACGCCGCGGCGCTTTGGCTCAACGCTCGCGGTTTCGAAATCGAAGAAACAACGAATTCGTCGGGAAAAAGCTCATCGGGACCGAACAATAACAACAACGTAGCGACGAAAATCGACTCTAATGTCGATAGATTTCACTTGCTATTCGGGATATGTATGGAAGCTCTGTGCAGCTCGCGATCCTCCGAATCCGTACAAAACATCGAAACTTGTCTCAGCGCTCTTTACACACTTCTGGACTCGATATGGGCGCGAAAAGTTCTCATAACCGATAGTTCACTGCCGATCGAGTTATGCAACGTTCTTCACAGATTGTTATTGACGCGCGAAAGTTATGCCATACAAATGATGGCGATGGAAGTATTGAAGCAAATAATGAAGTCGACGCAGGAAGATATCGCTGATAGAAAGAAAATAAAACTTCGAGAACTCGTACCGGCTAATCAAGAGACCAAAGACGTTATGGAATTGGATTTTCTGGGAGAAGGTGGAGAATCCGGCGAATTGGCACCCGGAAAATCGCTTGTGTTTGCTATGCTGGAGGTTTGTCTCTGTCTTCTCGTGAGACAAATACCCGCGTTGAATCCGAATCCCGAAGGAGCAACTGCTATTCTCTCTCATCGCGGATACATACCGACGGAGGAGAACGGAAAACTCATTGCGTCGGCTCTCAACGTTATGGAATCTTTACCTACTCTTTGCTCTCCGCAAGGTATGCAATTTCACTTTCATTTACTATTTCACATTATTTCAAGAAATTAATGTTTTTTTTTTTTTTTTTATGATATTAGGCGCAGTAGCGATACTTCCGACATTGCTGTATCTAACGACCGGCGTTATAAAAGAGACCGCCGTTCGCGCGGACAACGACGCGGCGAAAAGTGGTTCCGAAGCTCCGGTACACGCCGCTCTTCATTGCCTCAAGAGTCTTATCGTTGATAAATATTCTCGCGATCAACGAAGTCAAGAACAATGGACAATATTGCTGCAAAGCGCTCTCGCCAAAGTTATAGATCTCGCGAAAACCGGTAGCAATGAAACGAAAATGGATGAAGTGACGATGATGCTTGGTATTGCGGTTTTCGTACTTCACGCACTGCCGGACGTTGTCAGCGCGCCAAATTTACAATTTCCTTGTATCAATCATTTTCGCCAAGCAATACAGTCCGACAAAATGTTGGTGAGTTGATATTCATTTGTATTCTTTTTTCTTTTTTTTTTTTTTAATAATACGATTTTTGTTAAATGTGAGGATTTTTACAGGTGAAATTGAAATGCGTACAGACGCTGAAGACTATTTTCATACATCCGGAAAGAAGCATCAGCACACCGTATATTCACGCTTTAGCGCCGCGATTGGTGGAGTATCTTTATAGCGACGCGAGCAAACAAGTTACGAATGAATTCGAACTTTCGTTTACTCTCGAATGCATCGGTACTATCGAAGCTCTCATTGCTCTCGCCGAACCGACAAATCGTAAGTATTTTGATGTTTCAATTTTTGTTTATCTTGTGAACTCTTATGAAATTGGATAATTGATGATAATGTGTATTACACGCTATTCTTAAGGAGACTTGATGCAAGGTACGGGAAGAGGATGAGATTTATTTTGCACAGCTTATCGTCACCGACTGTACATTTTTTTTTTTTTTTTTAAAGGTGTATCGTTACAGTTTCAGCTGAAAATGAGATTCCGGGCGAATTTCGAAGACTTCGTGATGAGATAAAAATCTGATTAAAATCAATCATATTGAAGGTTCTAAGAAGATTATTTTTGCATAATAATAATGCCAAAAAGTTATTAACAAATTAATTTAAAAAAAATGCTCAACATTTTTTTTTTATTTTGAAATTTTTTAATTAAAAAAATTGAATTTAAATTTTTATTTTTTTTATCACTGAAAAGTCACGAATTTTGGATACGAGTTCGGAGAAATACTGCGCATTACACTCAAAAAAAATTCTCGGGCAATCGATCAACATATTTGCAGATTTTTTCAAAAATGGTATTTTCGAAAATTAGAAGAAATTCTTAAAAAATTAATACGTATTCGCAAAAATTAACGAATCGACTTTCGCTAAAAAAAAAAGTTATGTTACCGAACGATTCGTTGAACAAATTTTTTTTTAACTGATTTGTTAACAACTTTTTAGAATTATTATTATGCAAAATTGATGTTCTTAGTTCCTTCAGTACGGTTCATTTTTTTCAGACTTTTATCCCATCGGGAAGTCTTTGAAATTCTTACTGAATTCAACTTTTGGTTGATATACACCCTCCTTAAGTCACACGAAAACCTCTCACTGCCTCTTGACAATGTAAATTCATTGAATTATGAAATTTGATTATATTTTTTTATTTTCGATTAATAGGTATCCAAATGCTGACTCTACTAGTGCCAATTTTAATAAACTATTTACTGGAGGGTGAGAAATTGCAGTACGGTACGAGATTCCAGACGAATCTCCATCAGCAGAGTTTTCAGTGGTTAAACAAAATCGGACCGAAATATCCTCAGGTAAACTTCGAAAAAATGAATTAAACTATCGAAATTTCCGTATTTACCCACTAATAACGCGACAAAAGATATTTAAACGTTACTAATGTTTGTTTCCGCAGGAATTTAAGACGCTGATGTCCCAATCGAGTGAATTAAAAACAAAATTGGAAAACGCAGTGCGCTCGACGCATCAACAGGCGCAGAGGCCGTCGAGACAAATCGGGACCACGAAACAGCAATTAAAAGCTCCCGCTCCGTCGATCAAACTGAAAACTGATTTCTCGAATTTCAGCTAAACGCGTTCAACAGAAAAACGCTGATAATGATCGACAGTACGCGAGGAAAAGAATCGAATGAATGAGTCTTTTATCATACCGATAAATCCGTAAGAAAAAAAAAAGAAAAAAAAGAGAGAAATTGTAGCTGTGACTTTTAGTGATACGATAATTGTTTCTAACATTGGCGTATTCCTTTTAAAAATCTACACTAGATATACGGTTTAGTCGGAGATTTAGAGAGTAAGAAGATGACGAAAAAATATTTATGCCAATCCCTCGGTCCCCCTCTTATATTTGTACAGACGATGAGTAGTATTTATCAATTAGATTCAAATGAATTTGTACGAAGACTTAACTAACGAACGAAGCATCTCGCGCGGTGATTGCGTGAATGGAACAAAAAGAATATATCGACGATAGAATCGATGTTGTTGGCGATGTTGTAGTGAGCGATAGATACGAAAAAAACGTAGCAGCATTTTTCTCGCACTGAAAGTATAGTATGCGACCAATTTCGTGATCGATGCGAAGAGTATGAAAAAAGAATGAAGACGAAGTAAAAAACGAAAAAAAAAACAGAGATTCGGTAGTAGGCGCGTTTGAGTATTCGAAAGAGTAGTAATGTATTTTTTTAATTTGTAAAATGTGTGCACAAATCGCAATTAACGAAAGATAACTATTTATCGATATTAGAAACAGTGGGGATATGCCGTGAAAGTGAAACTAATTGTTTTCTCATAATTATGTAATTTTTTTTAGTACGATATAAGTTACGAAACGAATTAGAACGTGTAGGTTCCTCGTAGATGGCTAATTACTCGATAGAAAAAAAAAAAAAAAAAAAACTGAAAAAATTTTTAAAAAGAAAAAAAATTAATAAAATAACTGAAACACTAACGTCTATCCACAATCGATGTTTAGAGTCCCGAGAAAAATACGTGAACGATATTCCATCGGTAAATAATGATAAAAAAAAAAAAAAAAAACAGTATCAGCAGTAATTAAGTGTACATGTATGACGATAGAAAGACTCGAAATCTACGTACACTTATTGATTCGAGTCGAGTAGCAGATTCTTCCGAAAAATATTATCAAACGGTGCGCATGGTAGATGAATTAAAAGACGAAAAAAAAAAAAAAAATGTAGCAAAGCGCCACCGATCTGTCCTTTGTACGCGTAGATAATTCGTAAAAAGAAAAAGAAAAAAAAACTGAATGTTTAATGATGAAATTGTAATTACATATAAAAATGCATCGATCCCTGAATAGAATCATCGATATTGTATAACGATACTCTCGTTTTGAAGTGTCCTGAGAACATATTCTCCGTATATTCTAATAGTTTTAACGATATAATTCTGATGATAAAACGAATAACTGATTATTTACGAACGAAAAGAGAGTCTTTTTTCGTAAATCGAATATGAAATACAATAGTGGAGATAGAAAGTGTGAGACGACGTTTAGAGATCGAGAGAGTGATGTTTAGCGATGGAACAAAAAATTCAAACTATTTTTTATATTATAATTTTAAGCGACTGTGACCATTATACAAACGAATATGTATATGAATTACTTGTATAGACTTGTCTTACAGAGGCGGTATATATTTCATTTATTTAATAACTCTATTATTATTATTATTATTATTATTTTTACATCAGGGTTCTTCGAATGCATGATATTGTATTTATTTCATATACAAAACTTATACATTGATGCTTCAGAATAAAGATGAATAGATTAGTAGTAATAAAAATCGTCTTAAATTTATTTTATCGCGATATGGTGAAGAATATGGAAAAAAAACACGCCGTGTAAATGGAATGGGAAAATAATGGACGGGGAAAAACGGCGAGGGACTGACAAATTCTATAGGTCAGTCCCCTTCCCAGTCGCACACTTTTATTTTTCTGTTTTTCGACTATTCGTCTACCGGTGATTTTCGAACGAGACAACGATCACAATCAATTAGGTCGCAATAATCACCAATCCCTGTTTTTTTTGTCACGTGTTTTGTTATTTCGCGTTCCGCGATGGCCTAACAGAGAAAATTACATACTCTCTCATCCCCCGATTCAAGGTCATCGTAATAACGGTCGAGTCGTATACAAGCGCCTTTTCGAGGTTATGGCAGGAATCTTGTTATCGTTATCAGATTACAATTAGCCGTCAGTATAGCCAGAGAACATAGAAGTACATGGAAGCACAGGTCCCGTGTTAACTTTTGGCAAAGAAAAAATAGTTCCCGCCGCCGCCAGTAGTTCGCGCGGCGATGTATCGGTGTGAACGTACACAGCGATACTATCTCCCGTCTCACTCGCTCTCACGCGCCTTGCCGCGCTGCCGCCATGATGCCCAAACGATGAATAGCTGTCAGCCAGCTAGATATTAAAAACAATAAAACTATACATAACAACCATATAATGAATACGTAGTGGCATAAAATTGATTCATTTATCGAATATTAACCCGTTTGCCGATCGAAAACACAATTTGGTCAGCAAGCGAGTTCACAACTTTTCAACGAGTTTTATCTATATACATTTACGAATGAAGCGGTGGCGGAGCGTTTTGAGGCGTAGTTTTTTGCACCTCGAAGTTCGCAGTTCGAGCCGAGTGCGAAATTTTTTTTTTTTTCCGACGCTATAAACAACGTAATTATTTTTTGATAAGTGCCTTGATAATTACGTAGTTTATAACATCGGTCATGCCATTTAACAAATTTATATCTTCAGTTCGGCGGCGGCTGTAATTCACGATATGAAAATGAGAACACAAATAAAATTATATCGAATTGTTTATTTTACTCGCTCTTACCTAATGTTCATCAACGTGGTATTCGAAATGCAAAAAAAAACTTCATTGAACATAATCACGTTGATGAACATTAGGTAAGAGCGAGTAAAATAAACATTTCGATATAATTTTGTTTGTGTTCTCATTTTAATATCGTGAATTACAGCCGCCGCCGAACTGAAGATATAAATTTGTTAAATGGCATGACCGATGTTATAAACTACGTAATTATCAAGGCACTTATCAAAAAATAATTACGTTGTTTATAGCGTCGGAAAAAAAAAAAAATTTCGCACTCGGCTCGAACTGCGAACTTCGAGGTGCAAAAAACTACGCCTCAAAACGCTCCGCCACCGCTTCATTCGTAAATGTATATAGATAAAACTCGTTGAAAAGTTGTGAACTCGCTTGCTGACCAAATTGTGTTTTCGATCGGCAAACGGGTTAATATTCGATAAATGAATCAATTTTATGCCACTACGTATTCATTATATGGTTGTTATGTATAGTTTTATTGTTTTTAATATCTAGCTGGCTGACAGCTATTCATCGTTTGGGCATCATGGCGGCAGCGCGGCAAGGCGCGTGAGAGCGAGTGAGACGGGAGATAGTAACGGTGTGTGCGTTCACACCGATACTGTCAGCGCCAGCGGTGGCTGGGGTGATCACTAACGGATCACCCCAGCAAAACCGTGCCAAGCCGGCCCATAAGGCTTGCGCTTCCATGTACTTCTATGTTCTCTGGTATAGCCGGTCGCACAGTATCGTCAACCGATCACAGCTGTCGAGGTAAGTAAACGCATCGCGATAAAAGGTGTTACAGCAATAATTTCAACGATCGATGTGTGAACAGCGAACACATCAATAACGGAAAAAAAAATCTGAGTGATTAAAAAAAAAACATATGTGTACAATTTATTCTACTCGCAAAGCCGAAACACCTTCTGTCAAACATTATCGTCAACAATATCTTTGCTATTATTCTGTAATTGATTCGTATTTAAAAAACAAATAAACTTCCAATTGTCGCAGACGTTGATAACAAATTAATCGTCAACATGCAGTCAGGAGAAAAAATTATTCTGGTTACCGGAGGATCAGGATTAGTAGGGAAAGCTATACAAGAAATCGCAGCGAAGGATTCGAAAGTCGGTGAAAAATGGATTTTTGTCGGATCAAAAGACGCTGACCTGTGGTACGTAAACTCAAAAATTAAATTTTTCTTACTCCGCGTCAGATATTTCAATTGCGATTTTTCTTCTAGCGACAAGGAAAGTACCGTAAAACTTTTTGCAAAATACAAACCGACGCATGTGATTCACTTAGCCGCTATGGTTGGCGGACTGTTTCACAATATGGCACACAATTTGGATTTTTTGGTAAGAATTTTTTTTTTTTTTTTCTTACAAAAATATAAACTCTTTGCGGCGACAAATTTTGGAGATAATGTATCGGCGACATTATTGCAGAGAAAAAATTTACACATGAATGACAACGTTCTGCAAACGGCGCATGAAACCGGTGTAACAAAAGTCGTTTCTTGCCTTTCGACGTGTATTTTTCCAGACAAAACGACATATCCCATTGACGAAACTATGGTCAGTATTTTTGTTTTATTTTTTCGTTATTTTACGTTTCATTTTTCGTTATTTTACGTTTTATTTTTTCGGTATTTTACGTTTCATTTTTCGTTATTTTACGTTTTATTTTTTCGGTATTTTACGTTTCATTTTTCGTTATTTTACGTTTTATTTTTTCGTTATTTTACGTTTCATTTTTCGTTATTTTACGTTTTATTTTTTCGTTATTTTACGTTTCATTTTTCGTTATTTTACGTTTTATTTTTTCGTTATTTTACGAAAAATAACGAAATATTCTATTTTATTAGAATATCGTGTTATTTCATTGTAGTCTATTGGCCACAGAATTTAATGAAATTCAGTCATTGGTTCCGTACTCTGTACACTTTGCTGTTTTGTAGGTTCACAATGGTCCGCCGCATACCTCTAACTATGGCTACAGTTACGCAAAACGATTGATAGACATCGCGAATCGCGGATATTACGAACAACACAATAGAATTTATACGAGTGTTATACCGTGCAATGTATTCGGACCGCACGACAATTTTAATCCGAATTCAAGTCACGTTATTCCCGGATTGATGAGAAAACTTTATGACTTGATTCGCGATGGTAAGAATAAAAGTATCTAATAATAATAAAGCGGAGAAATTTAACGAATAAAACTTATCGATAAAATTTTCTAAATTTTATTCAGTTCACTATTGCAGGTAATACGGAAGAAAAGCTGTTTACGGTTTTGGGCTCTGGAAAGCCGTTGCGACAATTCATCTACAGCATGGATTTGGCGAAATTGTTCGTTTGGGCTCTGCGCGATTATAACTCCGTCGAGCCGATAATATTTTCCGGTGAATAGCGCTTCTCGAAGTTGAATTGAATTATTGTCGCGAATTTTATTGGTGAGAAAAATAATTGGAATTTTTTAATTTCAGTCGATGAGAATCAAGAAGTCACGATAGCTAAAGTGGCCGAAACTCTCGCTGAAGCTTTCGAATTCAAAGGAAAAATAGCTTTCGACACTTCGGCAGCCGATGGACAGTACAAGAAAACGGCGAGTAACGCGAAACTGAGAAGCTTTCTTCCGGACTTTGAATTCACGCCTTTCGATCGCGCGATCCGGGAGACCGTCGATTGGTATCGTAAGAATTACGATGACGCGAGAAACTGAAATACTCGCTATGATGCCTCGTGTATTTGTTTATCTTATACACAATTATTATCACATGTTGTAACAATAAATATAAATATATTTTACGAAAGCAACGTGGTGGTGAAAAAAACATTGTCTCCGAAAAATCCGATCCTGTAGTCCCGACGATAATCGAGAATACTACAGGAAAACTCGAAATATAACTTTTTTTTAAAATTTTTTATTAGTGTATTTTTTTCGGTAATTTTTTAAAAAATCCGGAATTAGCAGTATATATTGGGGTAAATCAGACTTTTTTACTGTATCATTACATACGAAGCATGAAAAAGTAAAAGTACTGTAATTGTGAGAAAAAAAACCCTTAAATTATAGTTTAAATAATTACTTTCAATATCACTGAATTTAAAAAAAAATTATTTTTTCACTTTTACTTTATGTTTGTAACTCAATTGATCCGTTTCTAAGGCCTAAAAAATGTTTTGAAAAAATGTTTCACAGGATTTTTTTTTTTTCAAGAAATTAGTTTGCCAATCCTATCTGTCTGTCGGTATGAACGTATCAGCTTTTGTCGCCGGATGCAATAATTTTCCTCCGAAATTGCGAACCGCAACAAAACTTGCGACGTGTTTGCTACATATAAAATGATTTTATGTCGAATTTCGATTTTTTTTTTATACAAAATTTGAAAAAAATGCTCCGAGATTTTTTGTTTAATTTTTTAATTAATAAAGTTACATGAAAAACGCAACAACAATATAAAAAATATATATAAATAACAGCAAACCGATTTTACGAATCGTCGTCCTATACAGTGAGTCAACCGACTGCGCTTATCACAAACTTAAAGTGATGACTAAGCGTGTTAAAGCGCCATCGCGAGTCGTATCTGTCGTAAGCACATTCCTCGTATGAACTTACAATTGAATTCAGCGTCCTACGAACGGGAATGAAATATATTGGAGCTCTTGCTATTCGAACACATAACCGCTCCAAAAAAAAAACCTATAGTACTACGAATTAATTTTGGCGACGTATAAAAAAAAAAGAAACCTAAAAAACCGTTGCATATTGCCGAAGATTCAATTATCGATATTCCGTGTATCGCGTAGAGTAGTAACAGGAAACGAAAAAAAGTAATATCGGAATTCAGTCAGGTGGTCGTTGAGAAAAATCCTTGCGACCGCAGCTGAGACCGGAATTTCCTCCGCTTGTATATTTACGAAAACCAATCAATCCTTCTCGGGGAACGAGGGAATCGCGGAGAGGGGCGTAGTAACTGAACTGAGAGGTGTACATTCGGGAAAAGCTTGGCGCGACCCGAATTCGAGAAGCATTCACGTTTATTATACTCAACCGTTGGCGCCAATAAATTAGTCGGTAATTTCCTTTACGCTCGTAACCACGAGAGCGACGAATGTATTTTCGGCTGCATCGGCAGAGAATCGCATCGAGCGGTGGTTGCACCGCTTACAAAAATAAGTTTCACCATTCCCCCCTCTCCTCCCCACTTAACTCACGATTAATACGATCTATAAATCGTTCCGACTTCTTACCGCTTTATATTTCTATATTCGACCGGAAAAATCTTTTGCTCTATTTTCTCGCGACTACAATCGCGATTGAGAATAATTTGTTTTTTGGCTCGTCAGCGTGTATCACGAGCGATATTTCACCTCCATGCGGCGTGAAGAAAAAAAGACAATAAGTTTTTGGCTAAGAAATAGTCAACGAGAGGTCGACGGACCGCGAAGAAATTTTGCGCTAAATATAATATTTTAGTGTCTGACGCGTGCCAAACGAATGATTGATTCTCACTTCAGCATTTAATAGACGAGCTTTCGGTACTAAGGTAACGCGGAAATTATGACGAAACAATTATAGAATCTCGCGGGAATTTCGATCGAAGTTCGTCGGCTAACATAACCCTCGGATAGCTTTACACTTCGCGCGACACAACGCCGGATGTATTAACGCCGTCTCGCGTTTGAATAGCATAAACGTAACATGGGTACACGATATGCATGTGGTTACGAGAACAAAAGTGTGGGGGATACTCGTACGACGTTGAAAAGGTCAATCTATTTCGAATGACGAACGTCTCGAAGCGAAATAACAAGCCGTGTGTATAACACGAGAATCATATTGCTAATTATACATAGGGAGGGGGAAAGTTCGAGACTTCTTCAAATCTTCCGATAAATTCCGAATGAATTATTGGTCCGAATGAATTATTGGTCCGAATGAATTATTTCCCTTCTGTCAAATATAGTCGCAATTAACCTCTCTTATTACTTTAAATTCTTCTATATTCTTCGGAATTTATGAACGATGTCGCAACCATTTTATTATGCATTCTCAGCATCATCTCCTTGCATTTATTCAGAGTTCCATAACTTGAATAGTTTTTTTGTTTTTTTTTTGTTTTTTATGTTGCAAACTCGTTTCAGCCTCTCGAGGTACAAGTCTCTCTTACCTTTCGTACTCATGCATAAATTATTCTCTGTTTGCCTTGAGGATTCGAACTTCGCGAATTTGCCTACTTGATAGTCGAGACACAACTTCAGTCATCAATATCGTTATACCCCGTAGCGAATACGGGGCTGAATGACAAGCATATCTTGTACCTATAATGTAAACTGTATTACGGTACGTTGTACTTCCTTCGCTCTCTGCGCGACGCGTAACTAGATAGCGGAGAGATGAGCTTATTTCCGGTAACACCGTTTTCCTGTAAAATGGAAAACGAACGAATACCTATAACCTATAAGGATACCGAGATGCTAACTACTTCGGTGAAATTTGCAATATTGATATTTCATATTTCGACCGACGAAGATAATGTATAGTTCTTTCGAAAAAAATCTTGTGGTACTTTTTTTCATTATTCGCAACGAAAAATACGATATCGGAGCGGATCTTCTGTAAATTAAACTCTTTCTATCAGATTTTCTTTTTTTTTCTCCGCACTATTGTTGGTACGAATTTACGAAGAAATATTATAGATACGAAGTGAACCATCCATTAATAAAGACGCGCAGTTTAAAAAACGTTAGTACGATACAATAGTAACGACAAAATAAAATGATGATCAATAAATCAAAGTGTATCTATAGCAAAACGTCTTCGAAGCTACTCGACGCAGACGACATAACTCACGCTAGCAATTAGAAGCCCCCTGAATCTTATACTTAATCTCCACGCTATTTCGATCAGAAGAAGTGCTATAAATAGTCTTCAACTGCGCCACAAATACCTTCGCCTCCCATTTTCTTTTTTAACGTTACAAATAATTTTTGTTTTTTTTTTTTTCACACAAAAATGCAAAAAGTTTCGAATATTTTATACACAGAACTTTTATATTTATTAAACATGTGGGTTTTCCATATCATTCCCATCAATAATTGTCCGTTCGATTGAGTGGGTGGTCCGAAGTACGAAGGAAACTGTAGAGGAAGTTTGCGACGGAATTTTTCCGGGGAAAAAAAAAGGCTCATCGATCAATCGGGTACGTCGCATCTGTGCATAATATCTGTTCACCCTCGGTAGAGTAGTAACAGAAGAGGGCGGGGGTAGAGGGAGAGGGGGGGGGGGGGAGTAGAACGGGAAAGCGAGACGAGTTCTGTTGATGCTGCCGGTGACGATATAGTATACAGTCCGTACGCGTGTGCAATTGCGGAGGGTTGGTCTGTCTCCCCAGGATCGCGAGGGAGGAAGTGAACGGCAGTGGCGACCGCTACTGCGGCACGAATAAGCGCCGAATTATTCGCGAGTGGGAGACTACAGCGAAGAATGCGCAGGCGCCGGGACGCCGACGCTCTTCCCTCGTCTGCACATCAGTGTGCCCGAGGTCGCTTCCCTCGACGGACGTAACCCTCGTTTTATCCACGATACTTCACACTCATATATATGTATATATATGTACACATAAGTATATATACTTACCTGCACGCTGTTATCATATACCACTGTATATAACTAACCGCTAGTCACCGACAAGCCGATGTCAATTGCACGTGGCTCGCCGACGATGCAACGCGATCACGAAAAAAAGTCACAAAACTTTGTTTATCTTATCTGCTGATATCGAAACCCGGAAATAATTTAAAACAAACATAAATAACTATTGAATTAAAGAATTTAAAAAAATTTAATAAAAAAATTAACGAAAAAAACACTAATATGTCATTTAAACATTGAACCAAATTAGATCGAAGATGGTAGTACTGTTATTAACAAAGTCTCGATCTCAATCGACTCTCGGCAACAATCTTACGTCTTTGCAATATACGTTTTATAAGGTGATATAGAAATAAAAATGAATTTGAATAAAAAATATAAAAAATTAACCTATACCTACCTATTCGATAGCCACGAGTCATACGTGTTTTCCCGCAACATTTTCTATCGCAGCCGCAAAGCCTCTCGAGTATAGGAGGTGGAAAACTTAAATCGATAATTAACGCGAGTCTGTGGTGTGTCGAACGCGTGAGCGCTACCACGACTGTACATAGTAGACACACGAGTTAGCTACTCGATAGTATATATTTGTGCACGAAGCACGCGCGCCCAGGAGAAAACGGTCCACGAGATCTCGAGTCACGCTTACACCGGTATATTTTTCCTTGATACTTCGAGCGACTGTGTTAGACGTTCTCCCGGTGGGCGGTGTGCGGGAAGCACGAGGAATCCCGGCAACGGTGGCAAACGACGACTCCCCCGGAACTCCCCCAGGAATAACGCGCTTTCGACATCCCTCTCTCGAGCGTAAGCTGAACGCGCGCTCGCGGACTTCCCGGCAGTCACTCGCTTCGCTCGGCGAGCGTCGAACGGCGAAACGTATATTTTTTTTTTATCGCGAGTGCGGTTATCCCACGTCTTCCTTACAGAGTGTCTCGACGATTCTGACACTTCTATACATAGACGCAAAACTTATTACGTCAACCGACTGAAGCAATGGTGACCATGTCACACGTGGTGTTAAATTTGTGAAAGAAAAAATAAATAAATAAAATAAAACAGACACACATAAAGACGAGACGAAAAACCGGAGGAACCATAAAGGAAGACGAGCGTCGATAATGCTTATCGTCTGCTTCAGCGTCGGACGCTGAACTGGCGAATTCAGATAGTCTAAAAACGTCGATGTACAATCGTGTGTTCAGTCTCTACAGTGCGGCGACTCGCTAATCGTAAAACAAAACAGTTGAAACAAAAAAATATATCGAGAGTGAGTGGAGTTCGGTGAGACGAGGTGGAAAGGGAAAGGGATTCGATGTCGAGACGGAATTACGTCAGCGCGAAAAACTCTACGCCCCGGACAGCGATGAACGTAAAACTTTGAATAAACAATCTCTCGACACTAAACGACGTTGCGACGTTGCCGCACGGAGTTTCGATGTAAAACAAAAATACAAAATAAAAAATAAAAAACGATGGTGAGCTGACAGAATAAAGAGCGAGTAACGCTCGGTACGTTAACCTCGTGCCTCGGTAATCTCGAAGCGAATAATTTTCACAATGATTCGTTACATCGCGATTATGAATTCGAGTTATCGGTGCGTGAATATAATTTCAACGTTGCGAAATAACAAAACACGTTGAAAGTAGAGACGAGAGATCGAGACGCCAACGCGCGGAGTGTATACCGAGCCGTATTTTCATTTGTTCGTAGTGGCAGTGTTGTTAAAAAATCGTGCAGTGCGAAAAATATTCGATGTCGAAGTGTAAATGAAATTGCTAATGAGATTGATATCGCGTACAACGTGTAAATTGAGTTACGTGCACGTGCAGCTTCGATGCGCGAGCATTGGCACGGATTTTCGTAATAAAAGAAATTTACAAGTGTTATGCGTGCGAAGTAATTACTTAACGAGAGCGTTAAATCGGCGAAAGTTGGCACGTTCGAGCTTTTTTTTCCGCGAGGTGACGCAACTGGCGGTGCATCCAAATGGAATAATTAAGTATCGTGTGGGGTGCGATAAAAAAAAAAGTGAACTTCCCGGAGCTGTGCTATCCGCGCGCCGGAAGTAGGTTGCAATGAAAAAAAGCGAAAGGGATGAAATGGTCGCCGGCACGCGAGCGCGTTCGTCGGGTTTGTGAAGATATATATATTTTTTTCCATTCGTCGTACAAACGAAAACGGTGAAAAAATTATCATTTGAGAAATGGCAATGAGTAATGAACGCGGTCACTCGGTGATTAATGAAGCTTCGGGAAACAGGCAGTGCAACGAAAGTAGATTAACGACGACAACGTGCAACGACCACGAGCTGACGTCGAGATTCGTTGAGTTTGAAGAACTACAGGCCAAGACGAAAATGAGAAATCGTCTTGTTAGAACATACAATTTGTGATTTGGTGCTAATTTTTACGAGATATATATATAGATATATACATGAAATATATGTATATAATAACTAATACGACGCGAGGAAAGGTGTAATATGAAAAAATATTAACTCGGAAAAATAAATAAAAAAATAAATACGATGCCTGGAATCGTGGTTTTCCGAAGGCGTTGGAGCGTCGGCAGCGACGATCTCGTCGTCCCCGGTGCTTTTCTCTTCAGTCTTCATCTCATTTGGTGAGTCTACAAATTGTTTCATATGGTTTTTTTTTTTTTTTTTTTTTTTCACAAAATTTCAATACGATCGCGATACGTTTCACGTAACGTTACATCATTAACAATAGATGAAATTTCACGATCGTCGATAACGAACGTTCCATTTTCAATAGAAATTTCGCTGACGTTCAATTAGTCTGGTCGTTGTCGCGATATGTATATCGCCCTATGATCAGCTGTGAACAATAACGGTTCTCTTGATTGCCACGTAGTTATAGCTTTGCCTATCCGCGTATATACGTCAAAAACATCGTTGAACTATCTCGCGACTAGTTAACTCGTATTATTAGTTCCAACAGTTCGGGAACTAATGAAATGGGGTCGAGCGGACGAAACGCTAGTGTTCGTGTATATAGATCGATAAAAAACAAGAATATCGTAAACTCCGAGAAAGTAATCAGTGCTTCGAGAATACCGGGTTCGGCTTTAAGACAAAAGGGGGCGAGGATAACAATAAGAGAAATTCGGCAAACGACGAAAAAAAAATAAAAGAACAAAAAAAAGGAGCAGAAACTGCGGGAGCAATTAATACACTGGTCCACAGCCCCCCCCCCCCCCCCCCGCTGGTTATACGTATTTTCGTGGAACAAAAGTCCATAGTGCGTTTTAATATTTGGTACGTAGGAGTCCGCGATTGTTCCACTCGAAAATTCGTGTATTTCTCGTCTCGTTTGTTCCAACGGTCTCTTCATCGCTCACTTATTCTACCATTTACACATCTTGATTCCGTCCCAACTGTTCGCAAGCCGAGAGCGCTTCAATGAACCCCCCGACACTCGAGAATTCGCGATAGTAGTGAGATATAGCGAAGTTAATCGTATACTCGTCCATATGATCGTCTAACTCAGGATTCACTTACGATAAATTTATCAGACGTCTTTGCATTAATCTTTATCGCCACTATTCACATTTCCGTTTGCGTAATAACGAGGAAATTAAATAGATTATTCATTTTTTTCGACGTTAATGAATTTTACGAGATTCTGATGAAAAATGGATGAAAAGTAAGGAATTCAGGGATTCGAAGGGGGGGGGGGGGAGTCGGAGAGAATAATTCACCCAAAAATCACCAACTCGATTTTTTTTTTATTATTGAACAAATTAGTAAGTAGTTTTACTTTAGTAGCGTCTTCTTGAAAAAGTAATGACTATAGCTGCTCTACGTACGCAGCGCACATAATTCTCCGCGTTCGCAGAGAAGTACATTTTCTGCTCGAATGAATAAATGAAATAGGATAATGTGCGACCTTCTCTGAGCGAAGCTCCGACACGAATTACTAACTATTTATCATTCTATTTATCTCCTATGTATACATATATGTATATATATATGTATATCTTTAAACAGAATATCTATTCGATAAAAAAAATAATAATAAAAAAAGAAGACCTCGAGTACGAAATTAAATGTTTTTATGCATAAATGTTGTTGCTATACAAATATAGCATTGACTCATAGCGTTCAATGCTTACAGCTCCGGCTGACAGCTCATTAGCATCTCTTGAATCGAAGGATCGAAAGATCGACTGCTGCATTTTTGCAATCGAGTTATTTTTCTTCTCGCAAACGTTTTTTCTCGAATTTAAACTTTTTCTCTAATAATCGATCCATTAACGTGTTCCCGTTTCGTATTTACGATAAATCGATGTTAAGAAACAGAAGAGGTTATGTTTTATTATTTAACATTTAAAACGTTGTGAGATACGCCTTTATGCTTCTTAGCACTCGCCATGTATACATTGTGTACATTCGGATCGAAATATTCATCAGTACCTCGTGTTCAGATCACTCCGTTCACAACTGCTCTCCGTCACGATTATCGCGTTCTACATAAATACATATAGTAGATGTATACGGGACGTTACACTACACAGTAGTAGACGAGCGACGAAATCCAACGAAAAAAAGATCGAAAGATAAATTGGTGCGCGATAACTCGAAAAATCGGGATCACATTTTGACTCAGTTTGCCTCTCGCGTCGAGACGATACGCGCGCGTCGCGGTGACCGCTCGTTACAGTCGCGTCTCGTCGCGTTCATTCACGCGACGACCCTGAAATTCGACTTATCGTTTTGTAGAGTTCACTGAATTATACATATAGTACTGTACAGTGCATAGCGTATGTGTACAGAAGATATGAGAACCGAGTGCACACGCGGTTATGCCGCCACGTGGTAGTCATTGTTACGAATCACAAATTCGTTGAAAACAAAAAAGAAAATAACACCCCGTCGTTTGCAACAGCACGTGCGCCTGGTGAGCGGTTGTGTTAAAGTGGGGAGAAGCGAAGAAGCAGCAGTAACTCGCCGGTATACGGTTGCAGAATCGCTGCTTGGTGCAGACTATTAAACGCGCGTGGTGTGTGTGTATATAGGTTGTGTTTCGTGGTATGCCGAGTCTCATTGCATTTGGCAGACGATGGCGAGTAGGAAGCGACGACTTCGTGATTCCCGGCCTTATACTCGGCTGCGTTCACGGGATACAGTGAGTTTAATGATAAAAAAAAAAAAAAAAAAAAAAAAAAAAAAAAAACGAGAAAAGACATTGAATGATCGCAAATACTTCGCGCACTAACGAGCGTCACTGTTTCTCACTTTCGTTCACATTAGTTTCTCATTTTTCGCCGATTTATCTCGGAATAAATATGTTTATTTTCGACGTAACTATTGATTTTTTTTTCTGTTTTTTTTTTTTGGGAATTTTTATTTACCTTAATTCTGAATTATTGGTTTGGTAACGATACATTTATTTATTACGATCGTAAATAATTTTGCAGAATTCATATATACCGCCATCTTCTGTCACGAGTTCGCACCGACTTTGTCCGGTACTCGATGGTCAGCCGCGAAATATTAAATAGATGAAAAACAATGAACTGTCGATATTAACAGCGATAATCTTTAAGAAATATTGATATATCGGTAAATACTTTTAATTAGTTACTCCAATTTCGAAATATATCGAATCGTCGAATCGAGTCGCGAAATATTCAATATTTTAAAACAATGCACTGCCGATCGTTAAAATAATAATCCTTGAGAAATCTATCAGTTAAATTTTTTTTGTACATCGAAATTTCCGCGAAACAATTTATTCATATAAATTCGTCCCATCGATTTCGTGATATATGAAAAAAAAAAAAAAAAAATTCGTATACAAATTTTTTGTTGCGATTTAAGTTTTACTCGTTGTAACAGAGTTATTAACGATAATACCTCTTGTCGATAGATCGATACAATATTTTCGATATTACGTTTAAAGTACAAGAATTACAATTATAATACAACCGGTTATCATCGAGATAACATCGATATTTTATAATCCACAGTCCGAATATCGATTTTATTGTCACCAATCTGTGTCATTGGAACCATTGGAACCATTATATATATATACAACGCACACGACTATTGTCTACGCGATGTATAGATTTATAACGAGAATTTGGTTCGTTAACGATGCAAAACGTTAGACAAGCGTAAATAATAGACCGCATCTGCCTGTTGGTTATTTTCGTGGTCGGAAAATCGTACAACGGGCTTTTAACGATTATTAACAAGAGTCGAGAGTTTACGTTATATGTATATGTAGATAGTAGGCACACAGTCTCTCTCTCGTTGCGACGGATAATACACGATGACTATACGAGACCTGAGTGCTTTCGCGTCCCGTGAGGACTAAAACAGCATCATAGTTCTACCCTTCCATCCTCTCTCATCCTTCGAAAGTCCGTTAATTGGACGAGTTAAAATTCCCGTTAAATTGATGCCGCGCTTAGAGTCAACCATCGGAGGTCCAACGAATTAAACGAACCGACACTGTAGACCCGATTTTCCAGTTTCCCTCGATTTCGCGGCTCTTTTTAACACCACAGATTCGGAGCTTTGGGACCATTTTATTCGATTTTTTTCTGCATTTCGATCGATAATAATAACGCAAAAAAAAATTTTAAATGGAACCTTTTTTTTTTTTTTTTTTTTTTTACGTATAAATTATTTAATCGAAATTTATCGATAGAGAAATCGATTTGATTCTACGAATAGCTCGCTGAGAAACGAGTTTATTTATAGCGCACAAATTTACAGTTGGATACGGCGAAATAATAGTTATTGTTAGCAAATTGCCGTTAAGTCAATAAGATTTGTTGACTTTTAATACATTTTATCGAAAATCATTTGGATGCTTAAGTTTTTACAGTTTAAATTTTGTTTTTGAAAGATAAAGGAGATTGCTGAATTGTTATTGCAGATAATGTAAACGGAAAGCATTTTTTTTGTTCAATGTTTAGTCTCGAAGTTTCGTGTATCGAGAGACCCGTATACATCGACGCTACGCGATGAAATACACGAGAAATATGAAATAGTAAAAAATCGGATTATCGCGCGATGACCCGACTCTCGAGTCCTGAACCGGAAATCGAGATAAAATTTACCGCGTTGAATGAAAAATTTGCACTTGAAACGCACACCACACTTTCTTCATATTCGTTAGATTTATACTTTACGCGTTCTTTGCCGACGAATATTTATTTCGCGTGAATAAATTTCGACGATTTATCGTGCAATCCGTTCGGACCAAAATGTGATACGTAAAATGTAAATCATTTTAATTCGACAATTCATTTTTATCCGTAAACACACTCTTTGTATTTCTCTCATTGTTTTCCAAAAATCGGTTCATCGATCGTCTAAATATGTGGGAAAAAAAATTAATCAAAAATTGCAATGCATTATTTATCTACGAAAACCTTAATATTTAGAATTTGGAATTATTTATTTGGAAATATTTGAAATTTAATTTTTCGTCAATTCGTTTAAAAATTCAAAAATCATCGAAATTTCAACATTTTCTGAAAATGTTTGTTTCAGTTATAACTCTTGCAAATTTCGAGATAATGCGCTGATATTTTCAATAGAAAGAGATATTAATACGAAAAAAAGATTGCAAAGTACATTTTTGCACATTTTTATCTCTTCATTTCACTTTCCGCGATGAAAAATTCGCGATTCCACTATGAAAAAGTATAATGATCAATTTTAGTTTTCTCATAAACGGAACTTCATGAAACATGAAAAATAATGAAAAAACAATGTGCAGCGTGTGTTTTACTTTGCAATCGTTTTTTTTTTTTTTTTTTTTTTTTTTTTTGTTGAAGCGATTTATAGTATCGATTCACATAGTTAACACATTGTTGACAAAATAGCGTTGAAAGACGCAAATTTGTCAGCACGTTGTGGTCGTTGGGGGATTGTTTTCGTCGTTCCAACTTGAACCTTCGGTAGAATATGCACTCGACGTACCCTGGAATAGGTGACTCGTCGCGATATCGATGGCTTTATGCTACGAGGGGCGTCACAGTTGCGATCGAACCATATAGATGATACGTCCCTCTCGCGTTACACCGACGTTACAATCTCATTCTGTGATCGAGTACTTCGAGAGATTACACAGTGATATCTCCTTTGCACACAGACAATGCCACGAAGATGGGAAACCGGTAACAAAAGGTTTACAATGTATCGTGTAACGAAGCGCTATGTGGTGCATTTGCGTCTGACAACGCATCGGTAAGCACTACTTACTGTCCCATCTCCTCCGTTGGCGAATAATTCGAAAAAAAGAGGGAAAGATTCACATGTCTTCATTCCATTTTTGCATCCCACACTCCATTTACCGCTCCGCACTCCGTTTTTTGCGGTTCGCACTCTCGATACCATTTCTTTGCAATGAATTACATTGACGATGTTCTCGGAGCATCCTGCGTGCGACGAGGCTTATCCGACTTCATGCTCGGCGAATCGTGTAAAGAAAATAAATTCTCGTTACGCCGCTGCTTCGGCAAAAAAAAAAAAAAACTGCTATACACTGTACTCTTGAAGAGTGTGACGCTCGTTGTGGTTCTGACAATAGCTCGGCGAGCACCACTTGCCATCGCGAAAGACGTTGCGCCACAATACTGCGACAATATATATATGTCTCTGTCTGCATCTATATTTTTATATAGATATATATATATACATATAAACGAAGCATGTCGCGTTCTCGAAAGAGCAGCGGACAATTCTCGTAAAATAAATTATTTTCTCTGGTAGCGTATAAAAGGCGACACGTATTCGCTGAAAAGAATTCCGTACACAAGGATATACCGCGGGGGCATATCGCTCTTCTTACGCGTATAGCGCTCTCGACTACTTGCACTCAACGGCTTTCAGAGAGCAGACGAAAAACGAGATTCCGAGGCCACGTACTTACGAACGACTACGCGAGATCCGGCGAAACTTTATAATCTTATTCTGACTTTAACGCACATGGAATATGAAAAAAATTCGCTATTTTATATGTTTCCACGGATTTTTGTCGAGTTGCAAATTAGTTCGATGTATTATGCGTTCACCCTACTCGATGTACGATATACGACGATAGAAGGATATCTTGAAAAAATTACCAAAGTTAAAAAAAAATTTGATAAAAAAACAAAAATCTTAAAAACAAATTTATTAAAAAAAAAAAAAAATTAATTAATTAATTAAATTTTTTTTAATTTTTCGATATATTTTACATATATATATATCGTGAATGTTTTTTTATTTATTTATATGGTAACGCGACGTACGTGTATACGAAAAAAAAAAAAAAAAAAAAAAAAAAGTTTATTAATTTTTATTTATTTAAAAAATATTTATTTTTCTGTATATTTTCTGAATGTATATCGTGCAAAAACATCTATACAGATGACAACGATACTGCTATTATACCGTACAAATTGCGAAGGGTTAGTTATATATACGAATGTATACTATAGACACTCGTACTGTAGCATATACGAAGAGGGGTACCGTGTCACTCGGTTCTATCGATCGTTCACTCCTTGTCGTCTGTTGTATGCCAACGGCGAGCGACCTTTTTCCACTTCGTTTTTTTTTTTTTTTTTTCGTCTTAATGTCGAGCGCGTCAAAGCGGAAACGGAACTATGGTAAAAGTCGGCTCTCTATTCTCCATCAAGATAAAATGAAATTCGCGTTCTCGAACAGCTGTCGTCAATAAAAAAAAAATCATGAGTGAGAAAACGTGGCTTTTAGCCTTTTTTTTACGACTATTCATCCCGATCCTCGTATTGATTCACTCAGCGCTTTTATTTCAATGCTGAATTTTTCTATTCCATCCGAAAAAAACGAACGTATCTGTTTCGGCGTTTCGATTATTGATAAAAAAAAAAAAGCTGTCGGTGGGGAAGATGAAGAGTGACGAAGAAAAACCGAAATATTTACACCCCGTTTTGTTTCCTCGTAATGTTGAGCTCCGAAAAGCGAAAAAATAAATACTGAGAAAAAGAATCGCTTCGTATGCTGTCGATGGAACGGCACTGTGGCTTGTTGATTAAACTAATTTTCGCGAGAGTAATTCGACTTCAGTCTTCGATTATTAAAAAAAAAAAAGAAAACTCCAGACGCTAGAAGTAGAGGGAAGTAGGAAACCCGAGCTATTTACACTTCGTTGTGTTTTCTCTCAAAGCAAAATGCCGCGAAGTGGAAAAAGTAATTATTGAACAGCCCTCGTAATGATTTAGTACTCTTGAATCTCGGCGTTTATCCCTTATCGATCCACTTATCGGTATTCTCGGAGACGATAAATTCGTCGTTTCGTTTTTATTCTATTCGCGAAGAGGACACGCTGCACACTTCGTTCGATTGACTGAATTAATTTGCACAGAGAGTGACTGATTCGGCAACTTCGTCGATGAAAATGAAGATTGGTCGATGAGATTAAAGGGTGTGAAGCGAAAACGAGATCGATGGTATAATATCCACCGGAAGTAGAGTTTCCCTCGATAGGAACGGAAAAGCCTGCGGACGAGAGAAGAGAGTGAAAGCGATAAATTGGTTCGCACCCCCGTCCTCCCCCTCCCATTGAGAGATGAAAGCAATTCAGCCGACGCGGGCGATTCTCTCTCTCTTACACGTTCGCTCTCCTGATATTATATTGTCTGCCTTCAACGATCTTTCTCGCGAGCATACGAAATCAGGAAATTCACCGAAAGCGAATTACGAGCTCCGGACAGAGTTCAAAGACTGGGTTTGGCGTGTAACTCGAGTTTTCTCCATCCCACCTGTCCTCGACGCCATCGCGACTAAGTTATCGAAGTCTAATTACGGCAAACTACCCCTCGAGCGACGCATTTGTGTCCCAAACCCCTTCGCGCCTTTACACTCCACTCATTTGTATGATGTTTAACTAATTTCGTCATTCGTTAATTTCGAGACACAAGAGGGCGTTACTTGCGAGCAAAAGTAACAGAAACGGAATGAAAAATTAATTACTCAGATGAAAAATAAATATATGCAAAAAATATATTAGAAATATATGAACATATAATACATTTTTGTATATTTCTATGTATTATTATTATTATTTTATATTTATATTGTTAAATTTTTTTAAATTTTATAATTGTATATAATTAATATAATAATCATGTAATTTGTTATATATTCGAGATATCAAAGATATATTTTACGATATACTTTTTTTTTTTTTTACATATTTTAACATATTTTGATTGAGTTTACTTCAATTTGTTAATTAAAGTGATTTTTCTTTCCTATCGAATGACTACTAAAAGTTATCGTCAATCAGAAAAAAATGTTTAAAAACTTTTTGATTTTTGCGCTTTAGACCATTAATTTTTCATTTCGTGATTTCTTATCGCGAAATTATCACATTAATTAATAATATTTTTCATACTTACAACTGAAAAAAAAAGTAAAAAAAAAAAAAAATTTATATCTGAAAAGAAAAAAAAAATTTTGACGAGACACGAGCCGCAGACAAGAGGCAAAAGATCGTCTTGGTAAAGAAGCATTCAGTTCGTTCAGTGAACCGTCGACGCGAGTGAAAGAACTTGGCGAAAGGGTTGAAAAGCTAAAATACGAGAGGATTTGAAACTTCCCCTGTCGCTAGTAGTGGGTGAAGGGTCGCGTTTTTCTCCGTTCCAACCTCCTCCCTCCCCCCCCCCCCCCCCGTTAGTTTCACAAGAGTATAAATTAGATTCTCATTGCTTGTGACACCGCAAGCCTCTGGCTTTGCCCCGCGAGGTTGAGGCTTTCAGGGTGATGGTTCGCGGAAGTCTCTCGAACAGACCTCTGTACTACCCTCTCGTCTTATGCGCCATCGCCGAGCTTCGCTCGACGTTATTTCGCTTTAATTACAACGATCCATCCGACGGGCACTAACGACCGAGCCGCCCGTCTCTCCCTCTTCTGCAGCATCTTACGCGAAGACGTCGAGAGACTTCGGCTGAACGCTCTCATTGAGCCTTTGCTTCTGCATACGCCGCGTCCCTAACTAAAACGTTGAACGTTCTCTCCGTCATTCTCTTTGCTATACACTTACCTGCGATGCCTAAGGCGACAACGTTTACGGAGCGTCGTAACTCCGCTTAAAAGCAGATAAGCCGATGCAGAAGCCTACAGGCTGCAGCATCATGCGGAGGCAAAAGCAGTAGAGCGTGCGACAGTGGTTTACCGCATTAGTGGAATCAAACAGAATCATTGGAGATAAAATTCAAACTGCGGCAGTGCAGAGATTTGTATTGCAGAAAGGTTAAGATTTACCTATTTTCTTCAATTATCAATTTCTCAGTCGATTTATTATCTTTGATCCAACGATTCATCTGATTTGTGTGTTCAGAGTAATACGAAAACATTCACGGAGTTCCGAAACTTCGACTCAGAATTTTTTTGTAACGTTGCAGTTCGTGTGAAAATTTTGCAAAGTTTACCTCTTTATCACACTTTTTTCACGTTTTTTCGTAGCCATACATATAAGGATGTGAAAAAACAATTTTGTAACGTCGGCCAATAGTTTATCGTGTATATTTTTTCCCGTGGAACTCGATAGACTTTTTTTTACGATATATCGATTTAACGATATTCGCTGACGAAGCGGAGATATCGCCATTTAAAAAATATAAAAAATCGTAATGTTTCGTAAAATTGCACGAAATTTTTTTTCATTCGTTTTTTTCGCGTTTTATCGATTAATTCTTTCTATTTTTTTGCTGATCATAAATCTTTCACTCATTTTACTGTTTCTTCATTATTCAATTAAAAAAAAATTCCGCTAAAAGTTAATAACTGATAAAAAAAAAAAAAAAAAAATCGAGTTATTCCGGAGTCTCGATGTCTCTTTTGAGGTAAAGAAAAATCGTTGGAGAGCACAGCATAAAAAGGAAAAAAACTCTGTCTGTCGTGAGGTTGCCTCGTTGCTTCGGTAACTTCTATTGGGCATAGGATCGATACGTCACGGTTATACGAGAGCTTGTGTAACATTTTGCCTGTGAATGGACGCTGCTCACACCCCTGTGATGCCAGGCTGGCCTGCTGCCTTCACTCTCCCTTTCTCACTGTCTCTATCTCTCTTTCTCCGGCTCTCAGTGTTGTACCATTTTACCCCTCTTGCCTCCGAGCTATGAATCATTTAAGGGTGACCCCCTACACTACAGGCGCACACACCGAATGAGCACAGTCACCCCGCTATACAGCACGAACTCTCCGCAGAAGCACACACCCCTGACCTCCTACTGCGGGTGAATGCAGAGCTTTCGAGTCAATAATGTCATAGTAATCGCGTACGCAGGACCCGGTATATCCCGCGATATCGAACTCTCACTTGCGTCAACATAGCCGATGTCGATGAATCAAAGACTTTTTTATCCACAAACAACACAACAGCGAATTATTATCACCTATTTTTTTTGGCTTCCTGTACTCATACATCATTCGCGTGACAATTTTTTCGGAACTTCTATACGTCGTTCATTTTACTCCGCTAGGAAACTATAGTTTCCGCGATACATAGAAAAAAAAAAAAGATGAAAAAAGATTTATTTACACATACAAAAAAAAATAATAAATAAATAAATAAATTTATAAAAATATGTAAAATTGGGGTTATAAAAATTTATAATAATAATTTAATTCATTTATTCCAATTTGATTTTTTTCTAATTTTTCGTAATTTTACTCCATTACGTTAATTTAATAATTTTTTTTGTTGATATTTATACATAAATATTTCAGTCTAAGTAGACTACAAGATTAATTTATTTATCACAGAATTATTTAATGTATTGAATAAAAATTAAATCGAATGCTGCGATAAAAAATTAAATTGACATAAAATGTTGTCGCGAAGCCGTTCAGATATTAATTAATTGTATCCGGTAAAACGATTTTATTCGATAAATATATAGGCCAATGAGCGTCAACTCGGTATTCATAACAGTCTATGTAAATTTTTGGTCTCAGTGGTCGTCTCTGGTACCCACAACATATTATAAACTCGAGCGATGTTGTCGCGAGAGTGAACACGAAAATACGGTGAACGTACGGTCTCGAGTTTCATGTCCGTCCCGGATAATAAGTTATGAATAGATGTGCACGCGAACAGCAAGTGAAGCGAAGCGAAAGGGATGAGAGGAAACTATGGCACCGGGTGCATTTGAAGCGTCAAGCGACAAGACGAGCTTTCGAAGCGTCGATTCAAGCGTAACGCCTGTACGTGTACATTGCATTCACGTATAAAATCTCTATAGAGCGATTCGACGAACATCGCAACGCGCACAACACGAAAATACCATTCATGCAATGCCGCAAATCCTTTTTCGCTCAGTTTGCCTTTACGCTCAACCGTATAGAGTTTAATTAATTGCTCTCTCGCGAAACTCCCGCGAGATATCGCGTTTGCATTTAGCGTTCACACGACTTTTTATTTATCGGAGGCGAGAATTTACAACGCGACAGGGTGCGAACTTTTTTTTTTTTTTTTTTTTTAATTCTTTTTATTTTTGTAGAATAATTTCTTCGGCGCTCGTTATTTCTTTGGTTCTTCTTAATACTGTTTTTTTTTTACTCGTCTCATTATCTTTTTTGCGACGCGGAAAAAAAAAAAAAAAAAAAAAATTTCACCCCCGCGATTCGCGTATCTACGGTAGACGCATTTCGACGATAATTACACGACGAAACGAGGATCCGAGATAATTTCGAGGGAATTAATTGGTCGAACGTTGGAGGACGGAGAATGAAGGGAGATAACGAAACCGGATCCGACGTTGACGCCGTTGAACCGGACTATTAATGAAAACAATTAATATCGCTAATCTCCGACATTTCGAGTAATCGGGTAGATTACTACTCTGTTTCTCTCCTCGTCTGTCTCATACCCGTTATCTTTCGACGTCAAACGCGTTCGATAATATCGCAAATTTCTGCATGTATCACATCCGGCAAATTTCGACTTTGATTGTCTCGCAAAATTGTTTTTAAAAATCTCCGATCATTAAAACAGTTAACCAACGATTTTTCACAACGCGGTTGTGGCAATGAAAACTGTAATAACCTTCTCTATCGGTAATGACGAAACTGGACTTTCAATAAAAACAGAAATCCACTGTTTATAGACGCGGAGAGCAACTCCAGTTGATCGTAATTTTAGATTCTCAAATTAACTTATATATAGTCGACAAACCATTCCTTACGATACCAAACCTTACGATAACAAACATCAAACTTTTATGATCTTCTCGTCAGCGCGATAGGCATCCCTCGCGATCAACGCGATGTATAATCATTGTTTCCGAGAACTTTAATCACGAAATCTACGATTTGCCTAATTATTACTCGAACGGCGTTAGTTGCCGGTATAATTTACCAGGATGACCTCTTTTCCGCGATCTCGAATATAGTTTCTCGAATTTACGTTGCGTGAACGCCGTACTCTCGGGTCACAATAGCAAACAAATAGCTTTCAGAAGTTTCTTGTCAGCGTGACACACGTCGAGTTGCATCGCGGGCTTCAGACCGGAAGTCTCTTGAAACACGAATCCCTTATCCTAGTTAATTTCATCGCTCTTTCACCCTCTCGCCGGTTTTCCAATAGTTTATCTCGTAAGGATGATAACGCGCATAGCCGCATACGCCTTTATATATATATATATATATCGCCTATAACTTACTCTTTACACAGTTGTGTAGTACCCTTCGCCATATAGGCGTCCCAATACAGTCTGTGCACGTCAACGGCGAAAGCTTCCGCGTTTACGACGTAACGTCACGGAAAATCGGGTGGAGCGATATTCTACAGAATTTATCGCCTACGCCCCTTCGAGAGCCGCGATAACACGACGGGCCGAGAGAACGTCGGGAGCATTGTATTTTCTCTCCCTTCACGCGAACGTGTTATACGACTGCAGGTTTGCCCATGTAATATCCTTAACTCATATATACCCCGAGCCTCGTCTATACCCTGTTTTTTCTATACCTTTCCTGCATCGAATTCCGCAGCTCTCTTCCGTCGCGTATTATGATACTTATGACACATAAATATACCGAAAAATAAAAGACGAAAACGAAACAGATTCGACGCAAAAAAAAAAATCGATTCACGAGTAATGCACAACAGCAAGTAAGGAATAAAACGAGAGAACGTGAAAAAATGAATCTTTACGAAAAAAAGGAGATATTAAATCACGAAAAAAAATTGTTACGTGGAAGGGATAGAAAGGAAATAAAACAAAAGATTGAAAAAACATCGTACTGAAAAAAAAAAAAATTTCATCAGAATTTTTTTTTTTTTTTTTTTTTTCGGTCATAAAAAGATGCAAAATCAGACAACAGTTGGAGAAAAGTGCATCTCTGCATTTTTGTGTTTTTTTTTTTTTTTTCTTTAAGGCGGCAAATAGATCGCGCGCTCTGGAGACAATCATAAGCATTGTTCCTTCTTCTGTGGCTTTTTCCCTGCGGCTATAGGTCTGCAGTTTTTCCAAGCGAACGACAAATACGACATGGTCTGCACTGTGTATTTCGCAATCTCGAGTGATACAACAAATGTGTACTATTTTTTTTTTTTTTTTTCGTTTTTATGTTATACCGGAAACGATAGAACGTTGTTATCGAAGTGCTTCGAAGTTTTGCGATGTAATTCTGGATTATGAGGATCAAGAATGGTATTCTTGTTGATTCATCAGGATTGCTGATACGATGGTATAAGGTTTCTGAGTTTTTCTCGCCTCGTAAGCAACCATCGAACTGCGCGTTGCGGATCGACAGATCGATTAAAATGGAACGCTGGTAAATCACCTGCGCGATCTAATAACATTTTTTTCTACAGACTAAATGGGTATTTGCGAGGATTGCTCTACTAGGAAATAATAGAAGAGAGAGAGATAAGATATTTAGACATTAAGAAAAAATGTATTATAGTTGATATGCAAATTTTATGGAAATTCGTAAATCGCAAATTACATGGCAATTTTGCAGGAAAGAGACTCTGAATTGCCATTACTAACTTAGAAATGGAATTGCTTTTGCATAATTTTCCCGTATTTCTGAAAACTATGAAAAACCAAAAAAGTTTACGATAGCAGATATACAAATTTAATTGAAATTCGTGAGTGTTAAACTTGGAAACGCGATATGTTCAATATTCGGCATCAAATTTTATGAAAGTGTTTCATCCGCGAGACATTGACACTATCGACATAATTCATTTTTCCGTATTCTCAAAGCTATGAGGACCCAAAAATCTTCTATAATCGTGAAAATACAAATCATATTGAAGTTTCGTTACTTTCGATTTTTTTCAAATTTTTACCGCCAAATTAGAGCTGTGGACCCAAAAAATAAATATTACCCGCAATTGTGACTCACATAATATCGGATAACTTCCTCATCCCTTTTGTATAGAAACGCTGCTAATTTTACGAAACAGTGATTCATAGAATAACAAGTCGCCCGCAGCGCCCGCAGCGCTCGCAGCGCCCGCATACAGTTAATACACACAGATCATCGGAGGTTTTTTGTGCAAATGTCTCTCTTACGTTTCGTTCGATCGACTATCACTTTCATCTACTAAAATCTCCGGCTTCCTTATTCCATCAGTAACGACGAATATCGGGAAAAAAAGTATTTCTCGACTCATTGAGGTTATAATTGTTCAGACCGTCAGATGATTAAAACTCAGTGGAAATACTGCACAGTTACAAAACCTGTTGTTTCCACACTAATAGCCGATGCGAGCAAAAAACACGATGAAAAAATCATAAATTTATCATTTCTCTTTGAAGCCAATTTAATGCTCGAATTCTGAAAAGGACTTAGGAACTTCGTAACTCGTGAGACTACCGTACAGACGGCACGGATTCTAACCGCTGCTCACTGCACGCAAAGGTCATTCTTACGTCAATACGAAGTTCTGATTGGTACAGTTGACAAGGTAAAGCAAACAGACGGTTCCTCAGTTCACAAAGTTGTCGCGAAAGCTATTTATCCGGAATATACTATGCATGTGGACAGCAGTCCTGAATCGTTCCAATACAACGCGATCCGCCAACACATCGCGCTTCGCAGCGTATCTGAAGAGACCTTTTCATGCAAAAGCGGCGATCTCCGATTTACTTGCATTATAGACGTTTTGAAATGATTCCATTCCATTTCTCTGACGCCAATTCCGGTACACGCGGCGGTATATGATATTTGACAAAATATTTTATTTCCACCTAATAATTGACATTGAATTTTGTATTTTTATTATTAATTTAAAAGAATTTATATAGCATTAATTTTAGAGAAATTGTAATAATATTAATTTTTAATTAACTTAATTGATTTTTTTTTACCATAAAACTATTTTAATTTTTTTTTTAATTCGATTTTTTGTGATTTTCGTTCTTATAGCGAATAACTAAGTTTTTGGGAGAATTTTTATCTATTTTTCGATAGTTTCATTACCGATTCTTTGTTCAATGTGATTCCTCGATGTCCGACGAATGTATCGCTTATCTCACTTTTCTCTTTTCTTAATACGTTCTCTCAGCATCCGTCCGTAGTGGCCACGTGCCCTTTACAAACGGGAACCTCGTTAAGATATCTACTTTTGTCTTATCGCGCATTACTTAAGCGATTGCCTGAGCTCCACCCTCTTTTTAGTACTCCTACTCTATGTATATCAGAGAAAAAGAAGGAGAAACGGAAAGAAAACGCGTCACAATATAGACACCAAGTTGCCTTCCGTAATAACGATCGCAGAAGCTTCTCCAGAACTCTGATAGACAATAAAGCAAACTACGAGTACAGGTTTCGAAGTCTTATTCATTGGTGACCTATTCTTCTATTCTTCCGATTACTTCATCCACTGTTTCGCAACTCGCAATCAAAGCATTTATGGGGCGAACGGTATTCCCTGAATTGCAAGAATTCTTCTCGTCTACAGAGTTCGACAACTTTTTTATTCAATGGTTTCATTGTTTATCAATCATTAAATGCCGAAAAATGTTGTAAATATAATATTTAATATCCTAAAACTTGTTTTAGATTCATTAAATACGAAAAAAAAAAAAATTTCATTTAACACAAATAGATCGATCGCTTTTTTTTTTTTTTTCTTTTTCTTTTATATTTATCCAAATTTGAATAAGTTGCATTGCAATGCCGCTTTTAAAAACCGCAAAATCGTATCGATTTTTTTAAATTTCTCGTTCCTATCGAAAATATCTGTGCAAAGGATTTCCTTTGCTACAGAGAAGAACGGATTTATCGAATAGTGTACTGTCATTCTCGACGGGTGGAGTCCGGGTATATTAGAGCTATGAAACTGTCGATACGTCGAGTCGGATCGATCCGTGGGTTGCATGAATTCAGTAAAAGCCGCTCTCGTTTCAACACGTGCCCCCGCACGTTCCAATTCTATTGTATACATCAGGTAGACATTTGTATCCCGGGCATCACGATCGAGAAAGAACCGGAGAGGGACTGGCGGCGCCTGGAGCGCCTCTTTCTATTCGTCACTCTAACAAATGTTTCTCTCAAACATATCTCTGCGTGGGTTAAACTTCACGTGTCAAATGAACAAATAACTGTCGAGAGACTACGTACAGTAGTATGCGGAGATTATTTTCAAACCTATTTTCACTTTGAAATTCGCTGACTTTTGTGTTATTTTTAAATCGTTCAGCGAAGCAAGGCGTGTGCGCATATTGCAAGTGGCAAAATTTATCGAAAAACCAATGCGAGAGACCATATTTTAAAAAATCGTTCGATCTTTTGAACTTTACTCAGTGTCTCGTCGCGTTAATTGAGAAACGGGAGGTTAAAAGTGGATGAAAAAAGAGAATAAATGGAGGGATCATTGCTCCAATTTTGCTGGTCTTCCGTAAGTGGACAGCGCGCAAGTTTGATAATTACTATACCTGCGATACACATATACCCTCGGGTATCGTAGTAGTTTAGTCGTGTCGTCTATCGATCCTTCGGCAAATCACCTTGGGCACCGGGTTAGAGATGTGATAGAGTGCAAGAGACCTCTCGCCATCCCTCGTGGCTCATTATCTCTACTTACTCGAGGCGTTAATTAGATTTGCACAGTTGGTTTCGCCAATCTTAAGTGCGACAATGCGGTGTGACGACGACGACTACGACGTCGACGAGTGAACAAGAAAACGGCCACGGAACCGTGATGAAGTTTCCCTTTATCATTGGAATAAAAGAGCGAAAGAGAAAGAGGACGAGGAGCCTCTCAAAAGCTCCAAAAGGCAAACTTTTCTACCTCTTTTATTCGCATTAAATATTCAAGTAAATCTTGATAATGAGATTTTCGTATTCTTCTTCTTAACTTTGAATGGCGACTCTAACTTTATGAATAAATAATGCAATTTACATACGAGCTACGAAAGTACTTCGAAATTCGTCGAATGATTGTTTAAACAGTCGTTTTTTTCTATTTTCTTCGATATTATGAGAGTTTTAACGGATAAAATAAATAAATAAATTAAAAATCAATATTTTTTTATGGATTAGAAAAATCATTTTTTTAAATATTTCGATTTTATTGGTAAAAAAAAATTATTATTTTTTTTTTTTCTTATAAACTTCGACTCATTTCGCTGGATTATTGCGTCACGAGTGAAACCCGTGTTTTTACGCACTATTATTGCGATATGTTTCCCAACTCGCATTTTGAGACAAAAAAGGTACAAGTCGATTGGACTTCGAGCGGCTAACCAAAGCCAACTACTAACAGACATCACTCAGTCAGCGATACGTCGATCCCGCAAGCTGTAGAAGTGCAGTTCTCGTCTCTGAGCGCTAATCGCGCCGTTTCGAAAATAGACGAACTCGTCAGAGCGGAGAAGGCGAGAACTGATGCACAAGTTCTTAGCCTTCTTTTTGGCTCGTTATGTCCTCACGCTTTGCCAAACTGGAAGCTCTACACGGTCAACACGCGCTTTCCTTTTGCTTTTGCTTGCTAATGTCTCTCTTGCGTTTGATGCGGTGTTGTTGAGCGGATCTGTTTGTTGTCTCTTGCAAAGAGGATCCTTGTCTTGCGGTGTGTTTCTCTGCTGCGCGAGGCACACCACAAACCACCGAATATGTCCACAAAACCGAACGGTATAATGTGGTAATTCATTAGGCGCTCCCAGGAAGATATACTGTATGAAACATATTTCGGTGCCATTTTTTTACTCACATTTTTCGAAGTGTTTTCGCGTGACAACATTTCTTAAAGAGGTATTCAGAAAAATTAACGACTCAACTTCCGCTAGAAAAAAGTTCGGTTGCCGAATGATTTGTTAAATCATTTTTTTTAATACTTTGCTAATAACTTTTCGGAATTATTATTATGCAAAATCAATGTTCTTAGCATCTTTTATATAATTGATTTTTTTCATATTTTTATTCCATTGCGAAGTATTCGAAAATCTCTCCGAATCTCACTTTTGACTGGAAATGTAACGATACATCCTCCTTAATAATAGATATATAGAGTATCAGCCACTCGTCCTCATAGCCAACGCAACTTACAAACTTTGCAAAAAACGATGAAAAAGGGTTATATAGTACCTATTATAAGAAAAAAAAAACGGTAAAACTCTTATTCTACTGTAGAAAACGAACGATATACCGAATTTTTTGATTGCCTTCTAAAATATTATTCGGAATTGGAGTTATGGATCTGTGGGAAAAAATAAAGAATTTTAGTTCATTTTTACTGCCGGTGCTTCTTCGCGCCCGTCTCTCGGGTTCGCGCACTGTAACGAAAGTCGAACAAATATATCGGGGATATAGGTATACATATGTCGAGACTTCTTTCTCCTTTTTTCTTCTATTGCTCCTCTCGAAGGCAAGAGCATTTCTGCAATTCCTAATGGACGTGTTTTTGCTGCTGTTGCATCTGCTGAAAAATTGAAGCTTCGGACCAAATTTTACCGAGTTTCATGAAACAAAGGCAAAAAAAAAGTGTTCTATGTGTGTATCCATCGCTTCGGATAAAATACATATATATCGTGATAGACGCAACGGATACCAATCTACATATAGCATGTGTTCCATATACGTGTTCGGAATAGCGATGTTTTGTAAACAAACGCAGTGGCAAATGCTGCGCTCGCGGCGGCGAATAATTCAGCAGGAATGCGATGTCGGTGAGAAAGAAAATCGAGAAAATAGCCAACGAGAGAGGGTTGGAGAAACATATCGTGTCAGGTGGGCGCGTAGAATATATATTTTTATCAGAATCCAAATCGCCCATTAAATCGGCGTTATTGACGAAAAAAAAAAAAAAAAAAAAAAAAAAAAAAAAAAAAAAATGGATACCCATCCCTTGTTACTGATATTTTAAAACTCATGAATTTTTCATCAAATTTTTTTCGAGTAAAATTCGTAATGTGAAATTACGAATGACGTAGATGGAGATTGAAATATTGCCGTCCGAATGTTTTAACGTTATATGTTATATCACAGACTACAGTTCGCGCCGTCTTTTCGTTATTTGTATTTTTTTTTCATATTTTTCGCGTTTTTCCGCTGCATTACCGGTAATGATGTAACAATTGTAAGACAAAAGAGACAATCATCTGTTATCTACAATTTTTGTTGTCGATGTTATTGTTGAATGACGGGATGGTATAAGAAAAGCAATCTAAGAGTCGATTTTTTTTTACGATTGCAACCCTTCTTTTCCCTCCACAATTTATATGTGATAAGGAAATAAAAAATCCCATAATATATATATATATATACGATTTTATTGATCATATTTTTGGGAAAAAAGGAAAATCGTAAAAATGACCTGAAAGGTACGAAAGTACAAAAAAATCGTTCCACCTATTTTACGAATTTTTTTTTTTACCCTTCAGTACTGTATACTACTGTATCCTAATTGAGAAAATTATCTTTTAATTGCTCCTGTCCGAGAGTACATTATACCGCGTACAGCACTGTCATTGTACGTCGTCCGGGGAAGCAATTTCATTAGGGTAAATTAATTGAGCTCCGTAAAGCCGTTTCACTACCACGTAATTTTTCTCTTCTCTCCTATCCGCTTCTCTTTTAGCTCCTTAAACCCGTAGCGCGATTAAACGCGAAAATTCTTCGACATGTTCGCGCTGCGGGCGTTTCCTCGTAGGAATTTGAGGAGAAATTTTACGCTCGCGTTGCCAGCATTTTCTCATAGTAATTCGAGGAGAAATTTTAAATGTCCTTCAGCGCGATATATGGCTCTCGACGTATTTGGATTTTCCGGGAAGGTGTTAGTTTTCGTTCAAACTACGGTTCACGAGTTTGCAGTAAACTACTAGACGGTCGAGAACACATTCGTACATTGCCCCTGGGGGACGAGTATATGCTTCGTGGAGTTCCCCGACAGCGTGGCTGGGGTTACTCCTCGCAGGTAACATACCGCGTGAATAATATACGAGGGTGCATACTGCTTGAAAGTCGTGCGGAGTTTGTTCTTCGATCTTAAGGAAGTTTAAAAATCTTCGGAGTGAATTTCACAGTCGGCATTTCTTAAAACAAACAATAATAAATTATGATCGCGAAAATGACGAAAATTGATAAAAACGATAAAAACGGTATTCACAAAAATAATAAAAATAATTATTACGAAAAAAAAAAAAAAAAAAAAAAAAAAAAAAACAAAAACAAAAATTACATATCTCGAAGAGAAAAAATCGTCTCGAAAATAAAGGAGCGGGAAAACGTGCGTAAAATATTAATCGTGTAGGGAATGATGAGAGTATAGATATGTCACCACTATACGATGAATACTTGACTCACTATATGTGCAGAGAACAACGACACACCGCAATATAATCCGAGCGAATGCGGAATTATGCGCACTTTGGCTCCAGCGTTATTGCGCCAGTAAACGTTAACATGTTTTGGCTTATATTGCGCGAGTGAATGTGTTAGGGTTTCTCTTGTTCTGAGTCCGCTGTATAGCCATTGTGGAGACCGGAAACTCTAGAAAATCGGAGGCAACGCTAAGAACTTCGAACTTTGCTTCAATTGTTTCAAAGTTTATTGAATACTAAGAAACGCGGTACCGCGATGTCGAGTATTCAAAAAACAATTATTAACAACCTGTTTTTGAAAAAAAAAAAGAAATACTCCGAAACGAAAAAAAAAAAAATTAAATTTAAGAGAAATCTTTTTTTTATTGACGGAGTAAATTCAGATGACCTTAAAATTGATTGAAATTTTATAAAAAAATTTCGTTGATTTGTAACCCGAAAATTCGATTAGCAAACGACCAATTGCATGCATTTAGATGATCTGCTTACTCATCGCCTAACTATAAATCGTTTCAGAAATAATTTCTGCGTATCAAACAAACTGTGTATATATACAAACTGCGATACTTAGAAGATTCATAGGTAAACACGTTCGTTGAAAATAGTTTTCTGGCAAACCTCGCAAAAGCGATTAACAAACAGTACACGCAGCAGCTAAACCAGCGGTAAGCGATAACTGTTTCCATCATCGGTTGGTATTCGATGATTTTCGCGTTACGTTACTCTCGCGTATGTCGAAGGGGACTTCTCTGTCGCGGGAACTCGTCATCGACGTAATACTCCAGCGTTTCAATTAATAAAGCCAAAGGTAATAATGATAAATAATTACTAAAGCAACTTGCAATTAACTGCTATTGGCTTTGAGCTCAAGAATTGCAGCTGTAATTATATTACTTTCCCGTTTAGTTACAGCCTCTCGTTTTCTCTAAAGCTTTCCATCTATTATCAGATCGTTGCGTAATCCGTAGATATATGTATATATAAGAATATTCGCGTTGCATATACCCATAAAATAAATAAGCGATGTGTTGGAAACCTGGAAACCCTTTTGCCGCATTTCTCCTTTCACTGTTCCGCACCTTTCCACGTAAGCATCGAACTCTCTCTCTACGGGAAAATTCGTTAACCGGATTTTCCTCGGACGATGCTGTTAATTCCGTTAGTCGGCCGGTAGGTGCGACGGCAAGCTGAAGCTTTGAACGTAGAAACTGAACGTAGAAACGATAACAACCAACGAACAAAAAGCGAATTCCGCATATGCATGTGGAATTCTTGGAATTTCAGCTTATTAAAAAGGAAAAAAAATTACACCCTTATTTTATTTTTCGTGACGGAATAAAATGCTTCGCGTATGCGGGACGAATGTAGAGAAAAGAACAAGTAAATAAGGGACAATATATCATAGAATATATATATGTAGTGTCCAGTAGTTTGACTCGTTCGGGTTTTGTATCCAAGTTCGCTGCGATGATAAGTGAATAATCCTGCATGTGGTCAGACGCTCGGAAGATTAACGACACTGTTGTATTTTCAACAGATCTATATTCCGAGTTCTCTAGTCGTTCATATTTTCTCTGCGCGTTCTGTTTTTCAGAGGAAATGATACTTAAGTTCTTTTTTAACTATTCCAAATTATTCCGATTGGTTAACCGAAAACTATTTTTTTACATTAAAAATGACGAAATAAAAAAAAATGTATAAAAAAATGTTAAAACTTTTCCGGAAAAAAAGTGTATTAAATAAATTGTATTAACAAAAAATAGTCTTTTTTGTAAATGAAATGGTATTTTTTGTTATTGAAATTTATTTATTGAAGTTTTTTAAAATTTTTGTGAAAAAATTTTTATGTATAAAATTTCGTCTTTAGCCCGATAAAAATCGTTGAAATGACGACGAAAACAAATTTTTTTAAAAGCGACGAATTTTCTTTTGATGTTATACGAAAAAATCGTGACGATCCTGAAATAAAAAGGTTAAAACGAAGCGGAGAAGAATGAAAAATTAAAATAACTCCGACGTTCTAAACGCGAAACAAAATGTGTATAATAGTCATAGAGGGGCGTTATAAATAATGGATACGACATCCAAATCCCTTTGGCATAGAATCGTTCTAACGTTCCACTCGACGAATACTCAAAAGCTTCTCGCCACGGAAAAGCTATTACCCTTTGCGGGTACTTTAAGTGATTAATTTCGTTTCTAGTCGGAGAAGCTTGCGAACGAATCCAGAGCGGTGTCCTTCGTTTCAGCTTTTATACACATGTGTCGGCGAATACATGTATACAGTATATACATACGAAGATCTTTCGGTATAAAGCACGTACGGCATAATATGCACAAAGAAGGATAGAATAATAAGAGAGAATTCACAATGCGCGTACGTTACTGCTTGCGGGGGATCTTTTATGGTACGACGTATAATTCTATCGCTCGAGTACTTGTAGCTGACTAACAACCACACGTGCAGTCTCACAGGTCTATGCAACTAGAAAACCTTTTGTTCGAGACTCGGCAAAAGCTCGTAATTCTCTCTGAAGAAAAATGATTAAATACATACTAAGCCGACATGTAGGTTACATCACATTTCTTCGCTAAAATTATAACAAGGTGCAGATTCGCCAGAAGCGTAATTTAATAAAAAATTCATTTCTCGAGTACGAATGTACGTTAATTATACGCTGCTTTTATAAATTATTAATTAGTCTGAAAAAAAAAAAAAAAAAAAAAAAAGTGGCTACAAAAAAAAATATCTGAATCCTTACAATTATAATCATAATGTTGATTTTTGTGAGTATTTTTTTTTTTTTTTTTTTTTTTTTTTCAATAAATGTATACGAAATATCCTGCTGAACATACACGGTATCCAGCCGAATCTACGAATAATACATCCCCTACTGTCCTTTAATATAATACCAGACTTTTGTTTTTTAACTTTTCCTCGTATATCTCGTTATCCATGAGGCAAGAGAGTCGGAGTAATAAGAATTGGAATAAAAAAAAAAAAAAAGAATCGGTCGCGAAGAAAAATGCCACGTGTGACTCGGGGATGAAGGGGGATGAGGGCGTCGAAGTTTTAGGAATTCTCGAGGTTCTTTCTTCGTGTCGCGACGTCCCCTGCAGCGGAATCCGTCAGCCACCCTCGCGATCGTTTTTTCTCCAACATTCGAATCCCGGACTACCGTTTCTCTCCCTTCTATCTTTCCTTTTCTCTCCTTTGCTCTTTGGGTGTACGCTTCGCAGCGGACTACCGTTAATGTGGCCTTAGGGAGGATTCGTTCACGAGGTGATCCCTCGCTAGAGCTCGATGCAAATCCAAGTGGCGTCGACAAGCGGGCGTTGTCGTCGCATTCGTCGTCGACTGCTCATTCTCTCCCGTTCTTTCCTTTTCTAGGCTTTCCGACCCTTGTCCCGCGTATTCCCTTTCCTTCTATTTGAGCTCATGGAACGTACCGTAGCATTTTGCGGATCGAGTGAACGCGTGAAGCTTCTCCACCCCCTTCGCTCGGCACCTCATCGAGATAAATGGGCGTTTGTCTCTCGTCTCACTCTGTTGCTCGCTGCAGCTCCGGTTTCCCCGCCATAAATCCTTCTGCTGTACATATATACGCACTGCTGTACATTTACCTTTATACATATAGGACCTTTCATTCCAAACTGATGTGTTGTACATTTTGTTTATCGAAATTTTCCAAGTAAAACAAAAATCTTTTTAACATAAACTTTAACTGTAACGAAGTATTGGAAATACATTCGATCCAATATTTTTTAAAAAATAAAAATCTCACAGAAAAAAATCCTCAAGTAACATCGATTTTTCGATAACTCATGTAAAATTTTTTTGCGAACGAAAAATTCTGTAAATTATTCTCGTTTCATGAAAAAATGAAAAAAAAAAAAAAAAAAAAAATTGGGTTTCGTTTACTTTGCACGGAATGTTCCATACATAAGTACGCGCGTCGCAAAGGCGTCGAGTGAGCTGCTGATCCGAGGGGACATTACGGTCAATGCTAGGGGTGCCGTGACATTACGATCTCCGCCCTCTTAATGTTCCGTACTTCGTCGGGAAAGCTGCACCGACTTTTCTAGAGTACGAATTCCATGTGTATATCTGTGATTCCTTTGAAAACGGAGCTGAGATCAACATGTTTTCGTATTCAGGTTCACATTTATACGACATACATATATGCAATGAGTACACGTGCCGTTATGACTTATATATCCAAATATCCACAAATCGGCGTTCGTGCAAATGGCAAATCAGAGAGAGCATTCGATTGGTCTCGTGATCTCTCTGATTACTCATCAATGTCTCAGCTGGGAGAGGGTGGTTGGTATATATACGTATAGACAACGGCACATCAGTCCGCGCCGATCGGACATGTAGATAATACGCTGAGTGCTATCGACGTTTGCATTAGTCGAACATACGTTTGCTCCACGTGTAACGTCGGGACGGACAATATACGTTGCCTATACGTGTGCTTTCATATCTCTGACCCATTATTCTCGATCTATCAACGAAGACTCACAGGTAGTTGCGCGGGAGATAGACATACGCCAACGGCGTGATGAGCTTAAAACAATAATTACAGAACGAAGGTGGATCTGAAGTTGAGATATTAAAGTCAATACAATAATTACACGTATCACTCCAATCTATCGCGTTTCATGTGCCCACATAGAATTTTATCAACGTTTCATCTTCCGAAACATTCGTTTTTTTTTTTTTGTTTAATTCGAAACAAATTGGTGTATCCCAACGGGAAAACGTAAAAATGTATCGAAAAACGAAAGAATTGAAAACGATGTTTTTATTAAATTTCGGCGAAATTCTAATTAATTATGTCATTGAAATTTATCGATGCATACTTTGTTTTTTTTTTTTTTTTTTTTTCGTTTCGCCGAACCGGAAGTATCCAATTAAATTATAAATAACGAAAAACGACAATCAATAAAAAAAATTCGATTTACATTCCGAATTATTTTTTATTTTCGCCAGAATTTGAAATAAATTTGTGTACAGAACGTGCAAATTTAAGAACGAAAAGGTTGAAAATGGCATTTGTATCGTAATTCAACGAAATCCTAATTTCTTATATCATTGCAATTTTTTAATGAATACTTTGCTTGTTTTCAATTCGTTTCGACAAACCGGAAGTGTCCAATTAAATTATAAATAACAAAAAACGACAATAAATATAAAAAAAAAAAAATTCGATTTACATTCCGAATTATTTTTTATTTTCGTCAAAATTTGAAATAAATTTGTGTATACAACGTGCAAATTTAAGAACGAAAAGGTTGAAAACGTTATTTGTATCGTAATTCAACGAAATCCTAATTTCTTATATCATTGCAATTTTTTAAATGAATACTTTGCTTGTTTTCATTTAGTTGCGCTAAAACGGAAGTGTATAATTAAATTATATGTTGATAAGAAAAATAAATGATGAATAAGAAAGCTTCGATAATACATTCCGCGCGCTTATGGCCGTTATGAACGTATTTAGTGTATTACGTCGACGATATATGAATGACGTGACTACCCTTCATATAAATTCGTATCAAGCCTTCATAACACGCCATTGCATTAGCTAAATGAATCCACCCACTTCACTTCGGCCTCAACGTTTGCTTGCGTAAAGCTCGCATGAGATTCTACAACACATTATTCGGCGTTATGTACGCGTACCCTTGGGATAAAATAGCTGTATACATGATTACTCGTTTCTATATTGTTGATCTACCATTACCCTGTGCGCGTTGAGTAAATGAGGCGTCACGTGGGAAGCCTTCGTTCATTCGCGTGAAGCATGAAGTGCAATATATACATATGCATGAGCCGATGGATACGTGACGTTACACAGAGTATTATCTGTTATCTACACTGCCCTCAGACACGAAACAGCATTGCGCCGCTTTTCGGATTACTCCGGAAATACATTCGGCAGATCCTAATCATACAACACTCTACAACTGTGTCAATGATATTCCTACACTCGCGAAATTTGTTCGTTGATTTATCATCGTATAATCGAGATGAATTTTTTATTTTTCAAATCATTTACTTCTGCCAATTATTCTCATTGCCTTTTTTTCGTTCTCTTTGTTTAATCCTTAAATCCATTCACTGTGCGGCGCTTCCTTTTTCGGCGCGAGTGCGCGTCACACACAGCAAAGAGATTAAAGCGCAACATATATCTCTCTGCTATAGATCGTTAAAAAGCTCGAAAAACCATTGAAAAAAAAAGTGGACAATGTTCTGAAAGTGTAGATACGTCTGTCGGTATTTTTTTTTATTTTCTTTTTTGACCATTTTTTTTTTTTTTCTTTTTTTTAATACTTCGTGTTCCATACGCCAATCTTATCAAGGGGCTTCCAAGCGCAACGGTATAATTCCGCTGACGCCGTTACAAAGCTCGATGAAACATTGTAAAAAATTGCACTGTGTTTCAAAAACGTTAATACGTGTGTTTGTTATTTTTTTTTTAATCTTTCCAATAAAAAAAAAATACATCGTATTTTCGTAGAAACATTGTAAAAAAATTGCACAGTGTTTCAAAAACGTTAATACGTCTGTTTGTTATTTTTTTTTTTCATCTTTCCAATTAAAAAAAAAAAATACATCGTGTTGTTTATATACGCTAATTCCTTAACAAGGAGCTTTGAAGGGTTAATACCATTGATTAGGTATACAACACGTTTATAACACGTTTGTGTACAAAGTTTGCAAAGCAATAGGGATTCGCTTCGACTGCATCGAACTCGAGGAAAATTTATCCAATAAAGGCCACGAAACTTGTGGTATTACGTGAAATTGTCGGGGATGAGGGAAGATCCCGTGAGAACGATAGATAGAGAGTACGCTGTTGGAATTCGCGATCTGCAAACGCCGCAGTGGTATAGTTGTAGTCGGTGACTTACAAATAGCAGAAGCAGTCTCGTCACATGCTTTTCGCGCGAAGCGTATACTCCTTGTTTCCGGTTACCGCGATGTTGTAGGAAGCGCACTCTCCTGCACGACGAGATCCGATTTAACTTTCCGTGTATACGCCATGTATCTGACACTCGACAGTAACAAACAAGTGGGCGGCAACACTTTGGAGAACAATGTTACAATTCCTCTTTGGTTGTTCCTCGCCGACCTTTCCAACATTGGTATGTGAAGATCAACTACGTGCCACTCTCGCTGTCGCGGCTCTCCGATGCATACACGCGCGACAAGATAATTGTTAAAACGTTGCATACGCTCACTGAACTGTTTTTTTTTTTTTTCACTGTTTCCCTCCTTTCGCTCAGTTATCGATCGCATTCATGCACAACGCCGGTCCAACATCGTTGAATTGCCTCACGAAAAGTTAATTAAACGACTAATTCGATTGTCTCTGCTGCTGCCTTTGAAATCGAATTTTCGGGAAATAAATAAAGAGAACCTTCTGCCGACATTCGGGTGTTACTTTGTTCACCGGTATTGCGCGATGGTATTACGCGACTTAATTGAAAATTTTATCGATTATCAAATAGTCGGGCAATTACTCAATTATCGTGTTAATTAGAATTGACGATTCATCGAATGTAAATTTGTTTGCTAATAAGATTTTAATGATGATTCGATCAATCGTCATTTGCGGAGAGCGTTTGTCGGGGTTTCTCACCACTCGGTGTACACATCGATCTGCTTGTAACTATTGCTGAGTTCGGCTGGCAATTCGGCTGCACCTTTGACTGTGTCTTTAACACGCCACAGTCGAAGTTATCATAAATACTTCGTGAATTTTCATCATTATTATTATCCATCAGATCAAAATGACGATATTTAATTTCGAATTTATTGAAAATTTTCCGAAAAAAAAATTACAAGTAGGAAGAAATAATAATTAGTCGAGAGCACTAATTCTCAGTCGGTACAATCAATTTTTTCTCGAAAAGAAGTTATCGTAACTATTAGTTTTCTTTTTTCATAATTTTTTTTCAGTCTCTATAAAAATGGATATCATGTAATTCATATCATGTAATGTAAAAAAATTGATCTTTGCGATACCGTTTCGTATTTTATGAGACTGTTGACTGTATATATGCGTATGACTAACGAGCGCACCCTTCGTAGTCGTTAGCTACTCGCGGAGTTAATTGAGTTAGCGAGATATGTATGCGTGTGTGTCGGCTGGTCGCGGGACGTAAAGAGACCGAAGATATACCTATATATCTATATATAGATATAAACATCGCGAGCCGAACGGGAGAAACTTTATACGGCTGCCCTACACACCGGTAGGATACAGGTGAATGTATAGAGATACGAAGACACGGAGTGCCGCGACTAACGTGTGGGCGAATTTACGTACCTCTTGCATTCGCACATGCGGTATCAAAACCGTGAGGTCGTCGACTTGCGGAGCTAATTGGCCAGACACGACGATTGAATTGCACGTGATCAAGACACGTGATAAATATATCACCAACGGGGAAACCTCATCTAACATTTGACTCTTTCATTGCACTATCCACTTCTCCCCGACACTTACGCTGCTTCTCTGTACTCTCGTACGTCCCTTTTTTTTACCTTTTCCGCTACTGAATTCTCCGCAGTTATATGGCAACGAGAGATAGCAGCTTTCTCCCCAAAGCTAAATAAAAAACAATGAAACTGTCGATTGTGAGAGAAAAAAGGTAAAAAGAATATATTGAACTGCAAGTCGAAATAATAGCGCAGACAATCGTATCTTTAGCGCCATTTTTTTTGGATTTTCGTAGCCTCGTTGTTGCATTTTTTTTTGTGATAAATAAAATAGGAAATAATTTACCATATTTGTCACGAAAAATGGTACAAATTCTCCTTTAAAATATTTCTTTAATGCAAAAATGCATAAAATGTTGGAATTCAGGATTATTGAAATTTAATTCGATGGGAATTATTGAAACAAATGGTTATTATTAATATCGTGGGATTAAAAGTATTGATTTGCCTTTTAGTTGGAATCCATTGACTCGTAAACGAATTATTCGCGTGGGAGTGCATTCCGCGTAGTCGAGTCGGTCGGGTAAAAGAAAGGAACAAAGGTTGAAGGGAGAAACGTTGAAAGAACGGGGATAACGACCAGTAGACCTTTTGTCGATCTTTAAAAACTCCAACTAGACCCACTTTCGTTTAAGAGGACAATGAGAGGGTACCGGTGGTGAACGAGACTGAGGTAAAAGCTCCGGTTCTGTTAGCAGAAGAAAAAAAAATCAAGAATACGTGACACCGCAAGGGAAAGCAAGAGAACCCGACAAGAGAGTAGAGGGATCGGTGGTCCACATCAGAGACAAATGTTAGGGCCCACGAGGGACGCTTCGCCTCTTCCTATACTCCACCCTTGTAGTTCTGTACCTATATATGTACACATACCTTGCCGCAGAAAGGGAGACAATCTGTTTTAGGATACAGTGTACCGTATCGTACATATATTTCACCACGAAACCAGTTCGCGTGGAAAATCCGTATAACATCGCGAAGGTTTATCCGCGTTCATCGACATAACTAATAAACTACTATCCTTAAATGAAAAAAATCTTTTAGAAAGCTTTTTTTCAGTACCTTGAGAACTAACGTTTTTCGTTCTTTATATTCTCAAAAATACGAGTCCCTTATAATGGAAAGCCGGGAGGGATTTTCGATTGAATAGTTAAAGGTCAGAGAGAAAGGTGAGCTTAAGGGTGAAACCGTAATTAAACTAACGACGACGACGACGACGAAGAGAACGAGGGAATGACCGAGAGAACTTTCCCGATTGGCTCGACGTGGTTGCGCTTATCGTAAATTATATAACGCGGGATTAGTCGAGAAACCGGAAGTCTGGCAGCGCTCTCACGGCCCTACGATATACAGGAAATCGTTTGGATAAATCAGCTTTCCCTTTTCATTTCTTTACCTCCACAATCCTCGAGGCGTTGGAGGACTCTCTGCGCCTCGAACAATCCCTTCTCTCTCTTTTTCCTTACGATAATCCGTTTTAAAAAAAGTTCGAGTCGATCCGGCAAATGAAAAATACCTAAGGAACGAGCGAAATGAACAAAAAAAGAAATTTGTTTTATCAATTTTCTTTTTTTCGTTGGACGACAAGCTTCTCATACTTGGCTCTGCGGTAAACTATTGTATTTAATTATTTATTCGATACATTTGCCCATAATTATTTTATTTCATTAGACTAATTACGTGAGTCGAGAATTACTGAAAAAATTTTCCGATTATTAAATTTTTGCACTTTTCTACGCAGGGAACTCAATTACACTTCTTATGTATTTTTTTTTTCTTTATTAAATTTGGTTTCGGTGGTAAAATCAGTCACTATAGTTATTACCATTTTTTTTCTAGTGATATTGCAACTATAGCTTTTTTCCAACTTAGTTGTAAAAAAAAAAAAACAATATCTCTTCTTTTCGCGGAACTAGAATTACCATCGATCGATCTCTACAAGAATAACTGCGTCCGCACCAGTGAACTTCTCATACAAGTCCGTCATGGAGTTAACTATAAGTCGAGAGATCGTTATCTTTCTGTTTTAACAGCTTCGCATCGACTATTGCAAACACACGTGACACGCGTGTTTGCAACGTGTGCAGACGCATTCGTACGCTTGTAATGCGATCCCCATACACAATATTCTGCACATGGATCACTGAAACACACATTTTTCGACAAGTCGCTGAATAGCTGTTTTTTTTTTTTTTTTTTTTTTTTTTTTTTTTTCAAAAATTAAATGATATTTCGTAAAAATTTAGTAAAATGTCAGTTCGAAAAATAAATGTTGAAAAATGAATGAAATCATATAGTAAGCCGAGTAAAGTATTTAAAAAAAAATTATACACAATCGCGAATATTTAAAAAAAAAAAAGTGAAAATTTGTAGATAGAATATAGATATTTAACACTTACGACAAGAATATGCAATTTGATTTTTACCGTTTGGTATTTTTAACGCTAATAGGTCACGTATATTTTTGGATTGTCTTCATCGCTGCTTCACTCAGTTAAAAATCAATATTTTTCAACCTGTTTGTCGAGAAATACATACGTCAGGATGTGAGCCAAAATTCTGTCGAGATTTTCGTGTTAATTTCGCGAACAGTTGTGAAGAAGCGGTGAATGTCAGTCGGTTAAATTTCCATATACTTATTCATTTAATCAAAATATCTCGCGTTTATCAATTCTACTCTTTCAAAACCGAAGACTTTTCAGAATATTCAGAAGTCGCAACAAAAAATCAGGAAATAAAATATATATCGAACTGTAGGGTTGAAAGGCGCGACTGAAACTGCACGCTATCCGCAGCGCCGTGTTATCAATTTCGATGTATCCTATGTACGTTCGATGTCATGCTATCACTAACCCTGTATTATATGTTCTCTATATACAATGTATATTGTATAAACACACACGCCGTGAAAGATAAGAAGGAGCTTTCAACCCCAGTGATAGCTTCGCGCGGCTCGGGAAATACCGAGAAATAGGTTTACTATATTTCCGTCTGTGACATGCTGTGCGCGATATATAGATAGTATGATATGGGAAATGTACAGTTTCGATATATATACACATATATATAGCATACATATGTGTACATATAAATCGAACGACTTTTTCCTAGCGGCTATCTCTCGCGACCTATGACCTCTTACATTTCTCTCGGTCTCATCTCTCACTTCTTCAAAATCGATATTATCAAAATTCAAGGAAAGAGTACATTCCTCTCGGAGTATATATATGTTGCGATATATATCGCAGCATCCATATCGTTAGATCTTTTTTTACGAGAGATGAAGTCATTTTCGTTCTTATATAATGTAATATATACTGTATGTACTATACATATATATATATTTTTTTTTTTGGCAAAATGATGACATGAAAACCGGGTCAAGGATTCCCCTCTGGAATTAACGATCGCGAAGATTTTTTGGCCAGAGCTTCGGGGAGATTTGCCGAAACTCTCTCTCTCTCTCTCGGCACTTATTCTGCGCCGGGGCACTCTTCGCGAAGGCTCACGCGTAATATCGCACTCCGCCAGACCGGATATAAAGAAGGATTTCGGTTTTCCCCCCGAATGAAGCAAAGAAGGAAGAGGAATAGGTCGGCGGGGGGGGGGGGGGTGGAAATGGACGATTGCCCTTTGCTAGGCTCCGCGTTCTTTCAAGAGCTCTCTGTATCTGGTATATATGTATAGATATATATCTCATCAACTCGATGAGCAATGAAAGCAGTAGTAAAGCTCGACAGCGCGCACAACGTCTCAGCTTCTCAATTTTACTGTACGATGTCTTCATCCCTCGAAGTAGTTTACCAACTACTCGAGACACTTTGACGATACTATAATCTCTTGATAAACCGAAGTTTAGATAGCATCCCGGATCACGTTACGCTTCAGCATACTGTAATAACCCAACATTCCCGTAGTTTCGAATAGTACACTACATCACGTCTGTCTATTAACCGACTAATCTACTTGATCACGATTTATGACGAATAACAGCGATGTTTTTTTACCTTTTCACATAAAAAGTTTTTCTAATAGGCAAAAGTTTGTCAAGCTATTTTTTTTTTATCAATCATCTCTGCCACGCAAGATGAGACGCGACGGTAGGGAGATATTCATTATTTCCATTCCTTAAGTGAAAATAAAAGAGGCCAATGTCCATTCAATATCCATTAGTAGATAAAAAAAAAAGATGGAAAACAATAAATTTTTTTCGAAATCGGAAAGAAACCATAGGATAAATTACTTTTGCAGAAGGAAGAAGAGAGCGCATCGTATTTTGCCGCAGTGATCTTGACTCCATTTTGGATATATAGTATACATTTACACCCAGACGAATGGTTTCCTTTCCTTTCCTTTCCTTTCCTTTCCTTTCCTTTCCTTGTGCTTTCCTATCTCTCTTATTTTCATTACTTAGAACGACCGGGAAGGAAAGGAGGACGATAAGCACCGGAATCCAAATTGCACTATCCGTCCTTTTAGGTTTCGCGACAATCTTCTTCCTTGTCTGACTGCCAAGTTGCTCCCTACGCTTTCGCTATGACGAGACGATTTTGATTTTCAGTTGTTTTCAACAGCTCTTCGTAAGATATACTATATATGTACCAAAGGTTTTTGTAGCTCGCGCGCTCGCTACTTGCAACATACAAAAATTCACCGCCTCTCTAAATGTTCTCCTTTCTATATATCTGTATGTCAAAACTTTTCTCGATCGAGAAATACGCATTCATACCGCGGGCGAACTTCCGACTTTAAATATTTCAGGCCAACGGTTCCCATAGGAGGTCTTAGAAAAATTCGGAGCCTGAAGACTGTCCGCCGTCCAAGTAGTGATCGTAAGGATCAGCACTTGGATGGGTGACCGTCTGACTTGATTCGTATACACATCTTACCTGAGTAAAATATTTTTTATAATATGAAGATCGACACATGAACCGCAATAGTACATAACAGACTATTCGCAAATTGGATAAAAACAATGTTCATTGAGAATATAATCCATTGTGTCGTATAATTACTACAAAAAGGAAAATACAAATTTGTCAATAAATTTCCACCGAAAGGTCGTTAATCTGCGAAAGGGTTTTAATTATTTTACAGATTAGAAAACAGTTTTCGATTCTGTCGGAGAAACGCCTATTGAATTTCTTTATTCGCGTTTGAATTATAATTTTCTATTTTTATTTAAATGAATTATTAATTATTTTATTCAATTAGCCGACTCGGCATGAATCTAAAAAAATCGCGTTGATAGAACAAATTTAATATTTAACTTAATTTTGAGGTTATAAAACATGTGCAGTCGTTATTGCTGGTTTAATATTTTTTATTAATATTTCAGTACTTACAGTAACACGCGAAAGAATGTGTTAACAAATAAACAATTTAAGAAGAAAGCAATTGCTACCTGTAATAACTGTTCGCACTTGAATTAAGAGCAATTGTCTGTTAACATAAAGGTGAATTCAAGTTCCAAAATGTTTTTCCTGCCCTCCGAGTTAACCGAAGAAAGTATTTTATAATCACCGCAGTTCGGCCAAATCTCAAACCACGCGATAACGGGTTTAATTTTACGATGGATTTTGTACGTTCCCTGTGCAAAAAATTATGAAAATTTAACCCTTCGCGTACAGCCCTTGCTAATCATAATATTGTGGAGGGCGCCGAATTAATTTTTATGTGAGACATTATGGAAACGAAACTTCGAAGTTGCGACGTGAATTTCTTCATTAGAATTTTCTTTTTGCTCTCATTTTGTGATCAAATAAATACTTTGAAGGACACGAATCATCAAAAATACAGAATTAAGTAAAAGTCTATTGCAATTCATGATAATTAATCACGAAATTCTGTAATACCATTATCTATGCATTACTGTGTCAAATTGCTGGAAGCATTGCCACTGCATTATGCAATTTTTCTTATTCACCACGCTGATTAAATCGAAAAGTTTGACGAAGTTTCGTTTCAAATGATCAATATTGATTGACGCACACTGCCAATCTAGCAATGTTGATTGAATTTCGCGTTGTTTTCTTATTCTTTTTTTTCATATCCGATGAAATAAGAAGTTCCTAAAATCACTACTTGGCGTTATTTGGATGAATACGTTACCGGGTCAGTTGGACATCCTTTGTCCGGTAAAAGGGACTGTTGATAAAGCTGAGCTATGAAATAATCCCAGTTACCCTGCTTGTAGTCTTTACAAGGATGAATGGGTGGTCCAAGCCTTGAGGTATAGACTACATGATCGTTCGGACCCAAAACATCTGCCCTAATCTGGAAGTTAAAATCATCAAAGCGTTCAACAAATCAACGCTACAATCCTCCATTTTGGCTTGCAATGTCGTGAAAGTCGCTCAATCTTTTCCCCATTTCTTCTGCAAATCGTAACAATGCAGAAGAAAGATACCCTTTTAGAGGCCTTACTTCAGGGTCTCTTGGGGTTATGCGGATGTGGCATAGCACTGAGATGCTCCGATGGTAACAACTCGCCTTCCCTATTTTCTCCGAAATGGTTGCTCTGACGTCTAAAAGGAAATTAAATTTGCATACGTCTATCTAGCGACTGCGATAACCTAATTTTCTTTTGGTTGTCACGGCGACCATTTCGGACAAAAAAGGAAGGCGTTTTGTTACCGACTGAGACTGTACCATTTACCTTCATTTGTAGAAAATAAAATGGATACTTACCTCAAACGACAAATTTCTATCGAATCTTTTGTACAATTCAAATGTTTGCGATGGATCGGATTGATTTTTCGTGGAGAATATGGTGTTATTTTTGGATATCGTGTAAACTCTCTCAGTATTCCGGGATCTTATCTGAGTACCATAATTTCCCTCTTGAGAAAGAACCTTCAAGTAGATTTAAAAATATATAAAAAATATATATAATGTACATATATATGTAAGGCAAACGGGATTCAGTGGGAATACACACAGTAAAAAAAGATGAAAGGTTTTACGCAACGCGTATGGCTCTTTACAAAATTAGAGATAAGGAATTGCTACCATATATAATTACAGTGTACTTAGAGTGCCGTATTCACTACATGAAATTTCCATTTTTTGAGCATTTATTCCGACTTTTCTTACGATCGATGCCGGTCTTCAATATGTATTACAGAAAAAAAATCGTAGAACCCTCAGTTTTTACAAAATCGTCGAAAATCGCACTATTTAGAAATTTCAAACTCAATGAGATAGTCGTAAATATTTTTCCCTAATATTTTCCTTAGTATATACCCCATTAAAAGAAAAAAATGTCTTAAATTTATCTATATTTATATCTTATTTTTTTGTTATTTTCAATAATCCAACGACTATACTTTACATTTCCGATTATTTCGACACTACCGATTGCAAGCATAATTATCCAAAGTTTCATGACGAAAGACGACGAAACAGTAAAATAATACGCAAAGAAAGATAACAGCGGTCAACTTTGTAGTCGCAACTGGAAGACTGATTTAAAAGAAGCAATTCTTTTGCACCGTCCCGCCACATTGGAGTTATTAATAAAAAATGAACAATCGAGAATAACATCAACATTAACCATTAACGATAACAGATAACCGTTCCTTTTTGTTGATTTTTAATTACTAAGTCGTTACTGTTTTTGCTCCATGTTTACTTATACAAAAGGTCTCAATGCTCCGATAAGAATCGAAACGACTGTCGCAAACACGTACACAGCAATCGCTTTTGAGGAAAACGGCTGTTTAGCGTTCAAATAGAAATTACATATTGCACTCGATTTGCATAGCAACATTTTCCGACGACTTTTTTACTCGTCGTGTACACCATACAGAAAAGAAAAAAAAAAACAAAAAAAAGGCTTCAAAGTTCTCGCTTTGATTTCCCGTACATAGTCGTCCTAAAAGCTGAAAGTGCGGCAGGGAGTACAGCCAGTAATGCTAAAAAAAGAACCAAATGTTTTCATTATTTTCGCGATGTCCATTCTGGCTGTACAATCGTAGCCAGTTGTAAGTAGAATAGCACCGTGTAGGATCAGACAGAAACTTTTGTCGAAGTTCTCAGCAGTCTACCGTTGAAAATTATATATAGATGATTTTTTTCTCATTATAAACATAGTATAAGTGATATTCTCCCCCCGTTTATAATAAAAAAAGGCGAAAATTCTTTTTGAGTTTAATTTTCATTTCTACTCCATTCCATTCAATGCCACTGCAGTTCCAAAGCTTTATCCCCAAATTCCAAAGCTATATCATCGGAAAGTCGAACTTTGTGTCTTGAAAGCCAAATTATCAACACTCGAGAGCTGTCGGGTGTCGCGTATTGTACAGTTCCAGATACCGGAACATTATATCGTGAGATTGAAAGAGACAGACAGAAAATGGAGAACAAATAGATAAAACCGAATCCCTTGACAGTACAACTAGCCGTAACCTCGAGGAAACTAGGCGAGCCGTCGCCAATCTCATTCCCTTTATTTCTCTCTTTTCTTTCTCTCCAACTGTCTCTAGACTCGTCTTTTTTCGAGCTCTAGTAGTAGTCACCAGACGGCGACAGAAGCGAATCAAGCTGTTCCGTATTACAATATACTATGGAGAAACTCCAGGATTTGGAAATCTACCGGAAGACATGCTTTGCCGTGGATTTCTAGTTTTCTCCTTTTCGCCAACGTGAAAAAAATATTCTCGACGTTCGTACAAAACTCAAATCAATGGCACGTCGGGGTGATTACTTTCACGGCTGATACTACCGTTTAGACGTGTTTAAACTACAAATTCCTCGTTTTAATTTTTCAGCTCTTTCACTCAACTATGACAAGTCACATAAACAGTCCTTATCAGTCACGCAATTCTCTGAAACCTTTTTGTTAACGTTTGTGTCGCTAAAACAAAAAATTCGGAGACTAATTCTAGTTTTTCCGAAGGTTAAAATAGTACATTACGATACAAGTGCGAAAAAACTTTTTCTGACCGTTTTCCCGCACCGCCTGCGGGAAAGTGCACTTTACCGCACTAGTGCGGTAAAAACAACAGAAAATCGGGTTCGCGTCGCGTGCGAGGAAAATCGGTCTCTCTCGCACTCGTGTGAAGCGCGCACTCGCCGTCGGCTAGTGCCTCACTTCACACTCATCGAGATCGACCTTTTTCCCTCGCTTTAGACACGAAAATAACTATTCTGAGGCATGTGAGTTTGCATGAGCAGCATGAGCCGAAAGCGAGTGTTGCAATCACACGAGTTAAAAAACAGTTTTTCGCACGAGTCTTTCACAAAATTTTAATTCACAAGGTGTGAAAATGGGGGTTATACGCGGGAAGCGTGCGTAAAACTGCCTTTTTCACACTGAATGAAATAAAAAGCTATAGAAGCTTAGATAATATAACAAATGAGAGTCGCTGCCGGTGCAATCGTCTAGTGACGTTGATAGATACGGTATATTGAGTCTCAAGGCAATGCAGGTGTTACAACAAAACATTTAGCACTCGGCTGCATAAATTTACGCGAACTTGGTTCATTCCTCATACCTCGTCTGCGCGATAAAAGCGACAAGGAAAAATAAAATAAAAAAGAAAAGCTTTAAAGATTTCGCTTTGATTTTTCGTTTACGGTCGTCGCACGTCCTAAAGTGCAGCGCAGTACATGTTTCGTCGTTTTGTTTCACTATTTTACAATCCCGCTATGCCATCGGGCCAGTAGAAATGTACGTTGTATGATCAGACGAAAACTTCACTTGAGGTTCTTTGCAGTCTCTCAACCGTTAAAAATAAAACACAGACTATTTTTTTTCCACGCTATGAACGTAGCAGAAGTAATATTCCCTCAGCGTTAACAAAAAAAAAAAAGGAAAAATACTGTTTGAAGTTACTTTTGATTTTTTTTCTCATGTAGCATTGTAGACAATCTCCCTACGGCTCTACCAGTGCATTATTATTATTATTGCAAAGTTGGGCGTAGAATCCGTGAAAAATTGTTATATATAATCATATATATTCGCATATAACTCGATCTGTAATTTTAAATAATCATATATGATTCCATGTGTGATGCAATGTGCAATGAAATACAATTCTGTCGTCGAAATTTCAAAAAACGCGAGTTATTTGGTTTTTTTCGTAATTAAATACAAACAACTCACGTTTTTTTTGGAATTTCGAGGGAATTATATATCACCACATACGATGATATAGAATTATAATTCATATATAAAAATTATAATAATTTTTTCCCGAGAAGTTTTTAACGCCGAATTATGAACATCGAAAATCGTACAGACCGTTGCGAGACAGTATTCAAGAGCTTTTCAGCTTCGTATATTATAGAGTGGTAGGTACTCGAACACTGCGAGATTGCAAGCCACAGAGAAAAAAAAGTAGAAGACATAGAGAAAACTGAATTGCTTGACTATACCAGCAGTGGCTGAAGGACCCTCGACGAACCATTGCCAATCTCATTCGTTTTATCTTCTTTCTTTTTCTCCCGCGTTGGATCGCGACTTGTATTTTTTTTTTTCTTTTTTCTTCGACTGGTGGTATCATGAACCGGCGAGAAAAACGAATCGAGCTGTTCTGCGATACTATGTAGAAACGTTCGGTGGAGCGGTGTGAATCAACCGGATGACGTTCTCGCGGCCTCGTGTTTTGATGTTTCTTTTACTGTCGTCGAAAGAGAAAACGAGCATCACGTGCACTTCTTTTTTAATATTTATTCTTCCTCTACAACTCCGTCATCCAATAAAAAATTAAACGACTGCCGCGATGTTTTGCTCGTAGAGCGCGAGAAGCTTCTTAAATAATCAAAGACTTGAATCGCTAAACGCTACAGCTGACACTGCTAAAAACTTCATTTTGACTTCTCCCGAGCTTTTTCAACTTTACCATCTCATATTACCTCCGGGTTTGTAAATTAAAGAGCATAAATTCGTAAGTTCTCGAAGCAACTGATTCGAAATTAAGAAAAAAAATATTATTTTTTTTCTATGTTCGTAATAGAGTTCAAACACCTCGTGCCGGACGTGAAACTGTAGGATATTTCACGTTGGTATCACGTGTTGACCTGTAATAAAGTCGAACGTTATCACCTTCCATCTGCTACGTCTCGAGGATAAAGTAACCATCTATTTTTTGTGGAGAAAAAAAAATATCATTTTTTTTTTATGACAAAAAATATTACGATAACACCATATTATTATTATATCATATTCGATATTATTATTATTTTCTTTAAATATCAATTTTTTTTTTCTCATTTTCGAAGTTGCATTTCGAGAAATTCCCGAAAATACTGAATTTTTTACGAATCGATTGAGCGTCTTATTCGTACGTACGTACCACATCGTCGCTTTGTAACCCTTAGTCCGATGGCACGGAAGCTCGCTATCTCGAGCGTAAAGTAAACCGCGGTTATCAAGCGCAAGTATGGCTTTTACTCGAGAGGATAGTACAGTATCTAGCCGACAAGAACGCTCCTACTCCTCGTATGAAAACAGTTGGGGATCTAGTGGAGACGAAGACACGATGGAATGGGATAGAAAAAAAACGAAAATAAATGAAAAGCGAAGGAAGCTCGATCGTTGCCGTCGAAACGAGGTAAAACGTGAAACGATGGGTACGTAACCGTTGCCGTCACATTGTAGGAAACGGTAGAATATATATAGGAGAGTGAGAGACAGAAACCGAGCACGCGGGGGATACAACGTAAATCGATACGCGCCACGCACCAGTGAAGGCCTTTATCTTTCTCTGTTGCCTGCGTTAACACACTCTTCGCCCTATCTTTCTCCTTCTGGCCTTTTTGCTTCACGCATCCCCTGTCCCTTGGAAACGCCGCTCTTTGTCCCTTTCTTCCCGCGTTCATTTCGCTCCCATGCAGACCCTTTGTACGCTCGCCAAGCATCGGGTATATATCTCTACCCACGTTTCTTGATTTTTGCATGACTCCGAAATGTCGGTCGAGAGAAAATTGAGTCTCACGCATGCAATGACAATACAGCGTATACACCAGAGCGGTAATGAAGTCTCTCGCGTATGTAGGTCTTGAGGTTCGACGACCGGAAATTCGAGAATACGGACGCATTTTCACCCTTTCCGAGTCGTTATCGTGAATACAATGCCAACTGCGACTACTGTATTGTGCGATTAAAATCAAAATCACGTATTTTATGTGTTAGAAGATACGTTGTTAACGCGTTATAAAAAAAAATCGAAAATTTCTCGCACACGAAAAACAGACTTTTCGCATTTTAGTTAAGTTCGCGATGCAGTCTGACCGATACAAAACGTGAGAGGGAGACGATTTTTCGACGGTATCGCGAAGGGTGTGCGATGCACAGACGGCGAATGCAATTCGCAAACTTTGATTCTACAAACGCATTCGCGAAACGAACAATGATACGTAATACTATACTGCGCGGGGGCGTGATGTCGATACGGACGTACAGCGACACACAAAGGACAAAGAAAGAAAGATTAGAGGAGCTGCTGAATGAATGTGCAATTCCCGTATACAGTCGTAAAACAAAAAAATCCTCACTCGCCTCCGCCATTCATCAAGTGCGCGGAAGTTTCGAAATCGTTGTTTTTTCATTCAACCGTCGCGTACCATAATGCAAAATGTACACATTGTTAGACTTTTTTTTTTTTTTTCTGTTGACCGAAATTTTCGTTTGTTTCCGGTTTTCCATTTGGTACCTTTTTTTAACCTTTTTACTTATATTTTCTTTTATCTTTTCCGATACGCTGCAATAGCCTTTCGCGACTATTAAAAAAAAAAAAAGTGGGTGCGAGAGATTCATCTTTGGTGGTATTTTTTATACGTTGACTATCACCCCTCTTATTTCGATCGCATGCAGTGAGAAGTTTCCTTGATCCCATTTTTTTTTTTTAAAGTATCGTGACCTGCGAGGTTTTTTATATGCTTTCACTTTTCTTCTCGATTCATCATCCATATATGGATCACACGTATTTTGTCTTCGATGTATTTATTTTTTCAAAGCTGTTAACTTCTACGCTTGAAGTTCTCTTTTCGTAAGATTCGGATTTAATGCAACTCGAGACAAGTCATGCAGTGAATCCTGTTTTTCTCAGTCTGTGGTTCAACGCACCTTTCCATTCGAATCTCTGCTTTCATCTCGAGTCGATTTTCGCTCTATTTGTAAAAGGATCGCGTCCGCCGGCGTGTATAAGAATCGAGAAGCGCCGGAGGGATGCGGAGGGCTCTCGTCTTAAAAATTCCAAGTCCCCCTTTCTTTGTTTTTTTTTTTTACGTTTATTTTCTTGCATATTTTTCAACAGTATTATCGCAATAGTTGTTGAATAATGGTTTTTAGATAGTGGTAAATGAAATCAAGAGGCCGTTTCTCAAGCTTTCGCAGCTCACAAAATTTTGCATTGAAAGGCTTTTTATTAAACGAGAAGAAGTTGATGCTGCGTACAAGTCGAAGAAATTTACATTCCGTTTCTTCGACTCACGATTGGTAATGCAGCGCCTCATTAAATTGCTAGGATCGAGTTATTTAGACGAAAATAAACACGACAGAGGGTTAAATCTGAAGAACGAAAGTACAACAAATCGTAACTGAGGCTTCGGCCGTTCGATTTATCAGGATGTGTCGTAGGCGTCGATGAAAATGGGGAATTTCTCTTGAGACGAATGCAACGGCGACGTCAGATATACGCTACACGAGACAGAGATTTATTGCTTCGCGTGACAGAACAACGCAGCGATCGGGTAATCGATTTTCTCAAAGTAGAACACCGACAATGTAGTCGAAGAAAAACATAGTGAAGAACAAGGAGAAGAGGACCCATAATCTACGATGTCGTATCTCCGAATCCTCGAAGTACGATACAGAGAACGAGTGTATATGTCACTCGAGACTTCGTGATGAATAATCGAGTTATCACCATATATTACATACATAGAAATGTATATTTTCGAAAAAAAAACGATGTCAAAACCCAGTTAACCCCTCGCGTACGGAGGCCGTAAATATACGTCCGAATTTTTCGACCAGTCGTTACCTTCAATTAGCCCTTTAACTATAAAAAAAATCGCCAAAAAATTCTAAAAATATTTGTAAAATAACGTTGAACTGTTGTTCTTTCGATGATTCAAAGAGATTCGTTTTACGCACTTGCGTGTTGTTGCTACGAGCAAATGAAATCAGCATTCTACTTGGCCGGAAAAAAGTCTCCCGTACATGAGGGGTTAGAAGGCGGTGAAATACCGCAGTAGATATCAAAAACTGTAAACAAATTTTTCCAGACATACTGGCATTTACAACTTAAAAACCATAGCAGTTGTTTATAAACATAAAAGTTGTTTACAGTTTTTGATACCGATTGAGTTCGGGATGGGCGGGGGGGATTGCACCTCCTCTTAACCATTTCGATAAGCGTCGTACATTTTTTTCTTTTTTATTTATCACTACATACAGTAAGTGTTGAGATAACGTCGAGATAATTTACAAACTGCAATCACGTCGACGCAGAAATAATTGTCATCTTAATAAGTTTATGCAGTTGCATTAAATTAAATGCATTGCTTTTTTATTGAAAACTTAAATCTGAGATCCATTATAGAATATCTCGAATTCGTATCAACCCAAGAACGTACTTCGTATTCACCGCAGCGTGGCCATACAATAAATCGCCCATGTAGAGGTTTAATCTTCCGATAGATCTTGTAGGTTCCCTGTTTGAAAAATCATGATAATCAACTCATGGTGTATAATTTTAACCGGAATGCAGGGCATAAAAAGAATTTTATTAATGATAATTACATAATCACTGAGATCACGTAATTCGTTTTTGCTCGACGCATTATGGAAACAAAATAAAAACGCACTGAAATCGGTATTTGGCGCTATTTTATGGGATACTTTACCGGTTCAGTTGGACATCCGGTGTCTGGTAAAAGCGCGTTTCGGTAAAGTTCAGCTACGAGGTTCCGCCATGGGTCGTCTTTGCTCGTCTCACACATATTTACCGGTTTACCCAACTTCGACGTAAATTCTATATGCCCGATTGGATCCCGAACAACTGCTATAATCTTTAAGATAAATTCGTCAAAGCGTTAAAATCATTAAAGATACGATGCCGAATTTTTTTCATTACTTTTTTTTATTTTGCTAAATGCAACAACACTATTGTTTAGGAATCTCTTAACATTAATTTCAAGAAAAGAAAATGTATTCTTACTTTAAATACCAAATCTTTATCCATTCTTTTGTAAAATGTAATGTCTTGGGAAGGTTCCGATTGATTTTTCGTGAACAATATATCGTTCGTCTCAATTGCCGTCCAATATCTCTCAGTATCCACAGTCGTGACATTGGCACGGTAATCGTCCTTTGCAACGATCTTCCACTACACGAAAAAAAAAAAAAAATGTTTGTTGATGTTACATGTCTATTTGTTTGCTGTAACAGGCAACCTACGTAAAATCTGAAAAATTAGCACTCTCGATTTTCAACACAATTATTTTCACATACTAATGCGTCAATTCCAATACGTTCGTTCCTTCGCAGAACCCATCTGCTATGCTACACTTATGACGTAATGCTACACGTATGGCGTATTTTCTATCCCGATTGACCCTTTATGAGTCGCAGCAATGTTCCTATTTGCCAGCGGTTCCACACGCCAGCGAAAAAATCGCGTTGTCCCCACTTTCGCCCTGTGGTCCGATTCGAGGACGTTTTCGGGCGAAATGTGACTTACGAAGGGTCAACATCGTGAACTGAATCGCGGGACCGCACGATCGCGATCGGTATGTTCGCGCTGCGAGATTTTATCGATTGCTTTTTGTAATTAATCGACAGGGTCGGTCCTTATTTCGTTACAGTATATGTACAGAAATTTTCTTTCTCATAAAGGACTTTTGTTTTAATGAAAAGGAAATATTCCAAGATTTTTATAAAAACGTGTTTACAATGTCGAACGTGCGTGCGTGTGTGCGTGTAAAGGGCTTAGATCCGGAAATGTGTCGTAGTACGATTGGACTGTTGTATATACGAAATTGTGTCCGTTGTAATAAAATCGGGTAAAACAAAAAAGGTTATGCTACGCAGTCGGGGGAACGTTTTCATCTCGTGTGAATCCTCATATACTAATCACTCGCTCACCTCTCTTGTAGCATAATATACTATAAATGCAACGTCTTCAGAAAGGTAAAGAACCTTTTGTAAAAAAACACACCAAAAAAATGAGAAAGTGATGTGGAAATCAAATTTGGTTTGTTTTTATAGATATGAATTATACTTTACGTTGCCGAAAATTTCGATGACGCCAAGCGCAACGATAATTATACACAGCTTCATACCGAAAGTCGATAAAACAGTAAAAGGCTAACAAAGCCAAAGAAGGTGCTCCTTATATATGAAATCTCGACTTATTGTATTTATGAAGCACAAGTTCTTAACGACAAAAGCAATTATCGATAACGGATTATCTGTTCCGATAAGATTCCAAACAATTGCCGGATAAATTGCACGTCCATCCCATTATTCGTTGCTTTGACACACATTTCGCCATTTTACATTTTTTTCTTGTTTTTCTTTTCTTTGTCGTTTGTTTGTTCAACGTCGCGAACAAGCGCCATCCAGCCAGCCAGCCAGCTTAGCTACGCCATCGCACCGAGTCGCCAGTAAAATTGCACCGTATAAAGATCAGACAGAAACATCTCTCGACCCTCTTTCCAGTTTACCGTAAAAATTTTGGTGACACGTCTAAATAACACTGGTAAATGATGACATTTACCATATCAACACCAAAACTCAACAAAAAAAACTCAACACAAAAAAACTCAACACAAAAAACTCAACACAAAAAAACTCAACACAGCAAATGCCCAACAAAAAAAAACTCAACACAGGAAAACTCAACACAAAAAACCTCAACACAAAAAAACTTAACACAGCAAAACTCAACACAGGATGTTGTACGCCAGCCAGCGTACATTTTTTCCGCTCGTTCCTCTTGCGACCTGAAACAAAAATATATGTAAAAAACTGTAAATATTAGTTTAAGCTTAGATTAAGTACCAACCTTTTACCTGTACCTCTTTACCTCTACTTTCGTCCCTCGGTGACTCCCGCGTCGCGTCGTCCCTCGTCGTCGCCCCGTCGTCGATTCCACCGCGGTAGTCCTCGAAACCTGAAACATAAAAAAAATATTAATTCACATGCACAAACGTAAATAACTTACCGACGGATCGCGCAGATCCCCGTACGTTCGCGAAACTCCCGAAACTTCGCGAAGTAACACGAGGCGACGCGACTCGAAGCGCATCCCCACCACCGGTCCGGCGCGTGCGCGAACGTTCTCGAACGCGCCGAGCCGGGTATATAAGGGGCCGCTTCTCGCAAAAGGAGATCAGTCTCTCGAGCTGCGAAGTCCGAGCAACTAGTCTCCAGCTGCAGAAGCTGCGACCACCAAAGACTGCAAAGTCTCTCCGACAAAGACTGCAAAAGTCTCTCACCGAATCAAAGACTGCAAAGTCTCTCATCGAATCAAAGACTGCAAAGTCTCTCATCGAATCAAAGACTGCAAAGTCTCTCATCGAATCAAAGACTGTAAACGTCTTTCTCTCTTCCTTTTCTTCCACAAATTGCTGCAAAGCAATTACTCTTTACTGCAAAGTAAAGAATCTTTCACACCTTCTACACCTACGCTTTCCCTCCCTCTCTATCTTTGCCTCACCTTCTTTATTTTGTAATAAAAAATGAAACACCGAAAATAACTCTTTTTTCGCAAGCAAAGATTTACCCGCGCTTATACGCCCATGCGCTATCTCGCGCACTGCCCCCTCTTTGTTATTTGGCAGCCGTCGATAACAAGGAAAATTCAACACAGGAAAAGTCAACACAAAAAAAGTCAACACAAAAAAACTCAACACAAAAAGACTCAACACAGGAAAACTCAACACAAAAAAACTCAACACAAGAAAATTCAACACAAAAAAAACTCAACACAGGAAAATTCAACACAAAAAACTCAGCACAGGAAAATTCAACACGGGAAAACTCAACACAAGTTAAAAATCAACACAAATAATTTTAACATTATATATTTTCAATGTGGGCGATAATTAGCAAATTCGCAATAGATTCGAAATATAAACATGAAAAGTAAACGCGACTATTCGACAGTCGAATCAAACGCGAATATTGTGAGCTACCCCACGTAGGTACTCCAACATATCCCCATCGGCATTGAAACCTTCGACAACGATGCGAAGCCTGCTATTGTAATCGCGATACTTCTTCCGTTTTGGCGGTGCTATATCCCTACCCGAGACATGCTGCTCCCAAGCAGCTACCGTTGTACTCTGTTCTGTTTTCAGGGCTTCCAAGAATTTCCCTATTGACGCGTGAGTCGTTTGAACTCGACTGTTGAACCCGTAATGCCAGCCCTCTACGGCATTGTTTGTTCGCGGTTCATCGTTCAACACGGCGGTGTAACAATTCCATAATTCGATCGGAAAAAGGGGGGCGGCTTCTGCCTTGGCGATTTTTCTTTCCGACCCATGTTTGTTGAAAGTAAATGAATAATTCTTGAAGATCATCGCGGTTACTAGTGCTAGTATTATCGTATTATCTCTAGTATTATCGCTACTAGTGCATCGTGGTCCGCTAGTTTGCACGTGGTGATAGACGCATTGTCCGTAGTGAAAATGACATCCGTGAACGCTCGCTTCTGGAAATACTACTTCCGTTGTTTTAATAAACGCCTCTTCGAAATCCGTAATGATCATTTTTGGATTCGAGCTTTCAATTGCCTCCTTAATGTTCAGTAGAATGCTCTTGTACATACTTTTGCTCTTACTCGGTGATAATACGTAAACAAAAGGCAGTACGTTGCCGTCTACAATACCGTGAATGGTATAAAGTTGTAGAAAGATCTTTGGCACTGTGCAGAACGTTCCATCGCACAGCCAAAATTCACAACTCGCCAGACGTGTCAGATCGTTTCTGGTTGCAAAAATTAAATACCGCTTTGTATTTCCTCCATTGTCGTAATGTAGAAATTGATCTCCCTTTATCGTCGTGATATATCTATCTGGCAGTACAAGTTCTTCACGCGTCGCTGGAGATGGTAACATCGGATTAACTTTATTCCGTGTGCGCTGTACTGTCCGTGATAATAGTGCCGCGCCTGGCAATTCTACTACGGTATTTGTCGATGCCGTAGCCAGGGATTCCGCGACGATAGTGCTCGTTGGCTCTGATGATTTCTTCGCCTGTTGTTTTAATGCTGCAACCGTTTTTCTGGCGTTGACTTCTGCTGCATCCGGACCGTGAATGTGATCGCCAACGTTCAGCAATGTGCCTGCAAATATTATATGTAAAAATTAGAATATTGTTTCTTCCACACAGTTAAAAAAATTATTTGAAAAGAAAAATTGAAAAATAATTTCAAAATAACGAAAAATATATATATTTTGAAAACATACGAAGACGTTAAATTATAGTGTCTTCGACACTGTCAACAAGTATGTATATGAGGTATTCCATCTCGTTTCCAACGGTCAAAAACCCGACTCTTTCCAAAATCGGACAAAAAATCGTTTGAGACACAAAAGTTGCAGTTTCAAATGAACTATTGCAAACAAAATTTTGTACATTTTTTTGAATGAATTACAAGTCCATTTCTATGAAAAAAAGACTAAAATATTTTTTTTCAGCCCATACGTCACGTTCAATTTTTCTTAAAAAATTCCAGAATATACTCTCAAGTGTGTAGAGTGATCTCATATTTTTGTTTGGATGAGTGACACGCTTTTTTGATAGCTATGCTCTGTTTAAGATCGATTTTTCATAAAATTGGCTGAAAAGAAATATTTTTGTTTATTTTTCATAGAAATGGATGTTTGTTGAATTCAAAAAAATCTACAAAATTTTGTTTTCAAATGTTTATTTGAAACAGCAACTTTTATCTCTTGAACGTTTTTTTGTGCGACTAATAGTTTTTAAGATATGGGGGTTTTTAAAAAAAAGTTCAATTTTTCAATATCTCAAAAAAATACAATCCAAAAATTTTGAAAAAAATTACAAATATCCTTTGTAAATAATCATGAATTGTGGTGAAATCCCACTTTTTTGGAGAGGGTCGAGTGTTTGACCGTTCAAAACGGGATGGAATACCTCATATACTTTGTAAAAAAAATCGAGAAATTGAAAAATAGTTTCAAATTGATGATTATTGAAATTTGACGCTCGATTGTTTTCGACACCGCTTGTTGTTGAATAGCAGCGCGGGCCGTCGGTGGGAGGTTGTGTTATTTACACTGCTAATTATTCAAGTGATTTGTATTACTGTCAATTACTCACCGGTTTTGGTTGTGGATAATGTTTCCGCCCATGCAGTACAGCGCCGTTCCATCTGGTATTTTACGCATCTCCAAGTAACTTTTGCACTAGTCTCACGTAATTTAGAATAAATAAATCCTTCGTGCGTTAACTGAGGCGTTCCTCTTTGGCTTAATATAAATCGTAGCGGCATTATGAAGGACACGTCTTCGCTGACAGATCGTGTAATACTGATGTCGCGACTAGGTGACTAGGGTATAACCAATATTGCCTGTTGTAAACATCTCGTCGGCTCGTTGGGATTTCAATATAGGTATTAATGTTCGTACAGTATCATTATATTTTGTCGGGGCCAAAGTCCAGGTAATGACCTCAGATTATATTCAATAGAGATATGAATTTTACCTCAGATTAACTAGATTATGTGCGAAATTAGAGTGCGAGGAATATTTGGATATTTTGTGACCAAACTGAACACGAAAATTCAAATGCATTCGCAAATGTATTTTAAAAAATTCGTTTATCATCATTAACTTTTTTTTTGGCAATTGAACCCAACAAAACTCAACTTAAATGACATAAAATTCTCAATCGCGTCATCGTTTCTCCGAACGTTAAAAAACATTATTTACGTTAAAATAAAATAACAACTAATTGTCGTACGAACGATTAGTCAGCGATTTTTGTTCCTTTCCGGTTTTTCCTAAAGTGCGTTTTTTTTTAACCATTGTGTTGAGCAGTTGTCATTTCTTACTCTTCCGATACTCGCAGGAATAGTCTTTGCTCCGAAAAAGAGTGGCTGCGAGAGATTTTTCTTTGCCCGTATCTTTTATACATTGAATCCTCTTACTTCGATCCCATTTACGCACGCAGAGGCAACGTTCCTTAATCCCGTATATTCGTTGTTTTTCTCAATTTATCATCCGCATTGTGGACCACACCTTTTTCGCACCCGATATTCTTATTTTTTCCAATGCTGTAAACTTTAATCTTCAAGTCCTATTTTTCGGGAAATTCGGATATAAGACGACCCGCCGGCCGCATCAATTTATGGAGTAAATCCTATTTCTTTTAAATTCCGATTCAGCGTACCTTTTCATCCGAATCACTGCTTTTATCTCGACACTTCCTCGACTTTCAATTGATGATTTTGCCTCATTAAAATGCTGTAGTATCGGGTTAATTAAACGAAAATAAATACGAGAGAGGAATACATATCAGGAACGCAGGTACAACGAATCGGAAATAAGGCTTCGGCCGTTCGATTTATCGCGATGTGTCGTAGGCGTCGATGAAAATGGGAAAGTTCTCTCGTAGCGGATGCAACGGCAACGTTAGATATACGCTACACGAGACAAAGATTTATTGCCTCGCGTGACGGAACAATGTAACGATCCGGTAATCGATTTTCTCAATCTAGACGACGCACAAAGTGGTTGAAGGAAAAAACAGTGGAAGAGGAAGAAGAAGAAGAGACAGCCCATCCCTCCTCCCCCCCATCCCATCGTATGTTTGTATAGGGTATACCGAGCCAACGCCACGTGCCGCGAGCACCAGTTGGAAACCTATTTTCGCGTGTAGAAAACGATTCACATGCCAGAGGATGTGTGGCTCTTGCTGATGTGCGCCAGAATTCGAGTCCTGGAAACGTCGAGCAAAAACTCCGATGCATTCATCATCCACAACACTCTCGCGGTTGGATCGTACTTTCCAAGTTCTATATTTCATTCCATTCTCGACGCTAATCGACGATAATGCACGCGTGGTTTTGGCCTTCTATCACACGAAAAATGATTATTTTATTCAATGGCGATCGAGGATTATCGCGATTTCGCCAAAAAAGCCGCAGTATCAGCAGATGTTTTTTTTTTGCTCTTACATTCTTTAACGTTAAAATAAAACATGTCGCTTCCTGTTTTTACATCGTTATTTACAAAGCCCCGTCTTACAGCGAACTGCGTGTAGATAACAATGAAAAAAAAAATGAGGGAGCGACGTACGAATTCAATAAACTTTTTTTTTTTATGATTCAATCTTATCAGGAATATAACCTTAAAAAATAGTATTGCTATGCATATAAACATTTTTTTTTTTTATTCAAATTTCGAAACATTTAAAAAACTTTTTTTATTAATATATCGAAAAAAAAATTCCGTTGAGAAATCTTCGTCTATAAGGAAGAATAATCATAAGCAAATCGTCGATATCGATTTTTTTACGGAATAAAATCTGCGAAATTCGACCATCGATCACCGATTCAATTCTCCGATTAACCTCACTTTCCAGTGACGAAAAAGGACAGTTAAAATTCGCGATAGATTCATTGAAAATATCTCCCATCACTCTCCCTCAATATCGCGCGTTGCTTATATATTTATGAATTTTCCTTTAATCGATCGCAACTTGAAATAGAATGAGGTCGCGTAAGGATACAAACGAGCGCTCTGCGGCAACGGTCCAGCCTCATAATAATTATGTGCTGACCTCGACTGCTGGTTTGTCGACGATAGAACAGCCCGTTCTTTGTCCGGGACTCGTTTGACCGAACGATGTTTTAATTATACTCCCATCGATATGTGCGTATAATTAATAACAACGTCTTTAAAACAAATGGATGCTATTCTTTCGTTTAAGGTAGTTATGTCGAATTTACTTTGAATTCTGTGTTTTTTCACACATTTTTTTCCATACAAAAAAAAAATTTCAAAGTAAATTGAAAAATCGGAAAAAATTCATACGTATCCAGAAAAATGAATGAATCATTAAAAAAAAAAAAAAAGTTGGATTTCCGGGAAATTTCTTGACCAATTTATTTTTTCATCAATTTGTTAATAACATTTAAAAATTATTTTTATGCAAAATTAATTTTTTCAGTACCTTCAATATGCATGAATTTTTTCAGATTTTTATACCATCGCGAAGTATTTGAAATTTTCTCTCATTTCTCGCGAACTTATGTGAAATGAACGCGAAGCGATATAGTTACCTTAATGGACTTGTATTTTTTGCCTTCTATGCATTATTTATCATTTCGCCATTGCATAACTCGGCATTATTGCATATGTACCGTTGAACTAATAGTTTCATGTCGCGGTTTACCTCCATATGACATTTGCTTATCGCTTTTCGCGATATAATGAACGAACGTTTTCATCTCATTTCAGGGTGACGGTTCTCGGTGTGTTACTGGGAATTCTCGAATGGGATCGGAGCGTAACATGCATTCTGTTACTTTGGGAATACGTTCTCGGATATCTCACGTTATTCGTCGCATCGATGGCTGTCGAATTCTCAATATGCATTCTTGCAACGAGAGGCAGTATACTCGACACGGCTGCGAGAGCACCTATGCAACATCTACTGTACATCAAACTCTGTGAGTCATATACATCGATATATTTTATACATATTTTGGAATTTTTTTAATTTTTAATTTTCCACCCCTTAACCTATTTTATGGACTGTAAAGGCGGCTTTATTAATATTATTAACAATTATAATGTTATATTGGTTATTATTATTATTAATTTTTTATTTTATCACTATTCACTACTGACACCCGCCACGAAGTCTGTTAGATATCATTTTTGATAAAAGCTAAAATACGATATATAACTATAATATATAACTAGCAAAGTCGATGGATCTGATAATCGCTACAACGTGACGGTTGACCGGCGCCAATTCTCTGTAATTCACTTCCGGTATAAATAATTCGATTTCCCAGAAACTTCTATGGTACAGTTATGTCTCGTGACCCCAGTATATATTGTATATAGGTACAATTTGACGAAAGCCTCTCGGGACCGAGGGGCGAACGAGCTAATTTCCTTCGATGTCGTAACTCAATTTTTTCGTTCCTTCGGCAAATACGATTTCTCCGAAAAAAAAAATAAAAATAACGCAGATAAGTCGGGGAAAAAAAAAGACTGTTGAATCTCTAACATCGAGCGATATATCGACGAGAAATATTGATAAAATTAGGTCAGTTAAGGGTTTAACGGGGGGGGGGGGGCGGGGGGTAACTTGGGGCGTTTTGCTTACAGTTTTTCTTCGTAGATAAATTTTAAAAAAGTTTAATTATTCTACACAGCGTTGCGAACACCTCGCAATCCCTTCTCTCAAAAGCCAATTCCCGCGCTAATAAGTGAAAAGCAACGAGAACCGAGAAAAAAAGAAAAGTTTATAATAACGAAAGTTCCATCCTTCCGATCGAGTTTCAATTTCTCTCAATAAAATGTTTCGTAATTAAAGTTCGCGGCTTCGTTTCCGCCGCAGAATTCGTTCGAAGTTATTTCCCCGATTTGCGGATAACGGCACGCGGAGAGTTCGAGAGATTCGGAAGACATTAGTTGGCTGAATTTTTCACAGCGGTCACAGCTGTCGGTTGAATCCCTCCGTTCGTCACGGTTTCGAGACGGAAAAACCGCACGCAACCCTCGGGCTGTGTGTCTTCATGGAAAGTGGAAATAATCCGATATTTAGCAATCTTCTTGTACTCGAAGTGAACACAAACCCCGACCCCTTAACGGTTTCTTTAATGGAAATCTTCGCTGTAAGGGTGAGCGAACTAAGCGAATGCTCTCGTACCGAGCGGAAAGCAATTTTCGACTAGAAATCTCATTTTTATTTATCTTTTTTTTTTTTTGAGACACATGCCGAGTGAACGTGAGAGAGAGAGTAAAATACGAAGGAAAAAGCTTTAAGGGGTCGAAAAATTTTGGTCCATTGCGGTATTACTGTATTTTATAGTGTTCGCGAGGGGTAACGTCGAAAGTGAAAGTGCGGGATGAGAATATTAATAAGAAAACTACCCTCGCTGAGTCCTTTACCCTAACGAACGATCACTCCAGTATGTTCCGCGGAGGGAGGGGAATAAACAGCAGAAGCAGCAGTCAGCCAATATAGCGGAACGAAGAGTCTGCAGCAAACCCCGAAGGGATTTTCTCTCGGGGTGAAGCTGAAGCCACAGATTCATCCCGCTATCTCGATCATTGCTAAAGCGACCAAGCGATAGGACATACATACGCCGTAGAAAAACTTGTGCTATATAGTCGGTCTCTGTGCTCGCGAACGATTTATCTGAGTTTCAGAGAGAAATCCGCAAACCCGCAAATCTTTTCAATCTCATGGTACAGCGGATTACAGTCGATATATCGAGAGACCGATGTAACACACACGATTCGCGCAGCCGGCTTACCGCGAGGATAAATCGAACGTTCGATCTTTTATAACCCGTAGAGAGCGAATGAATTCGCACGATTTGTCGGGTTTGCGGTATGAGATTATTAAAATCGCGTTTCAACCTCAGGATGGATATACCGTTCTGTTAACGCTGTTACAATTGCGAAATGTAACAGTGGAGATTTTTTTTCAACGATATTATCGGAAGCAATCTTATCACATTTCAAATCGAAAAATGTTCTCATATAATTCATATTATTAATATAAATAAAAAATTGATATAATTTCAAAATATCCGTAATATACAATTTTTTAACGAAAATATAGCAAAATATATGATAGATATATTTTGTGATATATTTTGCTATATATTTTTCTTTTACGTCGGTATATTGCGTAATATAATTATCGAGCGACAGAAATATTTAAATTTATCTTTAGGTATCGAAATATCTCTATGAAATATCCTATACATTTTCGTCGAAAAGTGGTATAATACGTATATATTTTAAAGTATATTTCTAGAAATTTATAACGAATTATATGATTAATATATTATTCGTATAAAAAAGCCGATTTTTGTAGATTTTTAATATATTTTTATTTTTTGTGGGTTTACTTCCGGTTCACGTTTTTCGGGGTCTTTAATTTATTCACTAAAAACATTACGAAATCTTTTTTTTTTTTGTGGAGTCTCGTGATTCGGAGTTTTTCAGGGGGAAGAATGAAACTCCGAAATGTAGTTTTCCACTCGCTCTTCATTTTACATGGCGCGGGAGTGGATTGGTATTAACGTTACAACTTGAAGGCGTGTATATAATTTAGGATATGGCTGAAGGGCTGTAGGGGCAAAAGGACTGATTCCCCAGAAAGAAAGTGCTAAGTCAAGGAAGATTTATCACTTGTTACGCAATGAATCTTCTCTTGGCTTCTCACAGCTACTTTCATAATCGATCACTCCTTGTCGCTCTTCGAGCTTTTCGAAGTCTTTGGCTCTTATACTAATCATAGGCCATTGTTACATTCTACGACGCTTTAAGAGCTTTATATTGAGGCAAGAAACAGGATACTTTTTTTCTTAATGACTTTAGAACTGCGGGATAAAGAAGAATCGCTTCGCCGCGAGTTATTTGCCGAAGTTCAGGGATACGGAAAAAAAAAAAAAAAAAAGATTCACGGAGGTAATAATGCGAAAAATACAAGAAGCACCTTAGATCCAGTCGACAATGTTCAATCGCTTCTCCAGTCACGTTTCAGACTTCGTGGCTTGCTATGTATATACATCTACGATCCACAAGAGAGCTTTTCCAGTTCTCTTTCCTTCTTTTGCTTCTTTCGCTCAGTAACACTCTCGGAAACTCATAGTGCGCGGCGGCCGCCGCTCTTTCCTCCTCTCAATCTTCATTCCGTCGTTCGTGCAAATTTTTCCTCCCACTCGTGGCATCTTATTAGATTTTCATCCAATCGTCAGCCTCTTCACTCTCGTTTCTCCACAATTTCCGTCCACAATTTGCACGATCCGACGATTACGAATTAAAATTAAAATGTCGTAATGCACGTTTTACTCGCTTTTGTCCGATTTCACGAAACTATTTCTTAATTGAGAAAATTTCGTTGTCTCGTCGCGATAAGGCACGAGATACTTGAAATCGTTCGAGTGCCCGAGAAAAATATTGAAATAAGTTCGGATGCAAACGAACGGAAATTAAATACGATTTTTTTTTTTTTTTTTTTTCGCCAATCGTGAATCCCAATATTTTTTTCGCTATGCATGATAAATGAAATTTGGATTATTCTTTATTTCATAATCAAGTTTTTATGCATAGAATTAAAGGCAAAATGGCGATGAAAAATCAATGTACGAAATGTAACGTAAATGTAAGAAAAAAAATGTTTGTAAATGTACGGAGATAAATTTATTGTCAATTTCTTTATTAATTTTTATTCCTTTTTTTTTTGTTTAAGGCTGAGAAATTAAGGGTATGTGAATGAAATGTGACTAATAGGCATTCTATTTCCGTTGGACGCCAAACTTTACGCGTTTTAGAAAAAACAGCATTACAGTGGTTTCTATCAACTGGGTGTGTGTTGGATGACAGAGCGGGTGTTTCACATTACCTTAAAGTGAATTATTGAATTTAAACTATCTTTGCAGTAAAATTGAAGCAAACCATTGAATTTAAAGTCCTTTTATAGTAAAATTAACGTAAATTATGAAAAGTACAGTATCGATCGCAATTTTTTATATACTCCACATTAATTTCCCATCATAATTGTCCATTAAATTTAATGTTCCAATTTATGCATTAAAATTCCCAACATCCCTACATTGCATTTTTAGCAATTTTTTTTTTTTTTTTTTTTTTTCGTAACAAGATTCGTGTTTTTCTTTTACGAATTTCGGAATTTGTCTTCTAAGAGATTGAAATGCATGAAAAAGAGGATTGGAAGAGACTCGGAGTCTGAATCTTTTATCTACGAAATCTTACATGATTCTCGTCGAAGAGATCGCGCGGTACACACCTTTCAACCCTCGAGAGCCGACGGCCGCTCTTCCGTCGCGGTCTGCGCGTTGTCGGACCTCCGGGAATTGAGATTCCGCAAGAGTTCGTTGGAGTACTAACGGTTCTGGAAGCGATCCAAGATCAGAGAATGGTCCATGCTACTTCGAGATCTCTGCAGTGGAGCAGTACACCATTCCAGCAATTCAGACCGCTGGCCTCTCGAGGCAAAGCTGTCTTTCCGATCACGTCTGGTTGATTGGTCTCGATGCGTAGACACTACTGCCGTTCCTTCGCTATCAACGGCCTTTCCGTTTCCCGATATATTCTCTATGTACAATTCTCGTGTCTTGCAATTTTTATCCATCGGGTTGTCTTCCATGATAACACTTTTCTTTAACTGTATCGGCAGTAAATATATATATATTTTTTTCGTCTTGTGTTTTATTGATTTTTACGCTCATTTCGCTTTTTTTAATTCATCAAATGATTCACCGTTTTTTTATCTATAACAACGATCCTAGTTATTTTTGAATACGAAAAAAAAAAAAATACGATAAAAAAAAAAAAAAAAAAAAAACGAATACGAAACGAAAAAAAATACGAATACACATACGATAAAGAATACTGTAATGTGATGTTCGCGAAACTTTGTTGTTATAGCGTTGTTACTGGTAGAGACCGGATGGCTTAGCGCCGGAGTCGCGTGGCTCGTGCACTACTATCAAACGTGTCCCGTGGAGAAAGCGAAGGATGTGATATTAGGTACGTCCAACCGGTTCCTTTTACAAGAAGAGCTCATTTTTCAGAGGCCTTGCAAATTTAATAAAACTTTTTTCTCTTCCATTTCCAATGACTTGGAATTTCATCCCCTATCTTCGCAGGACTCGTGATATCGAATTGGTGTATTCTCGCCTCGGTTATGGTTACTGTGTGGTGCACATACGACGCCGCCGGCAGATCGTGGGTGAAAATGAAGAAATATCAACGCAGCATGAGAGAAGCCGAATCACGAGGTGCCGGTAGAATGCACTACAAGAGAAGCGGCAGTCGAAATAGAAATTGGCGACAACGGTATATAAAAACAAAAAAAAAATGAGAAATCATTTTTTATCCGATTTTTTGACTTCGAAATTTGAAAAAAAAAAAAAAAAAAAAATCATTTTTTTACCCCATTTATTGACTCCGAAATTTGAGAAAAAAAAAAAAAAAAAAAAAAAATTCTACGCGAATGCTTTTCTCGTCTCTGTTGATATCGTGAAGATGACTTGTTATCTCAAAATTTCGACGAAATTATCTTGAAAAGATAATATAAAAATAATATTTCAGAAAGGTAATACGCGCCTATCAGGACAGTTGGGACAACAGGTGTCGATTGCTGTTCTGCTGCATGGGAAACTCCGACAGGAACAGAGTAAGTGGATATAAATTATCTTCGTAGTATCGCCGCAAATTATTTTCTCGATATCTCATTGCTACGCACACTGTTCAGATTGATATATCAGATTGTGTATTATAGCCGCAAAATATATATAGCGGTCATTGATAGACGATACGTTTGTCTTTGTCGGTGTAAAAAATAATTGCCGCTATCGATTAACTCGACTCTAATAGAATTCCACCGAATTCCAGTCAACAAGCAGATTAGTCTCCTCGAAGTAAATACACGCGGTACTCATTTGGAAGGAACTTTAACAAGCGTTGCAATTTATCTACGGAAATAGCGTCGAACTTCCTGTAGCCGTTGCGCTCTAAAAGCTCCGGCAAATATTTGAAAGGAAAAGTTTTACTCTCGGGAATCCGCGACTTTCGTCTTTCGCGGAAATAGTTGTACTTTTATCGCGGTACTATTACTTGTCGGTATTCCCGGTAGTTATTCTTTTTATTTTTTTTTTTCTTTTACATTCTTTTATTCTTGAAACTTGAATTTTCGAACCGCATGGCGATGAAATAAAAAATTACATATTTACAGAGCATTCGATTAATTGTTTTTAGCGTGTAATATCGATTTCAGTTTATTATCTCGTATTTTCTATGTGAAAACATCCTCAGCGAGGCGTTTGCATACAAATGTTCGTAAAAAACGTTACGGTGCTTCCGAAAAAAAAAAAAAAAAAATCCCATTACCCGCAAAGATCGTTTCTTAAAAAAAAAAAAGGGGGAAAAAGAAAAATGTTCTCAAAACGCGTTAAAACGCTTCTAAAGTAAAATTCCGATCCCAATCCTGAAAGTACAACTGCTAGAGATGTTTCTCCATATAATTTTCGTGAATACGCGCCGATGTAATCACCTAATGAAATATCGTTGTGTTGTTCGTACGTATAGAATTCATTTACGGATATCGCGAGGCTACTGAGTGACTTCTTCAGAGATCTCGATGTCGTGCCGTCCGACGTAATAGCCGGTCTCGTGTTACTCCGAAAGTTTCAAAAGATCGAACGAGAGCTCATAGTGAAACAGAAGAAAAACGATACTTACGAGTTTCTCTCGGGTGTACCGGTCACACCGAGAACCAAGTTTCTCGCCCTCACCGAGGACGGTGATTTGGAACACTTCCAGTCGGCTATTCATTACATGCATTTTGCATTTGCGGCTTACGGATGGCCGCTTTTTCTCTTTAATAATACGACCGGCCTTTGCCAGCTGTGCACCAGGTAACGAAAACATTTTTTCATCCCCTCCCGTCAACCAATTTTCATTCCAAATTTCATAAATAAAGTTTTTCGTCTCTTGGAAACCCGAAGAAAATTGAAAAAAAAAAATTTTATCAAATAAAAAAAAAATTTGTTTTGAAGAATTTTTTTTTTTCGTCAGATAAATCGATTAAAGAAAATATTTAATCAGTTTGAAAAAAAAAAAAAAAATTCGTTTGAAGAATTTTTTTTTTCGTCAGATAAATTGATTAAACAAAATATTTAATGTGTTTGAAAAAAAATCGAAAATATAGTTTGAAGAATTTTTTTTCTCGTCAAATAAATCGATTAATAATAATTGACTAATGATTGCCATTCATAGGCTAAGATGCGGATGTTTTCCGTGCATAAATCACGACGACGATGCGACTGTCGTAGCGGACAATTGTTGCCAATGTAATTACGCAGCGTTGCGACGAATGATAGAGATCGGGGAGGTTGAAGTTGTGTACGCGACGTTTCACGTCGACGTCGGCGAGACACCATTCTTCGTCGCTCTCGATTATACGAGAAAAAAGGTCAGTCGATTGTTTTAATATACGAAATCTGCGCAATCATTTGAAAATCATTATTGCTACATAATAAAAATGCTGTTTATGATCTCTCTGACGTCTGGGAATTTGTCGGCATAACGATAATACGATAAGTTTGTTTTATGAATTCTATGTAAATTTTATCGTACAGGTCGTTGTCAGTATTCGCGGTACTCTCAGCATGAAAGACGTCGTTACGGATCTTAATGCCGAAGCTGAAGTCTTACCGTTGTCTCCACCGCGGGACGATTGGCTCGGACACAAGGGAATGGTTCAAGCTGCCGAATACATTCGCAAAAAAATCTCCGAAGAAGGAATCATAGCGAGAGCACTCGCCAAGGTATGAATAATAATTTTTTCTCTTATCCGAGTTCCACTTCTCACGAATGTGATTGCAACGGTTGGCGAAAACAAAAACTCCGAATGCAAACGTCCGGAAGAAAAATTACGAGAAAAAAACCTCAAAAAAAAATTCCGAAAAAAATAAAATCGAAAAAAAAATTACGAAAAAAAAATTCCGGAAGAAAAACGCGCTGGAAATTTCGAAAATGGTAAAATGGGAGTTTTCTTTTCTCATCCCTCATGTCATCCCTCGGAAAAAAATCCCCGAAGAAAACCCGATATTTAATGATTTTCGTATATTCCGGGATTCGATTGCAACTACTGTACAGTGATGTGAAATTTTTTTTAATTTTTTTTTTTCGATGTTTCATTATTCATAGTACTCCGATTTCATGTTTTTTTAACCGCAAAAAAAACCAGGACCCCGACAGAGGAACTCACCAATTCGGATTGTCCCTTGTCGGTCATTCGTTGGGCGCCGGTACCGCAGCGATTCTTGCGATTCTATTGAGACAAGAATTTCCGGATCTCGTGTGTTTCTCATTCGGACCACCGGGTGGTCTGTTAAGTATGCCGGCACAGCAGTACACACAAGAATTTATCACATCCGTTGTCGTCGGCAAAGACGTCGTGCCGAGGATAGGTCTCAGGCAAATGGAGAGTTTGCGTGCCGATCTCATCAATGCCATTAAACGGAGCGTCGATCCAAAGGTAAACTTAAAACTCTTCGCTTCCTGTCGTTAAAATAATTATTTTCCTCTGCAAAAATGAATTTCAAAAATCAATTTCATTGTCGAAAAAAAAAAAAAAAAAAAAAAAAAAACCGACCAAATAAAAATCCGAATGTTCTCCATATTTTTTTTTTCTTTTTTTTTCCCCGTTCTCGGTATCAATATCTATCGCGGTAGTTTTTGCGGAAACATAACGAAACGACCGAACGAATGAACATTTGTTTTTTTTTTTTTTTTTTAGTGGAAAACAATTGCCTGTTCGGTAATGTGCTGCGGTTGCGGTTCGATGCCAACGTCCGCAGCAAATTTGGAGGCCGGAGGATGCATCAGCGAATACCAGAGGGACAAGGATCAGGCGCGCGAACAAACGATCGTACCGAGCGATTCCAGCATAGCGTTGACTCTACACACGCCGCTCTATCCACCCGGGAGAATAATTCATGTCGTTCGACATCATCCCAATAAAGGAGAGTAAGTAATTTTCTTGTTTTTTTTTGTTTGCTGTTGTTTACCCCAATTCTCCGTTACAAAGATAAATTAATGATATCGTAACATCGCGCTACGATTGAATAATGTGACTCGACGATCGTTGGACTGTAAGTAAAATCGTTCGTCTCTCGAATAACGTCATTTTCGTTTTTTCTTTCGTTTATAGGCAAAAGTATGAAAGCCGTTGGAGGTACGTGAACGTCTGTCGACGGATCGAGTTTACAGATACTGTATCGCACTATCGTTACTTTTTTACCTTTTAGGGTAAAAAAAAAAAAAAAAAAAAAAAAAAAAACAGAGTTGAATAATCTTTCATTATCGCCGGAAATTCGAACAATTTGTTACTCAAAGAATTAATTAAATAAAAAATTGTCTCAATAATTTTTTTTTTATTTTTTTATTATTTGATTTTATAAAATATCTCAATAATTTTAATTACCCTAATTGCATAATTCTCACGATATTCAACTCTGTTTGATAAAAATAAAATAAAAAATCATTACTGCATCCCCCGAAGTTGACGAAAGCATGTAAAATCTTCGAGTTTACAGTCATATAAATAGTAATTGTCGATGCCAATGTATCGTAGATTATCATTGATCGTTTGATTCCTCCGATACGCGTATAGATAAACATATATATAGTCGATGCATGTAAAAACGAAAAAAACTCGAAGATAATTTCTAGAAAAATAAAAATTCCCCAATTCATCAAAAATGTATAGAGTTTCGTTAAATTTTGCAAAGTATCATTAAAAATCCAATGGGTAGATAGTTCGGGACGTAGAGAAGCGGCCGCACGTCAACCGTATACTATAAAAATGCTGTAAAAAGTATAAGAGATAATTCCCATGTATTCTAATTCGTTATATAGATTGTCCAGAGAACAACTTCCGCTTTTTAAAGCATCGAATGAACGAAATTAATTTCAACTCTCCGAATTCAACGAATTTTCATCCAATCAAAATCGCATTACACGACAATATTATAACGCGTCATTTCGGGTCTTTTAATTAATAGAATTCGGAGAGTTGAAAAAAAAAAAAAAAAAAAAAAAACCCCCAATTATATCCCGTAAATTATTTGTGCCTGAAATTCGTGGATTTTATTATTTATTTTATTGGTTTTTATTTCGTGTCTCGAAAATTGTCGTATTGATCGGAATTTTTTTGATTTTAATTGCAGACAAGTATTGAGGAAACGAGAACCGGTTTATCAAGCGTTGTGGGCGGATCCATGCGACTTCGACGAGGTTCTCATCAGCCCTGTTATGATTCAGGATCACATGCCGGACTACATGCTGAAAGCACTCAACAAGGTAAGCCATCGTGTCTCTGAGAGGACGGGAACGGTGAGAGATTTGAGATACGCGCAGACACCGGTGAGTCGAAGTCCTTCGGTAAAGCCGGGTGCTTACGAGCCGCTGGAGGACGATACGAACGACGGAACGGAAATCATAGACGACCCAAATATCGATGATATTATAAGATCTTCCGAGATAATCGATGACGTTGAAACGGTGATACCTTATGCGCGCGAAGGGGAATCGATTATCTCCGGCAACGTATCGATAGTCATTGATGTCGACGTGCATCAGAGTCGCGAATCTTAATATCAATTATTTTTTTTTAACTTTTAGAAACACGTCGTCATTATTAAAATAATTGTACATAGAATCATACAGTCAATTAATTTTAATAAAAATCAATTAAAATAGAGAGAGACGATCATTTTTTTTTATATATAAAAAATCGTGAGAATCGGAAAGAAAATATTTTTGTAACAAAACTGTGTCAATATTAATGCAGTGCTTTGAAAAAGTATTCATTTAAGTATTCATTTCATTTTTTATAATAAATTTATTAAAATTTATGAAACTTTACTTCAGACTCTTCTGTACCAATGATATCGATAACTGTCGATACGCGCAGAGATATGCGATAAATTCGAATCCCATTCGTTACGATATGTTAGACTTATTTTTTATTATTATTATTATTATTTATTCAACACGGTGCACGATAATTTAATCGACCGATGGTCACCCGATTCGGCCGATTATCGATGAAGTAATGTCTTGAGTAGCGAATGCAAATTTAATGTAAATAAAACGCAACATTTTTTCCAAAGCAAAGTAAAGGAATTATCTTACGCGCGTTTTCTTGCGTTATACATCACTGCAAAACGGAAAATTAAAGTTATAGATACAAACGTCAGGATAAAAAATGCATGAATTTCAAAGGCGAGCATCGCATGTCGCGTAGTGCATAAAGAGAGTAGAAAGTTATTTATTCGACTGTGAAAAATTTTGCCGCCTCGTTAAATCGTCACGCAGTCGTTTTTGTTTCTAAGTTTTTTTGTATTATTATTTTTTATATTCGTCAATTGCACTCGTAACAATAATTTTATTTTTATTTTTTCTATCAATCGTAACATCAGCTCTCTGACTATTTATTTGAATTATTAAATATTAATTTAAACGTCCCATCGCCTTTTTTCCCGATCCCAACTTTATTCACTTATAATTTTTTTGTACTTTTATTTACTGTACGCTATTTTTGTTCGTCAATATAAATCACATTTTCGGAAAAATAAAAGTTGTTATTATTTATTGCTTTGTTTTTTTTTTTTTTTTCGTTTTATTGTTTTCATTTTTGTTGTTTATTTTCGACATCGCGTTTTTTGTGCCTTAATTGTGAAAAATAACGAGAAAAAAATCGATAATATGTACAGATGATTCACGTAGTTGTAATGGTGGTATTGATAAATACTTTTCACATTTTTCACGTTTTTCACATTTTCGGAAAAATAAAAGTTGTTATTATTTATTGCTTTGTTCTTTTTTTTTCGTTCTATTGTTTTAATTTTTGTTGATTATTTTCGACATCGCGTTTTTTGTGCCTTAATTGTGAAAAATAACGAGAAAAAATCGATAATATGTACAGATGATTCACGTAGTTGTAATTGTGGTATTGATAAATACTTACGCCAGACGCAGAGACGACGTTTCGTTGTATAGAGTTCCGCTTTGAATGGTCTTTCCGCCAGTGTGCTTGCAGCGGCCGGCATTGTTGACACGAAAAACGATAGAGAATCGTTCTGGAATACGTATATATACCACTCGTGTAAATAATTCATAACCGATTTCCACCGAAAGGGTGATACACGAGACCTCAACGAGATGAAAATATGATGATATGCAATCTCACCCCCTATACTATAACACGAGCTCTCGTTTAACCAACGCAAACACATGATTATTTTATCCATCGTTTACACAGTTTACAATTCAATTAGCTACGCGCACTACACGCGTATCGTAAAAAAAAAAAAAAAAAAAAAAAAAAAAATTGTTTCGATCGCGAATTTTCAAAAAAAAAATAAACGCATTGCAGAATCGACGATTAATTAAGAATTAGATGACTATAGATTGTTTGGATTGTTCGCATAACCTAAAAAGTAGAAATACGATGATATCGGTGCGTAGTGCCTGTTTAGCGTAGTCGAGTTCCTTAATTCGAACGAATTTTATAGGTTAGTTATCGAGAGTTTTTTTTACGATTGTATTACGTTACGCTAAAGTTAGAGGAGTAACGGAAGAAGAAAAAAATGGAATTTCGTAGAGTTGGGAGAGGTGAATTTGGCAGAATTATAGTGGCTGAGGGCGTGTGGTGTGGATTAGGTGTCAGCGTGCAGAGATCATAGTGCTGCTGCTGAGATTGCAGCGGCGAGAGCGACTTGCGGCGTCGACGTCTCGGCGCTTAGGAGGCCCGTCGACGGCGATCACCACATCACACTTCAGCTTCAAGTTCAAAGTGCATCACCGCGAGAACGCGACGCCGACGCCTATGCCACCACACCCTCTTCCTGCCACGACACAAGGTACCTATTATTGGGAATCCTTCGATGGGGCAACAGACGGAACAGAAAAGGTCGTTGATACCTTTCGCGAAATTTCATCGAAATTCATAACGATTTTCGTAAAGATTAAATTTTATTTCGGATTAAACAAAAGAACGACAAAAAAAATAATAACTTTTCGATTTATTCTCAACGCTCTTATCTGTCCCGTTGTCCCCCGAACGCTTGCAACAGAGTCGGGCAATTTTTTTTTTTTTTCGTAATTTTCAACGATAAACGAAAATTAAAAAAAAAAATTTAAACGAATAAAATTTCAACGAAAAATGATTCTCGTGTTTGCCCAACTCTGATAATACGTAGCAAAACATTATGTATTCGTTAGATAAAAGATAACCACGTTATCGTACACCATCGCACATGTTTTCGCATAATTTTTTAAAAGCACACAAGTACTTTTCATCGTATTTACCACACTGATTGCACACTAAACGGGTTAAAAAAAATTGTTAATTTTTTTATTCGGTTGATCATCGAAATTATTTTAGTCTTTGGTGAAAATGTCATTCTTGAAGATGCAAAGGTCGGTATGAAAATATTTACTAGTGTCTCATGAAGTTGGGAATTTTTTTCGAATGCTAAATTCCAATGTTTATCGCTGATTATTAAAGGCTATTTTTCTTTTTGCTTAAAATAGCGTATTGGCGACTTGCAGTACTGTGAGATGATATTTAATACTGCCGCATCGATCTCAATTATCGTGACATTCGAGAATCGCGAACGAGCAACGATATTATTTAATTTCGAAAAATGGTTTTTCGCATTTCTCGAATTTCTACATCGATGTGGTAGCAGTAAAAAAAAAATCGTAAACATTCGCAAATTCACATTCGCATTCGTAAATTTCTCGTAAATTTAACAGTCAACTATCGCGTTCCGCCGAACCTGAAACCAACTGAAAAACCAATTGTCCATTGATTCGCCAACCCGACTATTATCCGATTAAATTTGAAAAACCAATCAAAAGTTAACCTTTAGACGGTTGAAATAATAGTTGGATCGGCGTACTAACGAACCGATTGATTTGAAACCAGTTATAGGAAAAATAATCAAAATTTAACCGTTAATTACGAAGTTTCGCGAAGGAATTAGCCGGCAGTAAATACTTTCTGACCTCCCGATTAATTTTTCACGTAAGAACACAATAATCTCGATGAGCCATTTAATAAAAAAATTAAGGTTTTCTTGAACCGTCCGTATTGCACACCGTAAAGACTTCGTGTTAATTATCTTTGAACTCTCGATTATTAAATAGTATAGAATTAGAAAAGTGAGAAGTGGACACAGAATAAGAGGCGGGGGGGGGGGGGGGAGAGGGGAGGAGATTTAAATATCGTAAATAGTATAATGTATAGTATGCTATATTTCATGAAGTGTATCATTCAGTCCCATCTGCACTGATTGCACATTCAGCCATATATCCCTTTTATTATCTTCGTAGTAAAGTTCATTTGTGTGTCATTCATCGCGACGCCATTATTGTGCAAATCATATCTCGACACGTGTCTCTATATTCACATCAAAAGAAAAAAACAAAAATAGCAAATTCGATAGTCTCCGCGTAGAAACTCGTAGTCTCTCGCATGCGTATATATATATATATATATTCATATGTATACATATATAAAAATCGTAAATTATATTCAGAGTGTAGAAAAATGCATGTGCATCGTAACGAACAGACAGAAAAATTAAATCGAGCCGTCACTCATCGCCATAGATTGCATCTCATCGACGTCATTGACTTTAAGAGAGTTCAATAACATCGTTCGGGATCATCGGTAATCGCCGAGTTGCATGTCGTAGAACGTACAGTATAATCGATCTCATTATCGTTACATTATTGCCGCTAGTCAGACGAAAGAAAAACTGTATAGACATCGTCCATATTGATCTTTCCCTTAAATCGCGTAGATTATTACTTTTTTTGTGTTAATTCCCGATCTATAAGGTCCCCAATCGAAACCGTTCTCCTAACCTCTTCGTAGACTCACGAGCGGCCATTGAACTCGCGTCAAAGACCCATCGCGTGAATTATAATCGAGCAATAAAAAAAAAAATGAGAAAAACAAACCCGGAAGAGATGAATTGAATCCACGTACGGATCAGGTTGTAACGACGTTGGGACCAACGAAGCCGCAACGTCTTCCATCCGGTTCGTCAGCCGAAGCCTCGGACGCTCGTGAAGCAATCGAGATACAGGAGATCGAAATTGAACAAGAGATGCGCGCACTACTGTCGCCACCGAGTCCAACAAAGTGTGGATCATTGACCATAGGAACACCGCCTCATAGGCTATGCCTCGAGACGAGCTTCACGTCCCTCCAAAGCCCAACGGAATTTCCACAAGCCGGACGCGAGCTTAGCGTCGACTCCAGGGGTCTTCCCTGGGAGTACGTCAGCCTAGCGAGCGAGTTGCTCAACACACCGAGGGCCGAGGACAACAAATTGTAAGAGCAACCTTTTTGACGCGACACCGCGACGAAAGACTTCTTCATATTCCCAATAATAAACCCATACACTCCACTAACCTCGAAAAAAAAAAAAAAAAAAAAAAAAAAAAAATGCCAATCAGTGAATTTATGCAAATTTAGGTCTCTCAACGATTTGATTTATTATAAGACAGTCACGAACTTCGGAAAAAAGGAAGGTAGATAATTCTCAGAAGTCATCACATATCATTAGAATTTCACTATTTTATTTATCACGAAATTCTATCAGGCAAGTGACTCGCCTCTTCTTTTGTGTTTTTTTTTTTAGTAATTCGATTGCAATTTCGTCCAAAATTATTTGAAACAATATTTTTTCGTAGTAAAGTTCGAACTATGAATTCCGAGATTACGGAAAGTTTATTTACGTTTAGATAGAGAGTGAGTCACTCGCCTTGCCGCATTAGAATTCACAGAATCCCAATCTAACCTCATCACTCAACGACGAGAAAAAGGGAGAGAGATAATAAATAAATTCTTAAGATCATAACGGCGAATACACAAATACGTCACAGTGAACAATGTTGAGAAAACCCTACAACCGAGTGGATATAAACGCTGTCGCTTAATGTGCTCGCTTTAAAAAATTAATAAATCGCTCAACACCGTCGCACACTTTTACTCATAAAAAATCTTACGATATTATTTTTTATTAAAAAAAATATATCGTTGCTTGCAATAATCATCACATATCACGACACATGCGCACAAGAAAAAAATTCGAGTTGAATTTTTTTTCACGAAACATCGTGGACCGATAAGCTGTCTCACGAAAAATTGTCAATAAGTCTATTTTTCTGAATCTAAGTAGTAACAGTCGGTGATCGGTCAGACATAGAGATTTCCGAATTCGCTATCGCTGCCGTTTTGTATATTTTTTTCTTACGACGGAAAAAACGTTACCGTAACTTCAAACGATTGTCAGGTCGAACCATCCATTGGATTGGGATTGTTCCCCGAGGATAGCACCCCTCGCGACGCCCGAAACGATGTCGGAAACATCGAGCAATCCACCGTCCCCCGTACCCCCGCCGAGACCAATGAGACGAACACCAAAGATCCCGGGAAACTTGTCGACGGCGGCGGACGATCTGAAGAGCAACCTTCACTTCGCGATGCTCTCGGCTAAGAATTATTGCCTACGCGACGAAACCGCCGGCAGCAACAGCAGCAGCGGTAACAGCGAGGCGAGCTACGAGAGCGCGAAGAGTCTTCAAGTTGCTGGTCTTCCGCCGCCGGTACCCAGGAGACGAGATTCCGTTATAACAAGAAGGTTATTTCTATTTATATATTATATTATATACAAATCGGATAAATTTATTGCGCGTAATTTTTTTTTTTTATAACCTATTAATAAATCGATTTTTTTTTATTTCGAAGAGAGCACACGGTCTGCACAGCAGCATGCTGCAGGGACGATGGTTCCGAAAATTCGACCCCCTCGTCGGGGCACTCTGCGCGAGGGGTACATGGTTCGCATCGCGTGCAGATAGACTTCCGGTCCGAAGATAACGACACTAATGGCTCCAGTTTGGATTTTTACGAAACGAAGGTAAGACAAACCGTAAAACTAAATCATTATTTTCGATTTTTTATTTATTTTAAATTATTTTTGTGAAAACATCTTTAGCGCGAATTTTAAATGAAAATCTTCTCAAAAAACGTTACGATCTTTCGAAAAAAAAAAAATTTTTAAATGCAGTGTCCTAAAAATGCAAAACGTTACGAAAAAATGTAAAAAAATACAAAGTTTCCTTATAAAACGTTACGACCCTTTCAAACCAAAAAAATCCCATCGCAATCCCGAAACTAAACTTCGAAATATATTTTCTCATAAAATTTTCGTAAATACACGCCGATGTATTCACTACTTTTTAAAATCTATCAAAAGTACGAATTTTAATTTATGAATCTTTAACACGAATTGACGATTGTAAAATTCGATTATTTCGCAGAGTTCGTCGGGACAGCGAGACAGTAGCAACGACGTGTTTCTCAGCGTTAGAAGTTCACCAGAGTGCAAAGGATTGATGGCACCGGCAACGGATCTCGGTGCCGAGTGGAAGAAGAGAATCGATCCCACGGCAGTTCCGGCCGATGCTTCGCTTCCTCTTCTTCGCGGTCTGTCGCCAACGCCGACTCACAGCCAACACTCGAATTCACCGTTTTTCAATGTTAAACGCAAAAAATATGTTTATCCGATAACTCTCGTTGGACGAGGCGAAAGCAGCGTTTAACAATGTCCGTCGTTATTCCTGTTTCTTAGCGAAACGTGAGAACAAGAAAAACGCGAAAATTTGCGGCACAGACGTGGCTTTGATATGGGACCACGAAATCGACGATGTGCGGATTAAAAAAATCTTCTTAACTCGTAAAATATTGTTATTTTACGATACGCGCTATTTTCCAGGCCTGTGCCGCTGTCGAGAGGACTCGTCAATAGATTGTATTAATATTTAACAGCTAAAGTTCTCGCGCGCGCGCGCCAAGCAGCGAATCGGTAAATTTCCAATCTAAATCGCGTCAATCTTGCATTTCTATCGCAACGACAAATCAATTTTCTTCCACATTTGCAAACGAAAGAAAAAAAAAAAAAAAAAAAAAAATAAAACTTTATAATGCATTTCTGTGACAAATTCCGGAATCGGAAGTTCGAATGCACTGCACATACGACTTTGCACAGGCCTATCCAACATCGAGTTATATCAATCATCTAGGAAAGCATTTTTCTCGATTTAACTCGGTTTTCTTCGTTGAATAGAATTTACGCGACTGAGGATTATATTTAAAAAAATAAATAAAAAAAATAGAAGAAGAATTAAATTATATTAGTCGCGAAGTAGCGTGGAGTGTTTTGACGAGGCGATGAAACCTTTGGGCGAAAAAAAAAGCCCTTCCTCACTGCTTCCAGATCGACGAAAAGAAGAGATGAAAAAAAAAATAATAAATTCAGCGCATTTCGCGTCTATTTAAACTGAATAAACGAACGCGTATGCCAATCTCGATACGTGAGTTTATGAACGATCGTAAACCATGCGAGAGAGCGATCAATGAAGAAATCGGCGCAAAGATAAACGACAATTAGCCTCAACATGATAGAATCTCGTAGACGACGATAATTGCCAATAGATTTTCTATCGATTTTCTGCCAGCTGACCACGAAAACGACTGTAGGTATAGAAGAAAAAATTTTAAAAATAAAGAAAAATAAAAACTATAGGAAAGCGTGGAGTTGAGAAAATGGTATGATTAGAGATCCGACAAAACCGCGAGACGATTGTACCAAAAAACAAAGAGACTTAAAGAAAAAAAAATGTATGCGAAAGTTGTAACTGTGTCTTTGAAGGGAGACGCGCGAGCGAACGTTGAACGATCGAAAAAAAAAAGAAAAAAAAGAGTAATAGCATAGGTTGTGTATAAATTAGAGGAAAGAAAGAAATGAGATATTAAATTTTAGTAAGTATTCTCTGTGCGCCTAGGAACAGTGAAATACGTAAGCTTGTCGTGAGTGATATTTCCTGTAGAAATAAATAACAGAAAAACAAAAAAATAAATAAAAAAAAAAAAAAAACAGAACAAATGCAACGGTGCAACGTGTTAATATTAATCTGTGAGAAAAAACAATAATTTGTAAGAAATAAAAGGTGCAAAGGTAAACCTGTTTTCTTTTTTTTTCATTGATAATATTTCATTCTTCTCCCACTTTTAATTTATTGCATAGCGGTGGCCCATGGTGGCGTCATGGGTTGTGGATTTTGTAGATAAGACATTACAACGGCGGATATCGATAGCATAAAACTGCTGAGTATCTGTTTGGTGTCGTCGCTGACTCTGGAGTTTGCAAAGCTTATGCATGAACAGTAGAGCGCTACCCATGCGCACCATTTTAGTCGCATCATCAGGCCGCACATGCTGAATACCATTCCAAGAATATTCATGTAGTCCGGCGTCAAATCGTCGCCGGGCTGAGCTTGCGTACTCGTTACCGAGGGTTTGTAACGAATTTCCTTTTCGGGGCGTCGCGGATCCGACGAATTAATCATTCTGCAAAGAAAATGACAAATTTTTGAATTTTTACGACGGTGACTCGTCAAGATGTCAATCGCGTACTTGCTATATTCGCGATCTTTTAAAAAATTGTTTTTTCACGGATATTTCGTTGAGTCGATTGCCTGATGGGTCAACAGAACGAACACAGTGAAATTATTAGAATACAGTAATACATACGTGGATTAATTTACGGGGATCCCAGTGAATACACGATAACACGGATTCGCTTTGAGGTTAAGTAACACAAATCGAGATCACGGCTCGTTAGTAACTCTCCTACGAAGAGATATTTCGTTCACAGATATTACGCAATGTGTAAAATCGACGCGTATCCTTGACAAATGAAATTTAATATGATAGAATTAACGAAAGAAAGAACGTTAGCAGTTTTTGTTGGTCAACGGGATTTTGTGAACGTCAACACGTCAACAGTCACCCCCTGCGCGACCGACAATGCGCAGTAGCGTCGTGCGCAACAAGATTTCGAAGTTTCACCCCTTTTTTTTTCCCCAATTGTCTTTCCCTCGATTGATTTTCGTATCCAAATACGATTTATCATCGCTATTTACACAGACCTCTGAGTAAATACGATGAATAATTGTAACAACGAGCGTCTGGGAAATGCATTTTTAATTGAACATGTCTATGGTACATAGAAGTAATTGTCGTATTGGTAAATAAACTGTATATCGATTACATACGTTTTTTTATTATTTAAAATTAACCCGTCGACGGTGAACAACGTTTCTTCAAAAATATTCGTCAATTTATAAATTCTCTTGTCCCTGACGTAACGGTAGGTCATGAATAATTCGTAAGCAACACGAATTTTATCTTTAATTAGGAATAAGTAAAAATCGTTGATCTGCGTGTACATCGACGCCCGTTGGCAGATCATTTTCGTCGAATACAAAGGAAGTTTGCGAATAATTCCTAATAAACGTCGAATCAGTCGTAATCGCATATTTCCATTTCTTCGCACGTCGAAGCGATCCAACCGAGAAGATATTTTACACCTTCCGCCTGGGCGTTAGAAATCTTATAATCGCTTACAACGTCGTTAAGACACTGCGATAGTTGCTTCAAAATTGGCTATACGGAAAATACGAAAAATTTTAATCGAAGTAATAAAAAAAAATAACAATGTTTGATTCGCAATTGCGCGTCAATTATACGAACAAAATAATGTTCTTTAAACTTACCGTCGGCCATTCTTGTCTGAAAAGAGCGACGCATTGTTCGCTGAGAGCTTCGATGCTCAATAGTTCCTCTTTCAACAATCCCTGCAATAATCGGCTAAAAACTTTGAGTGTCGATGGCTTCGATTTATGCGTCAGCAGTCGAATATTTCGCGGACTTATTATCCTCACGAACAAACCATCCGATTCACCGCCTCGGGGATTATTCATCTTCCAAATATTTATAAACTTTTGCTGAATCTCCGCAGTGTACAATTCTTGTCTATTAGTCACTGAAAAAGTAAAACAAAATATGATCAACAGTGCGATTCGAATGAGCGATTCTTGCAAAAGCAAATCGTTATTATTCAATGACGCGACACGCAAGCTGTTCAAAGTCTCGAAAATAAACAAAAAACATTTCTTACACAGAAGCAAACAATACTCGACGCTCATTGTGTAGAGATTTTTCTCGGGATGATCGACTAAATCCGCTCGTTCCGTCAACGTTTGTTCCAAACACGAGAGAATTTTTTCAACGGAATCCACCGAGAGTTTCGACCATCGACCCTTCTTTTCCAGCAACTCCCACATTGAATTCTTCACACAAAGAACTTTTATCGTCGCTTCCATTCAAACGCAAAACAATCATCGAAAAAGAAAAAAAGAAAAAAAAAAAAAAATTAAATAAAATTTTATTCACCCTCATCATCCCGATAACTTCGGTGGGACGCGGAACTTCCGGATTGTGACTATTCTCTTTCGCCATTTGATCGACATCGCCCTCTTTTAAAAGTTTTTTCAATTCGAAAGTCATAGATTTTAAAAACACGGAATCAACTATATGAGAATCTATCCACTGATCGATGCGTTCCATAGCTGTTCTTTTCGTAATGGCAATGCAAGTTTCCTTGACGGAGGGAAAAGCATCGTCAGCCAAAAGCGAATCGATAGAATTAATCGTTCGCGTTTCGCACATATCGGACATTTTTTCCCGACACTCTCTCTTGACGTCGTTTATTATCGTCGTCGCCAATTCTTGCATTTGTCGCTCAACCATTTCCATCTGTAAATTACAATTTTCAACATCAATCGAATGGCTCCTGAAATTCGTTGCAATAATTTGAAAAAAAAAAAAAAAAAAAAAAGAAACTCACCTGTGCCTTTCGCGACGCTTTGCTGGGCGATTTATCCGGCGACGACGGAAGTTTTTCCTCGTCTTCTTCATCGTCTCTCACATTCAAGTCGAGTTTTCCGTTTTTCGATTTAATGAACTCTTTCATGTTTCGCTTCTTCGCCGATGGTATTATCGAGTTGCAGATATACTTTACGCAACTCGAAGCCACTCTTTCGGCAACGAAATCCACAGTTTTTCTTATGGAACTCGGCTGTCCGTGAAAAAATGCTTCTTCCAGTTGCATCTGTAAAAAAATATCGTATAAACAAAAAAGTACCAACAGAAAAAAAATCCATAAACAAATCAAACAATAATCGCGAGATATCGATAGAATATCGTTACAGTAATATTGATTTTTACTTGAAGATTCTTCGTTTTAACGCCAAAAGTCGGCTGCGAAAGTTGACTGGAAACCGGTGTGATGTGTCGATTAGCGGTACTGTTGCCGATCACCGCATTGCCGGATATCAAAAGTACTTTAAACTCCGTTAAAAACGGACAGCACTCGTAGAGCGCGCGATCGTCAATAATATCCAATTTATCGAGATTCGCGTTGTACTTAATAAATTCTTCAGAAGCCTCCGCATCCACTGTAGTTAATTCGCGACTCTCGCTTCGTTCGCCGCTTGTTTTCTCGAGGATTCTAAGTTTTTTATCGTTGTAATTCATTCGCCAATAGGCGTAAAGATCCCGCGGAAAGTTTGGCAAATCGAATAACCATCCGATCGCGAAAGTCATTAATATAGCGATCTGCGGAGACGCGGATTCGTCGCTATCGATCGATCGACAATGATTCGAGTCGCGATAGATGCAGTAAAGAATTTCGCCGATATTTGCGTAGTAAGGTAAACGCAGTGTAATCGTATCCAGCATCGCCATGTATTGTACTATCCACGGTACCGTCAACGATAATCTTCGATGTTTTACAGCGTCGACGAGACTTCCTCGGAGATCGAGAGACGGAAAGACTCGGCTTCGCAATTGCATTTGCAATCCGAACCATTCGGGTGAATTCGCATCGGTTTTAAACGGCAGTGATACCGTAAAACTTAGGAATTTCGCTAATAGCCTGAGATTAGAAACGCAGGTGATGAAATTTTGCTTCGTACTCTCGTCTACCGTACTTCCCGTTCCCTCAATTTCGCTTCCGGCGAAATGCGCTTCGTTGAGCTCCACGATCTCTCGTATAAAACTCATCTCCAAGATAACGTAGAATTTCCAGTTGTAAGCGTTGAGAATGAATTCTTTGTAGAATTCTTGAACTCCGGGAAACATCGGCTGCGGCACGGGTCCCGTAGAAGTCAACGGCGTAACGAGTCTCTCCTTCAGTTGCATTAATTTTTCGGGATTCAGTTGTTTCAGAGACTTTAGAAAACTCAAACTCTCGTCGTTCATCGGATCCTCTGTTTGGCCGCTTTGCACGGAAGATACGAGCAATTGGGAGATAAATAATTTCGCGAAATGGCAATAATTAACCGGATCCATGTGAATCGTTAACAATGCGTTTATCTTGTTCTTCAATGCATTCTGAAATATCCAACCCTTCAGTAAATGGCAATCTTCCCAATTCTTCAATATATCGTAAAACAAATCTCGTTGCTTTCTAAAAAGCATGAAAGCCACGAGATTTGGAAAGGTTTCACGATTATCCGTGTCGACTTGGAAACAAACGTTTGTCTGTAAGTTTCTCGAATCCGTTTGTTTCATACGATTAGTCTGCGAACATTTCGCGGTGTATATTTCGTTGAAATGGTTTTGTAGCTCCGGCTGAAAGGCGGCTATCTGTTGATTTTCGCACAGCAACTTTAACGTCACTCGATCCAATGTGCTCAGGAGAAACTGTTGATCCAACATCACCATTGTAGCAAAATACACGCAATTATGCGCCGTTCCGAGATACTCTTCCGCATCTTTCTTATTTTCAATTAGTCGCGTCTCCGCGTCATCTCTCGCAGCGTTGGGAACAGAAGATTCCTCTTTCGCATCGTTTTCCGTCGATTCCTCGTCGCCGTCGGTCGATTCTTTTTTGTCAATTTCGTCGGGAATCTCGTCAACTAAGTCGGCACATCCCAAATCGTCTTTCAGAGTTTCCAAAAGTTGTACGGATGACGATGATTTGTTGCTTTTCGCGTTTCGTTTTTTTGGAGTTCTCGTCGTTTTCGTTTCTATCGGCTTTTTGTATTGTGTTGTGAGAAGAGTCACCAAAAAGTAGAGCTCTGTCATGGGATTCGTCATTAAATTACGATCGAGAATACCGCTGTAGATATTCGCGAGAGCGTTAAGCGTTTCGACTCTTTCGACTAAATCTAAACACGGAACGATCGTCGAAAGATTCTTCGATTTACTGGTCGATTTTGGCTCAACGCTCGTCGTCTCGGTTGGCGTTTCGTTCTTCGGTTGCCTCTGCCTTTCGAGCTTTAAGAGGCCTCTTTCGACTTCGAAAGACACTTCCTCGACGGCTTTGTCCGCAGACGGCGCTTCGACGAATTTCGGATTCACTGCCGTTGGTCTGCTTATGACGCCGAAAACTTCTTTTCCTCGACTCTCTGTAAAAAGAAAATAATGTTAATTCGTAACTAATTAGAAGGACAAAAAAAATTTCGAAAAAAGGAGAAATCTGTGAAATAAATAAATGTGAAAAAAAAAATAATAATTATGTACCTTTATCGTCAGAAACATCCAATCGCGTCGGATTGATCCTTCGCTTCGATTTCTTTTCGATCGCTGGCGAGTTTGCCTCTCCCTGTTCCTTCCGCGACGACTGCGATTTCGTTTGTTTCTTCGAACTCTTCTTCGATCCTTTTCCATCGGGTGTCATGAAATCCCCGAGGCAAAGACCCGAATTTTGTGCCGATTTCGCGTTTTTCTGACCGGAAGAATTCTTCGGTGTGCCGTCACTGGCTTTACTGATATTCGCACTGGCGGAAGAATAATCGTAACTGTTGGACGTTTCGTTGTGCGATTTATCGTTTCTTCTCGGACAGAGTACCGAGATATTGTTCGAGTAAAGTGGCGATATCGGACTGAACGGAACGTTCGAAGTGTTCGCGACATTTGTTCCGTTTATTGTCGAATTGTGAAGTCTCTGAGGGGAACTCTCGATACTTGCGCTCGAATTTTTTTTATCGAAACTTCCCGATTGTCCAGATATATTCAGATTTCCCATTTGCATTTGCGTCTGATTAACCGCGGGATTAAAATTGCCGAAATTAACGTTCGGACTATTGTAAGGAGAACTCGTGTCCGCGGGAAATCTTCCGTCTCCCGAATTATTTATATATTGTCGCGGCGACATTGCCTGCGGTACATTCGGAACACAGCCGGGATAACGATAGGGAGGAAATTGCGGATTATTGCGATGGAAATTCGGATTATTGGGAGAAAATTGCGGATTGTTGGGATGAAAATTCGGATTATTGGGATGAAAATTCGGATTATTGGGATGAAAATTCGGATTATTAGGATGAAAATTCGGATGTACCGCGGCGGCCGGCATTCTGTGAATAACGGGGGCGTTTATCGGCGGCGGATTGAGATTCAACTGGTGAGGCAACGGCGGAAAATGCGCGGGAGGCATTCTCATGTTTGCGGGACTTCCGATTCTCGGACCCGTGGGTACCGCGTGGACAGCCGACATAGGAGGCGAATAAACAGCCATAGGCCCTTGTGGTCTAATCATTTGCTGAAAAACTGGTTGGCCGCCGTGACGAGATTTGTAATCACTGTTGTACCAAATTCCTTGATGATGACGAGGCAAACCTTGCGACTCAACGGAAAAAGATTCGGCACTCATTGGCGCCGTTTCGCTCGGTGGTCCATTCTGTATCGGTTTTTCAGGAGGTTTTTCTTGCGTCTCTTTGACCTCTGGTAAAATCCTGAAATTACGGTTGACGATGAAATTTATGAAAAAAAATATAGTTTGACGGAAAAAAAAAAATTGGCACATCGGAAAAAAAAATGGATTTGAGAAAAGTTCGATATAAACGGAAATATGGGAGAGAAAATAACATACTATGTTCACAACCCGTCATATTGGATTCTTTGTTTACCTTTTGCATTGTTCTCGGAGATAATTGAGGAAGTAAGACACGAATTCTCCTCGTGTAGATCCATTTTGTACGATATCAGGACAAATTGTTTCCTGAAAAAAAAACAACAATGTGTACGTCGGCAATACAAGTAAACGTACGGAGGTATTAACCTAAAAAACGCGGGTATAAACACAGAAAAAAACTACGTCGAAAGTATTGCGAGTTTGAAGTAAATATTTTTTACGTCGATTAATCTTCGCGATTTACCTCGGGATTTTCCGATGTCAGCCACTTAAACAATTCGTCGATTGATATTTTTGTATTTAAAACATTCGTCAGTATTATTTCCGCCATTATTTCGTGCACCACATCGGGCCCCCTTCTGGCCCCGCCGTTTGCGCGCCTTACGACGTTAATAACAACAATAGTCACGATTTTTCTTTCATTGTATGTATGTATGAATCTGTGTGCGTGTGGCTCCCGTCAGCCGCTCGGAGGTGGCATTTACTTCGTTGTTATGATCGTAGGATGCTGTTGCACATCACCGGAAATTCTATGCGACTGGCGATCGTATCATCAAGAGTAGAATTCAAGATCGGATGTTCGGATAATATTGAAAATATTGTTATTTTTTTGTGCGATATCGTCACATGACATTTTTTTGTCAGTAATAGATAGATGTACTATCGCGTAGATAATAATTTCATCGTACAAGAAAGTCAACATGTCGAACTCAATCGCATGTCGCGTACGTCTCAATCGTAAATATATGTCGCTGTATGTTCGTTCGTCTACGAAAACCCGCAAGTTTAATATGAAACATTATACTTCAGGTAGATATTATCGATGATTAACCTTGCAAAATAGACGTTGGAAACTTGCGAAAGAGAAATTTGTATTCTCTCCTTCGACAATACGAGAAATTATCGAACACGAAGATCCTTGAGAAACGCGGCAAATTCGGCGCGCGTTTGATATTTCACACGACCGTTCACTACAATCTTCGTTGATCATCGAACAATTCGTCTTTTTGTTATCTTATTTGCAGTGTTCAACGAGACATTGTGACTTGCGATAAGCCGATCGCAGTCACCGATATCCACGAAATGTTTTGGACACATTGCAAAGAGATATATCTATAAAAATAATCGGTCGTATGTTAGAATACGTCTACCGAATATCCGATCAATTTTTTTTTATCACAAACGCTCGTAATCAAGAATTATATCATTTCACGCCTTCGTATTAATCATCAAAATTCATTTTTTTTAAATATCGCTCTCAACTTTATTGAATCACACATTTTTTACAATAGAAATGCATTTTTCTTAAAAAATACAACATAATTCGTAACTTAGAAATTTAATATTGAATACAAAAAATTTTTAATCCGTCAATGACTCGTAATGTTACGTAAAAAAAAAAACGGAAGTTTAAAGTAAAATATATTCACGATGCGGGGAGCGAAAATAAAATCAATTTATGATTGTAAACGGCAAGTTCTTCGAAAATAATTAGCTAAAGCCTCCATTCCGATTCCCCTTTTAGCTTTTAAACTTTTTTTTTTTTTTTTGTTCTTCAAATTGTTATTATTTACACCAGTCATGAAGACACTCTACGACTCCCGTATATAGGATGTCCCGTTGTTAAGCTGCTAATAGTTTTTATTCAAAAAGCTCAGACGAGAGGATAACTGGCGGACGAGGCGATACCGCACTGGTTTTCCTTGTTACGAGACATTTTAAGGTATCCATGGTCACCCCAAGTCGGTCCCCAGCTGTTCTTTACGAGCCAATAATCGACACCATTTTCGTCGGTTCCGTATCCCACTGCCAACACTCCGTGATCGAGTTCCGTGGACGAGCAGTCGGGTTCGTCGTATACACCTTCGGAATAGAATTGGAAACTCTGATGAGAGGCGTCAATAGCGACAGAGACGGGTCCCACGGTAGCGATGGCGGCTTTCAATTTTTCTTCGTCGCCTTCGGGAATATCGACGAAACCGACATCGGTGGCACCGACATGTCGGGGATTGTATCTGCGCGATTATAATTAATTTCATTAGTCATTCGCTCCATTTTTTCCAATATTTACGAAGGATATATCATTTTTTTTAAAATAAAATCGTCAGAATACATATTAACTACAAATTAATATCGATATTTTTTTAACGAAAAATAACTCACTTGCACTTTTCATCTTTAGCGTCATAGCTGTAAGTCTTTTCAGTATCAATTCCCTTGTTGTCCTTTACATAAGTGAAAGCATTGTCCATCATACCGCCTTCGCAACCGTTGTTTCCGTATTTTCCTGAGCAATCGACGAGGTTTTGTTCACTCAGGGAAACGAGGATTCCGGTCTTTCTGAAGTGTTGAGCTTCCAAGGCACCGGTCTGCGAATGAATAGCGTTGCTTTAGATTCGATGCGTCAATTCATTTATTTTAATGTTTTTTTTTCTATTTACTTTTGTCGATTTTTTTTTTTTCATTTCATTTCATTATTTTTATTCAGTTATTATTGTGGGAAACAAATGGTGTAATTCATGTTAAATAGTGTCGCAAATGGGTATCTTGAAGTACACTGCGAAGTGCTGTAATAACGTGATGCGGGTCTTGAAGAGTTTTACAAAAAATTTAATTGATGTTGAAATTAAATGAAATGAAAGACAATAAGTTAATGAATTGAACTTACGGCTGAGAACGCCCAGCAAGAACCGCATTGCCCCTGGTCTTTGACTTCGGTAACGGCGCCGTGAGTTCTCCAATCAACGGACGACGGCAGCTGAACGTTCGCGGGTGGGATGAACGTCGCACCGATTTCTTGGTTCATAGATCTCAGAAGATGATTCGTCGACTTGTTGAAGCCGTTCAACTTATGAACGAACTCGTGATGAAGCTAATTTTAAAAAATTGATAATAATCCATTAAATATATTTCTTTAAAAAAATTGTTGCAGATTTTTGGAGTCGCGAATTCGTGGAAAAATAATTCAATCGAATTCGTATATTTGGAAAAAACTTTAATTTGACGAGCGAAGAAAAATCGATAATCATCCATCGAATATCTTTCTTTAAAAAAATTGTTGCAGATTTTTGGAGTCGCGAATTCGTGGAAAAATAATTCAATCGAATTCGTATATTTGGAAAAAACTTTAATTTGACGAGCGAAGAAAAATTGATAATCATCCATCGAATATATTTCTTTAAAAAAAAAAGGATTGCAGATTTTTGGAGTCGTGTTTTCGGTGAAAAATTATTCACGCGAATTCGTATGATTGGAAAAAACTTAAATTGGAAAAACGAAGAAAAATCGATAATGATCCATAAAATATATATTACTAAAAAAAAAAAAAAAGGATTGCAGATTTTTGGAGTCGCGTATTCGTTAAAATATTATTCGTGCAAATTCATATGATTGTAAAAAAACTTGAATTGAAAAAATGAAGAAAAATCGATGATCCATAAAATATATATTACTTAAAAAAAAAAAAAAAAAAGATTGCGAATTGTTGGAATCGCGTATTCCCAAAAAAGCTATTAATACAAATTCGTATAATTGTAAAAAAAATCAAATGAAAAAAATTATCCACGGAATATATCACTTGCTCACTTGATTGCGGATTTTTGGAATCGCGTATTCATCGAAAAAAATGATTCACACGAATTCGTATAATTTCCTCGGGATTACTCATTGTCTCAGTGTCGCATTGTACACGAGGAGTAAACAACGAATTATATAAGTTTCGAACAATGTCGTCGATTACAGAGAAAATAATTGTCTCATTGCATAAGTCTCCAATCGCTTGGATCGGACATCCGCGATGCTGTATAAAGATAATAAATGTTGAAGTTTAATATTTATCGAATTATCTGCTCACCATATCACCGTATTTGTTCAATGCGAGTTTGTAGGACACTTGACCCAAACCATACTTGACGTTGTGTTTGGCAATCGTATGTTTATTTTCCAAGAAGATCTTCATTCTGAATCGTTCCTCTATCTCGTTGGAGTACTTTTTTTTATGCTCGACCTGTACGAGAAAAAAAAACGACACATCTCGAGTAACTGTAATCGCGAATGGTGTTTAAAATCGCCAGTCAGACCAGTGAATTGATAACTCGGGGATCGTTAATGTCCGAGTGGCGATGATAACGCGTAAACGAAACGCGAGAGCATTGAGGGGAACAAATCCAAAACAATAGTCTCAACACGACGACACTATCAAACGCGTCATGAATTCTCGATGTTTGGTTGTAACCAAATATTTTAACGACGCAAATCGGAGTTAATCTGTAATTGCTATCGAGTTACTATGCTGCAACTGCGTAACTGTAGATTTCCCAACTATATACATCCGATATTCGACACGCGGCATTGACGCAGCATAACTTTATATCAGTATTACACATGGTAATTAGTCATTGAAAAAAAAGATTCTTTTTTTTGTTTCGATCGAATAACGGAAATATTCTTTATCATTTTTAAACACATGTATACGTCTGAACGCGAATCAATTATTTTAAAAATCGAGTTAAAAAAATCGCGTCAATAAATCGGCTTTTTTTTTTGTTTCGTGTTTTGCAGTGTCGCGATACTATCGATAGGTTTTTTAAACGATTATGCATAACTGATAAAAGGTTTTTCTATTAATGTTTTTTTTTTTTGTAGTTCAAGAAATTTTAGTATTGTTTTCGTAATTAACTCGTAACTATAATTGGTTTGATAAAAAAAAAAGTACGAAATTTCGTATGTACGGAAAAAAAAAGCGAAATAAAGAGAAAATTGTACGATTTGTTAATTATTTATAATTATACCTTGAAAGAGCCCCATTCCTCTGCCACAAGGTCGTTCAATGAGATTGCCTGAGCGACGGCAAACAATGCCACAAAAGCGATCAGCAAAGTCTTCATGACTGCTAATGGATTATCTGAAACAATGATTATTCAAACTCTCATTATTCGCCACGTAAGCGCGGAAAATAAAAACGTGTATATCGCAGACAAAAGTTTGCGCGTATCTGTACGATTTATTGTCGTATTTAACATCGATGTCATGTCAAATTTATTCGTTTACGAAAATAAGGAGATCAAAGTTTAGACGCGATTGACCTTTTACGTTAGCATAATTTTTACGAGTTTAACTCGACTAATCGCCGTGTTATAAATCACCTCTATCAAAATTAATTTCGCATTAATTGACCCTTTGAACCTCTCGAGCGAAACGCGCTGCGATACCGACAATCGTTCGTAAAATTTGTCTTTATTATCGCCGACGTGTGCGCAAAGTTCGATCACTTTGTACGACGGTAGGTCCGATAGATGCGAAGAGAATGTATGAAAGCAAGTAGGTAGATGCGAGGACGTCAATCAAGGTGAAAAAATAAAAACAACCTAATAGACTCGGGCGGGAAGTTGAATCTGACGAAATACCCGTTAACGGTGAACGTTCCGAACGACGAACGTTCCGAATACAGATCGCATCGTAAGTCGGAGATTTTTCGAAAAGGTATCGCGATAAAAACTAGACATTCGTTCCTGTCGCGTAACGGTTTCGCGTCCACATAACATCTCTTTGTCTGACACTCGTTCGTGACTCACGGATTTTACCGAAGCCCTCCGGCCGTAAAAAGCGTCGTCAGCTGTGACCGCGAAATGAAACACTCCCATCAACAATCATCATCGATAGATTGGATCATAAAATTTCAATCGTTATAAAAAACGAGGCAAATCTTTAAGAAAAAACGGGCGATCGAGAAAACAAATCATCACGGATGACATTGCAGCAGATATTACAAGCGCGTCTACAAATTGCGCCGTAAAGATAATCTTTAATTAATCAACGCTGAATAATTCCGTCGTGGAATGAATTCTCTCGTAACACATCGCGAACAAGGGTCACAGACAATGATAATTAGTAGACGATTATTATTATTGTGACGGATTTACTCACCGAAATAACGCTGAAGGAAAACTCTCGAGTTGGTGCGATCTCGGCGATGGCTCGAGACCTAATGATGAGACGGAGTGCGGAACTGGCAAGCTTGACGCGTGCGTCCAGGCGTCTGTACCCTCTCTCCAGTATCTCCCGCCTGACACGGGTAGCCGAGATAGTAGGATAATACGTTGTGAATCACGAGGTCTCTTTATTTCTTCCGTATATACATATGTCGCCTTTTATAATCGGTAGATGAAAACCCATGAATGTATATAGCACCAATGTTTTTATCGCATCACGTGCAATTCGCCACCCCCGTTGAACTGGTAACCCGAACCAGTCATAGTCATATGTTTCGACGCCTCATGTGATTAAATAAATAAAATCGAATAACCCACATTTTCTTCGTTCTTTGGAGCAAAGAATATATGTTATTCTTTTGGAACATGCAAGAGGCTTTGGCGATCGAACAATAGGGTCCTTGACTATACGGGTTCATTGTCGGATCTATACATTGAAGCATTATATCGAACGATTCGTCTATTTCAACAAGTGCATTTGCCATTATGTTCTTTTTTTCTCGGGGCGATGCATCTGACGCAAAATGTAGAATAACTTACTGCGCCAGCACGGCTTGCGCAATCTGTACAGTGTTTTGTGAAACTTAACGTATACTGCTAGCATTACGAGGAAATCCTGCAAAATCTGGTATTACCCATCGGTTCTTCGTTGGTTATTGGTCGATATATCAGAGGTGAAGAATGGGCGAAGCAGTACCTGGCAAACCAGTTTTTTCGGTTTGTTGGGAGTAAATAATTTCAAGGCGCACTTGCGATCGCCTAAAAATACACGAGCCAATAGAAATTTTAACGCGCCCGCGATGAACTCGTTTTTTCAGCTGCTTCCAAGATTTGTGTTTATTTTCTCGCAGAGGGAAATACCGAGCATAATATTGTGCGCGATGCACGATATGAAATAATTGCTGTATCAGCGTAACGGTAACCGTGATTCATTTGTTGCTCCGTTGATGATCGAGGCACGCGAAAAATTGATCGACATGCAGGCGGTGTCGTGTAACATTGTTGTCAAATTCGTGTGGATGAAGCCGTACAGTACCTATCGCACTGCTCTTGCCTTATAATTTCTTATCGTATCCCCCCCCCCCCACCCACAACTTCCCATTTATTATTATTGTGTGTTATCGCTCGCGCTAACTTCGCGCACGTCGCTACCGCCGCGCCAAGAATCGACTAGCACTTCGATAGCTCGATACACGGCGAGAGACTCTCATTTTCGTTCGATTATTTTCCGTGTCGTAGTAGTAGTACGATTTAAAGAAATAGAACATATTTTCGGTCAGTCGCGCCGTTGTGGAGAGTGAAAAATCATGGCTGGCCGACAGACGTACGATGCTTCCCCCAAAGAGCAAAGAATTTTGGAACATCGAGCTGCCAGGCGTACGGTCCTGCGTCATGAATACTTGAAACAAATAGGAAATCCGCATAGAATGGTCACCGGTGAAGGCGGTGCGGGAGGAGGCATAATGGCAAGTGTTCTTCGAATTGTAACCTCTATCTTTCATCTCTATATTGTTTTTTCGAATGTCGTAGCGACAGTGTCATTTGGTTTCTAACGTAAACATTGTTTTTTACAATGAACCAATGATCTGTACGTTATTTTATCGGCACAAGTTGTTCAAATGTTACGATGTTTGATAAATCATTGTCATTTGTGCACTGTTATTGTTACATAACGTACGCTACATTTTTCTTACAGTTTGATTTGGGATTGAATAGATTTCAGTCTATGAGAGCTACGGCTCTCGAACATTTTAGGCCAAATCCCAGAACCGGTCTGTTTGGTTTATGGGCAGTAGTCCTGCCAATAGGACTTGCTCTGTATTTGGTAATCCCAGCCAAGGTACGTTGGTATTATTCTCTTCTCGTCATTATACAAAAAAATATTTGACGGACACGAAAAAAACAAAAAAAAAAAACAACATTGCTTAGTATTTTTTTCCTGTTTATAGGATCGACAGGAACAAAAGTACCGCACTGGACAAGTCAGTTATCGCGACAGAGAATTCAAATTCACGTAAACAGTGAAAAAAAAAAAAAAAAAAAATTGCTGTAGATACCCAATTGATTGAATATACATGTATAAGTTGGAAATAAATGGAGATGCGCATAGCTGCGTAGCATCGGTAAAGCAAAATTCAGAGAACCATTACTATCCTCGATTTTTCAATTTTTGATAACGAAGTAAAATAAATTTGCGATTAATTACAATTTTCTTTGTTTTGGCATTGAAAGTTAAAATAAAATAAATAAGTTAAAAAATCTCTGTAGTAGACGCAGAGATTTTGAAGAATGATTTAAGTCCTTTATTATTTATACAATATTATTTTATATATATGTAAGTGCACTATTATCGGTCTTCGAGTTGTTTGTCGCGCGCGACAACCGCATCGTCAAACTTTACCATGTAAGTTGTTCCTTTGTGCCAATGAGCAGTTACCTTTGCAGGCTGAAAAAAATACATGAAATACACGGCTTTTTTATTGAAAAAAAAAAAAAAAAAAAAAAAAATTTGAAACGAAATATTTTTATTGTAGTGTAAAAAACTTACAAATCCAGAGTCACAAAGTACAGCTTCCACGATGCCAGCGACGAACGATGCGCAGTTCAGACTTCCCTTGTCTTTTGGTACAGAAACAAATTTGTTTACCAAAGATTCCTTCTCGATAATGTAATATGTACGTTCGTCGTCATTTGCGTGTTCCAATTTGTCGGCTTCTCTGCCGAACAGAGATTTCCACAGAGTGCTTTTGACGAAAAGCAAAGCGTTTAGGAGTTTTATCTCGCGTTTGCCGCTTTTCTCGCGAACTACGAGAAGATCCGTTATTCTGTGGCCGACCTCTGCGCCCATTTCGGCTAATCTGACGGGGATTCGAATGGATGTATACGTTAAAAAAATTCCACGCGAATTGATAAATTGCCGTTTTGTTTCTTCAATCGACTTACTTGCTTTGCAATTCAGGTACCGTGTAAACACGATTTTGACAGTATTGCACGAGTTCCGAAAACAATAGCGCGTAACAACTCAAGCTAACCTCTCCTTTGCCTTTGCTCAATGGCTTGTCGAGGATACTGGTACGCGGACGAACCGCCGATATTGTTATACTCGACATAACGGTAAACGATTAAATCGAACAGAGTTTTTCTTGTTTATTTATTTAGCGACGCGACAGTTCAAACAATGATGCGGAATGCAATAGAATCCATTACAATTTTGACAGATGAAATCGAATAGGTCACGCGTGCTCGGGAGGGGGGGAGAGAGACCCGACAATCAGCTGCGATTTCCGATCAGCTGACGTTCTCAAACTCCATTTCTTCATGTTTACTCATAATAATAATGACATTCCATGGGTTGATTATCCCAAATAAGTAAAATAACAATAATCATAATCATTTCTTCGTCAAATAATTTTGTTTGATATTTATTGTGACTTTCTCTGTATCGTACACGTTATTTCCCCAATGAATATTCGAGATGACATCAACTAAATATATATATCACACATGTTTCTTGGTAATGTTTAGATTGATAGTGTACAAACAATATTTCGTCAACTAATCATACATTTTGATTAATCGTCCGTGAACTCTTTAACAGAGTATACATCGAGGTATTCATTTTTATAAATCGTTAGACAAACACGGAAATAGGGTTCTGTCGTTACCATTCGCTCCGAACTGAGCGTTGTTTTGAATAATAGTGCAAATAACACTGCGATTATTATTGTGATGTAGAGTGACCACTTGAACCATTTATTTGTGACTTTCTCGAACTCCTGCAATTATATTCGTTTATGGTTTACGTGTGAAAAAATACAATGCCAAGGGAAATAAAAAAAGGACCTCTTCCGTTTTCTTTTTCTTCTTTAAGTAATACTTTACGCTGCTGACGAATTTTGTCAGACCCACGTGACTCTTAATACCATGACTCCGTCCAATTTTTCGGATTTCAGCCCCTAATATCGATGAATCTTTCGGTATATCAAGACCAGCCACGCATATCGCCACTGCAGCTTCTACTTTTGGCTTCATCACTTCGCTCATGAAATAACACTAAAATGTATTTATAATATCTAACGATCGCCGATAAAATGAAAGAAAGATTAGACGTTGACTTATACCTTATTGATGTCTTTGCAACAAGTAGTTACTAATATATTATCGTATAAGACAAATTTAAAATTTATACACAACCAATGCTGTCACGTGATCATTTCGAGTTCCCGAGCGCATGCGCCAGCATCGCGCCAACACACACGATAAAATGCTTCAAATAACTATAACTGTTAATTATTATATGTTGTGTATTTATCTGTATTTATAATAATTATAACTTTGACAAATGTTTTCGAGGAAAGTATCAACTGTATTTGTTTTATTTAAGAAAATACACTATAATTAAAAATTAAATGACGGGCCGTAAATCTCGATTAGTTGTCCGGCGATATTTGCACAGAATGATCATCGGAATATACGTTTCGATACAGTATTAGGCAAATCCTATAGTACCGCTCTGATGTCCCTGGTTGCTCCTCAGTAACGAACGTTGTGTTGAATAATGCAAATATTATCGCGGTTATTATTGCTAAGAACAGTAATAATCTGTGCCACTTAATCGAGGATTCTTCGAGCTTCTGCAATGGATGATTATTTATTATTATTATTATTATTATTAATTGCATTATTGCATTAGTTCCATTAATTCTTTGGCACAAAATTAAATTGAATAAAAGAGATGGTTTTATCCGCAGCTATAAATTGAGATTACGAGTAGAGTATGAGATGGATAAACAAAATACAGAAAAGGAAAGTTACCTTCGTTGTGCCGCATCGTTTCATTTGCCAGTTGTACTTTACGTTTTTAACAAAGCTCCTCATGTCGTCGCGATTTTGAATCCCTAGAAGCCATCCAATATTTTGTATTTCCGCGTCTACCGAGGAGCCTTCGGGGATATAAAGACCGGCTGTGCACATCGCAACTGCAGCTTCTACCTTCTTCTTGTTCTTCATAACTTTTGTCCTCGAAAAACGCGCTAAATTTCGATTCGCTCGTATAAAAATATTCGACGAAACAAATGCGAATATCAATTGTTATTTCACCTCAACGTCGTTGTTGCAGCAGCTTCTATTACTTACAAAAAAAATGAATTACGGAAATTCATTTAAAAGTAATACAACCCATCGGTCACGTGACCACTTCGAGTTCGCGTACCGCCTCTCGCGACGATTTCCGTCTTCACTGTGTTTTGGGTCCGTTGATGTGGGGTAATGAATGTTTTTTGACGTTTCTGTCACACAATCGAGATTAGAAAAAAACATGTCAACAGCACCGCCCGTTAAACCCCCACGGGGAATCAAGCCTACCAAAGAGATCGTGAGTCGATTAATTAACCCAAAAAATGACATACTGCACAAAAACAACTCTCGCGTGGCAAGAATCGCGATCTTCGTCGAGGTTACACCTCCCCGTTTTTCCGCGATCTCTCGTTCATCGATGCAATTTTCTCGTATCTTCACAGAGCGGTTTGCTGATATCCGTAATAAGAGCCTTGTCAGCCAGTGAAACAAACGAACAGCGAGAAGTCGAAAAGGCGAAACTCGAAAAAGAGTACAAACGCAGCGATCAGCGTCTGGATGAATTGGTTTCGCTTCATGAACAAGATCTCACGGAAGTTATGAAGGTACGTTTGCAGATATGCCAATCGACATTATTCGGGTGTTGCGCAACAAAAAATTTTGCCGACCTTTGCATCATAATTAATTTCAGATCTTCAGTACGCTCTCCGAGAGAGTAACGGCTTCCAGAGAAAAGATTCACGCAGTTAAAGAAAATTTGAACGCTTGCAAACAGTTGCTGAGATGCAGGCGTGAAGAGCTCATGAAACTTTGGCTTGAAGGCATAGAGCACAAACACGTCTTGCAACTTTTAAACGATATGTGAGTTCGACGACAAAAATTAGCTGTTAGCGACTCACGTTAAAATTTTTCTGTTACAATTCTATACATTTTTTTTTAATTCTGAAAAATAATAATAATAATGAATAACAATTATTTGTTATTATTATTATTATTTATAAATAATAATGTAATTCTTTCTGTTCAATTTAATTCAATAAAAAAAAAACGATTTTTTATTCATGAATTTATCTTTTGCAGAGATCAGTTGCGCGATGTTCCGTCGCGTTTGAGTCATTATTTGAATAAAAAGCTTTACCTTCACGCGACTCAATTACTGGTTTCTTCCTTGTCGATGGGAGACGGCAGTTTGGAAGGCGTCGAAGCGCTGAGAGAAGTCAGAATGGAGTTGGAAACGCGAAAGCAACAGTTGCACATGAAACTGTTGGAAGAGTTGAGCAGACATTTGTATGTGGAAACGACGAGAGACGTTTTTTTGAAAAGACAAGGATCTGGTAGAGATTTTCAGAGAGGAAACGAATCTCGTAGCTCTAGAGGCAACAAAGTCAAACGCGCTTTACTCGACGTAATGCCCGCGTATCCCGCGGGACAGATACCGAGGTTTGCATAAAATTCATTGGAAGCAAAATAGCAACGAAAAGATCTTTTAAAGAAAAAAATTTAACGCTAATAATCAATATTCAAATATTATTTTCGAATAGACGAAGTTCCAATATAAATTTGGAAGATTTAAGTAATATAGTTGAAGACGAAAATTCATCTAATCCGGAAGAGAATTCGGAACATTTTATCGCCATTATAATCGAGTGCCTTGCATTGCTCAACAAAATACCGGAAGCTGTGGAGGTAACGGCATCGATATATTTTGCTAAAAAAAAAATCATTAACTCAATTCTCTTGGAATTAATCATTTGAAAAAAAAAAAAAAAAAAATTACGTGTCTAAAAATTTGCAGGCAATAAAAGTTCAAATGCAGACGGAGCTGTTGAACATAATAGCGCGAACGTCGGATCAGATAAAGAGAAATCCCGAGAAACAAGCGTTGCTCGGTAAATCGTCAGCTTCGCAAAACATGGAGATAAGAGTTGCCAGTGGTAATAATCCGACAGAGAGTCAGTCGCTGCTTCTCGAATTGCTGAATACGGTATTCGATCAGCTGCGACTCGTCGCCGGAGCTCATTCGATGGCTCTGCGAAGTTTTTCTCACGTTATACGTAAATACAATTTAGAAGTACGTTTGTACGAGATGCCGGATGTGTGGAGTAGAATTCAAGCTGTGGTAAGAGTCGGTTGTATCTTCGATGTTTTTCACGAGTTGAAAATACACAGAACGGAACTGAAATGTTTTTTTTTTTTTTCATTTACAGCTCCAATTATTGTTAACGGAGTATCTGGATATACAAAATATGGTCGATGGTCCGTTCCACGCCTCGACTACGCTTAGCGAACCTACCAGCGATATTAATACGTATTTTGCACGACGAAAACCTCAGAGACAAAAATCCGGTCCGTTGTTCAAATTCGATTCTTCCTCTCATCCCAAAGCGCTGAATAGTTACCTCAAAGAACATCGATACAGTAACTTCAGTCTTGTGGTGAGAGTTATTATATTTTGGAGAAATTATTATATTTTGGAGAAATTATTATATTTTGGAAAAATTACTCAATTTTTGCGAAATTATTCTATTTTAGAGAAATTATTCCATTTTGGAGAAATTATTCCATTTTGGTAGATAACAATAATAATAATAATTAATTTTTTCGTAATTTTTTTTAAGGAAAACGGTCAGACGATCGGTGATAAGAAGCTCATCTGTGAACCCGATCCCAAGAACATTACTTTCATATTCAGGCCTATGATGCAATTTATCGAGGAGATTGAACGCGCACTCGACTGCAAACCCGGGTAGAGCTCTAATTTTTTGTTGTTATTTTTTTTCGCATTGTTTTTTGCATATCGAATATTGATGATTACGATTTCATGTATCTTCCAGATCTCCTTGTACCTTAAATAGCTTCATAGCGGACTATGTTAAGGAGGTATTTTTAGGAAGACATCACGTTATCGTAGCGACGACTATCGACACCGCGACGAAAGGCTCGGAAGCTTGGCGAGCGACGACACCACCCGAACTCATGAAAGATTTAGGTTTATCCAGACCTCTGCTGCAGGTACGACATTGCATCATTATCGTAATTCAATTTCTGTTACTTTAATCAATTTTTTCATATCTTTTACTATCAATTATTTTGCCACAAAGTTGTTACTAAACGCATAATAATATTCTTTTACGATTTTTCAGAGTACCGTGAAAGTCGAACAATGCGTCGCCGAGTTACGATCACTGATGATAGCTCTGCCTCTGCAGGGCGAACATTTTTGTACACTCGCGTTGAATGTTCTTCACAATTATCGTGAAACGTGTAACGCCGCTTATCGCGGTATAATTCAACCTGATAGCGAAGAAAAGCGAATATGTTCGGCTGCTTGGCTTAAAGATGATGATATCAGTAGGTTTATAAAGTACGTAGTGTCGCGAGACATCGAAGCGATTTGCCAAAAAAAAACAAAAAAAGGAAAAAAAATCGTAATATTTTAAATTGTTCCGTCGATTATCTCGTAGATCGCTGCCGAATTGGGACAATCTGAAGAGCGAAACTTACAAGAGACCTGGAAAACAGGGACGATGGCAAATGCGTCGTCAGGAAACTCAAGACGAGGAAAGTCCGGAGGAAGTTCGTCAGCGTAATCTTCGCGAGGCGGAGATACTCGCGAGTAATCTCGGCGAAGGTGGCATCAACGCTAATGAAATTTTGTCGGACGTCGGACAATTAAAAAGCCTCGCGCTGCTTCAAGAAAGTATGGAATGGTTTGCTCTGTCTACGCGATCATTGATTGCGGAACTCCATCACGCGAGAACCGACGTCGACGGACAAACACTTTTACCACCAATGCCCGATCCTCTCGTCGAATCGTTGCAACAAGTCGCTGAAGAGTTTGAGGAACTCGCAAATACTTGTATACTTGTCTTGCATCTCGAGGTAACATTCGTTTACGCATTGAATTCAGTTAAAGAATGTGTATCGTTAGCATTTCAGCGAAAATTGAGATTCCGAACGAATTTCTTCGACCGAAAGATTCATTTTGCATAATAATAATGCCAAAAAATTATTAACTTATCAGTTTTAGAAAAATTGTTTAACGAATCATCTGGTAATCCAACTTTTTATTTCGCAGACATTGATCCGTTAATTTTTTTGAATACATACAATTTTTTTTTTTTTTAATTTTTTTTATGGATGAAAAGTCACGAATCTTGGATAGGAGTTCGCAGAAACACTGCGCATTGCACTAAAAAAATTTTCCGGGCAAAGGATCGAACATTTTTGCAAATATCGATCACGATTTTTCTAAAAACGGGATTTTCGAAAATAAATTTTTTTTTTTTTAAATGCACATGTATTCGGAAAAATTATCGAATCAATTTTCGGTAAAAAAAAGTTACCTTACCGGATGATCCGTTAAACAATTTTTTTTTAACTAATTTTTTGACAACTTTTTCGGATTATTATGATGCAAAATGAATGTTCATTGTACCTTCCGTATGGTTAATTTTTTTCGGATTATTGTCCCATCGGAAGTCTTCGAAGTTCTTTCCGAATCTCAGCTTTGGTTGGAAATGAACAATACACCCTCCGTAATAAAAAAAAAAAATTTTATCTTCAAAAAAATCATAAGTCTTTGAATTGTATTTAAGCAAAAAATTGTAGGAAAAATCGTGTATTTTGTTATTGTCTTTTGCTGATGAAATTTAAAATCACGAAGAATGCGATTAACGTATCTTAAACATCGTGTAATCGTATGGCGTCTTAAGATTGTTTTACTTTGTAAATGCAGGTAAGAGTGCAGTGCTTCCATTATCTACTGCCAAAAGGAGAATACAGTCATTTGTGCGGTGGAGTTAAAGATCCTCAAGAGGCCGATCCTCGAGTCGAGGAGCTCAGCAGAGTTTTGCAAAATATCGACGAAGCTTTGCAGTCGACTTTGCATCCGAAGAAAACGAAGGTACGATAACTATAACTATACTATTAATCCTGTAAAATTCAAATCTCTGAGACTTAATTTTTATAATTTTAAAAAAATGTCTTTCAGTATATCTTCGAGGGTTTGGGACACCTAATCGCGAAGATTCTCATCACTTCCGCTCAGTACATCGGCAAGATAGACGAGAGCGGTATACAGCGAATGTGCCGAAACGTCTTTACGCTGCAGCAGACTTTAACAAATATCACAATGGCGCGAGAACTCGCACTCGATTATGCGCGTCAATACTTCGAACTTTTCTACGAAACTCCCGAAGGAATTCTCAACAGCGTATTAGAGAACGGCGCACAATTTTCGGAACTCGAATACATGAACGCTTTTCAACTGATCGCACGAAGTCAACAGCAGTATTCCTCTATTAGCAAACATCTTGAAAAATTATCGGAAATTCTCGGGGAAGTTGGGGTTACCGTGTAGAAATTAATTCTTAGATTTACGAATTAAAAATCTTTCCAAGCAAAAAAGCAAAATAATGACTTTCGATAATTCAACGGAGACAGAGAAATAGTCGACGAAAATCCGTGAAAAAATCTCATTGAAAGAACTACAGTACCAGAAAACGAGACACGAACAACGCAACAAATTTATAAGATACGATATGAAAAATAAATAAACGAGAAATTAGAGTTTAATTATCCTAAAGTAATCAATTATCAGAAAATACGATCCTATTTAAAAAAAAAAAAAATGTATAATATATATTGATGCGGAAAAAAAAAGAAAAAAATTTCATAGAGTTCGATATATACAAATGAAAAATGCCTAATTGTTATGCTCACTGTACTCGCACTCACGGTGTTGACTAAGTCATTGGAGTTTAAATAGTGAGTTTATTCAGTCGTAGAATTTTTTCAAATAAACGAAAAAAAAAAAAAAAAAAAAAAAAATTGAACATTTTACTTGTGGTTTTTATTCCTTTTCCCTTTGCTCCCTTTATGGATCGTAATTACGCTATCCAAAGTTTTTTTTCAGTAAATCGCAAAGCTTTTTTAATTTCCTTTGCTTTCTTCACGAATCGTAATTACGATATAAAATTTTTTTTTTTAGTAAATCGTAAAGTTATTTTAACTAAATTGACTGATCTTTGAGTTTCGAATTCCACGCCGAAGGATATCGCGCATTACTATCTTTAAATCTCAAAGTACTAATGCTTTGAGCAGAAAACAAGCATTTCTCATATACGTAAAGTTTGACTACCGAACAAACAAAACTTTTACTAAACGTTAGCGATAGAGGAAGTTAAAACCCACCGGCTTTGCGAGGGAAGAATCAACACGATTCATAGAGGTTAATTGCAAAGCTTTGCAGACAAATTCAAATATTATATTCATCGGAGATAGAGATTGATATTGCATAAGACTTCTGCGTGACCCACGCGTTGAAATTAATCGTTAGTTTACTTGTTTTCGCATCGGTATTAAATTTCTAACGATATTTCATTGAGACAAATATACGAATGCGGATATTTTTGCGTACAAATAGTTATATTTAATAAGACCTCGTAGCGCCTTACCGGGTATCAATAGCTTAAGAAGAATTGAAATACGTAACATCCCACGCGTTACGGATGAGAAAGCTACGAACGCGTATCGGAAAACGGTAATGAAAGAGACGGTTGAAGTGTTTTCGGTTTACAAACGGAATAGTACTATTTTTCATTAATATCAATTTATCAAAGAACCGTCAAAGCTTCGAATCAATTTACCCCCTTTAGTCGATCAATGATTAAAAAAAAAAATATGTAAGGGTTGTTGCGAGAGATATAATATCCGACGGACATGGGGATTATAACGGGGAAATCTCGATTCATCTCTCGAATATTCGTGACGCAATAGTAGCAAAAGTTCGCCTCCGGTTAATCTTCTATCGGGAAATATTGGCTTGAGGAGGGAGTTGGCGAGAGGGGTTTTCGCACAGTTCGGTCAAATCAGGATGCGTGTCGGGATCTCGCAGAACGCGGGGTATATAAAGCTCTGTATTTCCACAGGTTTGCCAGACGAATTCGCAACGATCTACGCTCAGTATCTCCACTCACGTTTCGCGATAACGTTCTTCTATTTTATCAATTAAATAAATAAAGTAAATCCGATCGTAAGCATGCAATCGATTGCAATTCGGGTACTCGCTATTACGGGACTTTTGATATGTCTCACGGGGTTTACATCGGCTCAGGTATGAAACGGAAATAAATATTGAATTTAATTATCTGTTGTATTATAACTTTCGTAATTTTTTTTCTTCTACCGCTCTATATTTTAGATAAAAAAAAAAATTTCTCTATTGTAATTTTTTTTTTTCGAATTTTTTATTTTATCGGATAAATCGAAAAAAAATATTAAATTTAATTATCTGTTGTATTATAACTTTTGTTTCTTCTATCGCTCCGTATTTTATATTTAAAAAATTCTCTATTGTAATTTCTTTTTTGTGAATTTTTGTTTTTACCGATTGACTCGTGTCTCAGGTAACGCTTTCGAAGGGATGGGGTCCGGGAAAACGGGCGTTCAACGACGACAATTGCCGACTTGTTACAAAATCCGTATTCACGATGTGCCGTACGCTGATGGTCAGTTTAATTAATTATTAAATTAGATTTTTTTAATCTAATTTTTAATATCTGTAATCGTTTTCTCAGTCCGAATTAAGGCAATTGATGGCTTGCGAGACACGAGGGCTGATGTACGCCCAACCGGAAGAACAACCCTTCGTTAACCAGATACTGTTTCCGGGCGAACGATAAAGAAAAATATATACCATTTTCCACGACGAAGCTTCAAATTTTTCGATGTAAAACGCCCGAAGAATTAATTCCGTTCTAATGCATTCTTCGACTCTGTGACGCGATACTGTTGTATTTATAGTTGTATACCACCAATTAAAAAGAATTTCTTCCTCGACTGAAGCATGTAAATTCTCGTTGGAATAAACGTGATAATCAATTGAGAAATGATAAAAATTATTCATCCAAATTGATAGATTACCGTTTGTTTATCATTAAAATGGCAATCGCGAGTCTTCGTCGATTAACGAGACTCATACAATCAAACGACTTACAAAAATATATTATCTCTTAAAACTGTTTTTTTGTTGCTCACCCATTCATGACTTCGGAACGGAATGATTTAGTGGAAATTTGCTGAATAACACTTCTTCTTTACATTATTTGATTAAAAAAAGAAAAAAAAAAATACGAAAACGAAAGATTCCGAGATTTACTCGGAGTCACTTACTTCCGCAAATACGTTCCGTTTCCGCGACTGTGTCGACGGTTTCGCGCGAAACTGGCTGAGGAACGTTCCCTCGTCTTTAGCCGATGATCCAGCAGACTGAAAGAGAAATGAATTGTTTTTTATTAAATCATCGAAAACGTAGAAAATCGAAGAAAAGTGTTTTTGCATTGAGTACCGTGACTTTGGTAGAAGAATTGGCGTTAGGCGTGAAATAAGAATCCGAAACATCCAGTGCGGTTTTTGAAGTTCCTGCCTTTCCTCGACCTCGAGTACCGCCTCTTCCTCTCGCCGGAGTCGCCTTCGCGGCTCTGCCTCCTCCTCGCGAACCTCTGCCACGACCTCGAGTCGTCTGTGGTATCGGTTCCTCGACGTCTTCAGCAATGTCACTGTCCGAACTATTGCCTATATGTTCCCTCGCCTTCGGCGGGCGTTTATTAGTTTTTCGGGCGGCTGATTGCAGAAATCGTTGGACCTGCGAGACGTAAATTAATATTTTCGTCGCCATAGAAATCGAGAGATTAATGTTCCAAGAAGTATCCGATGTTACTGACGTCTTTTTCTTCGTTTCCGGATCCTTCACCGCAATTTCTTTCGTCTCGAAAGATTTTCAATTGATCGATAATTGCGTTTTCATCGTCGATGGAAAAATTTTTCACGTAATCGAAACTTTTTCCGAGTTGGTGACTGAAGTATTAAAAAAAAAAAGAATATCGATTGGTGATCGTTACTCGAGAGAGTAAAAAGCTTTGAAAATTAATCTCCGCGTTGTTTTGAAAGGTTTGGAAGGTTCGGTGATACGTTTCACTTACTTCACAACATCTTTGAACGCATCGTCGTCACCCGCCTCGACGAATTGCTTGAGCGCTTGATTCAGTCCGGCAACCGAGAGTACCGTCAACTGACTTTTCTTGTCGTTGCGCTCGAAGAATTTTTGTATCTGTCCCTGAACCGTTCTATTCCAATTCACGTCATCCTGTTGTAATAACTTTTTTATTAGTTTCATCCAATTTTCGAAATGCAGTTTTTCACTGTTAAAAAAAAATCTCGAAATTTTTATGAATCAACGGGTAACAAAATTTAAATTACAATGGCGATGAAAAATAAATGTACTTTTCGGCAGTGAAATTAAAGTAAATTATTGAATTTAAAATATTTTTACAGTGAAATTGGAGTAAATTATTAAAAGCACAGTATCGACTACAATTTTCCATCATAACTGTCCATCAAATGTAATGTACCAATTGATGCATTAAAACTTCCAGTATCGGTACATTGAATTTTCAGCAATTTTTTTTTTCAGTGTTGAATAACAATTAAAGAAATTAATAATCACATCATCGGTGCGGAAACATTCGTTAAAATCTCCATCATCACGGGAAAACTCTTCCGACTTCTTTCTTGAATTTTGTACGACGCACTTCTCCTTTCGAAATATAATCATATCACGAGGATTCGCTATTCTTTCGCTATACTTTCGCGTTACTCTGAAAAAAAAAAAAAAAAAAAATAATCATGAAGTTCCGCTGAAGCATATAATTTAACGACTTTGGATAACGAGGAAAAATGTTGCAGTAAATCTTTACGACAAACGTTGTAGAATTTTTTTTTTTTTTCATACTTCACGCAACGATTTACTGCAAGATTTTTCAGTGTGATAATTCGCGATTGCTTCGCACCTCATTAAGTCGAAAATCTCAGCCTCCTCGCTGTAGAATATTCTCAGGCGAATCAATGGTTTGGTTGGTTGCTTCGGATGGCCTGAATATAACGAATATAACAAATATAACGAATAAAACGAATGTTATACGAACGAATTATGAGAGTAGCGTTAGAAAATAACCAGTTAATTTCAGCTGAGCTTTCGCCAGTAGAACGTTTTCGATGTAATCGTCGACGAATTCGCAAATGACTTCGGAACGCTGTCTCGTGAAATCCGGTTTAATATCCATTTCGCGAAGCGATATACTATCAAAGATAAACGGTCGTACGGTCCTCAGTTTAATCGGTTGAATCTGAAAATCTCTTTTGTTTATTTTCAGGAGTCCAATTTCTTTCTTAACTGCTTCACCTTCGCACAGAGAAGTCGCGACGGAACTTCCTATAAGAAAAATTATTTCATCGATGTTTTTTCGTCGTTATATGCACGTTATTTTATCAAAAGTTTATTCAATTCCGGCGTAAATGCCATCGACGTTTGCCGACCTGGTTGGCAAATGTTGAATTTCAAGGTGTTATCGGGATTAATGACTTCTTCGGGCTCCACGCGGCACTCGTGTTCGTGTCCCCAAAAAATGAGATCCAGCAGATCGGGCAATTTGTAGTGATCGATATAACCGTTCTCCGTGTGACGTGCGCGATTTTGATGAAGTACCATTATATTGAAGGGTTTAGTCGGCGTGTCCGGACGAAGCAGTGTGAGCTGAAAAAATTTAAAAAAATTTAGTTTTCTTGTTGCAAAATCTGATTGCGTTATTTTCGTATTACGAAACCTTCTCGTCTCTCAGCAGTCTGGAAAGTCTCTGATCGTTTATGTAACTCAATCCGTAGATAGAGACATAAGTTTTGCCTTTTTTGATCACCATAGGAGGAACAGTGACGTGAGTTAAATCGGACCATTTGCCAAAGTAGTTTATCAGACCGGAGGCTCCGAGTAAATCCATAGATCCTGTGGACGCGAAACCTGTAGGAAAAATCATCATTAAATATTGCATATGAAAACAAATTAATTAATTTTTTTTTGATTTTTTTTTTTTTAATAAAATTAATATTTTTATATACATTTTTTATTCATAATTAATTTTTTTAAATACATTTTTTTTTTTTTTTAATATTAGTAGCATACTTGGATTATCGTGATTTCCGTGAATAGAAAAAATAGGCATGGAGATGTTCATATTTGGATCTTCATAGTTTACTAGTTTCTGTGACGAGTGCGAAAATATTATTTCAGGATTGCTCAAGAATTGGATCTTAATTTCCCTGTAAAAACAATTGTTTTTTTTTTTTTTTTTTCAATAAAACATCAACGATGGACCATGAATGGCAATTCATCAAATTTGCACACTCACCGATCCCCCAGCGTATATTTCTTTAGCAGTTCCATACACTGCAAAATGACTTTCTGTGGTGGTTTGCAGTCATGAAACAAATCACCGCCAAGCAATATAAAATCGACTTCTTTCTCATTGGCGATTTGAAGTATTTCCTCGAATGTTATAAAACTGTCATTTTCCTGCACTGCGAAATAAATCGTTAAAATATTTTAAATTTATTTAAAAAAATAACAAAATAGAGAACAAAAAACAATGGAATAAAATATTGTTATATCTTTACGGCGCTTTGTGCTCTGTTCATAACCCAAGTGACAATCAGTGGCAAGTAGAATTTTCATCGTATCCTCCTCCATTCTTTCACCGGGAATTTCTTCGCGATCGTCATCCGACATCGTACTTAAAACAATTATTCTACGCTTTACCAATTAAAAATTTTGAACGGACACATAAACATTGACGAACAAAACAACAAACAACAGAGAAAACGCCGAATAGCCGTTAGACGTGTTTAAACTGGATATATTGCGATGTCGATAAATCGATCGTAGAATTTATCGCTAACGCCATCGATCGCGGTATACGTGTACTAGATAATTCATCGCTAATGATCAATATTTTTGTGTGTATCCGAAGAGCAGTCAGTCATCTCATGTGAGAGATTCTCTACCATACCGAGAAAGCCGCGCCGCGATTCTCTGCTGTGCGCTCCCCCGTCGCACAGTGATTGATCCTCGTAAACAGGTGCATTTCGATTGGACGCCGATTAGTTGGCGTTGTTGGTGCTGCCTACGCGTGTCGAATGTAAACCGACGTGTGTGCTCGTGCGCGCCGCGATGTTGAGCCGCACGTTAGCCGCAACGCGACCGTACGTTTAATAATCCCCCGCTGTATAAAATCATCGTCGCGCGTTAAAACGCCTCTCTCGAGGATCACCCGACTTGTTCCTCGTGACTTTTTTTTTTCACAATTTTACCTTTTTAAACGGTAACAATAACGCGGAATAAAACGGGATTGATACGTCGAAAGTGTCCCCGGAGTGTGGATATGAGTGTTTACAACGCGGCGTCGGCAGCCGCAGCCGCCGGGACGCCCGAGGGTGCCGACGACTGGGTCGAGTTCTGCGACAGACACGCCCGCGCCTCCGCCTCCGACTTTGCCAAGGCCTTCTGTACATACGTCAGTCTTAATCTACCCGAGAGCGCAAGGGCCACACTGTCACATCGTGACTTTCTGCGAAAATTCATCGACACATTTTGCGAACATTTCGAGAGCGAATACCTCAGACGAAGCGCGAGGTCTGTTATGACTTGTCACCCCCCACCCCCGTCAAACCTTTACCCCCCTCACGTTTTTTCATCTGTTTTCTCGATTTTCGTCTTGAAAATCATTTTTATCACAGAACTTACCCCTTGTTATAGTCGCGACGTCATCGAGGATCAATTTTTCTCAGGCACCTCGATGACTGTGTCGCAGAAAATCTCTCTTAATAATATTTTTGAGACATGAAATCCGCATGATAGACACGATTCTCATATTTACTTTTTTTTTAGCGTACAGTTTAGTTAATTGATATAGCAGATTTTTTTTACTGTTAAAAAAATAATGTTAAGTTGCAAAAAAAAATTTTTATCCAATCCGTTGATAAATAAAAAATCGGAGTTCTGTTACAAATTTTCGTATTTTTTTCCGTTTTTAAATGTATTTTTTTTTGTTTTATTTTTTTACAGATCTCCATCGTTTCACGATACTCGACATCCGTCTACCAACGACAGAGAGAACTCCACCGGGCAGAATAATCGAGTGCCCGTGAGAGCTTTGTCCCACGAAGAGTTTAGCGACTATTCAGAACAGGATGGAGAAACGGTATCGCCGAAGCCGGTGCACAAACCATTTTTCCGACGTTTGTCTTTCAAGGGACTCAAAAAAGGCAAAGGTTTCTTTCACAAGCAGCAAAGCGATGAGGTGGAGTTGTCGCACAGCGAACATCGCAGGGATAAGCACTCAAAAGCAAAATTATCGAAAATCGTTGTCGAGTGCAGAAAGGAGGGTATCGTTAATTCTTTAATGGGAGAGAACGTCGATGGTACGCAAAAATGGGAAAAATCGCGATTGGCGTTGATAAAAGCCATAGGCGGTTATATGTTGGAGTTTTATTCACCGCCCAAAGCGGTGAAGCCGCGGGACGGTGTATTTTGCTCGGCGATAACGGAGGCGCGTGAAACAACGGCACTCGAGATGCCCGATCACGAAAATACGTTTGTGTTGAAAACGCAAAACGCCGAATTCGTGATCGAAGCACACGACTCGAACGACATGAGATCGTGGTTGGCGACGATAAAATATTGCATGAGAACGGTACATCAAAACTCGATGAATTCCGGTTCAGCGAATAACGACGCGTCGGCCGACGGTATGGCGCACGGGACAACCGGCGCCGGGGACAACGATCGTTTGCGTGCAAATTCGGCGAGCAAAAGTTCGCGAACGGGTCACGATCACGTCGACGAACAGGGTAATCCACCAGAATTACCACCGAGACTTCGTACGCGAAGCAACAGTAATCTCGAACTTTGCTCATCGCAACAAGAGATCGAGCAGCGTAAGTTAATTTTTTTTTTTTTTTATACCGAAGTAACCGGCAATCACGCAAAAGTCCGAAATACTAAATAAAAATGAATTTCGCATCATTAAAACATCAGAAAAAAACGTATTTTCCTCTCAATCGTGTTCTTTTTTTTAATCAAAAAACATTTTTATTTCGTTATTATACGCTGAGATAATTTTTTTTTTCACGTATCTCGTCATGTTGCGTAATTAGTTATATATATATATATTTCACTTTCAGTAGCGGCAAACGAGGGAGAGTTGGATCTATCGATTAGTTTAAGAGAGTACGCGTGGTTTCACGGCACGCTACCACGATCAGACGCGGCACAACTTGTTTTGCATAATGCCGCAAACGGTCACGGAGTTTTTCTCGTACGACAGAGCGAAACGAGAAAAGGAGAATTCGTTCTTACGTTTAATTTTCAAGGAAGAGCAAAGGTAAAGAATAATTATCGATACTCCAACACCGAAACGCAGAGTGGATGTAACACAACCGGTGCTACTCTACTCTTCGATAAATTTCTTCGGTATCATTTTTTTTTTTTTTTTTCGATTTTTGTACAAAATCTCGTTAACGTTATTTTTAATCGTTTCAGCATCTGAGAATGACGTTGAACGATCAGGGACACTGTCGAGTGCAGCATCTCTGTTTTCCAGCGATTCTCGATATGCTGGATCACTTTCGTCAAAACGCTATACCTCTCGAATCGGGTGGTACTGCGGACGTAATGTTAACGGAATTCGTTGTTGCTAATCAGAACATGCGTACGACACATCACACGGTAGCGAGTGCGAATCCTCAACAGTTGCAGGAAAGGAGGCCTGCAGCAGCCCCGGAGCCCAGAGAAGTAAGAGTCAGCAGCGGAAGTCTCACTCCTCTCGAGTGAGCGCGAGTGGCCGACTCCCACAGTCTGAAGTCTGAACTACAGACAGTGAGTAGATAAAAAAAAAACAAGCTAAAGCGATGATCCCCTTTTGAGAAAAGCGAGAATTTCGTATATAAAAAAAAAAAAAAAAAAAAAAAAATCGATAAATCTCCGTAACAACGTTAGAGTTTGCGAGTTGCGAATAATCGGCTAAGAAAAAAAAAAAAAAAAAAAAAAAAAAAAAAAAAAATAGAATTAGCGCGTCGAGATACTTTAGCCTCAAAGTTATTGAATTATGAAACGATGGACCGTGGGTGAAGGGGCTCGCTGTCACACAAACGTTCCCTTCAATTTTTCTAACGACAATTTCTCACAAATTTTTTTTTTTTTTTTTTTTTCTTCGACGATTATTTTATTTTCGATTCTCGATGTTTCATTGCTTTTTGTTTTCACACCTTACAGAGGAATCCAAGCGATTCGAAAGTCTTCCATTCTATCGTTACTTTTAAGTCTTCAGTGGTTCGGAGTTATTAGACGATTGATATATTACGATATATGTAATATTTTTTTTTTCTTCATATTTTTTCTTTTCACCTGTTGTGTATTAGTCTATCGAAGATATTCGAAGAGTTTGTAGAGTAGTTGTTTTGTTTTTGTTGCCGGACCACTGGCGATTTAATGAAACGGAATAGAGAGTGTATCCTCGCGAATGATGCAGGTGCAGACGTACGGAGGGTCGATAAGAACGCGAGCCGAGTCGTTGGAGCGACTTGAACAACAAAACGCCAACGCAGATGCTCAGCCAGCTTCTGCCTCATCCAGCGGTAGGGCGGTACAAAACGCTTACAGTTTTCTCTGACGCTGGATTCGCAGCACTATACCGTCGGGCTATCGACTGGTCAGTCCGCCGGATTGAGCTTCGCGTCTCCACACACACGCGCGCGCGCGTCCACTCAAGTGCGAGTCTTCCAATTCTCTATCTCTACAAGGAAATCGCACGCAACTCTTTGCCGTTTAAAAAAAAAAGAAGATAATGAAATAAGTAAAACTCGCAGTGCTTGGATCTGATAAGTTCGTTCACTCGATATCGGTACTAAAAATGAATGGTGGTTTGACCCCCTCGCATACCCGAAGCTTTATAATCGTATACGAACCCAATTTACTTGGTAAGGTTTGTTATTTTCGAGCAATTCTACTCTCTCTATCTCTCTATCATTCTCGGAAAAAAAAAAAAAAAAAAAAAAAAAACGAAAAAAAAAAAAAAAATCGTCTCGATACTTTGCATAAAAATGAGGAAAAAAAAAAAAAAAAAGAGATAAATTAATTATTTAATGTATTATGCAAGGTATGCGAATCCAATTGAATAACGTCGCGTATTTAAATACGAAATATCCGGATATTGCACAAAAATAGATATTTTTTTCCACGACCTGTGTAGCAAAATGTCGTGGATACTTGTAAATATTATACTTTTACAAGTAGAAACTACTACAACGATACGATGATTTATCGACGACGATAGCTGCGCGAGATTTCTTCTTTCTTTTTTAAGAAGAAACTCGTGTCGCGGTTCGCGAAAAAAAAAAAAGAAAAAAAAATAAGAAAGACGTTCTCTATCGTTTTATTCGAATTTTTCCCGAACGCTTGAGGAAATTTTTTGCGCTTCACAATTCGGCGAAGAGGCAGAGATATCGTCTATTCGTTAGAAAAAAATAAATAAATAAAAAACGCTAAACCTCTTGCGTTTCCATAAGACTGGCGCAACCCCTCTTTTTATGGGTTTGCAACTCTGTCATAGACTCGTAACTACTCTACCAATAAGTTTTTTTGGTAAAACAAATGAAGTACTAGCTGCGTTTTTTTTTTTTTTTTTGATTTTTTTTCTCTGAAGCTCGGTGCTAATTAAAGAAAAATAAAAAAAAAAACAAACAACCGCCCGCGAATGAGACTGAAAATGTATGCTCGTTGCCGGTACTTTAATTTTTCTAATATTCTGACAATACTCCCGGTTGATTCGCTATACATTTTTTTTTTTTTGCAAGTTACGATCGTCACGGTACTTAAGTCTGAAACAACGATTTATCGATTTTAGTTACGTGCGAAAGTTTGAGAACGAAAAATTGGAAGATAAAACGCGGAAAAAAGTCAATGCAAGACTGAGATTTCGGCTCTTCATTAGTCATTTATAGTTCTAGCGAAGGGCTGCAGTCCTCAGCGATACAGCAGCCGGTTAATCTGTTCTTTTTTGCTCCTTTTTTTTCTTCAAACTAAACACGTAACTATCCTTTGCATTTCTCATCCACGACGTCCGTTGCATTATACATATTTATTTTCGAATAACCGAAACGATCATGAAATGTTAGAGCTCAAGCTTTGCGTGACCCGCGTTTTTTAAATCTGTAAATACTGCAATTTATGTATCTTCGTTTGTTTTGTTTTGTTTTCTTTTTTTTTTTTTTTTTTTTTTATGTTTAGAGAATATATGCGTGTGAGAATATATTATGTGAAAATTCGTATTTGTTTTTCCATTGTCGACGAATATTTTTACGGTTTGAAACGTATAAAATCGAATGTACGATTTTGCGAAAGAAAAAAAAAGGGATGATGATAACTTCTCAATGAAAAAAGAAAAAAGAAAAAAATCATCGTCGCGAAATCGTGTTTATATTTTGTGTAATATACTCTGCCGGCAGGCTAACCGAAAAGAATTCACTGTTGGATGGAATAAACGAGTTGCTTTCTCGATGTGCGATGAAAAATTAAAAAAAAAAAAAAAAAAAGAAAGAAGGAATGAATACGGTAATTGCGAGAACATATCTCACGCATGAAAAGAAAAAAAAAAACAGAAAAGCTTTGCTTTTTTGTTTCGTACGACCGCGTGGACCGCGATCGTTTGTGGAAAATGATAATTATACTATTAAAAAATAGAAAAGAGAAAAAAAAAACAACAGAAAGCTCGTCCCTTCCCTGTAAGTCGCACAAAACTCGTGATAATTGTTGTTCGTCCCCTGTGTACTGAGCGAAGTAAAAAAAAAAAAAAGAAAAAACGAAAAAAAAAAAAAAAAAAAAAAACATACAAACAAACCGACCAGTGTACTCGAGCTTTGTATCGTCTTAACCGCTGAATTGTAACAAAGATCCCATCGTGATGTGTTCTCCATGAAGCGCTCGTGCGGCGTATCGTTGTTCCGTGGGTTATAAGCCGAATGAAAATACGTGAGGATTCATGTACAGTACTATCTCTAGTCTAAATAAAAAAAAAAAAATAAGCTCTCAAGAAATCCATCTCAATTTTTTTTTTTATTTCCCATTTTATATATAAAAATACGTTTAATTTTACTCGTCCTCGTCTTCGTCTATAACTGGCAAAATCTGCGACAAAACACGAAGTATTAAAAAATGTGTTTTTTTTTTAAATAAAATTATTAAAAAAAAAAAATTTTTTTTTTTTTTAAATGCATCTTTTATATCTTACAAAATACTCAATGTGACAAGGCGTTCCCTGGTCGTTATTAACCATAAATTGAATGCAAAGTAAGCCGTTCTCGTCGGTTCTAAGAGATACTTTGCTCGCGCATCCGAGTGCCTTTAAAGTCGGTTTAATGTGAACAAATTTGTAGCCAAAGGTAACCGGAGCTTTGCATTGAAAACTATCGACCAAATTGCTGTCGTGCGGCAATTCGATTCTACACTGTCCTCCAAGTCCTTGTGTAGTTATTCTGAAGTACGGAGGATCGGGAGATAAATGTAACTGAAACGAAATTATGAGAATAATTCCATTACACGTTTACATAATCGGAATAATTGGAATCGATGAAAAAAATTATGAAATTTGAAATAATAATTTTTTTACCTCCATTAACTCGCTCGTGGGATCAACTTCGTTGAGAAAATCTCTCAATAATTCCGACTGCAGTATAATTTTATTTAGCACTGCTTCTGGATCCATATGAAAGTCTACAAGTTCAATGGGCTGCTGAGTTTTTAGAGAACAATCGATGATGATACCGTCTTCTTCTATTAGCACTGAAAGCGGATGTCCGACACCCTTTGATGTATTCGTAATTAATTAATCCATCAATTGCGAAGAAATAAATTTAAATACGATATTCTAATCATTGATATGTAAAATTGAAAAAAAAGAAAAAAATATAATAATAATACATTATTATCGTATTATTATTATTATTATATAATAATATTATTTTTATTATTTAATTATTATATAATAATAATATTAATACTGATTGATTATAATTATTTACCAAATAGAAAAAAGTGTATAGTAATAATTTTAAAATTGACGGGATGTAATACACGAGAATTTATTAATTTATATCGGGATTTATATTTTTTCAATTTATCGTCTATATCATCGATAAGTAAAACATCTACTTATGCTATGCTACAGATAAAAAAAAACATTTAGTACTTTGTAAAACAGCTGCAAAGCGATGTTACCACTTTGGCCTGACATACTGCTCCAAAACATGCCTAAGCATCCCACGAGGACAGTTAAATCAATTCTGAACATAACATCCTCATTCAGATAATATTCCTCGAAAACATCGCAAGGAATGTAGCAGCTTCCTTGCATGCATTTGGAGTCTTCTACAGTGAATTTTAGACCGTTTTCGCTGGCCGAGCATGTCGCGTTCTGACAAAAGGAGAATACGAAAAAATAGCAAAATGTTATATTTTGTAAATTACGAAAATAACATACCGCTTGGAAATTTATCGATCTGAGGAGTTGAACAAAAGTTTTGAGATTTCCGAGTTTGGCAACGAGGACATAATCATTGGAAAGCTGAGTCATTTTGCTTGGTAGCCTGATAAAGCAATAAACTTCGGAATTGAGATGGAGTTATCGTCCTGATAGACAATTTTTGAGAATCCACCGTCGATAACCACGCGGCTAAAACGTGTTTGCACGTAATTTCGGATTGTTCTCCGAGCACGTGATACCTGTATTTATAAATTACTCCGATAATTGTAATGTCGTGTTTTTTTTTTTTTTTTTCGTAAACTGAGGTTTTGTTTCGTACTTGAAAGCCTGACAGGGACAGTAATTCAATTCTGGAAAAATCGTATAAACTTCGCTCGAGTTACCCTGAACTTCTAAAAGCCAGCGAGCAGAGTTTCGCTCCTCTGCTGTTTTATTCTGATTCGGCTCGGCCGCCGATATACGCGTTACTTTTCCCGATTCGTATAACACTAGTGCTCTTTCAAAAACTTCATTGAATACGTTGAAGAGTTTCAACAAATTCGCATCGGAGACTGCAATAATTAGATGACAATAATTTTTATATTATTTGTGTCAATGTATTTCGTAAATATTTCGAGAACAATCACCGTATCAATGAATACAAACATTTGCCTTCCCTCGCAAAATCAACAGCTGATTCGTCGAGCACGTGTCTTGCCAAATCGGTGATTTTTCTGTCGTACTTTTTATTCGATAAATTCGCACTTGTCGATGCACAGTCCCGAGAACTCATGAGAGCACAATTATTATTAACGAAAATTTGTTCGTTAGAATAAAACTTTTGAAAACTCTGCCGGAGAGTTTGTCTGTCTATATAGACACTTTGCCGCCTTATGCCGACGACGGCTGTCAGCTACAACGCGTCTGGTGGAATTATCAACACAATTCGCGACGTTTAGCACACACATTCGTCGTCACGACACACACACAAACGAATTATCCGTGAAATCGATATTTTCCACCCTCACAAATTCCGCCAACATCAGATGTAAAGTTTCGGTGCAATTCGCAGCTTGTCGAATGGTCGCGTATGGGGAAAATTTGAGTCTCGACATTGGCAACCGCCGCGCAACGCAAGAACTCGGTCAGGTTTCAGTTCAGTTGCGTCAGTTTGTCAGTCTCGCTTCCTGCATTGCAGGTTCCGTGATACGTTGTGACAGTGAGAAGAGGTCTGCGTTCGATTAATTTCGTTCACAGAAATGGCAGAAAAGGTGAGTTATTCAGTGTTATCGATTACGAAAATTCAACGTTTTACAATTTCACGAATCAATCGCTATTCATGGATTATCGAAGTTTTGTCAGTTATTTCGCGATTTCGGAGTATTGTGTGATCCCCTCGAAATCCCCACTTGACGTCATGTCGCCTATACACACCCCACACAAACATCAATACTCGTGTCAAAATTTCTTACGTTTCGCACAAAACTACGTTTCACGTTTCGAAAATGTTCTTATTTTCTTATGCTTCCATTATTGACAGCAACTTTCACTCGTTTGTTTTTTTTTATGACTTTGCAGAGAATGAAAGCGGTCAAGTGTCCGACGGATGAGCTCAGCATCTCCAATTGTGCTGTGATCAACGGCAATGACTTCCCGGATGACGTTAAGTATGTTTCAGCGACTGTCATTGATTGATGCCAATTTCGTTTTCACGCATTGACGATGGCGTCAAATACGAAAATATTGATGGAAAAATTGTTTTTTTCAATGTATGTGATTTTTTATAGGCACGTCGAGGTGACAACCGGACCGAATCAACACTTTGTATTTACCGTGAGAACTCATCATGACATACCAAGAGGAGCAATCGGTTTCAGTTTGCCGCAGAGAAAATGGGCGACTCTGTCGCTCAATCAAGACATCGACGTCCGGCCTTATTATTTCGATCCGACTTCGAGTTCCGAATTTTTATGCACCATTTCGCTGGAAGCGGATTTCTTGCAGAAAACCAAGTGAGTTTCTCAAAAATCGATTAATACAATCACCAAAGCGCAAGATTCCTTTTGCGTGAAAAAAAAAAAACAGTCAAATATATCATAATAATTAACAAAAATATTTAATTTTTTCATCAAATTTTTTGAAGTTTAAATATTATTTTTGTAGATATTTATCGCGTTTTAAAGAATTTTTTTTTTTTTTTTTTCATCAGCGATCGTAAAAATTTGTAACAAAACCAAATGCTTTTACATAATTCAGCCTATTTTTGTATTCACGATCGCGTGCGTTGATAAATATCGCTTCCGAAGTCAATTACCGATCTCTTAACTTACTTTACTTTCTTCCTATTTGTAAAGTAACGAAAGTAGAACAAGAGTTACCGGTCATTGCGCCGTCGTGGTGAGCGCGAGTGGCAAACCGATATTAAAACTCATCAAACTGAGAGTTTTTTTTATTAATTTGGATGTACGAAATCGGCGTCACTTTATAGACGATGCTTTCGATGTATTTCGCACGATATGAATTAATTTTTATTCCGTTCTTGAAAATTATAGAACAACTTTGGATCCCTACGACACGGAGCAGATGGCAAAGGAGTTTCTGCTTCAATTCTCGGGTCAAGCGTTTACCGTGGGTCAGCAATTAGCGTTTCAATTCTCCGACAAAAAAATGCTCGGTCTCGTGGTGAAGAATCTCGAAGCGGCGGATATATCGGCGATCAAAGCGGGTCAAGATACGAAGCCAAAGAAAACTCGTATGGGCCGTTGCCTCGGCGACACGGTGATACAGTTCGAAAAAGCGGACAATTCGAGTCTTAATCTCATCGGCAAAGCGAAGGGAAAAGTTGTTCGTCAATCGATCATAAATCCCGATTGGGATTTCGCAAAAATGGGAATTGGCGGTTTGGACAAAGAGTTCAGTGCTATTTTCCGACGTGCCTTTGCGTCACGTGTCTTTCCACCGGAAGTCGTAATGCAATTGGGTTGCAAACACGTTCGCGGTATTTTGCTTTACGGACCCCCGGGTACCGGAAAAACTCTGATGGCTCGTCAGATCGGTACGATGTTGAACGCCCGAGAGCCGAAGATCGTCAACGGACCACAAATCCTCGATAAATTCGTCGGAGAGAGCGAAGCCAACGTTAGAAGGTTATTCGCCGATGCCGAAGAGGAAGAGAAGAAACTCGGGCCGAACAGCGGTCTTCACATTATAATCTTCGACGAGATCGATGCTATTTGCAAATCTCGTGGTAGTGTCGCCGGTAATACCGGTGTCCACGATACTGTGGTGAATCAACTGCTCGCGAAGATCGACGGTGTCGAGCAGTTGAACAATATTCTCGTTATCGGTATGACTAACAGAAGGGATATGATAGACGAGGCGTTGCTTCGTCCCGGTAGATTGGAGGTTCGTAAAAAAATAAAATTAAAAAAAAAAACAAAAATGAACGAATAAAACTCATAACTGCAATTATTTTTTTAGGTCCAAATGGAAATTAGTCTTCCCGATGAATTCGGAAGATTCCAAATTCTAAACATTCACACGAGTCGTATGAGAGAACACAAGAAAATAGCGGCGGACGTTGATCTCAAGGAACTCGCAACGCTTACGAAGAATTTCAGTGGTGCTGAACTCGAAGGTTTGGTTCGCGCTGCTCAGAGTACAGCGATGAATAAGATGATCAAAGCATCGAGTAAAGTCGAAGTGGACCCCGCAGCGATGGAGAAACTTATGGTTTCCAGAACTGACTTTTTGCATGCGTTGGAAAACGATTGTAAACCCGTAAGTCAACGCCCCCTATTTTATCGTAATTTTTTTTTGTCGATTTTTTTCTATTTCCCAAATAATTCGGATGTTATTCTTTAACAATTGCATAGGCGTTCGGCACAAGCAGCGATGCGCTGGAGCATTTGCTGATTCGCGGCATAACCAACTGGGGCCGTCCAGTCGCGGAAATTCTCGCCGATGGAAATTTGTATATCCAAGAAACTCGAGCTGCCGAAAGCTCGGGTCTCGTTTCAGTACTTCTCGAGGGACCGCCTAACAGCGGAAAGACGGCTCTCGCAGCGCAAATTGCCAAAGAATCGGACTTTCCGTTTATCAAGGTTTGCACACCGGAAGATATGGTTGGATTCACGGAAAACGCTAAATGTTTGTCGATTAAAAAGGTAAAAAAAAAAAAAAAATTACAAGCATTCGGTATAATAGTTATTAATTTTACAAATAAAATAAACGTCGTTTTTGTACGCAGGTCTTCGAAGATGCATATCGTTCGCAACTCAGTTGCATTTTGGTGGATAACATCGAACGTCTCTTGGATTACGGGCCGATCGGTCCGCGTTATTCGAACTTAACGCTTCAAGCTTTGCTTGTGCTGTTGAAAAAGCAACCGCCTCGCGGTCGGAAACTATTGATTCTATGCACAACGAGTCGACGGTGAGTGGCTACACGACTGTAACACTTAACGCACAAATACACCTCGAGACTTGTGTCTATAATTAAATACGTTCGATAATCCTATTAGACAAGTTCTCGAGGATATGGAGCTCCTGTCGGCATTTACGACAATTTTACATGTACCCAATCTATCGACACCGGATCATCTACTAGCGGTATTGGAAGACGCGGATTTATTCTCGAAAGACGAATTGACATCGCTACATGCGCGACTTCAGGGAAAACGGTTTGTAGAATTTTTTTTATCGCGTAATAACTGCGCCAATGAATGAACACAGCTAACATTTTATATTCTCTCCAAAAAAAAAAAAAAAAAAACGGAAACTGCGGGAATACAGATATCGTAGTAAAATCCGAAAATCTTGCGGAAGAAATATATAATCAATGAGATCGCAAATTTGATAAATCTCAAAATATTTATCCGATAGTCGGCTTAAAACGCCGATAGCCTTGTTTATTCATTAAGCGGCGCAATTCTGTTACATTTAAAAACGGATATTCCGTAAATTACATACAAATCGCACTTTACAATTCGTAGTCTTCACGCTACGAAGCTTTTTATTATTTACGCAGCTGCGATCGATCGATCGTTTCCAATAATATTTTATGCATTTCGAGAATTGCGAATACCATTTTTATTACTATTTTTACATTTTTATACTCAAATTTAACGATAATCGATAACGTTTATTCGGAGATATATTTAGCGGGGAATTTGTAACGAGGTATACGGAGCTCTTTTGTTCATTTGTTGGCCTCTTTTTTCTATAGCGATCCGAACAGTAATAGGATCGTGTCGTGGGTGAAGCGCGAACGACAACCTAAAGAACCCCTTAGGTAAATATTCGTCGCATCTTATCCTCGATTTTGCTCACCAATTTGTTATTTGTTACAGAGTCTTCATTGGCATAAGAAAACTGTTGAGTCTCATCGACATGACTCGGCAGGTAGAACCAAATTATCGAGTACCGAAATTCCTCTCGAAACTCGAGGAAGAAGGAGGTCTCGAGTAATAAAAAAAATGTCGCGTCAGGTACTTAAATTTGTACAATTTTATTGTAATTATTTATGTAGTAAAAAATAATCAATAGTCAATACGCCGAGAATGGTGAGAATTTGAAAACGCGATTACTTAGAATTGAGTATAGAGCACCGTAAAAAAATAATATCAATAATATCAAAGTCTCGTGTACATTCGACCAGAAGTGATTCGAAAGGGTGATGATTAACGTTATAGATTGTTAAAGTCAATTCGCACGGCAGGTCCAGTGTCGCGGATCCATATCGCGCGGATTCGAGTTAAGCTTTTGCGTTTTGCGGATCGTTGATGGAAGAATGAAAGAAAAAAAAAAGAAAAAGAAAAAAAAAATGAACTAAACACTATTACGATGCAATTATCTCGACGTTAGTCACAGCGTATAATATTAGAGACACGTTTTTTCGAGATATTGGCAGAGCATTCAATATTTTATTACAGTTATTGTGAAGGATTTCAACGATTATTACCTTCGTAAAGGAACATATTTGAGAAATAATGAATTGTTCCTGTCGTATTACATTTGATGCCTAAAGAAAAGATAAATAAAAGTGCAATATCGACCCCGAATGTGCCGTTAGTTAGTTGCAAACTCTACGAAAAAAAAATTTTAAAAATCTCTTGTCGGCTTCTCTTCTTAATTACGGCTTTCGAAATACTTGCGATCGACGATATCGCGCGCTTGCGAGAGTCGAGAAGAGTAATGTAGGATTCGTTGACCGTAGAAAAGAAAAAAAATAAAATAAAGTCACATCTTTAATGCATATTATTCATCGTTGAAGAATAACGAGAGTGTTGTCTCGGCTGACGAAACCCTTTCATACCGAAATAGCAATAAACACGAAAAACCTCGTAAACATATTATAAGAGTTTATGGGAGTCGAAGATTAGTCGAATATAATTAGTCAAATGTAGCGAAGCTTTCTGAGTGCACGTGATGCTAATTTAATGTAATTCGCATAAACGAAGTTAATCGCCTGTTCGCAGGATGATTAATTGTTCTTTGATTAAAAATATTGAAATGGAAAGAAAAAAAAAAAAAAGAAAAAAACGTTAATACGGACAGCGTAAGAACGCTGGTCGACGCGTCGACGGTACTTGTATCTTCTTTACAAATCCATTCGTCATTCCAGCCGCTCGTAGGCCTGAAAACTATTGTTTTACGTTTATTGTTTTATAACTGCGAACTATCGTCCACTTTCTCGCGGACGGGACGTTCATGTATATGTGTTTTTGTCGATTCTGTATTTATGTGTGAGAAAAATATATAATACATAATTAAATTACGAAAGTATCCGTTTGTTAACAAATCGGCTATGAATTATGTTGGATTCAGTGGCGTTTCGGAGGACTCGCTGAACCGATGTATCTTCGGTTAATTTCAGCCAAATTTTTTCGACTGTATTGATAGTCTGAATGACTTACTTCGTTGTCGACAAATTTCTCAATATCGTTGTGTGTTACAATCTGTATTCTCAGGATGTATATCGGTGTTGTTCTCTCTGTGTAAAAAAAAAAAAAGAAAATAAAAAAGCAAATAAATAAATAAAGTGCTGAATGGTTATGAAGTGCGTATGGGTTTTTTTTTTTTTTTTTTTCGAAACAAATAGATTAATCCCTCAAGTGCGATGGACGTAAATATACGTCCGAATTTTTCGACCGGTCGTTACCTTCAATTGCATCGTTTAACTATAAAAAAACGCGAAAATTTTTTGAAAAAAATAGTAAAATAACGTTGAACTGTTGTTTTTTCTACACTTCAAAGAGATTTCTTTTACTTTCTTACGTATTGTTGTTACGTGCAAACGGAATCAGCGTTTCATTTGGCGTATATATGGCGTAAATATACATCCGAATTTTTCGACCGGTCGTTACCTTCAATTGCATCGTTTAACTATTAAAAATCGCGAAAAAATTGTGAAAAAAATAGTAAAATAACGTTGAACTGTTGTTTTTTCGATGGTTTAAAGAGATTTCTTTTACGTTCGTACGTATTGTTGTAACGTGCAAACGAATTCAGCGTTTCATTTGGCGTATATATGGCGTAAATATAATATCCGAATTTTTCGACCGGTCGTTACCTTCAATTGCATCGTTTAACTATAAAAAATTGCGAAAAAATTGTGAAAAAAATAGTAAAATAATGTTGAATTGTTGTTTTTCCAATGATTCAAAGAGATTTCTTTTATGCTTTTGCGTATTGTCGCTACGAACAAACGAAATCAGCGTTCTACTTGGCCGGCAAAAAGTCTCCCGTACGTGAGGAGTTAAACTATTTTTCGTTGTTCACAATTTCCATTGTTAAAACAGAAAGAAAAATTGGACGATGTGAGGACTAACGATCTATAAACAGTTTCAATATTTATTTTATTCTCATTTATTTGTCATCTACTACAGTATAATAATAAATATGATTAGTTCAATACATAAATGGTGTATTTACAAAGGCTCTCCACTTTCAGGCCATAATTTTTTTTTCTTTTTTTTTTTTTTTACGTATTTTCCTTAGAATTAACTGCAATAATCAGGCTTTCCCCTTGTCGAGGCTCTCATTCACTCCACATTGTTACTTTTATATTACAATTATCGTTACATTTTCTCAAATATTCTTCAAGTTTTCTTACGTTTAGTTTATTTTTTTCGTTCTCTCAAACATCACAAATGCGCTTCGTATGCATCCAGTCTTCTCGATGAAAATCTCAATGCCTAAGTTTCTCGGTTTCTTTTTTTCTTTTTTTTTTCTTTTTCTTTCAAAGAACACTAACAAAAAAATATAAGAAAAACAATTGTTCGAGATTCCGATAGTTATTCGTCGATATAATTGTAGTTATTAGTGAGATCGATAAAGAATTTTTTTTTTTTTTCTTGTTTTATTAACGTTACATTTATACAAACTTGTAATCGATAATATTTACGTCCCTATGTGCTACATACATTCCTATGCAGTTTAATATTTGGTATTATGTGTGTTTATGCAATTTCGTTATTCTTCGTAATGATCACCTTTTTTTTTTGTTTTTTTTTTTTTGTTTTTCGGTAGTGTGTTTTTTTTTGTTGTTGTCGTATGTTTATTATTATTTCCTTAATCATTTGAGGTTCGGTTTGATTCGGCTCAAGTAAAAGGAGTAAAAGAAACGATTTATTGACTTTCGTTTTTTGCTGATTAAACTTCTCAATCGGCAGTAACGGTATGCAAAATTTTTGCGAGACGATGGGAGCTGAACTGCCTGAAAAAGAGACAAAGAACATTGAATGATCATCCCGATTCAAAAATTTCTTTGTTTTTATTTTTTTTCTGTTTTTTTTTTTCTTTTTTCATTTAATCGATTCAATCGACATTACCTGTTCCTACAACGGCGTTTCTTTCCGCGTTTCCGCTTTCCACTGAAATCCATTGACGCGCGTCGTAATCGGTTTATTTCGGTTCGTAGCATTTTCAAAACCATTTCTCACTCCCGCTACCAGTCTCATCGCCGGATTCGAAACTAAGCCGTTGCGCTTTGGCTTTGCATTGCTCGCGCTGAAAAAATTGCTGTTATCAACAAATACACAAATTTTATACATTGTTATCCAACGATCTGAAACGGTTTAGTAGTAAAAGTGACGCGATTGGTCATTGAGAAGATATTTTCATTAATAAAAAAGTAAAAAATAAAAAAATAAAAAAATTGATTTATTTACCTTCCGCTGTGTTCGGTATGTTTAACATTTCGTCCGACTCCCGCGCCGCTATTGCCTAAAATGATTCTCATGTGTGTGTCTCGCGTGAAATGGGTGTCCGCAGAGTTTCTCTTGTCGTCGTGTCCATTCTTCTTATCTTTGCTCGACAATTTCAATCCCAACATTTCATTCGTGAGTTCAAAGGGTTTCGGTGTTTCTTTGCTGCCCTCGATAATTTCCGTTTTGATGTCTATCGGTTCGTATATAACGCCGGGGTTATTGAATCCACCGCTCTGTGGCTTATATTGTATACTCTGATTGCCTGTCAGCAACGAAACACCGAGTTGACTCTGTATAACACTCGCCGCGGTTTGGGCACTCGGCGGACTGGTATTCGTCGGCGAATACGGTATCAGACTGTCGCTCAACGGGGAATGCGGAGGAGACGCGTATATCGGACTCTGCGGCTCACTCTTCAACGGGGACAATAGTTTACTCAGCGGTCGACTCTTCGCGCCTCGAGAGCATTGTTGGAGCTGTTGAGTGAAGGACAGCGGTGCCTGAAACGCGGTAATTCAATTAACGATAACAGAGAATTGTAATTTACGAATTCTAAACGCACAAAAAAGAAAACCGTCTCGAGTCTGAGAGTATTAAATAAACGAATTTCAGCTCTTTCACAGTCGAGTCGAGTTGCACAGTAGTTGACTTCGACGCATTTAGATTTTACGAAAAAAAAAAAAAAAAAAATGTAATAAAAAAAAAGTAAAAAGTTGCAGAATAAAAAAAAAGAAAAAATAAATAAAATAAAAAGGAGTAGAAAATTGGATTATTATTATTATTATAATAATACAGTGGCATATTTTAAAAAATAGGCGATTGTAATCTAAGAACGAATTGTCTAATCGTATACTTACTTTGATTACTTGATTCACCATAGGATTTTGTCCGAATTTTCCTTGATCGCTCTTAGTGCTGCCGGTAAGATTGCTACTCGATTTGCTGTTACTGGAATTATTGCCCAAAGAAACGCAGCTTCGGCGTTTCGTCGAATCCGGCGATTCTGCCGGACTGTACTGAGTCGATAGAGGGTTTAGGATAGCCGACGATGGTTTAGTCTCTGCCGTTGAGTTCGATGTTACCGATGTCGCGCTGCTGCTACCACCTGTTATTTACGGAAGCGGCGTATAGTCGGGTAATTTTTTTAGGCAAAAATGATTGCACTACGGAAACGTTTACGAGTTTTCAGTGGAGACTTACCACCGTTCACACCGGGCCTCAGACTTCTCTGACTCGCAGAATGTTCCTCGAGCAGTCTAACGACTGTATCGTGACCGCTTTTAGCTGCAACTTTAATCGCATTTCTTCCACAATGATCCGAGTGATTTGGATCGGCGCCGTGATTCAGAAGCGCTCTTACGCAATGTTCGTGACCCTCTTGCGCTGCTATGCCTGCAAGTTATATGTTTCATTATTGTTGTGGAATAAAATTGCACCTAAATTGGTTCTATCGGAATTTATGGAAATAAAAAAAATCAAAGAGCGGCAAAAAAATTTAAGGATATTCCGGAACTTTTTTCGGACAAGAAAAATCCAAGGAGCGGCGAAGAAATTTCAGGACTTTTCCGGGACAAGAAAAATCCAAGGAGCGGCGAAGAAATTTAAGGATATTTCAGGACTTTTCCAGGACAACAAAAATCCAAGAACCGGCGAAGAAATTTAAGGACATTTCAGGACTTTTCCAAGATAAGAAGAATCCAAGAATCGGCGTAGAAATGTAAGGAGATTTCAGGACTTTTCCAGAACAAGAAAAATTCAAGAACATTTCCAGGACTTCCAGAACCACTGGACACCATGGATACGAAAATCGGTTACATTCTCGTTCTATTATTTTTGCATCGAAACGAAAAAAAAAACGATAAATATGCTTTTTTTTTACCGAGCGCAGTCGCTCCCTGATTGCACGTGTGATCGGGTGTCGCACCGTGTTCCAGGAGGAGTCTTACAATAGCCGCGTGTCCTTGCCACGCTGCCGAATGAAGAGGAGTCCTATTCTCGTTGTCGCAAGCGTTAACACCGGCGGTACCGTCGGTCAACAGCAGAGCTACCATTTCGACGTGTCCTTGCCATGCGCTAACGTGCAGAGGCGTTCTTCCCTGTGGACAACGATAAATTGCCGTTTTTTTATCATTATTTGCCATCGGCATTGCGTTATTATCGCGAATTATCGTCGTCAAGGGCTTTCTAAATCGGTGGACAAACCCCTGAAGCGAAAAACGCACCTCCGAGTCTCGGCTTTCAACGTCGGCGCGCGCGTGTTCCAGTAAAAATCTCGCCATCGCCAGTCTGTTTTCCAATGCCAATATGTAGAGCGTACTTCTGCCGTCGGCGTCTTTAGCATTTATGTCGGCGTTGTGCGACAGTAAAACTTTAACGGTGTCGTAATGACCTTCCAGAGCGGCCAATCTATTCGTGACAAATTCGCGTGATATGAATAAACCGAATGAGCGTGAAAATTCCTATGATTATAGTAGCGAATTGGATCGCAAGGAGAATTTATTACCTGAGAGCAGTTTTTCCATCGTGTGCGTGTTGATCGATCGGAGCAGCGTGCTGATCCAATAGCCTCTCGACTAACGCCACGTGACCCTCTTGTGCTGCAAGCATCAGCGCACCTTTTCCGTCGTTGTCAGCCTCGTCGACTTTCGCACCGGCTTCCAGCAATGCTTCGCAAACGTCTATGTGGCCTTCGAACGCGGCGTAGTGCAACGGCGTCCAACCGGAATTGTCTCGGTGTTGTTCATCGAGACCTGTGGATTGCATAGAATTTTTTGTTTTAAGCAAAGAGATGCAAAGGTTTTTTCTCTATTTTCTTCTTTATAGATTATCGGTATTAATTTGATTATCTATTTATTATTGATTCATAGATAATTGTTAATCGAATCGAACTTTTTACCGCATAAAACTTCATTGAACGATCGTTAAGGAGAGTATATCGTTACATTCACAATGAAAAGTGAGTTTCACAGGGAATTTCACAAAGACATCCCGATGGGTTCCAAAAGGTACCAAAAACATTAATTTTGCATCATAATAATTTCAAAAGATTGCTAACAAATTAGTTAAACAATTAACAAACTTTGTCTTTATAGCGAAAGTTGATTCCTTTATTTTTTTGAACACACAAGAATTTTCCTAATTTTCAAAAATTCCGTTTTTAGACAAATCTTTGATCGATATTTGCGAATATATTCGATCGATTGCCCAGAAATTTTTTTAGTGTAATACTCAGTATTTCTCGGAACTCCTATCCAAAATTTGGGACTTTTCATCAATAAAAAATCGAGTAATTAAAAAAATTTGTATGTAATCAGAAAAATTGACGGATCAATTTCGGCAAAAAAAATGGTTTACCGGATGATTCATTGAACAATTTTTTTTAGAATTAATTTGTTAATAATTTTTCGGCATTACTATCATTAATAATTAATCTTTTTAGGACCTTCTGTATGGTTGATATTTTTTAGATGTTTTATTCCATTCAAAAGTATTCAAAATTCGCTTGGAATCTGCCATTTGGCTGCAACCCTAACGATACACTCTTCTTAAACGGTTAAACGATTGACTCAACTATACCGATTTAATTTATAAAAATTGCGACATATTTCTCACCTCTGTCGAGCAGTTGCTTCACCACATCCGTTCCGCCTTGTGCAGCTGCAACGCTCAGTACGGTTCTGCCCTCGTTGTCTATGCTATCGACGTAACATCCCCAAAACAAGAGTAGTGCCACAACCGATCCATGACCCATGCTGGCCGCAGCCCACAGGGGAGTTCGTCCCGTTGCGTCGCAATGATCAACGTCCGCCTCGTACTCGAGCAACAGCTCGCAAACATCTCGATGGCCCTCGAAGGCGGCTACCAACAACGGTGTCATACCATCTTTGTCCTGATGATCAACGGCAGCTCCGCGTTCCAATAGAATAGTCACCACCTGCATAGCGTACAATCGACGATTAACTTTCAAGATCTCCATAAACGCATTAAGAATCCAATCTACAAAATTCAATTTCCCAAATGAACTCTTATCAGGAGACTAAGAAGAATCTTTCGTTGGGAAACTGCTGCAGTTACCCTGATAATGAAAAATAGACGTCAATCTCTCGCAATGAACTCTTATCAGTGGACTAAGAAGAATCTTTTTCTTTGGAAAAAGGTTCCTATTATCCTGATAATGAAACACGGAGCTCTCGGAATGTTTACCTTCGCATATCCATGATTAGCCGGAACGCACAATGCAGCTACGCTGAGAGCCGTTCGACCGTCGCTGTCCGCATGATCGATCTTTGCACCAAAGTCCAGCAAGTGTTCAACAATTTCGCTGTGTCCCATGTAAGCCGCTGCTATCAACGCCGTTCTGCCCTCGTCATCGGTTCTATTGACGTCCGCCCCGTGTTGCAGCAATGCCTTGACGATGTCCTCGTGACCACCCCATGCCGCCGCTCTAAGCGCTGTTCTTTGATCCCAATCCGCGCAATCAACCATCGCTCCGTGTTCCAGAAGCTGTTCAACGACCTGCGGAGCAACATAACCGTACGTACGGAGGGATAGTTTCAGCCAAAGACTCTCAACTTGATTGCACTTTGTTTCAAGCATCGTATCTGAGTTGTTACGTATTACATGGTTCTTCGCTGAAGATCAGCAGTTTCTGATTCTGATTTTTAAGGAGAAACGAACATATTGATCGCGCGAATAGGTATAGAAATAATTTACAACACATAAGGAAAAAGTTAATGCGAGTCAAACGAAGCAAAACGAAATAAAAAAAAGTTCTGTTGTGCAATAAAAAAAAAAAAAAAGAGGTTTAAGGATTTATTACACGTATATTTCCAACCAAAAGTTTAATACAATCAAAATCAAAATTTCACTACTCCGCGATACAGTAAAAATTTGAAAAAAATCAAACGTATCAAAGATGTCAAGAACATTGATTTTGCGTGATAATAATGCCAATAAAATTATTAACAAATAAGAAAATAAATAAATTGTTCAAGAAATAGTAAGTAAAGTTCTTTTTTTCCCCATTTGAAATGAATTTGTTGATTTTTTAGAAACCATATATAATTTTTTTCAAAATTTTTTTTACATTTCTGAAATTTTGAAAAATCAATTTAAAGCGACGAATTTTGGATATGTTTTGGCAGCAATATTCCACAACACAGCAATAGCGTTAAAAAATGTCAAAAACAAGATTTTCAAAAATGAACCAAAATTATGAAAAAAATTCATATGGTTTCTAAAAAAATTAAAAAATTCATTTGAAATAAGAAAAAAAAAAGTTTCACTGGCTATTTTTTTTATTTATTTGTCAATAACATTTTGCCATTGTTATTATGTAAAATCAAAGTTCTTGATGTCTTCAGTACGGTTGATTTTTTTTTTTTTTCAGATTTTTATACTATCGGTAAGAGTTTGAAATTCTCGCGGAAATCTCATTTTTCGTTTGGAAAATACGTGTGAAGCGTCCTTAAGTGTTAATAAAAAAAATAAAAAGATGTTTCCGTTACTTCCTATCGTCGATGAGTTAGAATGGTGAATATGCGGGTAAATTGCAAATTAGTCACGACAATGAAAACAAAAAAAAAAAAGACAAAATATAATAAACAAAAACTAACAACGGTCGAGTCACTTTTAACAGTGTCGTAGTTTCGTGAGGAGTAGGTTCGCTGTGAATGTACCTGGGTATGTCCGCCCCAGGCAGCTGCTCTAAGTGCGGTCCATCCATCGCAATCGGCGTGATCCGCACTCGCGCCGGCAGCTAACAAGACCCTTACAACATCCGCGTATCCGTGTCTCGCGGCGAGATTTAGCGGCGTCTGACCGTGTCGATCAGTGGCCTCGAGTTTCGCCTATTAAATTACGATAAACAACGTCGTTAAATTTGGAGGATCAATTGGATCATCGAATTTTTTGATGTTTTTTACAACGATGTAAAACTGACCTGAGGACAGGAAGCGAGCGCGAGTTCCAGAAGCGATGCGTTGCCATCAGCGGCGAGGGTATGCAATACGGTACGACCGCATGAATCAGCTTGATTGATGTCACCACTTTCACCCAATAATTCGGTCAATGGCTCTCCTGGTGACTCGTCCATTGGGCTCACGTCTTGCGAAACCTTTTCCACGGATAACAATTAAAATGATTTTAAATATCTGCTAATCGTGTCGTTAAATTAATTAATCAAAATCGTGAAAATTAAACTTTAGTAATTAGTAACCATTAATCGTTAAAAATCCAAACGCTAGTCGATTGGGTAGCGTTTGGATTTTTCTCCATAAGCCTTTGGATATCTTTTCGATTTTTAAAAAATAAAATCTGTTGCGATGTTACTTTACTGATAAATAGAATCGATTGAAAGGCAAATACACTTTTTTAGGTGTTAACTAAAGTCAGAATTTTGTAAATTTACTCATAACTTCGACAAACCTTATATCGTTTTCTATTTTACGTTATCGTTACATTTTCCATTACGTAATTATTGTTATTATTGTTAGTTACGGCGGTCGCTGATGACCTGAGATGTCGATGCGACCGAATAAATTGATTCTTTTTTTGTATCTTATATCATTACAAAGTCAATATTCGCTTGAATTGCACTAACCAAAGATTCTTAACTATTAATATATGTTATCGATCTTATTTTTTCCAAATTAAATATTTCGCGACTCAGTTGAATTTTTGTTAAAAATAAATTCTTAACTCGCGATATCCAACAGTACATTTGTTAACTACAAAAAATTCTCACAAAAAAAAAAAAAAAGTGAAATTCTTCACATTTCCGTAAGTTAAAAAGTATCCAAAGGTAAAGAAAAAATACGAACAGCAATAACATTTTTTCTGTCGATGTCGCAGGTGCGAGTAGTTAAATTTTGAAACGACTGGCGAATTTTTTCAAGAAAACTGATTGTCTCTATTATTTCGCTCCGAAGAATGTGACTCACCTGACTAGAAGAAACGGGATCCTTGGTGACCTCATCTTCGACAACTTTTTCCGACGCTTTGGCTCCGGCGTCGACGAGTAGCCTAAGTAATTTGGTGTCTTGTCGCGGCCACAGTATGCATTCGGAGCTATCGAGATAGCATTCGTCGACGGGAGCTCGCGATCCTATGATCCACAATACCTGAAGCGTATGAGAGTCGAGAGTGCAACCGGTGGTTAATGGATTAGTCATGGCGCGCTGAAGGTGTTGTCCGAGAACACAAATCTCGTCGGGATTAAGTTCGGTACCGCATAGCGTATAGTAAGCAGCAAGCATTGCGTGACCCTCGCTAGCGGAGCACAAGTACTTCTGTGTACAATGCTTAACGTCCAACAACCACTCGGCGAAACTGTGATGAAACAGCATCAGCGCACCGGCACGCGATACCGATATGACTCTCCTCAGGAGATGCAAACGACGATTAAAATCTTCCATCGTTATTGTTGGATTTGCTGTTTTAACGCATTTGTATAGAATCTCTTGCGTAATCGGCAATTTAGCGGCAAGTATAACGTTGAAGAGGGGCTGTACTTTGGCGAATTGTTTTCTACTGAATAGCCTCTGACATAACCACAGATATAATCCATTCAGAGTACCGGGTATTTCCCGTATTTCTCTCAATACGATAAAATTCTCCGCTACGCCGTCCAATACTTTTTCAAGATAAAGAAAACAGCCGTTGCTCTTGATGTGCAATTGATTCAACATTTCCGCGGTATCACGAGAGATGTGCTGACGAAGAGCGTCTTCCTGATCGAGTCGCGCCAATATGTATTGCTGGACATCGCGGACTACTTGACTCTTTCGTAGATCGTCCAACGATATCTTACGAAAACCGGTAAACATTCGCGATATTGTTTTGCTCTGTCGTCGTGCTGTGCAAACGAGAAGTAACCATTGCGGAAATAGATGATGATGATTCGCCAATAATTCCGCAATAGTGCGACTTACGTTGTCGTTTTCCCGTCTCGAGTCTCTGGTACCGGTTTGCGGTGGATTTAGAAATTGTCCCTCGTCGATCGAGTCGACGAGAAGAAATAGACAATTTTTCGGCGGTTCGACTTCCAACAGAGGAAACAGAAGCGCCTTCTTCAGCGCGTCGTCGGGATCCCTGTCCAACACATCCGGTTGAAGTGCCGCTTGAATTTCCGGATCGGTACGTAATTTTTCGGCGTACGATTCGGCTACTGCCTCTTTAGATGTTGTGGGACCGGAAGTCGTACTCGCGGTTGGCGACGTCGGCGAAGATAGATGGATACCGTCGGCAGACGCTTGCAGCAGTTGCGCTACCAGCGATCTCACGAATTGCGCGGGCGACAGAGACGCTTCGCTTCTCGCCTGACAAAAGTGTCGCGCCAACAGTCGCCTGTTTAACGATCTTTGATGCCTCGAAGTCGCGCCGGTTGATGGCCACGCGAGTTCCGCGCATAGAGCGGTTTTTCCGCTTCCCGGACCACCGACAATCAAAGCACCGCAAGTCTTGGATGCCGGTCTCTGCTCCAAGCAATGGGACAACTTCATCAACGCCCATTCCCGGCAGAAAAACCGCTTTTTCTCTATCACCGGAGCAGCCATTGTGACTGTTAATTATTCAACTGATTTATCGCGGTCCACTAATATCTTTGTATTTCTTGTACGATATATATAATTTTCTTTTTTTTTTTTTAATTTTCGTCAAAGTCAATGACTCTAAAACATGAAATTTTTTTTTCTACTTATCGATAAATTGATCTTTACGTGATAATAGTGTCACGGGGCGTTTCATTTCCTGAACCGTGACGAAGAGTATTTTTTTTTTTTTTTTTTTTCGTAATATTTGCTTCCTTTGAAATTCGTTTCGTGAAGATCGTTGAATCGTGTCGAATCTCAAGTGGAACAAAGCCAAAGAGATTTTTTTATATTACGATTGGCTAGAGGCGCAGGTGCATCGGCGTCGGTACGAAGATTGGTGTTTGGCGAACGTCTATCGGAGCCCCGGGGGGCTCTGCGGCTTCCTCGGCCTCCATTCAGGCCTCTCATCGCCTCGTTTCTCGCATCCTGCGTGATTTCTGGCTCTGCATTTCTCTGTCTCTACGAACATATAGAAAAGAGATGCTACTTTATTTACCGTTTCGTGAGACAGACGCACGTTGAACCGATGCTTTTTCTTATTTGGGAAATACATATATATACATTTACACGAAAGACTACGTGCGCGAAGTGTAGAAATATGTGTTTTTGCCGACACGGTTTACAGTCGGCACATAGTAAAAGTAGTTTAGGTACAAATAGGCAACGCGGGATCATTGAAGATTCTTTTCGCCGTGGCGAACTCGGACGGTATCTTTATTTTACTCTTGGGAATCGACGAGGCCTCGTTTACCCCTTTACTGCTTCGCGCCATGGCGAGGCCTCTCCGAGACTTCGCGAGGCTCGTGAAATTTTTATACGAGAATAAAATAAGAGTATTCGCACGCAAGACACTCGTGGGTTACGGGACCTATCGAAAGAATGATACCGCAAGGAGTAAACAAACGGGTTGGAAGATACGATCGTGAGGGACACTTTCGGGGGCTTCAGGTTGATCTCAATTGATCAGTCTTCCGATATCGGTATCGCGGGACCAATGAATATGGTGGTTATACGATGCGATAAACCGCAACGTAAATCGTAGTTTCCGAAGATTGGTATTGGTGGTTATATTAACCTTAGAACATTACGAATAATTCTGCACCCCCGGCAACGCGGTACATGGATCTGGAAGATCCGATTTCGTCATCGTGGCAAAATTCTGCAATTTTTTCTATTTTATTTATTTTATTTAAAAATCGGCATCTCAAGACCCAATACCGATATCGTAAATATTGTGGAAGTTAAACGCTTTTAAAAGCGAATTAAAATTTTTAATCTTGAAAAATATCATTAACAATAAAAAAAAGTAAAAAAAAAATCACGTTACCTTTTCTTGTACTACCGAAACGCTCAACTAAATATGGTCGTTGGCATACAAAAAGCCGATCGATAAACTATCAGATCCTTAGATCATTGCAACTCTCACATTTTTTTGCCGGCTTCGTCCCCAATAGATCATTCCATCGCGATATCGGAAGCAACTACGTGCTCTCGGTAATATATATCTAATCTCGAAAGCTTGTACGGGTCTCATATAACAGCCTCAGCGGGAAGCTTATAGGTACTATCGCTCGGTTATTCCAACAAGCGAGAGAGTCGCAATCTATCCGACGTAGTTTCCATCTAAGTCCCGATAAATATCGCTAATAAAGCTCGGAGAAGGGTGGAGGAGCCGAAATTCGCGTCGGTACGAAATCGGCTCAGGTTGCCCCGGGGAACCCCCTGCCGGTGCGATTTTCGAGCTCCGAGTTGGAATGTGGCGCGCGCGCGGGGGTCGAAGGAGAACCAGAGAGGCGGGAAATTATACGAGGCTCATTCCGCGGCCGAAGCGGGGGAGGAAGGACGACGACGATAAACCAGTTCCGCTAATGAGAGGCGGACTGATGTAGATAGCGAACCGGGCTATGCGCCCGTCTCTATCCCTTCGTAATCTCTCGTCGCCAGGCGCTGCCCTGCCGACTGTACGCGTTTCGGGAAAATGTTTCATGCTATATATATATATATACATACATATATGTATAGGTACGCGAGTCTCACGATCCCACGTCCGCCCACTGTCAGTCGCGATTCTCTCTTTAGTTTTGCGATATCTTGCCGTTCCCCAAGTATTATACCCTTAAATCCGTTCGAACAAAATCCTGTGATTTATCACGTATTATTATATTAGCATAACAGAGCTTTTTTAAAAGTCATACGAAGAATTTATTTGTTATCGGAAAATATGGGTTTATTAAAACGTTAATCCTTTGATCCGCGGAAAGATATAGAAAAATTTACAAAAATTCAATTTCGAGATATTTTATACATTTTTTTTATTTTTTATTTCGATTAACTTTCAAGACATCTATTTTATAGAACTTTTTTTTTTTATAGACAAAATACGAGAAGTATTTTTATTCGAGTAGTCGTCGTGCATCAATGATTACGTATTATTTGCTTCAAAAACTTAGATAATTGCATCAATGAAAAATAGTATTTTTTTTCCTTTCAGCAAACGTTATAAATCGAAGAATAATTGTTTGATATTACAACTCCTATCAAAAGCTCATATCTTCGAGAGATCGTACAACAAACTTGAAAGGTTTAGCAGGAAACTCTATTAATCACTTCGTTGACACAGCGAGAAAACGAAGTTAAAGATATCATCGGATCGTATTATCAATCTTTCGTTTGCACAACACGCGATTTAACAATCCGAGCGCAACGGTGGGCGGGGGATCGATGAATCAAATGAATCGCTATACAACGAAACGGGCGTTTTCCAGTCTGACGATTTTTCGCAGTGTCTGCAGTGTGAAGAAAATAAAAAAAAAAAAAAAGCGTGAGATGAATTTACCGGAGCGAAATTGCGGAAAAGAAAGAGAAATATGATTGAGGTTTATCGGGGGAATGAGATTAATTGGACTCATAGTAATTGGGATATCGCGGTGTGCGGTAAGCTGCTGTTCAGACGAACGAGTTTACGTGTGCAACTAGTATATATGTACATATATATATATACATATAAGTACATACAAGCTTTTACTGTTCGACGACCGGGTTTCCTAGTTCGCTTCGACAATGTGTACTCCTCTCGTCTAGTCGCTGCATGTAATTCTCCTTGTCTCGTGTGTTGGGTACGTTTTCGTTTACACGGGAATAGGGGGGAACCCCCGGTGTTTGCGTACAGAGTTTTGTTGCATCGAGAGAATTGAACAGGTAACGCACACGTGGTTTGTGGGGTTCGACAGTGTGCAACGGACCGGTGTGTTCGACGTAACGAATGAGCGTTCTGCCGCAAGCATTCCCTTGATTTCCCTAATGACTTTAACGAGGTCCCATGCGCGAGAACCATATACTTGAAACTGCCGCGGATTCCAGGCCTCTCGCAGGCCTCTGAAACTATACGTGTGTAAAAGCCGTAGTGCTTCTTCGCCACTTGCTCTCTCGATTTCCGGCTGACTTCGGTTCGATGCGATATATATATATATACAATATAGATATAGAAGGTATCGCGTGGGTGTGAATTCAACTCGGCGAGAGCTCGACAACCGCGTCAATTCACGGGAAGCCGAGTTCACCGGTGAATACATCAATGCACCTCGGAATATACGATGCTATAATTATTATTTCAATTCATCGGAGACGAGAATTCTAGGATACGATAGACGGATTTTTTTTTTTTTTTCATTTTTATTTCGACGAGTCGAGGTGCTGTAAATCATTGGGATGTCTGGAAAGTATAATGTTTTTACGATTCCGTGAAAGACGATAAAAATATCTCGCGACGTTTATTATAATGTCTTTCGAAGGTGGAAATTGGAAGACCCTTCCGTTCGGAGGATCCGAGGGAAAGATAATGAAATCGCGTTGTTTATACCGATTTATTATCTTAAATAACGACGTGCAGAAGGGGGAAATGGTACTGTGAATTTGCATTTTTTTTGCCTTTTTTGGTTGCATTTTTACGATATTCTGAATAAATTTATCGCATCAAGAAATCCCGACGCCGAATATTTTTCTTTATATAAAAAAAATGTATTTCTCGCACCTCACTAATTTTCGGCAGAAGATTATCGATAGTCGCGTTCGTAAAACATCGAATCACCTGATCGGTGATAACGGTTCGCCGATTCGTGATTACCGGCAATAAAGTAACTCGAATAATACGAACAATGCGAACTTTAAGCGCAAAAAAAAAATTAATCGTCCGAAGCTTACGGGATTTCCGCTTCTGAACAATGAACGCGACTATTACTCTCGTCTGATTCAACTCGAACGCGCAAATTCCATTCCATATAATAAAGTGTCTCCTTCCACTCTATCCGTCTATCGAGGACACTCTGTGAGAATTTCCAAGGATCGTGAATTAAAATGCCTCAATTTGTACGAAGGCACTCCTGTCGAATGTCGATTGAAAATGCGGAAGGAGAAGACAGATAAGTAGACAGCGGGACCGATGAATAGATGAGAGGTGGAAGTACCAATCGAGAATTCTCAATCAATTATTCTCGATAATAATAGAAATCGTCTCAGAGTTGAAATTCAGATTTATAACGGTACAATATACGTTGATATAGGTGAAATTTCCTCATCTCCCTTATAAGCCGTTTCTACATTTTTTTTTTCACGCGCGTCGATGTACAATCATTCGATTTCGTAGATACCGATTACCTATTATAGTGTACCGGCAGCTGCGTCTCGAGAGATTTGCTCTCGAGACGGTAAACGTTAATCGTATATAGGTATATATCGATTGCTGGGAAACAGAACGACGTATCGAACATATCGGTTAACGGGTAAAATGGTACGGGATACACCCCTCTGTTTCTTGATCGTTTATACTATAGATAGATGGTATACACACCACTGTAATAACGAGTGGTATGAATCGTTATGGATTAACCTTGAGATAAACATATAGAAACACTTTGCAGCCTTTTCCATACTTGCGCTCCCCACATATCGATGACATCTGTTCTTATATAGAATTCCTGAAGAAGCTGTTTTAATCTCTGAGAGCGTTTGCGACCTATCGTGAGGACTTCGATGGAATATATATAGATATATATACAGTCGCTTTGCATTTATAAGTCGCGAGTAAAGATACAAGCGAAGGGGAGAGGGTGGGAGGGGAACCACGTGGTTATATATATTGTATGTACGTAAGAACGAGTTGTTACCTCGTGTATAATCAGAGTCGTACATCGTTCGCTTTACACCGTATTTGGTGGATTGTGCAAAGGAAGGCTGTTCTTTGAAACGAGTTAAAGTCGTCGCCGGGTCAGGTTGCCGCTGCTGGTGCAGCAGACCTGACGATGGTAAACGTGACTCTCTTGCGCGCTTTAAGGATACGCTGCATCATACATGTGTGGGCTTTTCTAGCCTCTCGTACACCATCCAAGGATATAACGTAAATAGGCTGTGAATTATCCTTCGTTAGAGACATATATAGATAGTCTCTTCCTCCGTATATCGATAATTGAGAAAAGCTACTTAATCAATCCTTTGAAAACTATTATTATGTTTTACGCAACTTATTAATGGTCACTGTAATTTTTAAAAATTGTTACCTAAAATTCTATGTTCGCCATTTTTTTTTTAATTAACAATTGATATATAATTTTTTAAAAGTTGCAAAATATTGAAAAATTATGTATTTTGTTTTATTATTATTGTTATTATTATTATTGAGTACCAAGTCTAATTGAACCGTTAAAACGTGAATTTGGTACAAAATATCTATGGTATGAGAGATTCACATCTGTACCCCAGCATCCCTCGAAATTTCACTGTAATTGACATCGCTCCGTCGGTTAATAAATTGCGACGTTTTTCCGCAACGCGGCAATTAAAAAAAACGTCAGACTAAATAAATTCATAATAAAGCAAATATTTCTGGTGTCCACCGGTTGAATATTTTTTTCGTTCCTTTTAATATCAATGTATATATATATCTATATTTTTTTTTTTTTTTTTTTGGGAATCCTTCAGCGTTCGATTAAACTCGTGAGTGAACGGTAATTGGTCTCGTTGCATATATTCATCGGTAACGCTTGGGTATCACGAGCTGTATTGCGATGCAGTCGGCAACGCGCTGGGCGCACCGCACCAACGGCAGCACAGCACCCGCACACTCGATTACCCTTGGTTCACTGTTGGCTTTTAATCTCGCGGTATTGCGAGAGAATAGCTTCGGTAAATATCTATATATATGTATACATGTATATATACAAGTTGGTGGATGTATGTGTCAATGGCCGCGTGTCGGTCGGGGAACGCAGAAACAGCGATAAATTTAATTACCTGAAAACCTCGGCGCTACGAGAGTTAATACGTTAGTATTATAGGTACCGGTCATTTGTTTTACTTTGTAAGACGATTTTCACGAGTGAACACCGCGCCGCCTGAAACACCCGCCAACCCTCTCTCGAAGGTCATAATTTTAATTACCGGCTGTGCGCACCTCAACGCTTTACTGGCGTATAATATACATCGCGGATAATATATAGTCAGTTCAGCTTGCGAAAGGGTGCACCACCACCTCGCGGTCTTGCCGCCCGTCACTATACCGCGCGCGATAATAATTCTCCGAGCTTCGAGATCGCAACTCACTCACTATTCCCTCGTTACGATTCTACGTGCGGTTGATTAGCTTAAATATCATTTCGGGAAGAATTACGAGGAGACTTGGGTGACGATACTTTGATTTAGCGATAACGCTTCGAACTCTCGAGACATTTCGCTAATGTTCGACGTGCATTGCGCGATCTTTTGCTATTATGAAATATCAAATTTTATCCGAATACCAAAAGAAGGGGTTGAAAAAAGCACTTTAAATAAGAGAATAACGAAAAATAAGAGTTAACGATTGAATCATTTGCTTTATCAGAAATTCCGTTTTGTATTTTTTTTTTTTTTTTTTCGTTTAATCTTACGGCTAAAAGATGATTTCTCTTATATTATTAGAGGTACTTATAGGAATCTTTGTAAAGTATAAACGTTTTACGAGTTACATACAAAGTATTAAATGCGAAATGGAGGGAATAGTTGTTGGCCTTTGGCTGCGAAGAGTTCCAAGACTATCTCTCTGTGTCGATTATATCGGGTGTAGAACATCGCTTTGACGTGATGCTGCATGGAGGGCATCGGCATAGCGGTATGATTCGCGGGGTTCACTCTCTCTATATGTATGTCTTTCTCTCTCCTTCGGTCTCGTCGTGGGAAAGCGGGTCGATAGGTCGGACACGTGGCATTGCGCACAGCCACCGAGAGCATCCTATATATCATATACGTAGAGGTCCTGCTGCTCTATCTCCGCAAGAGGGATGTCCAAGTATCGCTTTGTGATACCGCAACGTAAAGAGGCTGCGGAAGGCCTATCGGTAATCTGGCGTGACGCGATGGAAGAAATAAGGCGTTTCGCGACTCAACAACGAGGGGTCGAAGCATTGCTAAGTTAGTATCGAGAGTATCGTCTCCAAATTTTGGGAAAACGTCTCCGAGACGACTCACTGCAATTCGTATCGCATGGCGAAACCGACGAAATCGATAAATTAAAATTAAAGATTGAAAAATACAGTCATTTGCTTTCATAGGAGAAAAAAATTAAAAATAAAATTTTTTCAAAAGATCGAAGACGTAAAAGGGGTAAATTTGAAAAAAATTAAAAATAATTTTACCGATTAGGAAAAAGTGTATAGATGCAGTTGGGGAACGCAAATAAAATTATACAATAGGCGTTCCGCCACTCAGAAAAAAGTTCCGAAGATTTTTCGAAATGAAAGATAATATACTTTTAGAAAATCAGTGTCGGAAATCATTTGAAAAAAAAATCACAAATCGATATATAAACCCTTTCAGAATGCTATATAAATACGGTAATGATTCGTTGAATAGTTAAAAATCTAAGATATTTGAATCAACTATTAAAAACGGTTAACAAACCTTTCGAATGTCATGAAATACTGTGGCAAAATTTTACCAACATCGATGTTTTATGATTGACGCATTTCGAAATCAGAATCTTTTTTTTTTTTTTTTTTTCACCCACCGGACACCGGCTTTTGATATCGGCGGTCGTCAATGCACTATAGCGTGTACGAGAAACGCGATGCGAATGAATTGAAAAGCAAAGAGGAAGATAGAGAAAAATCGAGAAGCAACGAAAAGAAATAAAAAGAATCTGGTGGCACGTGCATCCGCAATGCGGCCGCGAGTCTTGGCAGTTTCGATGGACCCAATGGGAGGTCCATTTCTGCTTGTTTTGCCTCTTCTTTGAATCAAATTCGTGACAAAAAAAAAAGAAAAAAATATATTAGCTGTCTACTAATGCAGTAAAGAATTTGCGGTCCGTCGGTATTTCGAGACTTTTGTGGATAAGTCTTCCGGGAAAAGATATAAAACGAAGAACGTGGGAGCGATATATATGCTCCTTCGGGTGCAATTCCGAGTGATTCACCGGTTGGTCTTACGTCGAGACGTCTGCTCGATCGTCTCAGGCATCTTCGAAGTGAAATCATCGGGATCCCGTGATTCTCTTCGCGACTCTATCGCGCAAAAGACTAATGTAATACCCGATCCTCATGAAATGCTCGTTAAACGCAAACTGTGCTTTCGCTCGCGGTTAAGCCACTTTAATGATGTTTAATTGTCGTTGTGTCTATGTTTCTCTATCGTGAAACAAGGCAACAAAACTTGGCGTCCTCCTATCCTCTATTCGATGTGATATACCGCGAAGACCATCGGCAGGTGCGCGACGACGATTGTCTTAGCGCTTCAAGTTTAATACCGTAGAAATTTACTATCATTATGTTGTCTCGTGAAGACAGAACTTATCTATTGTCGAGATAAAAAATTTATATAATTTAAATGCTATTTGTTTCATACCGTATTAAACTTCTCAGCGAAGAAAAAAAAGTTTACGGTGAATTGACTTTTTTTTTATTGAATTCGATGTAAATAAAATATAATAATAATTTATTATTAATGAAACATTTTTTAAGGCTTTTTAAGGCGTCATTTTTTTTTTGTTTTTTTTTTTTTTTTTATCGAAGTCTGCCGTCAGAATTTGTGTTCAGCGTTCGTAAAATAAGAAACAGATCGTGAATACAGTCGCGGTTACGATTTAAACCCCCACGCGAGACCGGCGTCTGCTAATTGATAACACGAAACACTCTTAGCGTGAGTCATTCACTTGACTGGAGTCAATGAGACACTTGTGTAATTGTGAATTGCACGAGGTCGTTCGCGCGAGAGTTCTAGTCGAGGAATTTATCGGACCCGGTGCAGCGCGGTCATGAAACAAAAGGACTGCAAAAAATAAAAAAAATTCGGCTGTATAACGGCGCGAGAAATGAATGTATACCATACGTAACGCTCTATGCTTGCGAACGGCTGTTTTAATAGACGTTTTTGCTGAAAAATTGCTTCAGCGAAATTGGAACAACTGACTAACCAGCGAGCAGTTGAAATAATGAAGAAAAATCATTTTATCGAAACTCCGGTCGAAATTTTATGGAAAAAAGTTTTAGGAAACTTTGGTTCCGGAGTCAGCAGGATATTCGGTAAGAATCCCGCAATTCGTACGAGAGCTCGAATCCGGAATAAATCGAACGCTATTCCTACTGACAAATTTCACCTTCTCGTCGCGTATAGCTATATATACATATATACCAAAAAACGCCGAAGAAAAGTCCCCCGAGGCTATCAGGTTTTTCTACGAATGTGTCGAATCTCGTAACATATTTCAAATCTCGGAGTTTCACGTGGATATACGGTAGCAAAAGCTGACCTACATCACGATGGAAAATCTTGTCAAATGAAACTGCAGATGACGGCCTTAGGTGCAAGAAAAATATCGCGAGCTTCTGCTTGACCGAGAAACGGATTCTTGTCAATGTTAGCGACAAATTTGAAACCAACTTTTTTTTATTTTTTTTTTATTTACCTTTTAATTTTTTTAAACCCTTTTTTCATTTAATTTTGTTATTAGAAAAATATTTTTAATACAATACATCGCTAATTTCGATATTAAATGCCGAAAAAATTAATTTCGAAATCATAGATATGATTATTATACTTCAGGGTGCACGCAATTTTCACCAATCGTTAGCTCACTCGACGAACAGGTTTGACCCATATAAAGCAATTTCTACGAAAGTCAAGAGGAAATTTTTCTCAGCTGCACTTCTTGGCTTCTTTTTCTCTTTCTCTGTATATACAGGAGACCCTCTTTCGCCGCTTGAACTACTATTTCTTCGAGTTTCTTTGGCGTGGGACGTACTTTATTAGGGGTACCTCGGTGTACGACGTGCTTTGCAGCGCCGCTACTACTTGCTGCCGTTGCAACCCCCCCCCCTTCTAAGACTTTCAAACCCTGGAAAAGCTCGTTGCCTGGTTCCCGAGCGACTTTGCGACGTTACGTCGGTACGACGGTGCAGCGGTTTTTTCGCTGGGCGTGGTGGAGCTTTCAAACGATCTCAAAGGATGTGTTCGCGGCGTCACAAAAGCTTCCGAGAATTTTTGATACGTTCTTCCCCAACGTTTCTCTCCATTCTCTGAGCTTTTGCCAACGACGATATACGAAAACAAGAAAAAACTTAAAAAAAAAAAAAAAACACGCAAAAAAGTCTTCGATACATAAATTTCGCGAAAGTTTTCGCGACGTAAAGTGACGAAGTCGCTGTTTATATACAAAAAAAAATGTTTCCGTAAACTTGCCAGCGACGTGTTGACGATTTTGTCGTTATTTTTCGCACGTGTTACAGCGTCGGATAGAGTTACGTAGCAAGTTGCGTCTACAATGTTTTTTTTGTTCTTTTCGCGTTATGATAAAAGAGAAAATAGGGAAAAATAGAAGAATAGGAATTGAAGTGTCGAGACGGCGGATATTTCAGGGTTCTCTCGCACTTTATTGCTTCGATATTAAACTTCACCCGTGGATAATACTTTTTTTTTTTTTTTTCGTTCTCTGTCTCTTACGCACATTCGCCATCATCCCTTCGGGAATTCATTGGAGGAAAAAAAAACGATACGGGAGGGCGAAACTCTTTTGGGTCTATTGCCTCGTTTCCCATTCGCCCGAAGCTTCCCAAACACTCCGATCTTCGTATGTATAGATACAGGCAGCCGGTAGGTGTGTCTGCCGAAATGTGGCACACATGGGAATTAAAGTTTTAAGGAGAAAATTCCAACGAATATATTTTCTATTATGCCAACAGAGACTGCGAGGATATTGAATATATATCGTATGTATGAATATAATCCGAGAAATTTTGTATACGACGGGTCGTTTGAGTCGAAAATAAAAACGATCGATCGACTCGTAAAAATATATCTTTATCGTACGAAAAACAGATAAAGTTCGATCTAAAAAAAAAAAAAAAAAAAAAAAAAAATCGCGGAACATTTCGAACTGAGGTCAGTCTGCAAAAAGTACTAAATAATTTTACGGATGAGGAAAAAGTCTGCGATGCAGTTGGGGAATAAAGTAATTAAACTTCCATTTCCCCGACTGAATCGGATTTTTTTCGTAATCTGCAAAATGATTCAAAACTTTTTGCAGACATAACCTCAATCCGAGAATTTACGAATAATTTTTATTTTTTATTTTAATCAAATAAACATCGATACATCGACTCATTTCTCGCAGTGTGGAACAAGGAGTTCTTCATAATAAAAAAAAAAGTTACAAATATCTATTTATATAGAAATTGAATCATCAGCTCTTTCATATATGACAAGAGTCACAAGAGCCTCGAAACGTGTACTCAATCCGATGAAAGCGTATATATATTGAAGAGATACATTGATAAAGCACTACGGTTAGCCGTACCGGTATATGCGGAGTTAACTCTGACTAATTCGCAGCATCACGGAGATGAACTGATCAACGAACTGTCGGCAATTAGTAATCCCCCGCCTCGGGGTGCGGAAATCTTCACCACTATCACGATTAGTATGTATCTGAATGTCCTTGTCAATCGAATCCTCTTAGCACCGACACAAGTTCACACGTAGATTAACATATATCAACCAGAGACGCTAACTACGTATATACGCAGCTGCGCGCAATATTGCAACCGCCAAAGTGATGACAATATCATCAATGCTTGATCACTCGATCATCCAACCCGATTTCCCTTGCAGCATACGCTCTCAGACGTGAATCGTATGGTACGTATAGCTTAATTAGTACGCATACGTCGGATTGTACAAACCTATAGTTAGGTATTCAATACATATCGCCGGTGTTACGATATGCAATTTGCATGAATAATTTCCCTGCATACGAGTTTATTTCCAACGTGGAAAACTCGTTGTCGATGCTGGTCGGCGTTAGTTACGGGTTTATTAGTCGGTACTCCGGCGTATTATATTAGATCGGGTAAAAGCTTCTCTATCTCTGAATATGTAATGTGTGTTTCAGATTGTATGTATATAGACGATGTGTAACACGCGGGTTAAACGTGGTATACGAGTCGCGTTTTCGATGGTTATCTATCCTCGATGGGAAGTCCAAACCGATTTAGAAATTATGTATCTCTCTTTATCTTTCTCTCCCTCTCACTCTCTGGTTTTCCTACCGCGGGGTAGCGGCACTTCGGCTCCGTTTGAGTTATGGTCACCTCCCTCGTTATCATGCAAATGCTCCGTTTCAGAAGCAACTCGCGGTTTTGCGATCGTTATGTATATGCGCGCTAGAAGCGCGTGCATAAAATCTCCTCGTTCGTCGCCGCACGAGATACAACGGGGAATACACATACATGGATACATAGATATGGCAATACTAGTCGTAGTTGCAACGTGCAATTGCCGCATTATTAGGAACCGATATCAATCTGTCGGGCCGCCCACGTCTATTCTCTATACTGCACGATACGTATAATAACTATACTATTCAGCTCCCTATCGGTATAGATAACTTGGGGTTCAATTGAATTCCACGAGAACCGCTCTCGGTCGCCAACGCAGCAGCGGCGTTGTAACTCCGAAACGATTTTCCGATTGCTCCGTACCACCGGGGGATTATTATATGCTTTTGCCGATTTGTTTCTATCGGCGAGAGAAAGAACAATTTCTTTGGATTTTATAGGATAGTTGTTACTTTCAGGGTCTATGGAGGGTATAATAAATTTTGTCGGTAACGATTGAGATAAAATGAAAATATTCTGGTTATACGACGAGTAAATTTAAATACAATCGTAATTATTCGCTTATCGGATGTAAGATTTAAAAATCGGTAACATAGGACTTTTGTTTATTATTTGTAAAAAATTCAAAATTAACTTTCACTCATTCCGAAATGTAATTTTGATGTTCATTCATTTTTTTTTTTTTTTTTTTATATTTTTTATTACCAATATGGATTCGTAAAATGAATTATATTTGCCATTTTCTCGAAGATTATTGAATTTCGAGATTTTCAATCGCGACGATTCGACGATACGGGGAAATCGAATTACATCGAATTACTTGCTATGCATTGGATCGCTGATAGAATATCTCGTTTTGGTTTATTTTTATTTACGAGATCGGATATCGAATGATATTCCGTATATAAAAATGAAACGTAAAAGAATAGTTTGCTTTTCTGTACCGCAGAGATGTCCGATCGAAGCCACGAATGCCCACTTTTTTGTTTTCTTTTCATTTCATTTCACCGGTAGAAACGATATTGCGGCTCGGTGTTTCGTTTTTTTTTTCTTTTTTTTTGCCTCGAGGGCCCAATATTCCGAGCTCTCGAGGAGAGCGAAGTACCACCGCGCGCGATCGGCGCGGCTCACGGCCCCGAGGAAACTGTTTTTGTTCGACTGCCGGAAAGCGCGTTCGTCCGATATATATACAACGTATAGAGGAGGTATAGGTAGTAGATAGAGGCAGGCAATGTACGGACATCGGGCCGATGGTCAGAGCGTTCCTCGTACCGGCAATAAGCTTCTCTCGTGACCGAGCAATAACAGGAAACGTTCGTCCGATGCTACCGGATAGAGAGAGGACCGAGAAAAAGCTCGTAGAAAAGAAAAAAAAAAAAAAAAAAGATACTCTCTCGCTTTGTAACATCGCCAGCGCACGAAGCAACGACGAGAAGAGACGTTTAATCCCATCGAACCTCTGTGCGACTGTGCTTCGGGGACAAAGAATGAAATCTACCGAGATGAAAAAGAGATCTCTATTCTACGGATAAAGGAATCCTGAAATCGGGTATAAAAAAATAAATAAAAAAATAAAAGAACAAAGAAAAGAGTGGAAACATTAACGTTAACTTTTACAACTGCCGAAACGGCTACGAGAGGCTGTGTCCGTGACGCGGGAGTAGATTTCATTACGCTCTTCAAAGGGTTGATGATAAATAAGATTCGTCAAACATACATTTCATTTGATGAAGCAGTCCGGGAACGATATATTGGCTTCGGGATTCAACGTTGATGAATAAACATTGCCTAGCGATTCCTAAATAAACAGTTTCCCGAATAAATAAGAATATTAAGTACACGGAACAACTTCGTAACTGGAAAAAGAACCGAAAACTTTCCTTTATTTGACTTTCATTTCACCCGCAAATCCTCGATATAAGTTCATTGTAGAAGCGATAGAATTAGTTGGCCTCCGGAGTTTGTTTTAGCTTTATATTCTGCCTTTTTACGAAGTTTGGAATTGCGAGAGGCTTCCAAGATAGCATGAGTTACCGGCAAAGTTGAAAGATTGGCTCATTGAAATTCTATTGCCGCTAAGAAATTAGTATCAATGGATTAAAAAAAATGAATTTGTCATGATTAGTTAGTTAGTTATTCATTAATAAGGAATTGTGAGTTAATCTAATAACTTTCTATTATTTTTTAAAATACCAAGTAATTTCTGATCCTAAACTACATTCGATAAATTTTCCGGACATTTTTTTTTTTTTTTTTTTTAAGGGTTATTTGATGTTTTAATGAAAATCCACTGGAACAATATAATACCTGAGATTATGCATGTTCAATATTTGAAGACGGGGTAAGCCTCGCAGCGGTGGTTTTGTTTACCAAGAAATAAAAAAAAGTGTGCGCGGTCGGCTCGAGATTTTAGTTTAGACTTTTATTTTTTCATCGTGAAGCGCGCAGGTAGAGAGAAATATATAAGCGTGGCGGGGGTAGCGGGGGGCGCGTCTAGCAATTAGCCGGTTAGCTGGACCGTCTAATTGATTCTCCGGGCGCTAATCTTTGCGCCACAGCTCTTCCGGCCAACACGAGAGGTGGAAGGGGACGTAGGTAAAGGGCTCCAAGACTTTAATCATCCCTATCCCAAGCGCGGTCTTCCACCGGTTCCCATATACCCTTTCGTGTTCCTCTTTCGTTCGCCGCCCTCTTCCGTTCCGAGGCTCTCTTCTCCCGTCCGGCTAACACACCGGGCTGCTGCACCCTTCTTTACCCTCTGTTTCTCCGTCTTTCTCATTTATATCCACACCGAAGTTCTCGTACAATTTGCGAACGCCGCCCGCGGCTGCCTCGAGGATATTAACTTAAGTCGGACTTCCGTTTAGCCAACCCGCGAGATTAGCGAGATCGTGCGGATCGAGACCCCCAAACCCTCACCCCGCTTCGAACGCCCGCCGAGAATCCACCGCGCACACAATTTTCGTAATTAATATTCACGCGCTTCGAGACGATAATTATCTTCGTCTCATCTCTTCGGGTTAAGAGGGATGATGTGCTCTCTGCTTCGATTATATCTTGATCCCTATCAAAACTTCTGGACTCTCGCCGAAAGTTTGCTCTTTACTGACGATGCCGATTTTATGGTTTTTTTTTTTTTTTTTTTTTTCGCCACGTTAATAATGAAAATTTATTAAATTTGCCACCCTTTCATTATTTCCGTCGGTAAGTTACACGAGAACCTCGAGTTTCGTTATAAATAGTTTTCGAAAAAAAAAAAAAGAAGAAAGACACTTTACCCCTATATAGAGTTTGGAAAAAAAAAAAAAAAAAACCAAAAACAAATTGAAACTCAGTTACTTCGACGCGCGAGATGAGAAAGGAGTAAAAGTTTCGAGTTACGAAAGATCTTCCATTATATCGCTTCTCTGTGATTCAAATGAGAAACGCCTCTGCTCTCCGGTAAAGTAGTTAAGAAACAAACGGGGGACGCAATTTATTTTGCTAGACGCGACGGGTTCAATTCAACAGTAGTTATGTTAAAACATGCAATCTACACTCGTTAAAAATATCGAAATTCGTAGAATCCAAAAATATATTTTCCGTTAGTAACAAATAACGACGATAATAATCGATATAATTGAATTTCTATCGGTCGTTTCTGGAAATAATTTTTTGCCACACCGATGAAGGATAAAAAAAAAATCGAAAAAATATCGGAGAATGATTTATTTTATATAGAGAGTCGAGTCGGAATAGCCACTAAGAGCCGAGAGACAGTGGGGGTCTATCGAATTGAAATTCCGTTCCCGTGTCACCAAGGATCTCTTCCTCGTACTGCGCAAGAAAGAAGGGAACATAAGAGAAGAAAATAAAAAGATCTGCGACAGGGGTAAAGCAAGAAGAAGAGTAAGAACAGTACGTAGAGGAAAAGAACGAAAGAAGAACGTGAAGAAAAAGAAAAAAGCGAAAAGCACAAGAAAAAGAAATTCATTCCGTGTGCGACAGGAGGAGCTTCTCGCACGTTTCGCGAAGGAAAAGAGGCGCTCGGTAACTTTGCCCTATATTATACATTCACGTTTCAATCTGCACGCGCCTCGTGCTTAATGTTCTATTGATTCACCTCGAACGTTCGCACGAACCCGCGCACGCCTGGCTACGCGAGACTTCTTCTTTTTTTTATATTTTTTACGCACGTGATATCGTCTTTTCTTCTCTTTTTTCCCACTGTCTTTCGCTTGGTACACGTTTTTTTTTCAGTTTTTCTTCTTGTATCTCCCATCTCTCTTTCACCCCTCCGCGACACACCTCTCATGCAAATAAATATGTATATATATATATATACATCGTATAGATAACGCAGGGAAAGAGAATCTTTCCCTGGAGTATACATGTATAGACTTTCACGTATATGCGATCACCGCGTGTGCCTTAACGTATATATATACCCGCGATATCCTGAATTTTTCAACAAACGCTCCGTTTCATTTCCGCCCAAGTGGGACCCCCGTAGAACGACGTACGAGGCAAGTTCGCGGTCGGAAAAAAAAAAAAAAAAAAATTTATTCCGACCTCTCGCACTCGTAAATGGATGCGCACTGATGCTGTTCGAATATTATAGTGCATACATGTGTCCACCCATAGCAAAGACACGGAGACGAAATGGAGTCGTAAAAAAGGTGCTATAAAAAATCGTTATGATGATAGGGAATTATCGATAAATCGTTGTTAAGATTTTTCGATTTGGAGTATCAAATCTATAGTACATTTATCTTCTGATACGTTTAAGGTAAATTCCACGTGTTTTTTTTATCGATCGGAGTACCTGAGATCAATTCGGATATCTAGAAGATCGCGACTAGTTACATTTTTCGCTGCGCGATTTAATGTTTAAACCCGCAAGGCATTGATTAATTGATGATTCGGTTCGGTAAGTTCAGTCGCACCTGACACGATGGACACTCGATAACGTGAGTGCATTATTAGTTAGGTATATCGTGGACTTTATGCCCAAAACCGCCACTTAGTACGGTCTAATTGTCGTCTGGGCGAACTAAGCGTTAATGGAAGTCAGGTAATGTCGAGAGTGTGAAACTCCACTTGGCCCTTCAACGTTATAGTAGCTGTTATATATAGAGTTAGAGAGTCGAGAAGGATACACGGTGCGCTATATATAAACCTGTAATAATGTATCGGTCCGTTTCACACCGTTGGAGAACGCTGGCAGTGCTAATGTACGTATAGCTACTCAGAAGACCCTTGTGCTCTGTCCGATTAGATTACAGTTCGAAAGCGCGGAAGGACTGCTAGTCTGCGAGCTGTTCTCTCCTCATCAACGTTTTCTCAGAGTTTCATCATAGAAAGACTCGTCATCCCATGATTAACTCGCGAAAAAAACTCTCGAGAGCTTCCAGAAATAAATTACAATTTATAACAATAAAATTATGGATAATAATAATAATTTCTAATAATACGAATAAAAAACTACTAACGATCCCATGGTTACCAATTGGTATAAATTACTAATTAATAGAAATGTTAATCATTAATAATTAATAAGAAAGTATGAAAAAAAATGTTTTTATCTTACAGAATTTTGAGATACGATCTTTCGGAGAAAGTCACGTGTTCGATAAAAACATCAGTAACGCGTTTATATCCGGGAAGAAGTAGCGATAAGCCCACTTTATTATTAGGGACAGGAAGTGTGAGCCGTTGTTTTACGAAAAGAAAAAGTCAAACCGTGTAACGCCCGACTGTAGTCGATCGCAACGGAAGTCCTTGTCGGTATTTCCATGACGAACGCGCTCGGCAGCGGCAACAGCAGCAGTGACTTATCTCATTCTCGTAAGCCTAATCGGTCGTTTCTTTCCGCGTCATTGCAACGCGGAAACGAAAGAATTTCTAGTCATGTGGATGTTTGTTCTCCCGTACGTGACAAATGGCTTTGGTAGCGGTGACTTCGCGCTTCGAAAATTGGTTTTACCGGTCAATGGTTTAGAAAAAAAAAAAAAAAAAAAAAAAAATGTTGGAAACTGCGGGCAGTTCAAGATAAACAGGTGTAACGAATCATTGATTAGATACGGCTGAAGTAAATTCAATAGATAAAGTATGGGCAATAAAAGGTTCGGCGTTACGAGTAATAATTTCCGAAGGAATTTGATTTATTTGAAAATAATCGATTTCCTCTTACGATGCTATTCGATTCTCTCGATTTCCCTTCGCGCGGTTTCTCGTATTCGAGAAGCTTCGAACCACCGATCGTTCAACTAAACTGCTACTATGTACCGTTTTACATTTCGGTTGAATCAAAATCGCGGCCATAGTTTCATTAGGGTCGTCCATATCCCGTTATCCCGTGGAACCGGAAACCAAAGCTGAAATGGAACTTGTGTCGAAGGAAGGGAGAGGAAGGCTTTAGTCGCTAAAGGGTACATACTGCTTGGTAAACCAGCGAGAGGAAATGGAGAAACGCACACAATCCAAGGGTAATCAGGGTATATAGTTAGCATGGTGTACATGTACGGTATTACAGTTAGTGTGTCCTCCCTATCTCGTTTGCTTGCGGCCTATGAGCGTAGAACAATGCGGTGAGAGAACGCGAATCGTATCTAGCGGGGTAAAACGATGGGGAAACACAATCTCGAACGCTTCTCCTCACAAACTATCAGTTAGAACGACACGCAAACTGAAAATTTTCAAGCTCCGCAATAATTGCGCATACATCGTGTGAAATAATGGCTGGGAATTTGCATTGAGAAGCAACGGAAACTAAATGAAAAGAGTGCTAAAAAAAAAAAAAAAAAAAAAAAAGGAAATATGAGTGAAAGGTTTAAACTTGAAAGCGTCTTGATCTGCGACAGCCATTCATTGACTGCCTCGTTGTCGGTGTCGACGGCCACGTGTCACGCAAGCCTGGAACATAGCAGCGGTTGCATGCATAGGCATATATGCACCGGGTAACGCGTGCACGCGAGCATTACGTAACGGGGCGTCTGTCTGCCCTGTTAGTGAGCGTATCTACTACCTGGCGAGGGCACACCGGCTCTCTCGCTCTCTGTACTGCAAACCCATGCATCTTGCGGGATGCTCGACCCATTTTCCAACAATGGATAGAGTGAGAGAGATATATGCGGTATATTATTAGATAGAGATAGTGTGGGCAACAGATCGCGGGGGCAGGAGTTGTATGTATTACGTAGGTATTATGTACGTTCGCCAGACGTTACATGGATGCATGTATGTTGATGCTGCTATTCGGACTATGCATCACTCCGGTACATGTACATACGATGTATAATAGAGTTTATATACTAAGAACTAAGCGGATGGTGTGTCCGTGCATCGAGTCACGAATTCAGAGAGTTTGTGTATATCTCAGACGTCCCTACAGGACTACAGTCAAAGTTCTCATAATTCAACATGTATTTTCATCGTTCTACGTGTGGCATCATTGAAATGAGAAATTCGAATGTATATACTGACGAAAATTGATGTCATTGAATGGCATCTGGAAATTTCGCGAAGAGCTCAAACAAGGCATTCTATGCGTTAGATAGTCACGCGGTTCGTATTTAGATGTTACATTCAGTATCTGTATTACAATAAGCGCTCAAACAACCCGCCTGCGCTTCCTGGGGATACTTATTTCTTTATAAGATTCTTGGTGTTAAGATTCCACCGCGTTTTCTTGATTTTACAAGCAGATTTGCTCGGCAACAATGTCTTTTTTTGGCTTATTTCGGGGGAAATCAATTTTGCAGGATATGAGCGATATCTCCATTGAGGCATCATACCAATGTGGCAAGAAGTTAAAATATGTTAAAATGTAAATGAAATAGTTGGTTTGGCAAATTGCAGGTTGGATTGCGAGAAGGATTTTCCGCGGTCCGTTAAGCTTTGGAGATTCACACTATATGAGTTTATACAGTGTAAGCGTCTAGTTATTGGCCATTATATGGCAAGTTTGCTGAGTAGAAAGCAAAGCTTGGTTACCAATGGTTACCGGATCGTAATTCTCTAAAATAGCCAATCACTGTGTCCTTTGCCCCGGGTGACCTCGTGATATCTATGTACCTTACGCTACAAAATAACATCTGCGAACTCATGCCTGGCACATTGCCGTTGCCATTTGCCCTTCGGTATTCGCCGACGATTTTTCTTTCGCATATAGCACGGCACTAAGGCAATGTCTACATATTGTAGAATGGGTAGATACAGGTACATTATGTGTACTACAGCATGAAGATACTGATGCACAGGTAGAAACGTGCTTCCGCTACGTTTCCTTATCGCTGATGACACGAATACGACGGAGGCTGCGCGATGCCACTACAATCTGTTATTTCATGCGGGGGTCTTGTGTTTTCCTCTACCATAGAATTTATGTGTGCCGCAACGCTTACAACTGAGAAAACATATGAATCAGGGAGTCCGTATGGGAACGAGAAGATACGATTGTATTGGAATATTGCTTGTGGAACACATCACCAAGCTGATCGGTCAGCTTTGCCGCGCGAACTACTCGGGGGAATTTCACAACTCGAGAAATCAATGAACTCCAATGAAACTTCTCGCTTCCGTGTGCTCTCGCGAATTCATCAATGAGATATTATTATTATATATCGACTCGACTAAAGTCAGCTGCTTCTATGGAAGTGACACGAGGCAAAGTCCTTCGTGTTCCAGTTATGCCGTCGGGAGTAGACGGACGAAACTACTACGATATTCCTGAAGACGAGAGTGCCATAATACTTGGAAAGTTACTTAGAACTTGTCACTTTTCTCACCACACTCTCTCGCGCTCACTACCTATAAGTATATCTCCACTTTTTTCGGGATCCTTTTACTTCTTTTTCGACAACTTTTCCCGGGATGCGAGAGAAAATATGTTGTTCCGGAGTGGAGGCAAACAAGTTTTTGCGAGAGCAAACGATATAGATAAACATGAGGAGAATGAATTTTTAAGGTCGCAGAGGAAATCGTATTTTTTTATAAACCGTAATTATTTTATTACGAGTTGAAATATGTCTGCAAGTAAGTGAAATTAAAACAGAGGCTTTGAGTTGTATGTTCAGTTTTTGTTGATAATTTAAGCGTCAGCATGATTTTTATATAAGTCGAAAAAAATGATTATATAAGACGAAAAAAACGGGTTGTTTCAAACAACTATTAGCTCTTCCAGTCCATCATTTCATTTCAGAGGATAAACTACCTAAGGGCCGATGTTTTGGGACATTCTTGAGTTCGTAAGATAGGATAATACACCGAAGCGGAATGGTCGAGGAGAATTAGAGGGACGATGGGACCATCAACGACGAGAGGATTTCTCAAGAGAGTCTCCGTGTTTGCGGAAGAAGCTATACCCGCATCATGCAGAATCTTCGTATTATACGGATAGAATGGAATTAGCCATTGGCAAACATGTTATCTCAGGAAAAAATCAACGTCACGAGACCCCGTTAAACTACTTTTCAGTCTCTCGATCTCCATCCTTCGTGAATATCAGAACTTTTCATACACGAATAACTTACCTCTTCGTGTATTCCTGTCGGATGTAGAGTGCAGTATGGAGTTCCACGCTCTTCCGATTCTTTTTGGTCACTTGTGTTCTTTGAAGTTTTCGCACAGCGCCCTCCTTACGTATATCCGTTCACAGTTCAAACTCGGGTTGTTCGGACTTTAGGAGTCTCTGGAAACAAAAGAAGCAGAGAAAGTTCGGTCAGTAACCCTCCCTGGAGGCTGTTGACTTGTGTGTACTTACTACAGCCGGCTGTCTCTCACCCTCTTCCCTACAGATTGAATCGATGCTTCGATGCGCGAGGCTCTCGACCTCTTACGACTATGCAGAAATCAAGTTGCCACCCGTCGATCGATTTCTCGAGGGTGCATATATACACTCATACAGTATGGGCAGACATACCGGATGCTAGACGCTTCTATAGGCATACATCTGACCTCAATAAACGCTTCAGTTATACATATACCCCTCTTCACTACATAGTTTTATCATCCAACAATTCGTCTCGTATACCTGCGCAACGAAAACGAATGGATTCTCGGATTTAACGAAATCCAATTAGCCACGAGTGTTCAATCTCCTCGATCTTACAGAGGCGTTCGACGAGGTGCAGAAACGGAATCCGAACGTGAGAAATTGCTGTCGTCGCGCAATCGCTCGGCCCGAAACGGGTTATAAAAGATTCTCGCTCTCGTTGCCGGTCTCGTGTGTTCGACGCAAAAGAAATCCAAGAGAACCGGACACTCTGGGGTCTTGTTCTTGGCCTCTTCTGGATAAGTCTCGGCTACGTAGTCGTGGCACATCGAGAACAACCTCGAGAAGGACTCTCCACCTCACTTTGGTACTCCAGAACGACTACCTCACACGGAAAGAGCACCTTCGCTACGGTGGGTTCAACGAGCTGGCTAATCGAAACCGCTTCACGAAGTAACCACTCAACGGTGGAAACCTTCCTTCCTGTGTCCTCGACTACCGTTCCCATCGAATGGAATTGTTGGCAAAGTTTCTTTCCGTTGATTCGGAATTGAGTTTAATCATTGTAATCGCGTAATCAAAGCGTTAATTATATCAACGATGGATTCTGTTCTTCAATTAGTTGATCCTGTCAGGCAGAGTTATCAGAAGTCAACGAGGATTCGAGATTTTTGCCACTTCTGAATCAATTATATAACAATTAGAAGATCATTGATATAAACCGATAAATTGGATTTCTGACACACGAATTATCACATCCAGATGTGGATAATGTTAATTTTGGAATCAGGAATTCGGAGCATCAGAAATTTCGCCCATTTTTAAATATTTTTGTATTTTGATTTTTAGATTTTTGTAAGTACTTTTAATATGCATCATTTATTAGATTCTCATTCTGAATCACAAAAAAAAATATTTTCTATCGTTTTTTAGTCGACTTATTTTTCTTACGAGTTGATTTTTCGCGTAGACGGCGTAATCGATAATAATCGATTAGATTGCTATCGTAAATTACTCGCTGTTATTTGCGTCAAAGCGCATTGCAATTTCGCAAAACGAAGATAAATCTTGTCATGCGACAAAGTCATCCTTCACGGTATGCTTTATGCTCAGCAACTAAGCCAACTTTACGATTGGGTACGAGAGTTTACAGCCGTCTGAAACTCTCTTAGACAAGTAATCCAACTATAACGTCGGTGTTGGTATACGCGAAGCAGCGGATCTTCATCTTCTTCGTCTTCGTCGTCGTGACTACCTCACCGACTTGCATCTACTACTTCTGAAGCACGCTTCAGCACGCCCTGCGGTATTATCGTATACATTGCAAGCCACCCGAGTAATTTCGCCGGGAGATTCACGCTCGTGATAATTTTTCTTCGCACCACTGTGTATACCCGCGACCCGAGCCCTACACATTTTCTCTGCCCAAGCAATGTACGTGTGTACTTCGTGTCTCGGAGCGAAAAAAAAAAAAAAAAAATGGTGTAAAATTTCTCTTCTTATTTTCATTCTCTTCGTCACTTCAAGGTTTTCTTTTTTTTTTTTGCGTCTCGCGGCCATGACTCGCTGTACGTGGTCATCATAGTGTAAAATCACAAAAAAGTTTCATCGCAACCGTACTTTCGCCGTCGGCGAGTTTATTTTTCTTTACTTTAATGAGGAAAATATTTTCTTGTCATTTTTTTTTTTTTTTTTTTTCAGAGGGTTACGAAAGCGGGTCTCCGAAGAGCACTCTGCTTAATAATTATCCGTACAACTCTAATTAGGAATATACCCGCGGAGATACTTTGGAAATGATCGCTTATCGTCTCGACCCTCGACCAATTAATCTAAAGTAAAAGTTTGCGCGTTAAAGTGTAACAGCCTCGAGGCTCGTGAGGGATCGTTCTCCGTCCGGGACAAACATACTTGTTACGAAAATTGTTATCAACTCGTATAGTGACGAACAGCTCTTGTGCCGTAGCTGCTTGATGCTCGTCACTCGAAAGCCTGACAATTATAAGCGTTAATTAATTCGAGGTGCGCAATCGCGTAACAGGATACTAATGAATTAACTCGACCGCCTGTTCGTCGCCGTTCGCTAATGTATCACTTTCTCGTGAACGATTCATCAACCTCTGTGAGAGGGAACGAGGACGATGAATGGAATAAAAATAACACACAGCAATGTAAAAAGGATAAAGTAGGGAACGCGAAAGAAGGGGCTCGCGACGATTTTATTATCTCGACCCTCACGCGATTGGACAGCCGTAGGCTATCGGGTGCTCCGTTATTGTTATTATTTAATCAATCTTTTTCGGAATTTTTTTATATTTATTTTTTAATTGTTACATAGATGGCGCGAGTTTCGTTGCAACGCATATTTTTGCCGGTCATTTATATCTGAATGCCATGAATAAATATCGCGTCTACGTGGTGTGACAAAAAGTTTGACAAAATGTAACGAGATCTGTGAGTCGTGTTTGTAAAAAAAATAAATAAAAATGCGACAGTTTTTCCTTGAATAAATATGTTATCTGAAACTACTGTGAACGTGTTATTTTTCGCAAAATTCACACCGTACATTCGTTTTTTTTTTTTTTTTTTTTTTTTTTTTTTTCGGGAAATTTGAAGGTAGAAAATGGAAGTTCACGTTTTTCGACGCTCGTCCAGACCAATATGAAAACTTCTGACGGTTATTACTCTAAGCTCCGGGGCAACTTTTTCTGTACATTTTTAAGGCTCTCACAACGATCCTTAGAGAAATCTTGAAGCACTCTTGCTTTCGGTTACGAGAAGGAGCTTTACACGAAAACGGGAAAAACTCGGGACTGAGTATTGTACGGTCGGTAATATCGCTCTTTAACTTGCCGTATGGCGCACAGAGCGTAAATAAATTTAAATGCTACGCCCAGCTGCTGCTGCTGGACGTTGCAAAAAAATGCTGGGCGTTAGAATGAGAGTAAAGTTGCCACGAAAGAAAATAGTCGAGAGCGACGATGATTAGAGACTAAAACTACGGGGAGGTTTTCTTAATGTCGGTGGAGGGTTCGGACTGCAAAGTTATCGCAAACGGAAATTGAACCTTTTTCTTTAGCCTCCGGTTCTTTTAAACGTTGCAGTTAAAGATTTAAGACGTTTTCGCGGGATGTTCATTTCACTCGAAGGGGAACGGGGAGGTGTAGAGAAAAAGGTCGAAGTATTGGAATTTTTTTTAGATGCGGTCAATGACCCGACGTTGTCATTGATTATTCGTAAAATTCTAAGAAAATTTATTTTCGTTCTTTTACGATATGAAAAGATGTATGGAGTGTTAATGACGAAATAAAAAATGGTATTGTAATCCTAGTGATTGTAAATCCTACGATTTTTTTGTGGCTTTTAAAATTGTCGAATAAATCACAAATTTGGAGTAATCATTGCAATAATCGATATTACTAATGAATTTTTTTTTGCCGTGTAGACAGCCAACAGCCAATCTGTGATGTCTACCATTTCGACAAATGTATTGTTCACCCAGCAGAAGCTCTTTCGCCATAGATCTTCGTAATCGCGGATGAGTTCGGGTTACGCCGGTACAGCGCGACGAGAGAAGCTCCGAGAGTGTGCAACGATCGTCGGTCACCGAAAATTTACTGTGTATCCGATATTCGAAGCTCCGGCAGCTCTCGTATACCCGCGAAATAAACTAACGATAAATCTGCCCATTCGTTATCGCAATCACTATAAAACACACTTATCCACGAGCGATCTTTTCCAAATTTTTTGGTTCTTTCGTTTACGAATTTATGTGTCGGCTATTCGCACTATATAGTTATCCAATGGATAGTTTACGTGTACGCAGTTTGTGAAATCGTAGCTTTGGCTGTAAACAACGTTCAATGGAATATTTTCAAGTACACGAGAAAAGACCGCAGCGTTTGGGATGAACGTGAGAAATCGTGGAGTTTCCGTTCGAGAGACTTGCGTAACGCGGTTACCGCGAAGGCCCCTCTCAACTATCTCTCCAGCGATGCCACTTGTTGAAGTTAGTTAAACGTTTAGTTTGCACAGCTCAATTAAGTTAGTCAATTTGGTACAGAGACTCGTGTGCTGTGGTCCCCATCCCACCTCTCTTCGCCCCCAAGACAACGACGTCCAAACTCGAGTGTTCGGTAAACGTTGACGAACGATAGACGAAATTTCCATTGTACTTATAACCCGCAATATCACTTGCAAATAACATTAATTCGTAATATTCGATCCCTAAAATTGTCTTCTGCAGCTTTGAGATTTGCATTCCGATTGAATTTCCCAAAGAAAAAGTCGGGTTTCGAATCGATATTGAAATTTATCGTTAGCATCGAAACGATAAAAAAAAGGGGTAAAAAGAACTGCAAAGTTGATTCAAAGTCAAAAGAATCAATTTTCTTCAGGCGACTTCTCATTCTTTTCGTAAAAATCCCTTTTTTTCGAAGTTTTTTTTTTTTTCTTCCCAACGATTCCTGCCGGACGCAGATTTGAAGAACCGAGTTTTCGCGGCATATATATATATATATATATTCGTTTGCTCGGTCGTGTTCGTCGGGTGACAGGAGTTCGGGTGCTCTTTCGCTCTCGATATTACAAAAGTTCGTCTAGACGGGAATCCACGAGGGTGAGAGGGGAGAAGCTTTTTTTTTGTCGGGGGCACCCATTCTAAAAAAGAGTGCGAGAGATACGAAGCGGAGAAAAAGAGATGAAACGAGCGTTGGAAGAGTAAAACGCGATCCTGGCGCGACAGCAGACAACCGTATAAACTCACGGTGTTTCCACACCAGCGACGAGAAAAAACAACAATTGCGTTATACTTTTTTCTTTTTTTTTTTTTCTTCTTTAGCTACATACTTATTTGTTTGCTATGGGGGCTTCGCTTGTCCATTCGCGCGAATCTACTCCGCATGTACCTTATTCTATATAGCTTTTGGCTATCCGTGTTCCGGAGGGTTGGCGACGCGGGGGATTCCCCGTTTTGGCTCGTGAGCGAAACCGAGCTGAAAGGGTCGGTTGTAATCGTTTTGAAAATAATTAATGACCCATGGGGCGACACAATGAGCCGCTGCGCGAGAGCTTCGGTTGCGATGGAATAATTCGCAGCGCACAGCGATGGCAAACATGAATTTTTTTTTCTTTTTTTTTTTTTTTTCTCGAAATATGAATACCAGTTGGAAAACGCGAGTTTGGCGTGTGCCGCGGACAAGCTGGACTCGAGGGGGAGAGACAACGGGGGAGCGCGAAATCGCTTTTGCTTTTTCACCCTGTTACACCCTCGTGCGAGCCGCGCATTACACTGTACTGGGGAGGGAATTCGCGACTCTGTCACGAACAATTTCTTTTTATTTTTTTCTCTTTATTCGCTTCGTCGCGTTTTGCCGTTTGTACCTATTAAAATTTCTCTCTCGCGGTTATGGAGCCGAAAATAGGATTGAATTTTTGCGCAACAGTCGAAATCTTTTTAGCGTTCGCGTATTATCCGATGTAAACGAATTTACGAGTTGAAATTGTGTGTGAATTTGTGACTGAAATTTTATATATTTTTTTTTTTTTAAGATGAAACGAATGTCTGCGAATTTTTAGAGATAATGGGGTGAATTAAGGAGCGCGCGATTTCTCGGTTGAGAAAGCGAGAAGGGATAGTCGTATAATAAAAGATACGATCGGGAGGATTTAGAAGAAGCAGTCCGTTGCGCACGGAGAAGAGTTCCGCTTTCCTGTCTGGTTAAACCACCGCACGACTATATATACTATTGTACCTACTGCACACAGCCTCTCCACCTTATTATTCCTTCCTTATTATAGCTATTATATCGAGCCCCGGGGACCCAACGAGTCTGCGGTCTTTGGTGGCTACATTTTTACCTGAAATAATTGCGCGAACCGACTGTATAACATCGCGTCTAGTCGACGTCGGATTTATTTTTACCAGCGTACATGTTTTTCCACCTCCAACAACTCAACCGTGATAACTAACTTCGTATTTCACTTCGAATGTGAATCGAAGGTTATGGAGTTTGAAATACATAAATCGAACCTATTTCTGTTAACCAAAAAACACATCGGCAGATGTCGCGTCATTTTTAACTCACTTTGGAATGACGCCAATGATATTTTCTTAAAAAAAAAAAAAAAAAATCTCGCAAATTATTTTTTTTTCATTATCCTTTGATGTTCGAAGTATATTATTAAAATCATTGAAAAAAATATCAAACGAATTTTTTTTTTTTCGAAATAATTTAACATCCGATCAGTTTGAATTTTTATAATATCTTTTAATGTGATATATTTATGTTATCGTAAATAAGTTTATTTTTCGGGTTCGAAGCAAAGGAGACGATAAATACAATCTTTCGGTAATTGTTTCCCTTGTAATTTACCGTGTCGCTTATTTCCTGTCATCGTTGATTCTACCGGTGCCGAGATAACGGAGGCTGCTGGTAGGGTTCGCCTTATTCACGCTGAAGAAGCGTGAAATCCGAGCGCGTATTACGTGACCGGTATGGGAGTGCGAGCCAACCGTAGGGTGTTTTGTTTCGCGAGCATCTTGGAAGTTAAAGAAGACACGCAGGTGAGACGACCATATAGTCCGAGGAGAAGGGAGCAAAGGAGACAACGACGTCGGCGGATATAAACTCGTGGGGCTGACATCTTTACTTGAATCCGAAACCCTTGTATATCTCGGTATACTCTTTGTCGAGTAGCCGCACGTGCCGCGCCACTCGCTTTTCGAAACGGCATCCCCAACAACGGGGACGACACGACACGGCGCGGACACGAAGGGATCGAGTTCTCGGGGATAGTTTTCGCGACGACGTGAACAACGACGACAATGCCTGCATCCGAGTACACTATGTACCTTTGCCGAAAGATTTTTTCTCTCTCTTTGCTCGAATAATAAAACGAAACAGCGTTGAAGGACCAAAAAAAAAATCGCTTAAAAGTAGCATAGAACACGTGCAGAGGACAAAGAGGCGCAGAAAGCAGGAAAAAGAAGAAAATAAACAGTTTCGCTAAAGCGAATCTTTGCGCTTATAAAATTTGCAGCAAATAGCAACGAAAGTGTGTACTTCACATGGATAGAGGTTGAGTTTAATTCCAGTCGAGGCGAATGTACAATTCGCCGGATTAGGTGGGCGAAACTCTGTGCGTACTTAGCGCTCGCGTAAGAAGCCGTGTAGTCTGAGAGCGAAAGCTTTGCGAAACTCTCACGAAAAGGCAAATATGGCGGAGCTAAAGATCGTAGAGAATGAAATTAGAGTTTTGTTCGTTTCTTTTTTTTTTTTTTTTGCTCGGTTCTGGAGTTCGACCCACAAGTACCAGACAATGCATAATGGTGGGGGTACGCAGACTGGTAGACATTTATTACGCGATTTAAATGTATGCATTCTGTTTTATTCAAGTTGGTTGATTTATAATAGCAATATTTTACTTGTTAACGGGTCGGGTTTCTTTTAGTATTTCGATACACTCAGAAATACCACTAAAGAAAAAAAAAAAAATTTCAAAATTAATTTGAAAAATTATTGAATTTTTTTTTTTTTTTCATTGTAATCATTTTTTTAACGCAATAAATGAATAACATCCGGCAATGCCGGGTCTTGCGACAGAAATACATTTGCAACATCTATACAAACGCAATTACAAGAAATTTGATTTACGAACAACGAAGTCCGCGCATCAAATTTTTGTGGAACATCCAAATCTATATATTGGCATCGAAAATTATGTGTTCCCTAATTGAAATATCTCACCATAGAGAGTGAAGTTGAACCCTTTGGACAAAACCGGTAGTAGGGCTCTCGCGAAGGGTATTTCAAAGCGAATTGGCGGAAAGCTCCCCATCCGCCTCTGTTTGCAACTCGATTACACAGAGTTAAAAGGCGGGTTCTCTGATCTTTGGCTAGTAGCTCGTTGCCGCGTTGCCATTGGGAGGCAAAGCCCTGGCGCGCAGTACGCAAAGTGCATTACTCAGGATAATTTCCACGGGGGTTCGCAGACAGTGTAGTAGCACCTGTATGTCGGTATACATGTATATCATAGAGGATGCATTTTCGCTGAGAGTCAGGTCAGTGGTTACTACTTTATTCTCCACATCGAAAATTCCCCCAAAAGTGGTTGAAGCGTTGCGAAAATTCACACTCTCGTTTGACTACCAAGCAAAACCAGACACTCCGTTAACAACGAAAAAGCGTATAATTCTTCTCCACGGAGAAAAGAGAATCGTAATAAATGAATAATCCTTTTATTCTGCAGACCAAAAATCATATCATGCGTATTTTTCATTCTAGCAGACTGTGCGTTCGTCATAAAAAAAAAAAAAATATATATATATATATATATATATATATTACGAGACAATCCGTAACTTCGCTTTCATTTACGATCGTACCAACGTGTATCGGACGCGATGTTAGACTAAATTGAAGCAATGAATATCTTAAGGGTTAAATAAACCATTCAGTTATTGAGGTCGAGGTTAAGAAGTCAAGGAAACACGAGTTTAAGTAGTACAGCTAAGAAACATAATGTTCGATGGTATAGATACGAGTTGAACTATTAGTTTATGATTGATCCGTGCAATTGCTCCAATTGCCGATCCATCCAGAGATCGCAACGTTGTTACTTATATACGAGCGGCTCTCGGCGCGATTGATGGAAAATACTTCAAGAGGTAGCATTAGCGAAAGATGTATGTCTGATAAAATTGGCTCTCCGCAGTCGAGTTAATGGATACAACGTGGGTCGATGGAGGATAGTTATATGTGTCTCGTTTATACGCGACACGCGATTACGTGTACATTTCAATTGAGCTCTACGCGGCCCGGAAGCCGCTACCGTGTTGAACCTAATGTCACCACTCGGCTGATAGCCTCGATCTATAACAGGATCTCCCATTTTCTTCAATATATAGCACACAATATCTTAGAATCCATTACATTTTTTTCATTTTAGCACACGTGGATCGCCATTTTCCTAGGAATTAATTTCCACACACTAGCGGTTGTGTACAACGCGATTTCTAAATTTAAGTCTCAACCATCGTTGATATAAATCTTATCCTGTTTTTGCGTGGGACGGAGACACGACTTTCTATAAACACGCGCGGCGTATTCGGGCGCTCGTGTCTCGATCTACAAAAGCATTTGATTCATATAGATACATTTTTTTTTAAATGTGTTAAATGATCGTGAAACGCAAAAAAAAAATTTTTTGTAATTTTCTCCGTATACAAAGTATCAATTTATCGATTTATCGATCATCGGAATGCACCTACATATAGTGTACAATTCACACAAATTTGCTGCTTTTTGTGTCGAGCCAATTGCAGTGCTTGTGACGCATTTAATAAAATTGTAAACAGCAAAAAGTAAAGAATTTCTGTGTGTATGTAGTCGTGATATAGAATACGGTAGCGAGAGGAGAGGGGAGGGGAGGGGGTGAACGTTTACACGGCATTAACGTGTGCAAACCAATAGAACGATTGCATATGTATGCACACGAGTGCATGTTTACCCGATGCGACACGGAGTGTCCATTGCTTAAAGCTGAAACTCGAAACCGTGAGTATTATAGGTTGCATAGATGTTACGTACATACGCTGCATCTATCCGTGCGAACTGAATTCCGAGGACAGCGCTAATTCGTAGGATATATTGCGAACCACTTTGGCAAACACACCAACCAATCCTCTACACTACACTGATAATGTACGCTTACTACGGTAAAATAAATTTCTACATACGAGAAGCAATTAAAAGTAATAACGAAAGAAAAATAGAAGAGTCATATGTAGAGACAGTTTTACGATCTCTCCGCTTCGATTTACATAGAAATTGCTGTACACTGAAAATCCTATCGGCGATAGCTAATTATTTGAATTTACGATCTATCGACTCAGCGCCATTACGGCAAAGTAATATTGAATAAATCATCTTTAATTTATCGAATTTCGATGAAATGAAAAAATTGATTTAATTGAGTTTATTGTAATTTCTTTGTTGGTGAGAGACAAGTGTTACATTGGTCAGGAAACTCTTTGTTTTCGCGTGTAAAACGCGTAAAATGATTTGTGTTTTGGAGCGAAAAATGTTTGAATTCCCCCGTTGACGTCAGGACGATGTATGCGCCTCTCGAGTAAAGGGTACACACTTCATGTTTGCACGATCTACGCGAGTCCCGTATGTATTTCTCTCCCGAGACGTTAATTTCCATCGAGGATGCACCGCCGTGACACAGCGTGTCGACGGCACCCTTTTTCTTCTTCTTGTTGTTTATACATAATATCTTTGCACGCGTTTGCTGTACGATATACATTCGCGGAGAATTACGAAAATTTAATCGCAATAATGATATTTTTTAATTCAGAAATTTCTGTCATTCATTCCGATGATTTAAAAATTTAAAAATGTAAAAAAAAAATAAAAAATTTAACGATCGAAAAATTATTAAAGATAACGCGGAAAAAATAAAAAAAATAAAATTTGCATCAATTTATTAATTTTTTGGGAAAATTTAAGCAATTTTCGTGTTTTCATTCGTATTTTTATTACTTTTATTACGTTTAGTCGCGTTTTACTACGAATCCGATCCCTACCTTCAGAGGTTTCTGCGTATAAAATTAATGGTGTTTAATATTTCACAGTCCAAGGGTAGCGAATCGATGTCAAATGCATTCAGTACCCATTTGCTTACAACGATAAACTCTAACGCTTCACGCAAAACTGAGGACAGGCGCACGAAGAGAGCGATTCTCTTTACCTCCTGCATGTCGTCGTATTTCTTTGCGGGGTCCTTTCCCACGTTCACTTGAAAGTGACGCGAGCGGTTTAACATGCGATTCCTCTCGCGTTGGATTTTGTTTTTACTTCTTCGTTGGTAGCGTAGTGTTGGCTGCTGTTCCCTCTTTTTTTTTTTTTTTTTTTTTCGTTCTCTCTTATACTATCCCTTTTCTTTCCCGTTAGCCATTTCTCTTCTCTCGTTGCGGTCGCAGAACCGGCAGTTCCACGGTTCGCCCGCGTGTGGATTTCAAACCGCGTCACCGCAAGCGCCGTCCTCTTCTCCTTCATATTTTATACGTTCTTCTACTTTTTTTTTTTCCTCACTTTTACTGCACCTCGTTTCGTACCCTCTTTCATTACTACTGTTAACTGCGCAAAAAAGTTATTGTTTATTTTATTTTTTTATTTTTCTACATTCCCGAGTTAATCTTACGGCAAAGTTTCATTCGTCCGGTTCGTCGCGCAACCAGCGTATCTCTCGACGTTTCAACTTGTTTACGGACTCATCTCTCAGTCGCGCGAATTACCTCAACTCATTTGACAAACGCAGACCTCCGATATAATTTGACAATGAATCATATTGTGAATTCGTTTTATTTCATCGATGCGCAACGCTAAAAACATCGCGAAAAAATAACGTAATAGTATCAGCGAGTCGCGAAACTATTCGTCGAAAAATCGAGCAAAAAATGTCTCATTTCTTTTTCCTTCACCGGCAAAAGACGCATAATAATAATGATTCACCTCTTATGCAACGCGACGAACCGAGGCGTACGAGCAATTCGCGAGTTATTATAGCACAGGGGGAAGAGAAAGAAAAACAGTATGAAAAAAATACGGAAACGAAGAAAAAGGGTAACTATACGCATTGTTGATGAAACGGATTGAGAAAAAACTGAGAACTATGCCACCGGTGACGGAAAAGAATTAAAGAAAAATAAGGTCACGACTTGCTACAGTCGGGAGAGAGGGTCGAAGGTCTGACCGAGATATCTCGAGGCACAGGAAGCTCCCGCGCGTACATCTTGCGCTCTGTTATACACTTTAGCATATCGTAGTATTACGTATAGAAAGCGAAAAACTCGGTGTGTACGCGTGTGTTGGTACGGAAAACTTTTTACTTCATTTCACCTTCTTTTCTCCACAACTCTGAGTTGATTACTCTCCCAACCGGCAAAACTACTTTGCAGAACGCCGGTGTACATTTTTTTTTTTTTTTCACCCCAATTTCTTTTAAAGTCGCATTTGCTTTCACGTCATTCACCGGTAATCACGGTGTAACACCTCCGGGAGGGATAGACGTCGTCGCGTTTCTTTCGATTGTCGCTTAATGTATTTTCAAAACTTTGCTTCTACGGTTTTTGTTTATTTGTTGAATTTTTTTTCTTTTTTTTTTTTTACGGTAAGGGAAGTCACCCTGTAGCGTTCGTAGAGATATATAGCTCTGCGCGGGGGAAGTTAAGGCGTTGGGAAATTATCAACTATTTACACAGGGGACGGAAACACCGGAAGGCACCTTAGCAAGTTATACAGACGCGAAGCCAATATCAATTCTTTTGGAGTTAACGTCGTCCTGAAAGATGTATTGCACTACGGGAACTAACAACCGTCTCTATACTCGTACAAGAAGAACGGCGTCGCCGGGAGTCTGGAAGAACCACGAGAAGAGCCACTATAACCACTAACGCTCCTCGTTTCTCCTCGTCTCCGTCTATTTCTCTGCTTCCCTCTGGTCGCTCGTTCTCCATGAAGTTTCTTACTTCCGTAGAGAAACTACGCCCCGGAACGGCAATTCCCTACTCTCACACGTGAACAGATAAACTTTTGGACGCCGCTGAACTCTGCTCCGGTGCCCTTCGTCATCCCTCGTTGCAAGAAGCGCGAACCTTTACACACGTATATACGCAACTGTGGCAATATAAGCGAACGAAGTTTTGGCAAACGGCCGGACTACGCGGCGAGCCAAAAACCATTGACAACGGGAAAGTACCATAATTTGTGAGACCAATGAAGATTATTAAATGAAAGTCCGGATATTGTCAATTACGTTCTTTTTTTTTTAAAGTAATTTATAGCAATTTAAAGAAATGGAAACATCAATAATTTTTTTAACTTTTAACAAAATTTACTTCGAAAGATAATTTTTTTTTTTTTTTTTTTTCAAATCGTTCTAAATATGTCGTTTTTTTGATAAAATATCTTTGAATTAATGCGAAATTCAAATAGCATGAAATTATGTATATTAATATATGAGAAACTATAAATTACGTGTAATGCACTCATCTTTCGTTTAGCCGACGATATATGTGCCTTAAACTCGTTAATAATAAAGAATCAACGGAGAGCGAAGATAAAAAGAAAATAACGAATCGACTGATTATTAATCGCGCTAATTGGAGATTTTATTAATAATAATAAATTTAATATGATAATTAAAATATCCGCCATTATTGATTGTCGAATAGCGATGTATGTGGGGAATCTCGGTTCTCGATATTATAAATATTCATTAAAAATACATTCATACATTTCATCATATTTTCATCTTTCGCTCGAATAATCACACTTCCACGAGCGCCCGAAGTCTCGTGCAATTAATAATAAAAACGCGTTAGCGAGTCCGGAAAGTCGAGAGGCCCGTGCGCCGCTCCGCAGCAATGTAGAGAGCAGTCGGGCGGCGTAGACAAATTAATACACGGAACACAATTTTTCTCGTTTCTCGCTGAGGTTTTTTTTTTTTTTTTTTTTTTCCTCTCTTTTCTCCTTTTCCTCATTCCTTTCCTTTCGTACACTAATCGTTCCCTCGTTTTCTCGCCCTGCTTATTGCTCTCGGTTCAGTTCACTCGCGGTACGCGGGTGGAGTCGAGTTTCCTCGCGTTGGTCACGGCGATCTTTACGCCTTATACAGCCTCCCGGAACACTGAAGTTTTTCCGGAATTTTTCTTCAAAATCTTTCCACCCATCGAGGTAAAAAAAAAATGCATAACACTGCGGCTGGTGTGCTGTTTCATAACACTGCGAAACAGAGGGTTCTCTCTGAACCCTCGAAAATAACTCAACCGGAAACGACTTTTAATTAGCAACTGTGGCAAATAAAAATGTGCAGCGAACCTCACATCATTCCCCACGCGTGTGCTAAGCTATGCGGCAAACAGCTCCATTTTGTATTTCTCCGAATTTCACCCGACTTATGTTACGAGAATTAATAATTACCGAATACTTTCATTTATTTCTACATTCCCGTGTAATCTGTGGATTTTTTTTTTTGGCGAACCGTAGAATTCAAGTTAACGCGGTGACTGCGTACTTCCATTTAATCGGCGGATCCACAAACACCACCTGGACGATGGGACTCCAGTTTTAACGTACGCGAGTCACGTACACACTTCCGGGATATAGTGGACGAGAGAGAGAAGAAAGAGCAGAAACAGAGAAGATGAGGTATCTACGATGGGTTCGCTATCTCCGGCCACACGGAGACGCCTGGCGCCGCGTTCCACAGGGAGCGGAAATGCCGGTAAACGCATTACATTCATAAATGAGAATTCTCGAAGTACTTCTTGAGAGCAGCTCTGGGTGAGAGTTCTATGCTATAACAGAGAGGTGTGTACTTCTCTCTCGGTCATCGCTCTATTTTTACCGTCTATAAACACGTTTACATGCCTCTCGGTCCGGTAGAGCTTTATTCTCATTCATGTTTTTTTTTTCTCAGACTTACGGGATTTTTAAAATATTCGTTTCCAGATTTTTTTTTTTTTTTTTTCGATTCTGGACTTTTACGGGTTTTTTAAAAGTATTCGTTGCCGATTTCGATCACCGAATGATAACGAAAATGAGAAACGAGTAGATCGCGAGAATTTTTCCAACAAATCAACTTTAAGCGGAGGATAAGAAATGAAAGATACGCTTTTTTTTTTCTCAGACTTACGGGATTTTTAAAATATTCGTTTCCAGATTTTTTTTTTTTTTTTTTTTTTTTTTTCATTCCAGACTTTTACGGGATTTTTAAAGTACTCGTTGCCGATTTCGATCACCGAATGATAACGAAAATGAGAGACGAGTAGATCGCGATAATTTTTTCAACAAATCAACTTTAAGCGGAGGATAAGAAATGAAAGATACGCTTTTGTTAAGGTTTAGTGAGATAAGAATTCAAATAACAAAAAAATATGAAAAAAAAAAAAAAAGTGCCGGCGTTAGAGAATGCCGCGCGCAAGTTTCGGGATTAACTGTATTCGGGCTCTTGATATCGGACAAGTTTTGCATTCGAAGCTGCGAAGCTAAGCGGATTACGGTTTGGGGAAAAAAAAATTGGCGTTGCCACCGGCGGCAGTCGGTATATAGAGGAAAACAGAGCAACATGGATGGAAGTATATATAGAAAAAGAGAGGACAAGTCGAGGACGGAAGAGTCTGAGCCATGGGGGCAAAACCTCGCGCGGCCAGTATAGCAGCCGTTCGTGTTTGCGAGCTCTGCCTTCCGAATCGAATAATCTATAATCCGATATCGACTCTGAATTTCTCTGCGGGTTTTCCGGCGGTGAGGCTGGCATAAGCAACTCAATGTCTCGATAGCAAAGGCTCTCATCCGGTCTAACAAACCAATAGTTCAATGCATATCAGATGCGCATAATAAAAAATGTAGACTATCGTCTGTAAGTATAGTAAAAAATGCTTATATTCACCGAAATGTATTCAAATTTCAAATTTACGTCACAAAATTCATAAGATGGAAAAAAAAATCGTAAATTAATAAAAACGTAATTTTTCTGCTAAAATGCAACAAATTTTCAATTTCCGACATTAAGGAAAAAAAAAAATTAATTAAAAAAATATAATTGTGAATTGCAATTTAGTTAAGAAATAAAATGTTTTTTAATAATCGAATAATTGTTCAAAATCGAAAAATTTATTTATTGTAAATGAAAAAAAAAAATCTGACTTAAAACGCACAGCACGCATTTGTTTTTCTCTCGTTGTTCTTCGTGTATCAAATTATAAAAAAAAGAAAAAGTTTGCAATTCAGTTGTTTCTCGAGTTTGAAAGATCGTTGGAGCGTCGAAGTCAAGTAGGCAAATTCACAACGAAGAGCAATAGCTATGCAATAGCATATGCGTGTGTATTCGTTGCGGTCCGAAAGGATAATCGAGGAAAAGGGTGAGCGCAGGCAGTAGAATGATTCGGTTGAACTGTTCTATAGATTCTACGAGAGTTTTTGCGAGGTGGTTATACCTCTTGCCAGCGTAACTATACGCTCTCGACTCTCAAACGAGATAGTCTGCGAAATAAATTGGAGCTACTCGAATGAAATTTTGAATTAGAAGAGGTACTCGAGAGCTCGTTACGAAAGGGAAGAGAAGGGGCACAGTAGCGGCTCGACGAGAGTCTGTTGAAATAGACTCATCATCTTCGCGTCGACGGTGTAATGAACTCGTTTGCCGTTGCGCGCCACGGCAACCCTTCGAGCCGTACCGGTGAATAACGGAAAATAATGAAGAAAATATGAAATATTCGATGCAACGAAGGAGTAGTGATCGTTGCAAAGAAATCATTCTTAAGAATAGGAGAAACTTCATATATTACCACGGAGTGATACTTCGTGACGTGTTTTTAGCTCGCGATGTCTCGAGAATGGAAACTCGAGAAGTGGTCTCGTCGTTGCCTTTCCGAGTGTCTGTCGCCGCAAGGATTCTTGTTTTGTACAAAAAAAAAAAAAAGAAAAAGAAAAACTTGGATGGCCTCGAGTTGCTTCGGATAATCTCGAGTCATTTATCCTCTCGGTGCAAATAGCTCGAGGATATTTAAACTGTTCTTTACACCTAACGTGCCGCAGAAATAACAGGAATAGTTGAAAATAAATCAAAATTGGGACGCATTATGAGAAAAAAAAAAGATTTTTCTGAAAAAAATTTAAAAAATGTAGAAAATTACGGAGAAAATTATAGTAACGTTAACATTAGCTCCGTTAATAACGATATACCGTTAAAATAGTTTGTTGATCGATACAAATGTATCGGATATCGTGTGTAAACCGAAGAGAATTTTGTACGCCCGGAAGGCGAGAGATACACGGCACGCATACAATATAAGAGTTGAGAGTCCCTGTGGTTGAAGTACGCAGTCGTGCGTGCGTGACAGACTCCGAATACTGGGTATCACGTTCGTGAACGAGAACCCCATACTACCGCGATAACGTATTACTACGGTACGTCGATTACGTACACTCTGGTAGCACTTACGTGGCGCTTACGCGCGTAAAGCGTTACTCCAGGCCATTGGTAGTGAAATAAGACGAGCTTCACAAGGAAGCGGGAAATACGTGCTCGACGTAAAAAAAAAAAAAATGGACAGCCTGATATCTTTCTATCGAATTCACTTGCGTGATTTTAAACTTCTTTTTTTCCACAGGATTTATCGGAGTTATGATTTTGAGTTTAAACAGCGATAAATATATTGCCAAAAGCGATTCTATCGATCGTGTGCATTGTCAATGATTGAGTAATTTTTTTCATTTTCAAGAATAAAAAAATCGATTAATTTGATGTTTACTCCGATTTTTTTTTTTTTTTTTAGATCGTGGGGTCTATTTTTTTAAATTAATAACAAAATAAATTTTTAAAAATGAATAACAAAATTATAATATGTCGGGAGTAAAAGCCCCGATTTCCCGAAGCTGTATATATATAGAACGTAAAACTTCGAGAGAGTAACGAGAGAGGGTATAAAAGCGTTTATACATACGTATCGTACACGCGACCCGACAAAAAGGACACGAACGAGAATCAGGATCGAGAAAAAAAGCTCGTGAGCGTTGTGTCGCGCGGGTCTTTGAAATAAAGGGGGAGTCGCTCCCTCTACAGCCGCTAAAAAGTTTGATACCTTTTTACCAGGCATTGTTGCCATGCGGTGAGAGAGCGAATCTTTTGCATGCTGTGGATGCTGCGCGTGGTGCTTGCCGCTCGATGAGGGGCTTTTCTCACAGTCGTCGAGATAAGGCTTTCACCCGGTACCCGTTTGGTTGAGGGAAGGATAGAATAAGGAGAGGGGTATAGAGAGAAAACGGCCAGTGAGCCATTGCGCTTTACCCACCATCGCCGTATGCGACAACAGAAACCACCGCGACGACGACGTTGTGAAACAGATGCCGATAAGAGCAGTCGCAAGGGTGGGTTAACAGTGAGTGAGAACAACGGGAACCCCTGTAGTCTTTCTCATCATCCTCCACCCCCACCATCCCCTCCCTCCGTCGCTTCAACCCCTTTTCTCTCGTCTCTTTTTAGCCTCAACATCACGACCCACGTTTCCTGCACCCGCATGGAAATTACCTCCTGATGAGAACACGTATAATATAACACTTGCACACCTCTTTTCCCGACCGCTGCTAACCCCGTGTCGCTTGATGACGCGAGTAAAACTCAGATTTTACCTTTTTTCATAAAAAAAAAGATCGTAAAAAGGGTTAAAAAACGAGAGTTTCTTGAAGATCGAGGACCAGATTACGTTTAAATCGGGTAGTTATGGTCTTTACATTTCCCTTAGTCGCAGAAATTGTATAAATAATTCCTGATTTTTTTTTTCGTTTCACATTGTACCATTTTTGGGATAAAAGACGCCGTCAAAATATTGCAAAAACCCTTCGAATGGTTAATCTGCTAATTTTTAAAATAATTCTACAAAATGGGAAAAAGTTGGGAAATACGAATAAAATAATTCAACAGGCGGAGACTTTTTTCTAATTTGTAAAATTATTTAAAACTCTTTGCAAATTAACCACTTTTTAGTTTGGAATTTTTAGCAAAATTTTTATTTTGCTTCTTATTTTTTCGTTTTTTTGTGTATTGGATATTTTTTTTTTTTTTTTTTTTTTTTTTTTTCGAAGAGAATTTCGTTTAATCTGCGACTGTGGGGCATTTTACGGTCTGTAGAATAGAACGGACGCGCAACAGATAATTTCGCGGCTTTTTGTGTCGGAAGTTAAAAAAGTATCACTTCTTTTAAGTTGCAACCAACGATGTGTATCTTCGTAATAAATTTCCATCTGCGCAATCAAACTACCAGATTTTTAAATCGTATTTTGTTTATTACTCAAACCCTTTGAATATTGAGAGGCTAAATTGCCAATCATGCTGAGCAAACATCGAAGTTTGTAATAGAATCGAAGTTTACCCGGAAGCGGGTCAAAGGCTACGAGCTTCGACTCGTCGTCAAATAAGTCCCCTCGATACTCCACGATCGTGCAATGACCCTACGGGTAAATTAACCTCACGAATCGGAATTCCAAATTGAAAAGAATCATATATATGTATATCTATGCGAATAATCTACAATTGTCTAACGCCAAAAGAGTAACCGCACCGTAATTCACGAACCACGACGATTGCGCCGCCGGGATTTCTCGGGAGTTCGAGCGCAATGGTTGTTCACACAAAGGGAAACGCACGTACCGATAAAAATGAGATTCAAGAAAGGATTCCGCAAAGCGTGATGACAAGAAATATCTTTTCGTCCGTATATAGTAACGTCCTGCGAGATTTTCATGCGGTATCGCGGAAAAAACAGAAATATACAAAGTCGGGTCGGTAAGCAAGTAAAAACGATGGGATATAGCGATGGGGTTAAAGGTGTATTGTTGCCATTGCACTATTGTCAACGTACGTGACGACGCAACGCCCTTAAAACAAAGCGTCTCGGGAGCGGCGCTGTGCGCGGTAGTCAACGGGGAATGCGCAATTACGGACGCGGGAGTTCATATATACACAGTGCATCGTGAACATGTATATCGAGGTTCACTCGTTCTCTCATCGTGTCTAAAGCCAACGTTCCGTCTCTCTTTTCCTCGTCCCCTTTCTCCCCCCTTTCCTCCCTCCTTCACCGCGCATGCACTTGGTCGTTCGCTTTGTAAGAAGTTCTAATTAACGGCCCGTGCCTGTGCAACTATCACGCAAGTAAGACTGCAACCCAAGATGCATGAAGCTCCGTCTACTCGTTTGCCCGCAAACGCTCGTCCACCTCTCGCGTCTCTCGCGATTCAAGATAATATATATATATGTACTTACGTCTTCGAGTGCCAATCGCATACCTTGCGAATAAAAAAAAAAAAAAAAAAAAAATATAGAATAAAATTGTACTATAGTGCAATAAAAAACGCATATACCAAAGATCTTTATTCATTTGCAATCGCTCGTTTAATCGTTTTCCGATTTTATTGCCCCTCCCGAGTGAAAGAAACGCGTGGCCCGTTACCGTCTTCATTATCGCGATCGTTACTATTGTAAAGCTTCTAATTAATTTTAATTAGACTTTTTAGAAAGATTGGAAAGCTGAGCTGTGCTTGAGACTTGTTTATAGTCCTTAAGACTATAAAAAAAAAAATTAGCATCAGAAAAAATGTTTTCCGTGCAAAAATTTTAATGGAATTTTAGTTACACATTTTCCGATTTATATTTTGTTCAATTATTTACGAAATGAAAATTCTTCGTAATTCGACGCTATAAATTGTGAGAAAATTGTCGCGAAAAGTTGGAGAGTGTAAACTAGAATTACACGGATTTACTGCACGGGTTTCATTACATGAGAAAATTCGTGTTTTCCAAGAAGACTTTCCTTCTGAGAAATCGCGAAACGCGATTTTTTTTTTATTCACGTTTTTCCGCTGTAAATCGGGTAAAAGTGTCGTTATAAAGCTCAAAAAGTGTGAACTGCATATCGTTGTCTAGGATTTGCCGTGTGCGATAGAGCTTCTCGTCGGTACCGGAAGTTCCGTCTGGTGGCCACGCGGAGAATGTTAGAACGTCGCACGGTTAGTCACGTGCTCGGGAGGGCGTGAACGCGTGACGCTTGCCGGATTTTCCGTGCGAAAATATATTCGTCTCGTTTTATCAACGCCTCTGCTGTGTTCTCTATCCATTTTCTCTTTCTCTCTATACACTCGCGTCGTCGCGAGGCAACGCGCGCGCGTTCGCCAACCCTCCGGCTGAGAGGCATTCGCCTGTGCTTTCCGTCTGCGCTTCCGCGTCTATACGCGCTCTGTGCTGAAAATTTTCCACTTCGCGAACATATAGATAACGAAGAAGGGACTCCGAGGTCTCTCTGGTTCTTCAAACTTTTCCCAACTTTTCGCGAAGCGAACGAAACCCCCCCTACGGCTAGTTGAACGAAGGGCCTTACACTCCCCGAGGCGAATATTACGCGACCACCCCGTTCCCCTCTATCCATACGAGAAATTTACCGTTGGAGTTCGAGAAAGTCGCCCACTGTGAAAGAAAAGCTCCGAACGCTATCAGAGTGGTAGAAGAGTAAAAGGGTGGAAGCGCGACAGGACGAAAGAGAAATGAACTCGAGAATTCCTCGTAATATTAACGCTGACGATTCACGACGAACGTCTCGTCGGAAGCTTTTTCCTCATTATATTTTATATTCTTTCTATTTCATGCAAAGATATTTAACGCTATGAGTGGTTATAAAGATCCATCAGTGACGATAGAATTAAGCGAAGGCGGAAGTTTGGCTTTATATACCACGCGGAAAGTTTACTCGCGGGACTGTGAAAAAAATATTAAGAGGAGCCGATAAAATTTCACGTTGCGGCCGCAAAGTGCAGTTAGACGCGAGAGTCATCTTTGCTCGGGACTTTACGTACCTTTATTATTAAAATGGGATAAAAAAGAAGAACCGGTTAAGATGGTACAGTGACGATAAAGTTATAAGCGCGAGAGGCGCGAATATCAAAGGAAGATATTGCTTTCGATGCTTTGATAGTTGAGAACACCGATATTCTGACTGTAAAGATATATATGTGTATATAAATAGTTGAAGGTGTTGCAGATAACGTTTTAAACGCGAAGCAAGAAGTGATTACGGAGAGTAGCGATAAAAGGGCGTTGAGAAAATGAGTGTTTCTCGGCGTCGACTCGTTAAGAGAAAGAAATACAATGCATCGTCTGTGGGAGAGACGATGAGAGAACGAAAGAGATGAAATTATCTGCGGAATTGCGAGAGGACTTTATGGTGGTATTCGTGAGTACAAACGTCAAGTAACGTCACCAGCTGAGAGCTCTCAATACATCGAGTGGTTTGGTATATACTGCCGTTGGCGTGTGCTATTAATATACGATTGTCATAACGGAAGTGAGTATACAGTCGGCAGTTCAACGAGAGTTCCGGCGATTGTCGGTCCGTTGACCAGAGAGCTCCACCTATTATATGCTCTCGTCATCGATTAGGAATCAAATGTTCTGCAAGATATTTCTTGCCGCGTTATTAACACATTGAGGAAACGAATTTTTCAAGAAAAGATTATTAATCGCACGGATCGTTAAACTTCGAACCTCTGAAGCGTAGTCATTCATCGATTCTGATTTTATAAAGTGCTGCAGTGTACATCACCTCTATACTGTGTACAATATTTCGAATTAAATATTAATATACCGGTATTGAAAGTGTTTATGCGTGAAATGTGTGTTAAATTTTAGTGGACATTATCTCGCAATTTTACGAAGCAATTTCACATTTTTCGAGAATATTTCTGATTTTAATGTCATTTATTTTATGATTTAAAAAAAATATTTTGTTGAATTTTTCGATTAATTTACACTGAAAAAATTACTTCTTATACCGGTACACGTGAACCGTGTAAATCATTTAATATAAATGTGTGTTGAAATTTTAAATCACTTTTTGCAAAATATTTCAAAATTTCGGAATTTTTTATGTATTTAATTTATTATTGATTTTAAGTTTTTTTTGTAAATTTACACGCCATGGTATTTCAATTTTCGATTAATTTACGATAGTTGTTGATTTTTTATTTCTGAGTGCATTAAATTTGTGATTAAATTCGTTTCGATTATTAATAATCGACTTTGAACGATTGAATAGTTGTCTAATGCTCTGTGAGCAGACATACCGTGAAAACCGTGGAAACCGGAAGTGGTGAAACGCCGAATAAAACGGGGCGTCAACGCTTCGCGGTCCTCCGTGCTTCGAAGTTCAAGAGACTTCATTTCCTGATTGAGTTCCGTCTCTCGCGCGCAACCTCTCCATTTCTCTACTCGGCGTGTATAACCGATGCCGAATGTCGCAAATTTCTGTGACATAATCACCGAGTCATCCGGTCGAAGAATACTCGAAGCGAATGCAGGGCACAGGTTCCGCGGTGGGTAACTTTATTGTATTATCGACGGTGGGTCTCGAGCGAAAATTGAATTCTCAAAGGAAATTGGAATTCGCGAGTGATGTATATATACACGCGAATGCGGGTGCAACGATAATAAACTTTTCTCGTTTTTTTTTTTTTTTTTTCTCGAAGCTTAAACCTCGATATTGCAAAATATGCAAACGATATACACATACGAGATACGAATAAATTCGCTACTCGCGTAACGGTGATATTCGTTGGAATTTACATTATATAATATACCGATAGAAAAAAAAAAAAAAAAAAATTCAAGTATTACTCACCAGATTATGGCGACCAGATGTTTCATTCTCCGGTCAATCTGCACAAACGAAAAAAAAAAATAGTCCGTTAGCATAAATTCTCGGCATAGTTACAGCAAAAAAGAAAACCGGTGCGTGTTTCGCACTCAAGAATTATAGTAACGAAGAACTCTTCGTGACTCTAGAGAGTTCGATATCTCGACAACGAAGAGCAACGAGAACTACGATAGGCACGAACTTTCAATTAGGATTAATTAGATTCTGAAGGAATAAAGTTCCAAATGAATTTGTGGTTAATATGACTACGAAAACACTCTAATTTCTCTTGAAACACGCAATTTCCTTCGAAAAAAAAAAAAAAAAAAAAACAATATGTTACGTAATAAATGAAAATATAGGGCAATGTGATTATTTCTTTCGTCAAATGATTGCTTTCCACGAAAATAGAATTATAAGGTTTAGTTAAAGAATTTTTTTCGCACCGGAAAAAAAAAATATATATTTTCGACGATTACCTTAAAATTTTTTTAATGTGATTATGCGACGCAAATTCGACGATGAAATCAATTTTTAGTCAATTGCCCGACGATTGGATAATTTAAAAAAAATAATTAGGATGGAGATGAATTGGAGAGCAATTGCGTCCATTTCTGCACCGAACGTGCGCTCGTTGCATCAATCGACAATAATTAAATGGTACTTGCTGCTTCTAATTCGGTGATCGAGTAGTTTCTATTGTATTCGCATGTCGCACAGCCTCGTGATCGATCGTATCGTTAGCATTGTACATTGACAACGGTAGCCTCCGACGGCTTCGGTGGCATTGCACAGGAATAGCGAAGCTCCCCGCCCCCGAGAGACTTGCAACAATGGTCAGTACAAGAGGAAACTGCCATCAGCATGAGAGTTTCATTTGCCTCTTCCAATCAACGTTAATTAGACTCTCATTGTTTCAGTTGTGCAATCCATACTGACTATACATCGCGACGATATTTACCAGGTAGACGATAATGGCAATTTACCGCATTGTTTCGATAAATTTTTAATTCATGCGAACGAAAAAACATCTTGAAGAGTAACGAGCGATGAGAATTATAATCGAACGATTTCGTATCGTGATTTATCGATAGCTCATTAGCCTTTCGGGGCCAATGACATCGTAAAGTTCTCGTAACAATAATATCTCTCGAGAGTAAACGTGAGAGGCGAGACGATAAAAGAGTTAATTTTTAAATGTCGACGAACTCTTCTTATATTTCTCTTAAGGCAAAATTTCTCGATAAAAATTAACTAATTGGGATCGACAATGTCGCGATGAAAAAATTTAGGCGCAAAGAAAGTTCGATATCTCGCAGCGTCTCGAGATATCAGCTCTCGTTGTTGTGAGACTATTAAAAAAAAACCTCTGGTATGCGATAGTGACAAATCGGATGTGAAAAAAAAAAAAGCCACCATGCCGTCGTTTCCCGACGCTGATGGCTCATAATCGTTATGCATTTATGCTTTCGATAACGAATCCATAAACAATCGAACCCTCCGAACGTATAAATTCCGTGATACGTTTATGATTTATCATCGGTCGCGTATTTCGCTCTCAGCGTTTTACGAAGAAACGGCGAACAGCTGCGATTCCATTGAATGTTAATTCGTATCCGACCCCAAGAACCGTCGGGGTAATGAGGAATAAAAATCATTAACTCACGGATGATTAATGCCGTTAATTAATTATGTCTGCTGCAGAACGCGAGACTTTCGTTTTTTTTTTCGCAAAGAATCATATTTCACGAAAAGTTCGAACGAAGTTTTTTTTTATTTCTTTTTTTGCTTTTTTTTTTCCTGTCTTCTACAAGTTTATCTACTCGGGAACGTCCGATAGTTGTTTCTCTACTCCTTACATTTTTCTTCCTTTCTTGGAGTATTATGCCAGAAGCAGTGGAAGAAGCGGCGATCGAGTTACTTCGAGAGAACGGAAAACTCTCTTTTAGTTAAGTCTCCTTAACCAAACTCCATGGCTCGTCGTCGTCTTCGCGCTCAACCGAGGAAAGTCCGTTCAAATGAAACTCATCTTGAAAGTTGTTGAAATTTCTACCGAATGAGTTTCAAGGTTCATTGTCGTTAGTCCTCCCCACCGTTTCCCTCATTCCACTTACCGACGAAGTGGAATTTTGCCGTTTATATGTGTCGCTGTTTCGCTCTTCTGCTTATGACACGTTTTCACACGTTTGCGTGTCTACTTATCTACCGTGAAACAACGAACATTGATGTAATTGCGTGTAGTTACAACGAAACCCGAGTTTTGACAAACAAAACGCGATTTCTACGGCGCATTTAGAGAGCTAAAACAGCTTCGTTAGCAGTCGAAATTTTCTTTTAATTTTACATCGTCACCGTCAATTAGCTTTAATGATAAGCAAATTGTAACTAATTACAATATGCAGATTTGAAGATTCATTTTGCATTTTTTAAAAATATTTATACTAAAAAAAAAAAAAAATTCCACCGGGAAACTTTCGGAAATGAAAGTTTGTAACCGAATGCCAAAACCCTTTAAACACGAAATTCGTGTTAATACAAATCGAATTTGTCTCTCCCTGGATATCAGTATTGCTTTTCAGGTCAGTAGAGATGATGAAAAACAGTTACAGTCGATCCGGTCATTCCACAAATTTTCCGGACATCCTGTTTATTCGTCTGTATTTTATTATGCAATATTGCAAACCGATTTCCGCGACACGTCACACTGAGAGATATATGTTTCAAAGGGATGAATGTCGCGTTGAAAATGCACCAATGAGACGATTTAACGAGGCGTGTCGGATTGACCCAAAAATTAATGGAGAATAAAAAACAAAAAGATCACTTAAAAGCGCCAATTACCGGTCAATAATGTTAAACTTTACTTTCTCTCTCGTGTTTCTCTTTCCAACGCTTTTTCCACTTTATTTCCGAATTCTCTCATTATTTTTCTCGCTTCCCTATCTCTCTTCGTATTTCAACGAAAGACCTCCGTCACGTCGATTTCCGCTAAATCGATTCCGTTAAAAAATGCCTATCTACACACAGTAGCGGGTAACGTGTATTCGATGAAATGCTCCCGAAGATTAGAGGAATGTGTGCGTTTTCCGCTTACAGGGGCAGCCGCTATCGTAACCCCATCCAATACCGTTGGTGGCGTGGGAATTCGAAGCAATTAGTGACTGATTTATTATTTTAATTGTCTACGTTAATTACCGCGATAATTATTCAACCGTCGGGGGTTTAGTCGTCAATTAAAAAAAAAAAGCAACGAATGGTACTCTCGCTATTCGTCTTAACTTTCGCAAAAAAAAAAAAAAAAAGGAAATATTTGCTGGCAAATGTTGCGAATAACGGAAGAAACTAACGTAAGTGCGATGTGAAGAAATTCAGAAAAAAATTGCTATACGTTGTATACATAATAATTTATAAGAGTCGATTTCTGAGGTCGAGAACCACGTCACTTGCGCGACATACCAGACGTTTACTTTCCTATCTTTCTCGGGCTTTTTATTCCCTGCCTTTGCGTTAGTTACATATTCCAAAGGGAAAAAAAGTATGCGACTGTTACAGACGAGTCACTTCGGAAGCTCTACACTTTAATAATGCAACGCGTTTTATCGATTTTTCCTCAGCGGCCAATATTTTTGTTCTGAGGCTTTGGAGTCTCCGAGCATTAGTCGGATGCCATCGTAGTCCCCACCCGGAAGTGGGATTAGAGGGAATAAAGCCTATTACAGTCGATTAGAGAAATTTATAGCTTCCAACGGTCGCTATAGACGATGCCGATGCATAGCGTACCATCGGTATTATTGATTCTCATTGTTTAACATTCACGTGAGGGTCCGGTACATGCCGTAGATCCGGAGATATATGGGCGTCGACCGGTAGCCGATGTGAGGGCCGAACGGCGACGTTAAGTCACTCTTTTTAATTAGTTCTCGTCTGTTCGACTCGTTACTATCTCTCTACTGTTCGTGACGTTGACGCGGTGCCTCCGGACACTCGTACGCTTTCGGCCGTTCGCTCGCTTCGGCTCGTTACAGTACCGAACTCAATTACGGATTGTTCCGGCGGCATTCAACCATACGTCTCATTCCTAACCGTTCTATATGTATATCTCTCATATGACAAAGCTATAAGTTACTCCAGAGATAAATCGAAAACTATTCCTCGTCATGCTTTCGTCAAACACTCGACCCTTCGTCACGTAATGAAATTAAGTAACTAACGTCAAACAGAACGTTTCACAGGTAACAATGGTACACATGAAAAGTTAATAAGCTCCTCCCGTGAAGTCCATTAATGCTAAACAAACTAAAACGTGAAACTCGTATCTCTTAGTTACATATTCGTCTCTAAATTATCCAACTATAACGAGCGTTGTTCGAAGTTTCATTGGATTTCATCGCAAAATTTATCCCATTGAAACTTCGCACAGCGAAAATACATTCCTTCGTTATGCAATAATAACAGAGTAAGAAATTTTCACGAATTCGAAACTTTGTTCTTCGATGAAAATTCATAACAATAATGCGTACGATGTATTTTGAACTTTAGACGATGAAATTCAAAATCGTCTCTCGCATATCGCATTTGCGTATTCATCCCACAATTACACGCAGGAAATAACAACGGGTATCTCTATCCGCACTCCGTGATTTCTCCATTTTCAATCTCATCTCCTTTTGACGAAAATTCGTAGAGAAATACATGCGGAGTTTCCCAACGACGCGAAAGTTTATCAACGCTGATACTCAGACGGCAGAGCCGCAGGCAAACGCATACACAGCGTCCATATGAACTGTATCTTCCCATACGGAATATCCTACCGCAGTACAAATAGACACGGAACATACATGCGCGGCAGACCCTCATGTTGCATTAGTACAACGAATGTGCGCCAACATACATGTGGCCTTCGTGTACACAGACAACATATCGCAACCGGTAGACAGAGTGGTTCTGAACTTCTGCTGGAAAGCCTACACTGCCACATCCTTTGCCATCCCCGTGTAACAAAAGTGCTGAATGCAACAATCCCATTAGGCATTGAAAAGGATTGCAAAAAGGGAAATCAATATCTTCCATTTTTGCGCTATTTAGTAAAAAAAAAACACTGCGACATGCATGTAAAGTTCATGAAAACAGCCGATACTTCGCGGCCGGTGTGGTAGAGAGCTGTTCAAAACATCCATAGGAAACCCAACACTGTTGTCCAAGTAAACAAAAGTCCTGAAAGCGCTGAGTGCTCAAGTGCTGAAGTGTTGTCGGATACAGCAATCCGATTAGAAATGAAGAGACGTATTGCGCGAACACTGCTCAATATTTGCCACCTTTGCTTTACGCAACAAAAGAACAACAGAAAGCCCTCAATCAGGAAAACCCTTTCGCGAAGAATCTCAAAGCTTTCAACTTCACGGCTGACATCGGTGCGAGAGATGCAGAGAATGTTAATGCTCTCGTATCACTGTCATCACGCGTTGTTCTCTCGTCTACGCTGGGAGGCTATTGTCATGAGGGTTTGGATCAGCGGCAGAAGCTCCAGCAGCAGCTAAGCTACATGGACCGCTGTTGTTGAGAAAAGGGAGGAGAAGCTGGGAGCTGTCTCTCCCTCTCTCTGGTACACAAGATGATGCCGAGGAGCAACGAGCAAAGCAACAACGGATAGAAGGGCCGCATGTTGCACGCACATGGCATAGCGGACAGCATCAACAGCCATAGCCTCGTAGGTCTATCACTGCGTAAGCCTGAAGCCGTAATAACGCTCGCTTGCCAGTCCAGTGGGTACCAAACCCATGGAGTTGCGAACGAAGCGTTACAGTTATTGAACGTTTAAGAGACGACCAACGACTGGTTGTTGTCACAGTTTTGTCTCTTACCTTCTAAAGGCTCTCTGAAGACATTTATTTCAAAATGGCCAATGACTGCGCAGTTTATTTCTATGGATATTTCTCCTGGTATGGCAGCGCACGCACGCTGGTGCTCGAGCACTGCCAACGACGCACCGGGGACATTCGAGTGCTAGACATCCGGTACAATACCCTCGGGTTTATAATGGGCCTCTATTTCCTCGCATTGTTCGAAGGTTATATTATACGCCCGTAGATATTACATATACACTTTCGAAAGGGAATTGTGTAGATATATAGTAGAATATTAAATGTGACATGCGTGAGCATATGTTGGAGACTGCGCTGTGCGGACGTTTTTGCGGGTACTCAGGTGTGCAGATTGCACCCACGTATTCGCATATTATGCGATAGGGTAGGCATCCCGTGTGCATGTTATAGCACGTTGCTAGAGAATCGATTCAGTAGCTATGAAAGTCGGTAAGAATATCTTTCCAAAAGGTTAGATCAATATTTAATTAATAATTCATCGTAAAAAAAGATTTCATGATTTATTAGACGTAGAAATGTGGTATTGTATGATTTAGGACTGTTAAAGGTCGGGAATTAAAGAATATATATCGGTTTAAAGGCGAATACCTTAGTAGGTGAAGTTATGCGTCGATTTAATAGTTGTAATAAAAAGTAACGTAACGTCCGTGAATAAGGTGTTAATTACTAATGGATAATCCAAAAGAATTGACCATTGCGTAGATTGGAATTGTGGTGTTTTTTTATGACTAAAGATTCGCTGATAACACACATACGCGTCAATCAAAGGATTGCCTATCCACGTAGATAACAGTAAGACGCAGCAAGTCTTTGTTGTCACACGGGAAGATAGAGATCAACCGATAACAATGAAAATCGAACGATCGAAGAAAGAATTGCACGCTACATTTCTACGACATTCGTTCATTGTTCGGGTTTGTGGACTCAGCAGCTTATATTACTTTCCCCATTGACTCTTATCATCCGTAGCGGTTTCTCAAGGTTCCGAGGGTCGCCTACGAAAGTCTCGTTCCCTCGATCGTTAATCATCACGAAACTCGAGCGAAGTTTATTATTATAACGCGTATTAATACACGAACTTGTGAGGCAGTTGAAAAAAAAAAAAAAAAAGTTCACACGTGAAATATCTTTTATCCCGGTTACCCGGTGTTTTTCGCTTTCGCGTAAGAACATTAAAAAAAAAAAGCCGTCGGCAAGTGTCCCCCTTTAACGGAATGGTCGCTTATGCAAGACGCGTAACCTTCAGGCCGGGAAAAGGCGTTTCTATAATTCAGAAGGAAAAAAAAAAAAAGAAAAAAACGAAAGAGAAGCAAATGCCCGGGGAAAGTATAAGTACTTTTTTTTTTTTTGAACGTCTCCCTGCGGGTTAATAAAACTTCTGGAGGTGGAGTGCGAAATGGAAGAGAGAGAGAGAGAGAGAAAAAAAAAAGAAGGGAAGACGAGCTGAGAGAGGAGAACGAGCGAAAACGGTGGCGCACTCGAGGCGCTCCTATAAATATATCCAAACGGGTTGTAGGTACCACACAACCCATCTCGGGCGAAACTCTCGGATGTTCAAGCGCACTTTACCGCTGAAACGACGTGAGAGGACCCTTCCTCCTTCGAATAATCATAAAATTAGAAAGTAAAATCCAAGAAAATTTATTTATCCTTCTATTTTTCATATGGATACATTTTATCAGTTTCTTAAGAAGATCATCGGATCAAGTAGTTTGAAAAATTTGTTGCGATCGATGATTTTCGCACTGTGTACAACGCCTATATAGATCAATGTAAAATGTCGCTGACCCCTTTGACGTTATCGAGTTCTCGTCGAATAATGCCACACAGAATCATAACTATAGACACATATATACAATAGCGTTCGTGTAGATCGAGAACAATGCCAAGCAGCAATGGGATCGCGAGTCGGGTATTTCATAGCGTTCGCACAATAATCGAGTATTCTCCGAGGGACGCTCCTGCGAAATAATCAGACCGCGTCTCGAGCTATTATAGGTAGTATAATACACAGTATACGTATATCCAAGAGACACGCCGGTAGTACAGCAACTGGCAGAGCCTCGAGCGCGAGTACAAATATGCCAATCCGTTGGTATTGGCGGTCAGTCGGTCGTGTGGAAATCGATCGATTAACCGCACGAACACGCCTCCAGCGCGTATCTACTACACTTATTCCTGAACTTATCACTGTTATAAAGGGAAGGAGAGGAAGCATTAGAATGAAATTGCCGTTGAAAAGCCGAGCTATTCACTCCGTTATTGAGCTGATATTCATTTTTATCTTTCTTTTTTTCGCTTCATTTAATTCGCAATTGAAGCTCAATGCGCGGATACCGCAATCGATCCCGTTCGCCGAGATCGTGAACGCCGATCGTTGGAAGATTAAGCGGAATGATTTTATTTAATATTTGCCAAAGCGACATGGAGAAACCTTCATGTATTTCGTGGACCAGTGACCAGATCCACGATAGATCTATTTAAATGTTTAAACCGAGGCTGCGACTATGCTATATGACTGCGTTCTATTTCCGGCCGGATGCCCGACCCCGATCTCTCGCGATAAATTCGCCTCGTTTCTGTCTCGATTTTCCACCGCTCATTTGTTACCTTACTTCCTTACGATTATAATAATTATGTAAGATTCAATATATATTTCATTTTTTTTTTTTTTTCATCCGTTCGATTTTTAGCCCTAAATACATACCATAAGCCTCTGACGTCACACTTTCGTAAAAATAAAAAATTAAATACCCATATCACGTATAAGAGATTATCAATTATCTTTCCCAACGTTTTGAATTCCTATTAAATTAATTCTCAAATCCATTAACTAATTTTTATCTCACTATTTTCATGTAAATTTAATTCTTTAATCCGATATATTTTTAACTTCTCGCTGCTACGGAATTGGACCGGTAATTTGTGGAAATAAATAAATTAACTTCGGAAGAGTTATGAATAATGTATTAGAACAGATGTTCTTTTTACTTTTGATGTTATAATTGAATTCTGAATCCGTTATCTAATTTTTATTTCGCTGGCGGATGTTTCATTATTTTATTACGAAACTGTTATAACTATATAAAAAAAAAGGATTCATTTATGAAGGGAAAAGAGGAATTTCCGAGGGTTACACGGCACGGAACTTTCTATCCATTTATCAATCAAATCTTCGTAGTCCTTCGTAGTATATAGTTGGGTTAACAATCCAATCCCGGTGAACGATCTGGAAGTCGAATCTTCGATGTACAGACGAAAGTTCGTTCGGAACGACAGAGACATTGTTTCCCAGAGTAAGATTCTCCGCTACTGATTGGAATTGATTTGTCCGAAGTATGCCTCGAGAGCACTCTTGGGAATATGGACCTTGTTGGAAGTGCATATTGTCGCGAGAGAATCGAGGAGACGAGAGAAATACAGGTTGCTACTGCATCGAGACGTTTCCTTGGTTCGCGAGACTCTCGAATGTCTCGACGATACTAACGTATATACCGACGACGATCCCATACTATATAATACATATGTATATTAAGGCGTAGGAGTGTATATTCAGGATACAATTTCCACGACTCGAGATATATATACGCGTCCCTGCGGAGATCTCCTTCTGGTACCATCTGCAATACGAACATTCGGCGCACCAGCAAAAGGAAACTGCACCAACTACTGCGTTGAACTACGACGAGTCAACGGAATATTCTCTACGGGTCACTAGAGTTACGGAAAACCCTTATGAGAGACTCATTCCTGCGGAATATCACATTCGGTGATGTTAAGAGATATCGGAACTCTCTCTTCGGGAGAATTTGTTATTTCGGTGAACCAATTATGAAGGTGCGAATGGCAAAGACAGGAATGGCAAAGACTTCAGATTGGAGACAGAATATGGGATTTCGGATAAAAAAAATAAACAGAATCAATGAAATTAAAAGAAATAAGGGTTTGAATTCCGTATTTATAGTTCGAAATGAATTTTAAGCTGAAGCTTAACAATGAACTTCAGTTTCATCATCAACTGCTTCTTTCTGTAGAATGCGTATTATGAACTTCCAAATGTCGGCAATACGTCCTTTTAAAACTTTTGATTTTTCAAGCTTCTCGCGAAAACAATTATAATGCTTTAGGCAGTCTGCTTGCACTCGTGTTTAGTCGAATGCATATTGTCGATCATAATTACGCCCCCAATAGCCCTATACATCGAGGGGTTCAATACAAAAAAAATGTAAACGAGAACAATAAAAACGCTGTCAATCTATAAATTCATAGCAATTTCTTGTATTTCAACCCTTGATGTACGCGGACATCGAGTGTATAATCAATACATTCATTGACGTCCGAACGTAATCATGCTAAACATTATGCATGCGTTTCAATAGGCGTTCAAGTGAAATGCCTAAAGCATTATCATTGACTGCGTTAGGAGCTTTGAATGACCAAAGCTACCAAAAGGTCATTGCTGATCATTGAAAGTTCATATACGCATTCTATAGAAAAAATACAGTTTAAGGTCGAAGTTTAATCAGAAAATAAAATACCAACTTAAGTTGGAAATTAAGTTGAAAATTGCGACGACTATAAATTCGGAAGAAGTGAGGATTGAAAAAAATCATAGTGGACTTCAGATTGTAGACAAATATTGCAATAATCACTTTGAAAAATGACTTATTGCTCTCGAACTTGAGTTCGAATAGTGTTTTTCTTTGTAACTGATAGAAAGACCCTTGAACCGAGCAGCTGATGGAACTTATAGGCTGTTTAACAGATCACTGTCGCCCGTGTCTTGCATCATCAAGAGAATCTACAGGCGAGTTTCATGCTCGTCTGGTGTCACTATTCCAGTCGCAAGAGATGTTTCTCTAGCAGAGTCGCAACTGAACATCAACAGCGGAAAGCCCTCAGCCAGTTATTTATATCTATAAGTTCGACTCCGGTCACACGCGAGGCCCGACGCTTGTGGGAGGTCTTCATCGCGAGTCCAACGAGTCCAAGACGACTGAACTTCTACATTGGCGCAATAGAGCCATCAGTAATGAATTACGACAATTAACCAATTAATTTTTTTTTTTGGAAACTTCGCGATGTCGAAAAATGTACAAAATTCAATTCCGTGGAAACTTTGCTGCCTTTTCAGGCTTCAGGGGCGTCGGAAAACATCCAGAAACATTCTGTTCGGAGTTTTTCAACAGACTAAGATCTTCCTCAATGGCTAATCCGACAAAGCCCCCTTGCGCTCTATCGGATCCGTTACCTCGTCTCGCCTCTGTACGAAGCTTTACCACCACTGACCCTTCCGTATTCACCTCATCCCCTTGTTTACGACATCCACGTACATCTCTACGCGCGTTGAACCGATTAATCTTCCTGTTTTCCGGGTTTTAGCTGTCGGACACGGAAACGATACCGAGAGGCACAAGAACGAACTGTACAGAGAAATAAACGCCGACTGGTCGAAAAAGATCGAGCTGAGAATTAATTGCTTGATTTTTTTTCCGGATTTTTTTTTTTTTTTTTTTTTTTTTTTTTTTTTTCTTACTTTCGTTCGTCCGCCATACGACGAGGGTTCACGCAGCCGTCTGCCAGGGAGTATTGGAAAATGATTTTTTTTATTTATCGTTTCTAGACGTGGAGAGCTTGTAATGGGTAACGTACGGTAGAAGAATCGGATGAAAAAAATTAAAAGAACATTGATTGCTCTATAATGCTCTTGAAAAATCCGACGAACGAGTTGAATGACGAACAACTTTTCCAACGAGTTTGGCGTGTAGTTTTTTTTTACCTTTTTTTCGCTTCCCAATGATATCGCAAAATCGAGAATCCGCTCACGTCGATCAGAAATGTAATTTTGTTTTTTTTTGTTTGTTTTTTCCATTTCGCGAAACGTTCCCGCCGCTTAAAAACAGCTGAACTATATTTATAAATGAATATCCAGAATTGAAAGTGTGCGTAGTTACTTTTTTTTTTACACCGGAACGAATATGTCACTTGCACGTTCGTCGCAGGCGTTGCTTGCGACATTCAGTTTTGAAATTACGAGAGGGTTTGGCGGCTTGACACATTCGAAAAATGTTATTCCAGCGTTATGCGCGTGTGATATGTAAATCAATCAGTCTAAAAAGAAATTATTTAAATATATTACATTACATTTATTTATTTATATTTATTATTATTATTATATTATTTATTTTCAATTATTGTTCTATTGCATTATTTATTATTATTTTTGCGATAACTATTGATAATAATGTTTTTTTTTTTTTTTGAAACGCAACGAAATCGAAGTGAAAAATTATAGTCTGATCGCCAAAGGGCTGTTAATCAAAACCTCGACACTTTTTTTCAATTTTTTTAAATTTTTTTTATTTTTTTTTTTACGATTTTTTGAAATACTTGCCGCAGTAAAAAAAAAATGAAATGAATTTTTTTGCGACTTGGCGGATCAGAATTTAAAAACGCAATGATACTTTTACAATCGCGAATATTCATAGTCTCTCTCTCCCCACCTGCGGTTAACAAGTCACTTTTTTACACGCGTTAAACAAGCTTATAAAAGAAACACGGTAAAAATAAAAAATTGAACGAGTTCAACGGAGTATAACACCGAGTCTACACCATTTTCATTTTACCGGACGGTACGACGAACGGGTGATGGGCTCTCGTGAAAAACTTCCCCCAGGGAATGACGAGTTTCGCCATACTGCAGCGTGGATTACGAGGGATCGGTCCATATACTGACTTAACTGGAACGTGTGCAACGATGAGTGCAGTATGAAAAGAGAGAGAGAGAAGGCTATGTGCAAAAAGACTTTACGACTGATGTGACAAGCGAATGTTTCTTCTTACCCTCAGGCTAAACTATCACAGTTACAATTTTTTTTTTTTTTTTTTTTTTTAACTTCTGCGATAACGTATTTGGGTGAATTTTGTCCCCTGTGGGCCCCTCGAACGCTCCTATAAACTCGGCTTCATCGACTGGAAGCAAAACGGGGTTGAAATTGAGTTGACCTACATATCGCAGATTCTGAATCTCTAATCCGGAAGCCCCGGAAGTTTGATGCCCGACGAAATCAACGTTCTACAGTTATGTAGCATAGAGATTTCGACTTGAATGTACTGAAACATTTTGGCGTACGAGCAAAGCTTCGTTATAGAAAATTGGTCAACAGATGGAGCTGCAGCAGTACCAACAATTTCAAAATACGGGTTACCAATGTTTAAATATCATTTTACGTTTTAATGAAGCATTTGAAGGATTTCATCGATCCATTTTTAAGCCCAAAGGTACAATGAGGAAAATGCAAAATGATTATTTAACAAAACAATATCATTGTAGGGAAACCGGGGCGAGTTGAAACACACGCCGAAAAAAAAAAAAAAAAAAAAAAAAAAAAAAAAAAAAAAAAGTTACCGTCAAAAATTGCGTACCAGAGCAAACAAATTTCATAAAGTCTCATACTTCCTGCGTGAAATCTTCGATTATTTATTTTTTTTTTTACAGCGTGCCTTTCATCGCGCTCTCTGCCGTTAATCGTGTTAATTAAAATTTAAAAGCATCAATACATGATATAGATAAATCGAAGGACAGTATAAAATTTAATAGGAAACGAAAACAAATCTCCAAGAAATGTTGGGCTCTCCATCGTACTTGTCGAAGCTATCGCCATAATAGAAACTAATGGATGACCCGATAAACAGGAGTCGAGTGGCGTCGCGGCACGAGGACGCTCCACTTTTCTGGGGGGAGAGGGAGAGGGTGGCGCGCCAAAGAGGGAGAGTCTCTCGTTGTATAATAGACGCTGCGTGAAATTGTCAGGTCGAAAATCGATATCGTTAAGGGGGGTGAGAAATGTGAGAAGCGTTCGATATCTCAGTACACTCGCCGCGCGCTTGTCCACCCACCCGGGGCGTCAAACAATGAGAAACTGTGAATAAAGGGAGATATCCAAGCGAGTTAGAGCCCCGAGAAGAGGCCGTGGAGAACTGAACGTAGGGTATTTGCTTAACCCAGTTCTCCACTGTTTCTATCAACCGTTGACGATCTCTCCTATTCCTCATGGTGTGAAACAAAAGCGCACGCGTCCCCCAACACTATACACATATAGACGCGTCAAGCGATACGAATTGCCTGATAAAAAAAAAAATTGGTACTCCTAAAAAAAAATAGAGTTTCATAGAAAAATCAAAGATCAGAGACGCGAAGCGCACATTTTTCCGCGTCTCGTTACAATCGCCAAGTGAGGAAAAAGTCAACTAGAATCGTTGTGTGAATTAAATTCGAATGTTGTATATAACATACAACATTCAACAACTGCACGTGTAATTTCGCATTGCAACGGTTGGCAATAAAATGCGCATTATACGATTAAAACGGCTACCGGTCAGCACTCGCGGGACTTTCACCGATTGCGATCGAGGCGGACGGGAAGCTAAATGTTATTATTAGTACGCGAATGCGCGCGGTTTATAAATCGATGAGTGGTTTGAAAACTCACTTCTTCGTGTCTCTACTACTATCTATTATAGCGAAATAGACCTTGGAAATTGCCGTCTATGTTAAGTTACGCGTCTGTGTCTTATCATTATTATAATATTAAATTCTTGAATGAATACGTTGAACGATAGTTTGCCATAAACGTCGAAAGGTTCTCAAGGATCAACGGCGCCTGACCCTTCGAACTGTTACGCAAGCCGTTTCGACGGTAACGCGTTGATCTTAATATATCTCGAAGTCCCTCGAGTAATTATACGCTTCGTAGCGTTTCGGGGGTCCCTTCCGTAAAATTTTAACCTATATGGTCAGATAAACAGCGCCGAAGGCCCATACGTGACACGAATTCACCACCTGGCAGCTCTGGATGCGAACTATTGTTTGAAACGGTTTCTTCGTCACAGATGCACAATGACAATATCGTCGACAGACGGCTTGGATATCGTGATAATAATATATAATCGCCCGTAACTGTTATAGCATCTCGCAGACCTCATTCTTGTTATTCATGATATTTCAACGCGATTTGCGTAATTTTATTGGAATTAAACAAATATTTTACTTGTGCTCTTCTTTATCATAATTATTAATATTTATAATATCTTTTTATTTCTATGGAAAAAAAAAATTAATTTTTATTTCTATTTTTAAATATCTGCTTTCATTCTTAGCGTAATTTTTTATATTTATAATTCCTATAGTTTTAATTTTTTTTTTTTTTTTTTTTTTTTTTTTCAAATATTTATTTTAAATGAAAGAATTTTTATTTGATTCAAGTAATTTGATTTAAATCAAAGAAATCTTTTATTCTGGTTCAATCATATGGTCGTATGGTCGACATCGACAAAAAGATCGCGAAAAATGTAATCTCTCGATAGTACCGCGCTGCACCGAAGAAAAAAAAAAAAAAAAAAACCGCTATTGCAATTTATCGAGTTGACCAGCGGAGCAATTCTTTCGGCTTTTCGAAAAAGCAAAAAGAAAAATCCTCGGATAGAATAAACGTGATCCTTGAGTTATGAATCGCCGAAGAAAAGCTAAAGTAATATAATACTGTATATACTTACTGAACAGCACGAACGAGCGAGTGAGCGAACGAACAAAAGCCTGGCGGAGACAGCGAAGACGAACGAGTATATGAAATGTCGTAAGCAGCGGGGACCAACGGATTTATGATTTATGAATCGTCTTAACCGTGTACTCCACCCCCATACGATATGCACCTATTCTGTATGCTATACATACTTGTGACGGACGTAAATACTATCGCGACAAGATTCACGAGTTTCATCCGTCGGATTTTTCCTAAAGTACGGAGAATGTGGTCTTCCATATCGGTATAAATATAAAAAAAAAAAAAAAAAAATTCGAATCGAAGCGCGCAGTCACACAATAGAAAATCAACCGGAGGAGAGAGAGAAATATAAATCGGAAAAACTTCTAAATAAAATTAATGTAAATGAGGGTTTCGTATTGAATATAAAAAAAAAAACAATATTGTAATATTTTTTTTATTTTTTTTTAATTAGTTTAGAGTTCCTTTTTGTATCCCTTATTATCGAAAGTGGGTCAATTCGTAAGAGTTTGAGTGGTGCCTTTTGTATACTGACAATATCTCAACGGTTCAAAGTGGAAGAAAAAAGGAAAGAAAAAAAAAAAAAAAATGCGAGGCAATTTTTATCTTCTTCCCTCTTTCGATTCCGTCTGAAAGGAAGAACGAGTGGCTGTCCTCTATCATTTAATTGGCTTCTCTCGCTGTTGGAATTAGGAACGCGGACTCTCGCTCGCGTGCGCCTTTATCGAAAAAGAGAGTAACGTCGGGGGGAAGAGGAGCAGAAGGACGGAGGGGAGAGGGGACGCTACCCGTTAACTCGTTAAAACCCATTTTACCCGTGAAGAAACTGGGTTACGAGGCTTCAAATCGATTTCGAGCGTACAGCAGCCTCGTGGCTTTTATATATCTCTTTCTCTCTTTCTCTCATTCAACGTACGGCACACGATCCATAAATTCGCGTCTCGATCTCCGAGGGCGCGCGCGAGAGATGCTCTCTATCTGGTTTCGAGTTTTCTCATTTGAGTTCGAAAATCGGACGGAAATGAAAACAGATGGGAAATGTATCAGTTGCCTTCACACCTGCAGTTACGGGCGGAGAGATCATAAATATATATATAGATAGCGATACAGACATAAACTTTGCACCAATTTCATTTGCTGGCTTCTCGCTGTATCAATCAAATTTTCCATTTTCTATCCGGAGGTACAAATGCAATTTTTTTTTTTTTTTTTTTTTTTTTTTCGTAATAATAAATATCCCAACGTCATGTACCAGAAGAGTACATATTTGAGAACAGGAAAACAAATACGAAAAAAAAAATAAAAAATAAAAATGATTTCTAGAAAAATATAGTTTATCGATGCGCGTTATTGCATATGAGAGAAATAAATTGTTCAATTCAGAGGCAATTTTCGAGGCCGCAAAATTGAATAAAATTGCCGTACGGCTGATTCGACGAGTGACGAGAATTTCAAGAGCACGGAGATCGAGAGAGAATTCTCTCTCTGTGTGCGCCGATATGTGTGTTGCGTTTAGCTTCGTACGTTCAGCTCTGCAACTGCGATCGCGAAACTGATTCGACATTTAATACACGTTTGGCGAACGCCCGATTGAATTCCCGGTATATGCAAATGTACGTTTCGCCTATCGTTCAGTCCAGACATCGCGAAACAGGAGACTACAGTTTTATGAACTAAAAATAACGCACACGCATGTCTGTAAACGCGTGTATATACGCATTGCGTTAGAATTTCGCGCACGAAGTTCATCCCTGACGCGCGCAACGCGAACGAAGAGGAATCGAACAACTGTCGTGAAATCGCGGATCGTCGATATAGTGATCGATAGTCCAAACCACGAATTTCAACTGGAAGGAGAGAAACTCTCTCGTTCTATCTATCTCACCGAAAGTCTCGTGAAATTCCGGGTTTACCACACATTCGGGTGAAACCATAAATCGTATCTCGGGATTTACCTCGCGGTAACGCACACACCAGACGAAACGACCTTATAAATTCGGGACATTCGAACGAGGATTCTACTTGTCGTACCACGAAAATCGATAGTTCACGCTCACCGACGTTAGATCGATTGCCAACTGATATAAATAGTTTTACTTTTTATTTCGATAATTTATGCACTCGAACTCCAAAAACTCGAAATAGTGGGGCATTTTTACGCGAAGTGTTTTTCTCGTATTTTTTTATTTTAACGCTTTTAATTTTCTAATATTTATTTCTTCATTTATAGTTCCTTATTTCGAATCGTAAGGATTAGCGATTGAGAGCAAAATATGATTTACTGAGACGCGGAGATTTATATCGAGTCTCAGTATATGCAATTTTCGGATCGAAAGTAGCAATAATTTACCAACTCAATCTTCACTGCGGAGTTTGATGGAAAATTAAGTGACTTTGTATAGAGTTTCCGCGGGAATAACGCTCGTGTCGCTGCGGCGGGGAATATAATACCGAAACTTTGATTGAACGAAGGGAAAGGGCTTTTGCGTAGCTGTACAATGTGACGGTGGCGCGTAATCATAACCATGCAGTTTCCTACCAATCTTTGAACATATTATACTCCGAATGTGTGTGTATAGTCGGCTGTTGCATAATTGTATAGCAAAGTCGATGCAAGTGTCGCGTATTACTACTGCTGTGTTCGTTGTACTGAGATGAATACCGCATTGTAACCGGATAATTGCTCTACGAACTTTTACCTTCAAAATAATGTTGAACGGCGTCTCATCGATTTTTCTGGACTTGAGGTGCAAATATGGAGTTTGTAAACGAGTTTTATTATCAATGAAACTAAACATTGTTGTTTAAACCCTTTGCAGCTTAGTAATAGTTACCTACTGCATCTGATGCGCATTATCCAACATTTCGAAGTGTTAAAATTTAAGGAAGAGATTTGCGATTGTAATAAATTCGTGTAATACATGAAGTCGTACATTTTACGAAGTATCGCTAATTTTTCGATTTATTTACAAACATTTTTGATTTTTTTTTTTTTTTTTTTTTTTTTTTTAATACCATGAAATTTAGAGAAATGTTATAGAAAAATGTTGAACACTTAATTTTTTTTCCGACACTTTCATTTTTTTTTTAAACTTCAAAGCATTAAAATCAATTTTTTGAAAACTTGTATAACTGATTTCGAAATTTTCTCTACGCATTGTATTTATTTGATTTGTGAATCAGTTATCTCTTTTCTAAATAAAAAAAAACATCCTTTAACAGACCTTTTAATGAATAACGATCTATAGAAACAGTACAAAGGTTTTTATTTTCCCGTCGCCCCGTCCGAGTTAAATCGATGCCACTTACATCCGCAGGAATGCATCCGCAACCTCGTCGAATTCCGGTGTTTTGTATTGTCGTCTATACACGCGACTCTCGTCGTCAGTGCAGCGTGAAATTCAGTAGCTAAGCCTAAACTTTCCGCGCTACGATACGATACTTCAACACCCACGCGATTCGGGAATGTCGGCCAGAGAACGCTGACGTCACTGATGAGTTAACAGAACGCTCGTCCCGATTCTCTGTGTCCTCACTGGAGCTTTTCTCGCCAAGCGAACGCCTGTTAATTCATTCAACAGAAACTCCGAAACAAATGGAATCCAAAAAAAAAAAAAAAAAACCGGAAGTGCATAGCACTAAACGAGACGAATTGCGAAACGAGTTTTAACGAGACAAACATTTGTCGAATAGAAATTAAACGAATCCAAAAAAAGAAGAGGATGAATCGTGAAACAAAAACACATCTATGATGACACAGCTATTAGTTTAGTCTTATGAATAATCAATTAACTCAAATCCAATAATGTAATCAACGAATTACAGGAATACCGTAGGGATTTTCTTTTCGTAATATATTCGAGTCAACGGGGCTAATCGAGTATACAGTGTGTGTTAAACGTACTGGTGAAGCTGTTATGATTAAATTATGTCCAACGACCCGTGTACACGTGTCAACGTACGCAAATGCGTGTTTGCCGTCGATGTTTTTCAACGTGTATGTCCCGCGCATAATGCACGTAAGGGTACACGGTGTGCGAACCACATCAACGTCCGCGAAAAGCGGCTTTGCATATGGTTTGCCGCGACAAAGTTCTCCGGTAGCGAAACGGATGAAGGATGCAGGTTTCTCGCGTAGAATTAATCTCCTCTGTATTATCGAAAGCCGGTAAAAAAAAAACGGTTGCGCTATTCATCTGTTAATCGTCTATTTAAATCCAAAGCGCTGTGCAAACTTGTTGGCAGTTGTTTTAAAGCGTTAAATGGATAATGAACGAAGTTCCGAAGCTCCGTTGATATCGGGGCATCGAAATAAAAGCTTTTTACGCTTCTATGCAAATTGCCCGAAAGATAAAAAAAAACAACTATCATGAAAGGGTTAAATCAAAAAGTTATCGCACGAGAGATAAACGGAAGTTTGAGAATTGGTTAGTTTTGCATGAAATATTTTTTTTTTTTTTTTACTCACGAAATAATCATTTCGGAGTAACCATTTGATTTCCAGAGGTTTATCGCCAGAGACATGACGATATTACGAGGAGCTATGCCGATTGATACCAAGAAAGACTCGTGCTATCGACGTTCTTGGAAGAAGCTACGGGAATCGATACTCCCCAACAGCGGGGGCGCCTAACTGTCTCGCCACAAAAGAAGGAATAAAGGTCTTGGCACTCCGCAAAGTCGGGGTCTTCCTCACTTCCTTTAGCTACCGCGTTCTTCAAAGTGTTCTTTGGGTTCGTCTAACTTATGAAATAACCACTCTCAATCCCCTTTCTCGTAACTCCGCTCTCCCAAATCTACTGCCAAGACGATGGCAAAGGAAAAACAAAAAATTTTCTTCCTTAAGGGGGGGAAAAAAAAAAAAAAAAAAAACGCGTACATTCGAAACTGAATTGTCTGCAAACGAATAGATATATAGAAGGAATAAAAGGTTCGCGCAGAACGAATTTTCGGTACCAAGCGATGAGATATCCTACATGCGGAAAGGAAGTTTATCGAAATAATTTATCGCCAAAAAAATTCTATATTTCGAATGTATTTGCATTTACATATTTCGTTAAAATTATATCCGTGCGGTGGGGCAATATCAGCGGTAGTCGCGTGCCGTTTGTTCGAAATATTACGAAAAGTAGGATGAGGATGAGACAGAAGTTCGGTGGAGTGGATACGCGAATCGATAATCGCACGGCGCCCGACTGTCTGCAGTCCAACGAAAGTAAAATAACGTCGTTGAATGTGTGTGTAGTTTTGCTGGCGCTTTCGGAAAAATCGTCGTATCAGCAGCAGACGTCCGCGGTTCATACACGGAATGCAAAATTGTACGTATTAGGTACATATTCCTTCGTGGATAACCGCGATATACAATATGACGAAGATATATATAACGGCTTTTACCTTTCCTACGCGAAAGGTGCAATACGTGCGGATGCGCGTAAGCCTTTGAAAATCATCCGTTCGCATGGATTCTTCTTTTCCATCCTTTCTATCGCTATTCACTATATTTTTTTTTCTCATCTCGTTCCTTTTTTTTTTTTATGATTTTTTCTCTCTCTGCGGTTCCCTTTCCGCTCTTCATGGCTCAATCGCACGCACGCGCTGTATTACGCGGAAACTCATCATCGTTAAGCCTTTGTAGCCATCGGGGAAAAAATACTGTGCGTGCAAAAGCAAAGATATATTTCCCGTGTGCAAAGTATAAATTTGCTCCTCAAACCAGCAGACGCGTGCTGTACTGCTTTTTTTATGGCTTAATTTCTGACTTCGTTCTCGTCAGAAAAAGAGTGCTTTTTTTATCACGAAATGGAGAAAATTCATTGAGTAATTGGTTTGAACTTCAACGCACGATATTTTTTCAAATTTTTCCGCACCGTAAAATTTTTATCGCTCCAAACATAAACTATTGTATTTACAAATGGACTTATCAAAAAAACCAATTGCAAAATAAAACGAACGATAAAAATCATTAAAATACATCGCGATTTTTTTTTTTTTTTTTTTCTTTACCGTTACTTCCCTTTCCGTTTTTTTTTCCGCACCGAAAAATTTTTATCGCTCCAAACATAAACTATTGTATTTACAAATGGACTTATCAAAAAAACTAATTGCAAAATAAAACGAACGATAAAAATCATTAAAATACTTCGCGATTTTTTTTTTTTTTTCTTTACCGTTACTTCCCTTTCCGTTTTATTCGAGGACATTCACTTGAGCGTTGCGCGGAAACTCATCGTTGCGACGTTCTCTTCCGGAAAAATGCTTTTGCAAACAACGTACGATATTAAGTTGCGCAGTATAACGTTTTATACATATATATACATTCGTTGTGTATCTCAATTCATGGTATTACGGGTTTGAAAAGAAAATGTAAAATAAAACTGCTATCCATCAAGGATGAGAGATTGACGGTGTAATTATTATCGGTACGCACTATCCGCGAGTTTTCTCTCTACATATATGTTGCGCCTCGCGTTTCTCGTCAGCCGCGTCGAACGCGATGAGGGTTTCGCTCCGTTCCACGGTCAGAGTTCTAACGCACTTTTTCTTTTTTTTTTTTCTTTTTCACTCTCTACTTGCTCGTCGTCGCGTTTCCGACCGCGGGAGGACTGAAATTAATGGTTCGCAGCTCCGGGCTCCCGCGTGCCACGGATAAATATGGACAACGCGAAGCCGCGCGGTCTCTTTCCTCCTCTCGGTATCGCGAGCTGCTGTTGCAGAGCAGCGTCCGCCGCAACCCGAGAGGTTCTTTGCTCTATGTATCTTTCGCTTTTCTCCCCGCTACTGCCTACAAGCCGCACTTGGATTTCTTGAAAACTTATAACTTTACCAGATAGACGAGTCCGACCACGCGGCGATGACGAATCACCCAACGTTCGTTGCATTACACGAGAGTTACGAGGAGAGAAAAAAATGAAAAAAAAAAAAAAAAAAAAAAAAAAACGGAAAAATAAGAGAGAGGACTTTTATAGATAGAATTTTTTATTAAAATTTATTCGAAAGCGTAAAGTCGATCGATCCGATACCCACGCATTCGCGCAGAAATATTATGTAAATAATGCAGATGTACGATCTAAGATTCTTTCGGTACGGATGCTGGAGGAAAGTTGAAGAAATAATCTTTGAAGATAATAATAGCCGGAGATCGATTGCTCGCTCTTGGGAATTGAAGGAGACAGGATGGAAGAAAAAGAGAAGGGCGTCGGTAAGTAACGATGGAATGATTCATCGGGAAGGAATCTAACTGAACGGTGGTCCAGAGCTCAAATTTAGTCACCTGTAACGCGCTCCCGATACAAACAATGGGTTTTTTTTTCGCGGACAATCAAAGCTGCAATCTTGAAATATATTTATTGTGGAAATTTTACAGTTCAAAGAACATTTTTCTTTTATTTTCGTAATTTTTTTCAGCAATAATCGATAAGAGATTTTTCATCGATGTATTGGAGAAAAATGTCCCTTAAGAAAAAACTTTATTAATTTTATTACACAGTGAAGTTTTCATGGAAATTTTGAATCGATACGAACTTTCGGATGTTGAGATTAATTATTACGGATTGAAAAAAAAGTTGATTCGGACGATTTTTTGCTATTATTGTTAACAACGATCTATTTGTCGAAGAGATGCAAAGAATTAGTCGAAAAATTACTCCGGAAATTAATAATTTATTCAAATTAACTCGAGAAACGGTAGAAAAATACATGGTGAGGAACATAATTCGCATAATTCGTAGGAATGCGAAATGTGATAAACAGGAAGCAGCGCAATCCAAACAACAGAATCGAGTAGTAAAACAAAGATCGCAAAAAAAAAAAAAAAAAAAAAAAAGATCGATTTGTATCGAGTGAAGAAAAGAGTCTAAATAGACCGTCTATTCGTAATTCGCTCTGTACATAGCACCGAAGGAAACCGCGTTGCGGAATTCGCGAATAGGAAAATATTTATACTAAACCGTGGCGAGAGAACACGAGTCGAGAAAATCCCCGTCGAGCAGTGAGCGGTGAAATAGGCTTTGCTGTTAGGGATCGAACGCGCAAAGCTAGTTGCCCGGTTTGCCTCACGAAAGCGTCGAAAGTATGTATGAAACAAGTGCGTGACTAGAGAGTGAGTATGCGGTGTATGGACCCGAACGTGCGTACGTATTTATACGAGTTATTTATGGCCGAAAAACGGGGGCGAGGAGTGTATATACGGTGTAAAGCATCCGTTTATCGAAGCATTCGATCGATACGATCCTTTCGAACATTCCTCGACCCATTCGATCGTATAACCGACCACCCACTACTCCATTTTCACGTATCGATCAAATAATGATTTTTTTTTTTTTTTTTTTTTTTTTTTTTTTTCAAATTTTAATTCGCTATTAAATTTTTCGAAAAATACGAATATAGCGTTCGTACATTCTAAACTTTCAATACCCGCATAAAAATCATTTTATTTCCCAATATAAGTAAAAAAAATGCGCGAGACTACGAAGTAACTGAATAGGGATTCTCCGAGGCTTCGCTGTCCCCTACGGGAGTACAAGAGCCTCACATGCGATGTTATTAAATTCGGTGAAGCGACTCTCTTCTTGGGCTGCCGACCTCATCGAACGAAACTAGCAATCCCTGTTCATGCATACCGGTGGGCATTCGTCAGTGTGTCCCCTCGCGGTCCACGTGCTCAATGGATATCCCTTTGATCCACGAGAAGACGAGGAACAGACTACGATACGTTCCTACAGTAAAGACCTTTATGCATGCAGACCGCTGTATAAGAGACCTAAATAGAAGAGGCGAAGGGCTCTATAGCTATAGAATAGCTGTGTTTCAATCTAAACGACCAGAGAACCGAGAAGATCGAGAGAACCCCATTGCAAGCGATCGAGAAGAGGCTGACGACGCTGACGACGAAACCAAATAGCCGCTTCTCTATCCTCGTCTTTCACGTATCGTCTTCCAAGAGAGTTTCTCGAATCATTTGAGATTCAAGCATCCGAAGCAATGCACCGTCTTTACACGACATTGAAACGATTCTGAAAGATACACTTTGCTACGCGTATGTGTTGCACACGACATACATCGAGGAAAACATGTATATATGTATACATAGGCCGCCAGGAGCAGTTAATGTTACAAGAAACATCACCTGTAAACCACTGGTAGACACACCGGTATTCGGATCAACGTCTCGGTGTGAAAACGAAAGCTCGCGGCATTGCATACGAGAATCAGACAAAAGACGAGCAGCTGAACCGATGACCTCATCCAATACCTCTACCTACCTGTGCGCCCCAAACGGAATTTGATCGAATCTCGTCTACGATACGTCGCGTTTTCTAAATATAACTTTTTCTTTTATCATTAATAGAATTTAAGTTCCTTTATCAACAGTTTTCATTTTTAATTGACTTCAATTTTTAGACCAATTTTTTTTTTATTCTCATATTCGTAATATTATTAATAAATAATATTCACGTAATTATCGTCGAAAACGTAAAAATTCGTATTTTTCTATACATTTTTTTTTTCTCCATTTTTTTTTTTTTTATTAATTATTTTTTTTCTTTTTTCTACTAAATTTCATAGTGGATATCGTGAAAAAAAAATGAATTCCTTGCTATTACAACGAAAGGACATCAATGTCGGAAATGCCGCGACGCGATGTATGTATAACGGTGCAATGGGTGCATGTGGACCAAGTGAGAGAGAGAAAAAAAAGCGGCTTAACCGAGAATGACGTCACTACCTGTCCTGCAGGTTCGGTGGCACCCCGAGGTATGGGTCACCGCTGACGATCTCGGAGAAGCGAATATGGTACGTGCAATGAAAACGTGCAGAATGCACTCAATTTATTCTACACAACGAAGAAGCAATATTCGTTTCATTCGTGTCTCACGACGAATAACTATAATTAATAACGAACACGACGCGTTCGTCTCAATTTTCGTTGCGATGTATTTTTTATATAAAGAAAAATGTATCGATCAGTTATATCGATCGTTCGAGAGAACGATGCTGAATAAAATTGCATTTATGGTACAATATTTCTTTCATCTAACGATATTTCACCGCAAGTAAAAAAAATGTGATATTCGTTCGGAAAAAAAAAAAAAAAAAAAAAAAAAAATGTACTCGCAACATACGCGATTTATTATCGAAACCTCTGCTGCGTTTTAATTACGAGAGACGTGCATTCAGTTCGCAATCCCGCGGCAAGGATGAGCGGTGTATCTACGCATGACGACTCTCGAATGGAACAGTCGATTCGGACCAACTGAGCAGTATACAGAAATCAAAAAACCGGCGTTAAAATTCATTTTTCACGTGTGGAAACGTTCACGTATGCCGGATGCGATCCCAATTATCTTTCCATTGTGCCGAGAGGCCGAGTCGAACCAATATTTTTATGAATGAAGATCCTTTTTTTTTATCCGAATCATCGGGGTATTCATTTCGTTCGGTGGGAAATACGAGAATTTTTTTTACGCAAAACACGATTATTAAAATTATTTTAAAAATCGTATAAAAAAATCGTCGGTAATGTAAAAAAAATCTCGTTGATTTTTTATTTTTTTTTTTCTTCGAAAAAAAAAAAAAAAAAAAAAAAACATTGTTACTGCAAATTTTAATGATCGTTTCGTAACGTAAACAACGTTAAAAGGAATAACGTCGACAAAACGATACAATTTAGATTATACCTGTAGCGATTATTTCACAACGAAAGGCTCTTCGTCGGTATTACACTGAGTTTTCGAGAGATAAGATAAGCGAGAAACTTCGTAGCATCGGATGGTATCCTCGTGGGAGGCGAAAGGTTTTAATAGTATACTTACAGTACTCAGCGTCCTGTAACTCTTTCTCCATCGCGTTCCGTCTCTCTTGCAGTATTACAGCTGAATAGTAATACAACTGAGCGGCGTAACCTCAACGTTATTGTACGATCCTCTCGGCACGGTATGCGATAAGACGAGATATTTGTATAGAGTGACTCGAGCGCAAATAAGTTGACCGATCGATAGGCAATCGCCCATCGATCCGTGGAATGAAAAAAAGAAATAAAAAAAAAAAACTCTGTATATTATAACCCCCGTGGAACCGCGCAACTGATATGCGTTATCGCGGTACGGAAAGATGGCATATGAATGCATCTTTTGTAATACAATTGATAATGAAACCATTCAACATCGACAATTGTCAGATCGACATTTTTTGGATGAAAAAAAAAAATCGATTTAAAAAAGTTTAACAAAATTGACGAAAGTACTTTTTTTTTTTTTTTTTTTTTTTTTTTTTTTTAATTTAAATGGAATTCGACCTCCCGGCAGCCGGAAATAGCCATAGTGATGGAGTACGCGTGCTGAACTTATGTTCGAACGTTTTAAAATGTATTATACGCGGAACAATACGCTTATGGAATAGCTAATTGCACGACGATAAATTCACGTTACGCCTGTCGATTGAATGTCTCCCCGTTCGAGATTAATTGTCTCGAATAACTTTGAACTGATATTAATTCACTATAGCGATAAAAATACATATATATATATATATATAGTATATATATATATATATAAAATTATTCTCGAATGGCACGTCGATGTTTCTTACAACTATCGATCGAACAACCATTTGCTCTTAAGTCGATTATTATTCCGCGAATTCAATCGGCCAATCAATCGGAGAATTTGCGACGCGATATATATCGATGCGAAGCTCTTTTCGCAAAATCGATTGACCGATTCCGTTACATCGCAATTTTATTATTTCACGAGTGAAAATTTCAAATCTACGGGAACAGTGCGAGTGAACTACGATTACAAAGATATCGATAATCGATTACGATCGCGGAAAAATGTTTTTTTTTTTTTTTTTTTTTTTTTTTTTTAATCCAATTTTTTCGATAAATTCGGGTGTCTCATCGAGAAAGTGGAGAAGCAAATCGAAGCTTTAATTTTCAACGAGTATACTAATTGAATAACGAGCTTCGAGAATTATTATATCATCCCGTGTTTCCGCACGAGTTACAAGATTATTCGATGAAATTTTCTCATCTCTAATGAAAGAACTCACCGCGACGTAGAAATATACTGCTTTGTGAGATTACGAATCGCAAGGCACAGCTGACGTGAGAATTTCTGACTCACCGTTTCTACCTACTTGTGGTGATTGAATTTACGATAACCCGTGCGGCGCTTATGTGTGCGCAGCGTCATGCAACGATTTTCTCATCTTTCAAAGACCACTGCTGATTTTTTCACGGGATGATGAAAATCAATAGAATATATTATAATAATTTGCGCGACGAGGTAATTGCTTCCTGAAAGGGAATTTTTAATATCGCGCGTTGCCGAGATACTTTGATCCTTTTTCGTCGTAACGATTCTTTGTTTTTTTTTTTTTTTTTTTTTTTTACGTAACATTGCTGTATCCAATTTTGTTTGATTTAAACTTCGCGTGCGAGTGCCCCGACCGTGACACTGATCTCCATTAGACGAGATTATCAGTCATGCGACATCGCGAGATGCGGATGTATCGAAACTTACTATATCTATATGTCATAAACTGACGCGCATTCATACCGACAAGGCGTTTATATTCGGGAAATGGACGCTTTTGATACCCGTCGAAGATTGCATAACACCTATCGATTTACGATATTAGAAGGTAACTGACGAATCGAAGGTCGCGCACGTTCCATCGAGAAGAATCATCTGGTAACCTTCAACTTTATTCCCATCGATATACCAACGTACCGCAAGGTCTCGAAACACGAAATTTAATTGCTCCCAAATTCTTCCGCAAAATCGATCTAATTATTTCGTAATATTTAACATCGCGTAATCGAGAGTCACATCGATACAATTTGTTTAAACGGATTTTCATTAAGACGATAAATTAATCGCAGTTTCCAGTGATTATTCAAACACGATAAATCGAGCAAACAACTGCACTGTTGATAACACATAACAACTATGCAGCGACTAACACCCGTGTATAACTCTCCGATTAACGAAAAACAAATATGTCAAATATGTTGAACATTCGAAAAACTTGTATTAACGATGAAAATAAATAATGCGAAACAAAATGAAAGGGATACATATATAATCGACTTACGAGTGCGTTGGCCACTTCTCTCGATCGATACCTTCTCTCTCGTTTCCCTCGTCCCTTTTCTCTCCGTCTCACTCGTCTCGTTGGCTCGTTTCGCTGGGGGGCTCCCACTTCTCCGACCCTTTGTTCCCTCGTGCGAAGGCCGACGACGGAACGAACTCGAGACACCGGGACACTGTATATATTATATATATATATCTGTGTATATATATATGTATATAATAATGCACTGAACATCCAACTCGCGTACTCGTATACACCGAACGAACGTGAAACGCGGTTGAAGCTGAAGAAAACGAAATAATCGTGTGCACTGGTTCGTCCAACAACAGCAACAGCCCTAAACCCGATTCCGTTTCCACAAGAGGCGCAGTAGAGTAGATATAATACCTCTCTACTACGGCCAACTCCGTCTACTCGCTTCGAGACTTAAATTCAAGTGAGCGAGAGAAACACTCGGAACGCGAGAGAGCGTACAAAATAAAAACAGTCTCGTAAGAATATACCGGACAGGAGAATCAGCAGAAGAAGAGGAACGTACGAACGATGAAAACCCGTGCACTCGCGATACTTCTCTCGTTTCGTCTTCACCGGCTTCGCGCACACTGCAACGTTTATCCTTCACTCTCTCATCATTAATTCTATCTATTGTAACTCTCTTAGACTAAACGAGAGCTGTGCACAAAGATGTGTGCAATAAGAAAACTTTTAGCTCCGCGGACTTAGCCCTCGTCCCCTTCGTTCGGTTTTTTTCGATTCATTATTTTATTTTTGTCGTAACACTCGATTCTATTAGTCGCGATGAATTTTTTTGTTTTGTTCGACGGGATATTTCGTTATCGCGATCTCGATGATAATAATATGGATTCTTTAAAAATTTGTTTATTCGATGAATTATATTGTTGTTAGTCGGAGTCGTGCGATGTGTCGAACGTCACGAAATAAAATGGACGATCCGACGCGAACGCGCTGACGGACGCGGCCGTACTGAGGTCCGAGGCGCCGGCGTGTTTACTGCCCCCACTCCGCGCACGACTCGTTTTCACGACTCTCTCGCTACCCGAGTGCCTAGTACACTCGCGCGCGCGCCCCCTCGCTTCAGTCCCGTCGCCCACCATTCCGAGGACAGTATGTGTGCGCGCGTGTGTACCTGTGTGTGCGCGACGCTCGACCGCCGCGATGTGTTTCGCCACCCCGACGTACCTACGATAACCACGGGGATGGAATCGCCGAGAGAGCGACAGCGAAGGATTTTGTGGACCCGCTGGAAACTCTTTTCTCTCGCCTACGCCCGCGGGGCTCAGCTGTTGTACAGTGTAGCAATGCTTAAACTTTGCTGTGACGATTTTTCTTTTCCTTTCGTCTGCCCAATGATGCTTCCGGATTCCGATAATGCTACAGTCAAGACGTCGCGGGGACTTCGAAGGTACGTAATAATATATAACGATATATCTTTTTATATTCAATTATATTCTCGATTACTCACGCCGTTTCGTTGGCAATCTTTGTCCGTAAGTCGGTCAAACGGCAACGCAATTGTTTATCTCGAAACAAAGCGGAGTGGGATAGAGAAAATTGTGAGATTAGGTTATGAATAACTCTCACCCTACATCCCACCGCGTGATTCAAGGCGGTGAGAGAACAACGCGCTTTTTTTTTCTCTCGAATTTAACGCATACGATTTTGAACAGAGTTTCTCGACGCAAGATTCTCACAGCTTTGCGCACAACATATCCCGCGAGTGTTACACAATTTTTCGCGTCGTCGTCGGGAGTCGTTCCCCGTAGTATTGGGAAAGCGCCGCTGCCAAGAGTGCACACAGTATGTGTCGTAGGTTAGGTAGTAAGTACGCGAGGCACTACGAGCACTTCGCACGAAGAAAAGAGATCCAATGCGATTTTTCAAGCGCAAACCTCGATAAATCCTTCCATACTCGTTCTCTCTCTCAACGGGGGGGCAAAGATCGAAAATCTCGATATTTATCGTCCCAATTACGTAGTTCGCAAAACCGTGTTTGGCCATTCGCGATGTATTCGTGAAAAATTGTTTTTTTTTTCACCTTCGCTATTTATTTCTACTCATACGCTTGAAACATCCAATAACCAAATCTTCGACTTGAATTAATACTTCGCGGATTATCAATTCGTATTTTCGCGAAACTGACCGTAGCGAGTTAACGATCTTACGAGGGTTACGATTCACGCCGGTTACGCGAAATTTACAGTACAGCAGATTCGTGGATATACACGAAAAAATAAAAAAAAACGGCTGTACGTACGTACATATGGGGGTAGGGAGAGCAGAATGAACACGGGAAATAAAGGAGTCCTCGAAAATCCGGCGAACCAGACGATACCGTTGGAAAAGCCGTTCGTATACTTTATCACGCGCAACACCCTTTTGCGCTCTCTCGGGGTCTCCAACGTCCCCGACGTAATTTATACAACCACGACGAGCTTTGCGCAAAGGCTAAAGGCCCGGCAGGCTTCCAGCAGTGCAACACCAAACCCTGCTTTGCAGAATGACGTTATATCCTTGACACAGGACTAGAGGTGTTATTTTGACGAACGACTTGTGTGTTTTTCGTTGAAAGTATGTAGTGTGTATCGTATAAATGTTACACGCACCTTAATGCCGCTGTAATCCCGACGACACGCGTCGGAAAAACCGGAAGATGATAAATTCGTCGATTCTCTTTAAATCGTATTATCCTTTTGCCACATTTGAATTAACTAAATACCTGTTTACGAGGTTAAAAAAAATCAATTTCAACTCGGAGATTTTATGAAGGATTCATTTTTTTCGTTCGTCAAAAAAATTTTTTCTTATCAAATTTTGATCGATTTTATTCAATTCAGTACCTCAACACTCATATATGTATATATATATATATCTAGAAAATTTGTTAAAATTAGTTATCTTCGAGGAGTTTTAACGGAAAATTTCCAAATTTCGATAACGTCGTTAGAGGATTAATATTTCTCATTGAAATGATTTTCTTATTTTATCCAACATTTTCTTCGAAGCTAAAATTATTTTTTCTTCACATTTCCAACTCGGATATACCGTACCACCGTGAAAAATCGATAATTTTATCGGTTAAATTTAGTTCCGCCATTAATCCCGCCATCGACGAGGTTTTTTTTAGACTTCCGTCGTTTCTACAAAATTTCACCACAACTTTATCAAAAATCAATATTTTCAAATTCAATTTGTGATTTAATCGAAACCTCGAGAAATAAAGACTTCGCAAAAAAAAAAAATATATAAAAAAGAAAATATCGATACAGTAAATTTTTTAAAAATTACACGTTTTTAAATGCAACGTAAAACGGGAAATTATAAAAAAATCGAGTTTTTCTGGAAACATCTCGAGTCGACCGATTCGCGGTGCTCTCGAGCTGATTACGCGCAAAAATCAGAAAAGCCTTCGATCGATGTGGCGGAAAGTTTGCGTCGCGCAGACATGTCATCGTTCTCTATTTTTTAAGGGAAGCGCGCGTAATTAAAGCTGTTATTCCTTATTACCGGTCAGACTACATGCGGCGCGATGTATATAGCGCATAGATACATCGCGCGGTCGACACGCTATAGTTATATCAGCTGTATCCACTGTGTCGTCAACCCATCGTACATCGACTGGTTGACGTCTACACGAAACTACATTTTGCCGGTATATAAAGTAAAGTCACGTATACACAGTGCGCAGTCGCGTAGTATTCGTATTCTCGCGATGCGTTTAATATTCCCTTATTACAGTGTCGGCGCATAGGTGGTATACATTCTATACATCGCGCGCGCGGGGTTTCCGAAGGGAAGACTACGGGGTGCGACGGTATCGCGTCAAGTGATACATATTCTCGTATCGTTATATTGTTAAATAACATAAAGGCGTATCTAACATAGTTTCGCAAGTAAAACGATATCAGATGCGCCCTTATGATTTTTATCGATCGATATGTCGTTATCACATGAGGAAAAATTGATCGAATGCACTATAAATATGATACCTATGCGTGTCTCATGAAAAGCTCCGACGACCAATAAAATGCGAATTCATATTTAATTACCACCCTCCGATATACTCGGCACACTATGTTTTTTTTTCGCACCCTTTCGCGATGTACAGCTGCGCTGCAGCGCGGAGCTCCGCGTATAAATTTTTTTAATTTTTTCGAGGACTACGAGAATTTTAATTTTTAATCCATTCATCATTTTCTTTTCAATACGAATCTGCAGCAAATTTTAATTCGATATCAGCAGTATATTTCGAAACTTTCAGCTCATATGTGACAAATTTTAAATAACTACATTACGCGTAAAAAAAAAAAAAAAAATTACGAAACTTAGACACTCTTTCACACGCGGGATGGGGGTACGAAACGTAAAAAACTACGAAAAAAAAAAAATTTTAGCATCTGTCTTGAAAGAAAAGTTATACTACGCGTATTATGCGGTTCACACATTATTATACATGGTACGGTATGCATACAGAGTACAGAATAGTGCAATTGCACTTTTCACGCTACCGGGGGGTATTCTCAAGACTTTTCCGTCCCGGCGAAGCTTTTCATTCGCGAAGCAGCCGACGACGAGAGACAACTAACGTCGCGATTATTCCACCACCGCGAAGAAGAAGAGGATAGAGAAGCGCACGGGAGTAGGGTACAGAGAGGAGAAACGCTCAGTGTTCTCGTTGGTGGAAAATTCTCGTTATTCTCGCACCGTTCCATCCACAAGCGGCTCGAGTTCACTCGTTCGCCCCCACGGTAATTACGGTCACGGGCGTGCAGTTCCTCCCTCTTTCCCCCGATCTCCTCTCTTCTTCTTCGTGTATCTGTTCTTCGTTTCCCGACGACAATAACCAGTTCCGCGAGAGTAAGGCGCTTCCACCGAGAAACTCGAGAATCTTCTTGATACCGACGAAATGTGCACTGTGTACGTTTTATGAAGCTTTTTACATTACGAAAGCTCCGCGAAAGAATGAAAAAAAAAAAAAAAATGCATCGTTACTGCAACAACATGTGAATAAATTTACGAAAAATTTTAGTCGGACGAAATATTATCGTAACCATAGAACACTACACATCAGTCTGTTAGACTCGAAGGATTTCACGAAAATATTGAATTTTTTTAAATTTTTATTTTTAGGTTAATTTAAAAAATGTATAATTTCGATAATATTTACGGTGTCAATATTATACCTCAACGGACGACTTCTTTAGGTTCTGAAGTACCGATTTCAGGATAATTAACCTCAATAATATTGATTTTTGGCAAAATTTCGCAATAATAAAAAAATTGGGTTTCGCAGACTTATCTGTGATATTAAAGAGGTGCGAATAGTTTGATGTTTTATATAACGATAGAGGGTGATATCAGCTTTAATCTTCATATTTAAAAAAAACGGCTAAAATAAAAAAAAAAAATTTACAGCAAAATTCGCCGAATACCGTTTTATAATTTTTTTCAAAAATGTATTTATCAAAATAAATATATAAATCGAAAATCACTCGAAATCGAAGATTAAGCGTCGATAATTTTTTTTTTTTCTTCCCGCGAACTGCAATGAGTGATTTCAGCTGAATTTCTTCTCTTTCTCTTTATATCTTTCTCTCGTTGAGTATTTCGCTGTGAATCACGAACAATCGTGTTTCGTTATAAATGAGTAGACGGAGTCGTTATATTCACGCGAGAGTCCCCCCCCCTCCCGATTTTCTTTGCGAGATGCGTGCATTATTAGGTACACGTATTCCGAGACCGACGAGCGTTTTCAACGCTCGACTCCGAACGCATATAAATCCAATCGCAAGTTATTATATATATACTATATATGTATATTTTTTTCGAGAATGAAGTTGGAACAACGCGAATAAATTATATATTATTATTTGCCGCGTGCGAATATATAGTGGTATAACACGCGTCATAGGCTTTGCGCACATAGTGCTTACATGGCGGAGAGGTCCTGTATCGGAGAGAAGCGAAGAAGTTTACGATATACTAATATAAGTATATTCTACGAGTTGTACAGAACGCTCCCAGGTCGCGACTTCGTTCGTTTCCTCTTTCTGCATACATTTATATATATATACCACATATATATACTATAACGTTATAGATAGATAGATACATACGAGTTTTATGTACTCCAACCGTATAAAGCCGATCGCGGGACATCGTAAATAACCCCGCAGTCGATATTTTTATCTTCTCGGAGAAACTCGCCGGGTCCAACGGCAGGCCATTAGCTTTCTGCACTCGAACCGATCGACATTATCCATCGGCAATTGCTTTTTCGAACATTTTTACGATATATTTCTCACTGGTGATCAACTCTCTCAACATCGCCAATACGATTTTTTTTTTTTTTTTTTTTTTTTTTTTTTTTTTTTTTTCGATCATTTTTGAAATCGATATATGCAGACTTGTGTTCTGATAATTTATTACGTAGATATCTAGAAAGTTGAAACTCGTGAAATTATAATAGTGATATGTTATTTGGTTTCGTTCAGATTTCAAGATATACTACGGGGTGTTTATGTTTATTGTCATTTGAAATCGACACTTTTATGGACGCGTTATCAACGGTGTATGTGTGTGAATTCGCCTACGAATATCCGTCGAATATCTTCCTACGCAAATCGCATTTTTATTTATCGATCTTTCGAAGCGCATCATTTCCGTCATATTTGTCTGCAGGCGACACTTATGCAGTTCCGCCGTTTCTTCTTGTAAATCGCGAATGGGGGGCGTATGGGCTCTCGGCGTTGGTACCTTATTCTTCCTTCTTTTATCTCGATATGTCTGCGCCTTCACGCGTGTGACACGGGGTCTTGACAGCCGCACGGGATGCACTTCCGCGAACTCTGCGCTGTCTTTCTTTTGCTCAATATGTACGATTGTAAGATTGCGTGAGATGTCGTTTTTATATTCGCGACGAGACGTCTGAACGAGTTGCCTGCCGACTCGAAACATTTCGAGAGTTTCGTTCTTTCGATCGATTTTTTTTTTTTTTCCATCAAACGTTATCACAGACGAGAACCATTCATTTCGCGTTTCTCTACGCATAAATTGCGTTTAAAACGATAATTTATTATTCAAGATTGTGAAAAAATATCCCGAAACACTGTCATTAATGACCCCCACGACGAAAATTAAATTCGCATGATATGAAACGCTTATGGGTATCAAGTCGAGTGAATTAATGATCGTTACGAACGGACGACATCGTGTAATATTCGCCTAAGTATACACACGCAACAACGGTATTTTATGCGATATATACCCGAGTTGAAGATCGTTTTTTTTTTTTTTTTTTTTTTTCATTGCCCTGTTTACTCCCTTTTTATTCTCATCGTTCACGATTAACGAGAGATAGTCTCGCGTTCAGGTGGTCAAAAATTCGTCTCTTACTATGCCGTTGCGAGGTGCTATAAAGTTTATATGGCGATTCGCGACGCTCAGTCTCGACGCTGAACTCTCGCAGAGTTATTTTTTTTTTTTTTTTTTTTTCTTGCAAACGCGATGTGCTCGGATTACGAAACTCGTAAGGATATAATAAACGAGGATCGGCGCTCATAAGATATCATTTCAGTAGATACGTTGCATATCATTTTATATAGCTAATTAACACAATCATTTTATTTTCCTGAATGCGAAATTTTACATGTTGAAGCATTTCATAATCTTTCAACAGTTGTCGAGAAGGATTCGATTTTTTACACATTAAATTTTCGTGTCTTCGAAAAAATATATTTATTCTATATACACGTTATTTCGGATTTTACAATCCGTCTTACAGTATTCTGTTGACAATTATGTTGTATCTTAAATATAAAATATACAAAACATGTGCTAAAGTACACTTTGTTTTCGACTCTTTCTTTTACGTATATCGCAAATAACATATTAAATATTAAAAAAAAAATTCATAATTTTTTTCGTAAATATCTAAAAATTACACTTTCGAGAGGATTTTTCGACTTCGCGATGGTTAAAATTTGGTTAAAAAAAAATCGCTGTTGATCGATTTTTTTTTTCGTCTATTCTCGGGGTTTCGTTAAAATTCGCAGATAAGCAGATCATCCATTAGTAATTGAGCCAAAACTCGCGAAAACTGCGCGTTGCATTCCTGCAACAAAGAGGCCGAGAGGGGGAGGGGGGGGGGGGGGGGAAGAAGCGACTTCGAATGAATGCGGCAGGAAACCGACTTGTCTGCAGCGTTAGACACAATTTAAGCTTCGCCTTGGCGCAAGGAAGGGCCGCGGCAAAGCGAGAAGGATAGTAGAGACGCTGTCGCTGCAGCAGCTCAATAATTGCCCTTAATTGCCCCCTCTCCGCCAGACGGCAAGGCTAATAAATTTAATTCCCGTAAATGACTAATCCACTCAGCGCAGTCTGCCTCCCCCCGCCCCCCTCCCCTCTCACGCCTTCAGCTACTGAGTAAATTGGACGCACCCTTTTTTTTCTTATCGATGCACGGATAACGGTGAGGAAATGAAAACAAAATTATCCACTCTATCTACAAATTCCATGGAGTACAATACGAGCTGTAAACTTTCTTCGGGGGAAAAAAAAAAAAAATTTAACGAAATGAAAAAAAAAAAAAATTAAGTTAGAAGATACGATGGAGGATCCAATCGCTCGATATATGTGGACTCGGAACTTCATTGTTGCAAAGATCGGGGAAAAATGGACCAGAAAGGCAATGTTCCGGAAGGATGGGTACCAGGAATCCAGTATACGAATCGAATGCTACATGCCAAATGCCAGGTATCGAATGCCAAATTTTAACGGCTAAATGGCACGCATACCACGCGTATTGCCTTTGGCATACTTCATTTGGCAATGGATATGTGTGCCGTATACCTATTCAGATCCTTCCTGACTTCGTGTCTCGATACCATTTTGCCCCGTCGTTACACCTGCATAGGAACACAGAAATTGCATTGCATCGAAAATAATTCTTCGATCTCTTCCCCTATATCGCCCGAGCGAATGGTATCTTCGTAAACGCTTGTAGCGCTTCCATTGTCGAGAACGTTTCCAAAGGGTGTTGAAAGTACAGCGACGTTGAGGGCGAAGAATGCTTGAGAGAGAAAAGGTAAAACGAAATTCGCAGACGATTCGCGAGACTAAATGTTCGGTGAAATCACTTTATTTCGCGAAGCGTGTGTTTTGTTCCGGACGATTTAGTTCGCGAAGCACCGACGGGGGCCGGCAGTAGTCCCGAAACGAGAAAACGAGGAAGAGCACCGGCACCGAACGAAGCTCTTGATGCTTTTGGTTGCTGGCTGCGAGGCAATTCTATGGTCAGCACCATAGTTGCGCAGCTTCGATATCTTTTCGCTGCTCTTTTCTATCGTTTCGTTGAACTGTCTTTACCCCATGAACTCTCGCGATCTCATTCCATTTTTTTTTATAGATCTTTATTGCCAGAGATTTACTGCGTAAAAGAGATAGTATACACTTCCGGTTTGCTGTTAGAGACGCAGCGGAAATTGTGTTAAAAAAAAAAAAAAAAAAAAAAAATAAGACATTCATTGATTTTTTTTAGTGACTTGCAATATAAAATCTCTCGGAGTTCTATTCATCTTTCGCACCCCTCGATCTAATATTGTAGATGCGCGATATATATATATTTTTTTCTTTTTCCTGTTACCCCATCCATCTCGCTGACCGATCGAGATTCCAGATTTCTGATAGCCCGGAACCGTTGGCAAGTCCTTCACCCTGTAGCACATCCGGTCTATACCCTCGCGGACGTAGTCGCGTAGTACCTTTTAGCCTTTGCCACCCCTGAAGTGCCCGTGCGATCAGATTACACCCACGAGGATCAAAAGCTTTTTTCCACTCGAGGCGAGTAACGCAGATATTTTCGGGAAATAAAATCCCTACGTAATTTTATTTCATCCAGACAATCTTTCTTTTTACTTCAACTTTTTAAGTTCCTACCGATCGAGAACCCTAAATTAAGCCTTTCACCTTGACACGAAGTTGAGTTTAATCGCACTTATCGCGACTATCTGTATACGTGTTAACGCCGCGTATAAAAATAAAACAAATTTTTTTTTCTCGTCACAAAATTAAGTTTAATTCATTACTTTGTTCGTTTTACGACTCGAGCATTTTTACGACTCCAGAATGGTTTTTTTTTTTTTTTTTAAGTTATTAACGCTTTTCTTCGTAATTTTCGTCGCGACGAAATGGGACCAAGTCGGAGGGAATAATTAGTAATGTCTCACACGTTATGCCAAAGTACCATCGTCGCCGTCATTTAACGCGAGCGCTGTTAGTAGTTAGATATATATGTTCTTACATATAGTTTCTCGTTCACGCGGAGACACGACTCGACGAAATTCCGGTGCAGCAAAGTCCATTGAGCGGAGGCCTCTGGCTTTCATCCAGACTTCAATATTGACTCGCGACTCGCGACTATAGGACCAAGCGACGTACGGTGTACGGCACGTTTAAACGAGAATTGCGAATTAGCAGCTCACAATCGAATTTCCCATTGGCGAGTTTTCGTACGAAGTTAACCCACTTTACGTATAGGCAACGAACAGAGAGTCCTCTCTCGCTGATCTTGCCGATGGTTACGTATGTACGTACATAGCGCTTCCCATACGTAGTCGAAATTCACTCTATGCATCATGAAGGCCATCAGCCAAAAGCGGGACGGAGAGAACACGGGGAATGCAACGGAAGCATCTCGTATGCACCGATGCGAAAAATAAAACGATTCTACTGCCGTTGCTTTCGGCACGAAAAAAAAAAAAAATAAAAACCTTTGCCGACCAACGAGAGAGCGTCGACGAAACTTCATCAATTTTTTATCATCGCGAAAATCTGTTCGCGAAACGAGATCAATTTCGTATATACGGCGGATAGAGGGGTCGAATCCGTAAGGGAAGCGCATACATACTTATAGTATGTACCCTCCGCGCATTTACTTCGCTCCACTGTGCAGTATAAAGTTGGAAATTTCGTTTTGTGTTATCCGCACAACGCGGATGGAATAAAGAAACGTTTCTTCTTCTTCTTCTTCTTCTTCTTCTTACTATATGCCTCTGCGATTTCTCGAGTATATGCTGTCTATTGCCGAACTATCCTTTCTCCAAAATACACATATCTGTGTCTATGTATACGACGGGGTTGTGCATTACTGTTTCCAACAGTTTCTACAGTTATGCGGAGAGAAGGCAAACAGATGTGTATAAGAGGAGCAACGAGAGTCAAGAACGTTGTAGCACTTCGGACAGACTTCAAGCGCATTCGCTTTACCGAAAAATCTCGAAACTCTCACTCTCTTTGTACCACTCGACTTACTTTGTTGTATTCGAGTCATGAGATTTTTGCACTCGAGATGAAATATAAAGAATGCAAAGAGATCCGATTTTCTTCGTCTGTTTTCATCGGAGTCATGAATTCTCGCAGCTTTTCTCGAGTAGTGTTCGTCGAAAATTCGTTCGTAAATACGGAAGAGAAGGTTATTATTCTACGAGAAATTTAGCAGCCGCTAGTGAAATTCAGTAATTCGGTTTGTTGCCATTTTCCTCGAAAATTGTATTTTCTATAAATAAAAGCGAACAAACTGCAGCTGCAGCTGCAACTGCAGTTGCTGTTGTTGTAGTAAGTTATTACGGATCCTGAGATTAACCCCCTCGCATCAGTAATGCCTTTTTTTGCGGGTTAAAATGGGAATTTCGATGATTGAAGACATTGATAATGGAGATTGCGGACTCCTGTTTGGGGAGAAGGGGGGGGGGCGCTTCCGGAATATGATTGAGACGACTAATATCGATGGCAATAAAAAATGACTATTTTCCAAGTAATTTATCAGTTACGGGTTGAAAGTTTTTATTTTTTATATAAAAAACTATAAAATCGAGAACTGTGAGTGCAAAAATCGCTTCTGCAACTTGAAGGTTTGGTCTCCGCCCATTCCAAACGTATCTCCCCGATAATATGCTGACTTTGGTGACAGTAGCAGCTGCTAGTAGAGGAGACGGATAAGAGCGCATGAAACGGATAAGGATGATAAAGTCTACGAAAGACCGAGTGTAACACAGTCGCACATCTACACTAAAACTGTAGATAGCTTTGGGGGTCATACTCTCCTGTGGGGACCAACGCCCGCAGGATTGTCGTCTCCTCGCAACCCCTCGCCCTCCGCCTATATACATAGATAGGGTTAAAATTTCAACCGGACGAGAAGAAGTGAAGAGAGTTTCGGTGGAGAATAGGGGTACAGAACGAAAATCCAAAGAACAAGAGAACAAGATAATGTTCGATAAGAGATCGGGAGGGATACCGAACGACGAGAAAAGCCGGAAAATCGAAGAGGATATATAAGAATACAAGAAAAAAGAAGGAGAAAGAAAGAAGGGGTTAGTTGCGAAACCGAGAGGTACGGAATAAGAAAAGGTTGGATGAAATCGACGAGGGTGAAGAGATGGGTTGGCATCGCAGACCGTTCGAACAAAGAGGCCAATCTGCGGAGCTTGAACTCGCAAACCTACCCGCGCTATATTGTAGATACATCTATACGAAACCTCCCCACTGGATTCGTTTCGTTTCGCGTATAGTATTCTATAGATATGTGCGGAAACCGCAGAGAAAGAGGTGTTCGACGCCCGCATGACAATCCTCTTCTCATTACACTCTTTTCTTTCGATTCCGTTTCGATTGTTGGTACAAAAAAAAGCAATTTTCTTCCCTCGCGGGAACTATTGGTATTTTTTCTACTTTTTTTATGGGTTAAGCCTCATTTTTAACAACATCACATACACACCGCAATGAGGATATTCCGGGCTTCGGATATCGTAAAAAATTCGATAACGCAATTTTAACTGTGAAAAATCCCATTATAAATAGATATTCCGTAATCCTTCGCATACGAAAATCAGTCGTATTTAGAATATTAATAAAATAGCATAAAAAAAAAATTATGAAAAAATGTACAGAGTTACTTTGGAGGGAATTTCCTTTAATAGCGCAAAAAAATTGATCGAAAACGACATTATTGTTTTTATGGATACGAAAAGACCATCGGACTTCATTCGGCCGGAAGTCCTTCGCAACTTTAGGTTCAACTATTAACATACTTCGGTCTTCAATGTTTCATAAGCTATTTCGTATATAATGGATAATAGCTATTAAAAAGCAAATTTTCGTAAGATTACCCTTAAAAAAAATGAGAAGAAGAAGTCGATTATCCGCGCGGCCGATAAAGATATTGGCGTGACGCAAACGAGAACAGAGACGTGGGTTAAACTTTTCTTCGACGGTAGTTCGTGTAATGACACTGTCAACTTTTTCTTCCCTTCCAACAGCAACGAACCCCTGCGTGAAGTTTAATAAACTTATATAACGCGTATCCATCCGGCGTACAAGTTCGATGAAACCCACGAAGGGCTGAATAACAGAAAGGGATGATCGAGAAAAGTTTGTTAACGCATAAAAAAAAAAAAGATATCATCATTCCTGTCGGACTTTGTGATAATCCGCAAGTTTCGTTTGCGAGATGAACAAAAAAAAATGGGTATCCGCCTCTTCCGCACGATCTTTGCTTACTCTCTCATTGTCCCTTCGCTTTCCCATTCCATTCCTTATATACCTACACAGTGTATATATATATGTATGTATACTTAATGCCCCAGAAGTTTTCGAGATGATTTCACGAACAGGCCAATCAAAGAAGAGTCTAAAGATATTCTGAATTCGGTCTTTGAATTTCGGGGAAACTTCGAGTTACGCGAGTGAATCGTGATGCAGGATAAGGGTGCGAAAGAGGTAACGACGATGAGATTTCAAAGTTAAAATATTCGAACGGGAATCTCCGACGTTTGAGGGCTTTGACAATAGTTTGATTAAAGTAGAGCGCAAAGGGAGCGCGCGAAAGGGTTGGCTATACATCTATGGGGGTTGAAGAGGGTTCATTCGATGTAAAGCATTTATCTCTTCGCATCTTTGTAACACAGTATCATCGGCAAGAAAGAAATTATTTCTCAAATAAGTTGTACAGCGTTCCACGAGTGGTTTATCGTCGATAATTTCATTTGAATGAATCATCGATCGTTAAAAGAGACGAGACTCTGAGGGAAAAGGTCGCAAAGGCCAAGAGAGAGTAGAAGAGACGGTATTTTTCATAGCGGATATAGCAGTCTCAGGGCTTTAGAGAAGCCAACCAATCGAGCTGTATGCCTCGAGGAGAGAGGATAACGAGAGAGAGTGTCGAGAGGAACGGTGTAAAGGGACGCAAAATGAGAACTAGAGAAGCCTGATAGACCTCGACGCGTCTGTGTCACCCCATCGCCCCGACCTCGAGGCTATAAAAATTCACATAACTACTGTAAGCAACTTTTTTTTTTAAGTCGATAACACTTTATCGCTCGTTTACGCAAAGGTTTAAGGACTCATTTTTCAATCGTCTCAAACGAATTTTAATCGTCATCCCTAATATACGTATTTATCAAATTCCACTTTAAATATATTTCGATCGAATGAAGGAAGTTGAAAATTCTAAAAAAATTTCGTGCAAAAGAAAATTTTTTAACTTTGATCGATCGAATTATTCTTTTTTTCGTGAAAAAAAAAAAAAAAAAAATCGTTGCGATCGATTAATATTCGATACGCAGCTATACGCAGCGCTCTGAATAAACGATACATTTTCGTAATTTTAACCGAAATTGACCTCTTCGAGAAACAATTGCGGTGAGGTTTCGTCTTGGTACGATAATTTAAAAAAATACTAATAGCTTTATTAAGTTACCGTGCTACCAGCATGGCGAGATGGTTGAAACGAGGAAGAAAAAAAATAAGAAACTCCTTCGCTCGGCGCGCATCCAGCTGCGTAACTAAGGCATACAACACGGTAAAGAGGCCACGACACGGCAATTTCTCGCACGCAAAAGCAATCTATTTTCGGAATATGAGAACAGCAGCATCGCAGTATTTCCCCCTTTCCACAAACACTGACACACGCACACGTGAAGAAGCTTTCTTGACCGATAGATAGAATAACACCCTCTTTTCTTGAACGTACGTCTTTTTTTTCTGCACCTCTTTATTTTCTCACAGTACAATGCCATAATTCTTGACTGATACACTGCAAGTACTTTGAACACTTGCAAGGCTCACGTGTACAGTCGGACCCTTGTAAAAGAATCGTCAGCTGTGCCGGAAACTCTTCCGACATCAAAGTTCAGCGTATATACATATTTATCCGATGTATTTCATGAATTTCGCAATATTTTTTTTATTTTCATGGATCGATGTTTTTTCGGACGAAAATTTACAAAAGAAAGGATAAAGAGGCGTTGTAAACTTGGGACAATCCTGTATTTTAGTTACCCCCTTAAAAGCGACCCAAAAATCGTTCCCTTCAAAGTCTTATCTCTCGAGTCTCGGTAGGCACTCGAGTCTTCTCGTGACGAGAGCATTCGCTCATCCCTTTGCGCACTCTCGCGGTAGAGCTTTCCGTATAAGAGGAACGAGACGAACGTACGACAAACTCCGTGTGCCAAAGTAAATAGTGTACTCTCGCTACGGCGGGAGAAACAACTAACCGTGAGGCTCTCTGTGGATAGTACGGGAAGTTTTCGGAATAAAAGCAGGTGACGCAGAAGAGCGAGTGGGCGATGGTACGTCAGTGCACTCACTCCCGTTTCAATGCGAAGATACGGAAGACTGGGGGAGTTACGGCGAAACACGGGTGGATGCGAAAGGTGGGTGAAAATTGTCGTAACACGTGTAACGCGACAATTTCTAGCTTCGCGCGGTTAGAACGTTGAAGGAAATTCTTAAAGGTGCTGTAACGAGATCGATGCGTGTTCTTTCTCTTCTCGCAATCATTTTCTCATTATCTATAGGACGATTAAAAATAAATAACAATATTGCAATTTGTTATATCGTATTGAGAAAAAAATCGCACAAAATTGGTCCTTCGAAAAAATCCTATAAAATAAGGACGAATAATTTTTTTTGCAATTTGCAATATTTTTCTTGACTTTTGGAACAAATTGTCGTCAGTTTGATGTTAAACTCGAAAAAAATACATTAAATTATTTGAAACAAAAATATTTTTGGAATGTGTCGATTTTTAGTGAAAAAATTGAAACGGTCCGCCATTTTTTGATATTTTTTTAACGTCGAAAAATCGAGAAAATAAGTTCGAAAGTTCTCAAGGAACTCCGTTTCGTGTATTTTTTATCCCTTCGAAACACGATACACACCTCGGGTTTTCTGTAATCCCATAAAAATTTTAAGATATCGCTGTTTAGAAATTCCGAAAATCGTAAATTTGCAAAAAAAATCAGTCGAATAAACATTTTTTCGTTCGCTGTTTTACGGTTATATATTTTTCCCACTTTTATCATGAATTTTCTACCTATTTTCCTCGACATATCATACGAAAACTCCGCACCAGAAGAGAAGAAAAAGAAATTCTCAATACCGATCCCTTCGATGTATCTTTAGCTTCGATCTCTTCATCTCCCTTGTGGCTTGCAAGACGTTGTGTCGGAATAGTTCGCAATACACCTCGTCTATAGTAGTCTTACAGAGTCGTATAGTTATAGCATAGCTGCGGTTCAAGACGCTGGTATCGAATGGCCCGTAACCGGCAACCGTTATCGTTACCCAGCCACATCGGACTGATACACCCAATCAAACTCTACGTAACCCGTAGATATACCCTTTCCGGTACCGGACGGCAAGGAGAAGAGGCCTTAGTGCCGAATATGCCTTCCGCTTGAATTCACCTTTCTCACACGAATTCTCTTTGCTCTTGTTACTTCGTAGTTACCGATGCGTGTATGAAAGGGAGGTAAACCCCCTCTTGTCGAAATTTCAACGGATGATTCTCCGCTACATAGAACTCAACCCGACAAAACGTATAAGTTAAAGGGCAACGGGAGAAATTCGCAAGGAAATATATCGAAGTATTTCGAACCTCAGCTACAAGGGCTGCGTGCGACTATTCAACCCAACGAAATGCACATAACGCAAAGCGCGGAGGGTTGAAATTCACAACTAAGTACGGCGAAGTAAGGATTAATTTCCAACCTCCCCTTAAGTATGCGGACGCGGTCCAGTTCTCTGAACCCTTTCCCCACTTGTTAAATTCGCGTCTAACCCCCTACCGGCTTTACCTACTTTATTATTCCCCTGCGGTTGCACACCAAAAGTCCAAACCGTTTATACAACAATTTGCCACGAAAATAACGGCGTTTTAAGCGAATGTGGAAGGGAAAACAAAGAAGGAGTCGGAAAACGTGGACGGGTTCTCGAGTTCTACGGGTGATTGTACCGTCTGCATATCCATTCGCTACCAAACTCTCCTGTGTGCGCGGATCGCGTTTACAGGGATGTAATTGTACCCCAGCAATTGCGCGGAGTAAAACGATTATTTTCGTTGCATGACTGAGAGATTCGAGAGTTACTCGACCTCATGCCGTGTCTTGCCGGAGCTTCGGCTCTTCGAAACATCGAACATAATTTTTCTCCGCGTTTGCAGCCAAAAAGAAACAAATAATCCAAAAATAATATAAATAGTGTAAAATCTGCAAATGAAAAATCTGTTAAAAAACATTTGTTTCAATGAAAAAAATTTGATTAAAAATGAACAAATCTTTTTTCTCGGCTCTTCGCGTCCAGCAATTTATCGCCATTTTTTTTTTGCCCTTTAATCAAAAAACTAATGATAATTAATGGCAAGAGAATGAAGAAAAATTGGTTTTTCTAGGATTATTTTGGAATGAACCGATAAATTTGCGTTATAAACTCTCGTGTAATCGTATGAAAGATATAATAGATATATATTCATATGTAGTTCGATGCCCCGTGTTCGTAGCTGAGAGAGTCTATAACTAACGCGCTCAGGAAAATTGAGTGTCTGTGTCATCGATAATTCACTATCGATCCCGTGTCGATGCGTCCAATCTCGTTAATGTTAGCTGATACAGTGTACGGAGAACGAGTACAGAGGGTACGTGTTAGTTATATATACTCGGACCGGTGATAGCGAGGGGAGGGGGAAAGAAGGCAACGCGGAGAGCTTCGAATCCGTGCTGCGAACCTCTCGTTTCGGGATCAAAGTGAACACTCGACGAGTCAGTGAACCCGAGCTTCGGGTTCGCCGGGTTTCCGATCGACGTAACCCTCACTGCAACACACGTTTATACGTGAGATATCTACCGACTAACAACGTGAACACCTCCCTCTCCTTCTCTCGATAATTCTACAAGACTCGCCGCCGTTGCTTAGATCGCGAGCAAACATCACAACCTTGATTCTTACCCGTTTATATCATATAGAAATATAATTAAAGACTTTGTATCGTAAATTATCGCATCGAAGTTCGGAGCTATAAAAATAATTTTTTTTTTTTTATCTTTACGGACGATAATTTAATTTCGTAAAAAACCAATAAAAAAAAAAAGTTTAGTTAAAAAAAAGAGTTCGAAGCAAGAGATTTGTATACTTAAAAAAAAAAAGAATCTGCTTCATCGTTTGCATAATAAAAAAGCTATATTGACGAAAGTACGAATTATTTTATTCGTTCCCCATGCCGGTTGCTTCGTTTTTGCTTATTCTGGAATTATTTCGCTTTTCAATCGGGCTGACAGCTAAATCGCCTCGGCGAAAGGATGAGCAGAAAAAAGGCTTCTCGTTCCCTCGTTGCCTGCAGGCTATCCATAGTTTCGAAGTAAAAAAGTTTCTATATCTACGGTCGCATTGAGAGTAATTATTGTAAGGGACGTTCCGGGTTAAATATTTCCGCCTCGCAGGGCGACGAAGAGGGAGGCGAAACGAGGAGCTGTTATTCTTTTCGTACTGTGTAGCGAAGGAAGAGACTGTTGCGGGGGCTTTACGGGGGATGAGGAAATTCTACGGTATATATTTCTATCGCGAGAAAAACTCGACGAGACCCCTTCCAGCTTCTTCCTCCTCTGTCGTTCCTCATCGTCCCCGTTATCAGAAAAGAACTGCGAGAAAAAGAAAGATTTCGTTTCCTCAACGAGAAGACGGAAGAGAATTTTTCATCAAAACCTCCCCCCGCCCCCCCTCCCTCCCGTCCCATCCAACGTGTCTCGTCGCAGTCAATAACTTTTTCGACGATTCTCGCAATCGTTTCTGTACCTCGTTATTACTTTATTTTGCAATTTTTTTTTTATTTTATACGTCACTCCGAATATCCGGAAAATAAAACTCTTCAACTGGAATATTTTAAATGTCGAAAATTTGTCGTGTACATTGAAAAGGAGAATGAATGACTGTGTACTGTATGGCATCAGATCAAAAATATCGGATTTCCCAGAAAAATTATTGAAATTTCCGTATTCAATTTAATTTAAATCGGCAAAGAGAATTATTTCTATAAATTAAATAATTGTGATTCAACCTTTTTGCTGTACTTTGGCGTTCGGAATATATGGCAAATTGCATATACGATAAAGCGATGATGTTTATTTAACCCATTTGAATAAAAATAAACGTGTTTGTCAGTTCGCCAGTGGACATTCTTGATACAGAAATGTGTAACAGCGAAAAAATAAAATTGCTGCTTAGTTTATGGAGATCGATCATCGCATTGCCCGGGAAAAGTAATCGCAATAACTATTCATATCATCAAATTTGGCCGCAGGACGAGCTTTTCAATGCTGAAAGTCGAATTATTTTTATTAAAAAAAAAAAAGAAATATAGTGCAATTTTTTTGGAAAACGCTTCGGTATTTCCGGTTCTTGAAAACATCGCAAATTGCGTATACGACTCGTCGACGGATGATATTTTTTCAGGTCGCGTGAATAAAATAGACGTATTTTTCTCTCGCGAACGCGAGTTATGCATACAGGAAAGGGATCATCTCTATCTCCCGGGGCATTGAAACTCGCGAACCGTTTAATGCGCTGCGCCCCGTCCGGGAGCTCTACCGCACGCCCACTAGTAGAAATTGCGTATACGCTATATACGCGAACGCCCGGTTTGTACGTACTATACGATCTCTTCATTCTTTTTTTCTCTTCGTCTCTCATTTTCTCCGTTACTTATACGAGTCTTGTCTTTCTTTGGACTCTCACCAGCGAGCGAGAGTGGTAGGTACGCCACAGATGAGTATATAATTACGAGGTGAACGCGCGCGCCCAGCCGACGCCAGTCGAGACTTTCGCGAATGACTCCACTGCATGTATTTCATACACTCTATGCACTTCTGTGTCTGCACTTGCGCCAACTATTTGTTGCTGCCGCAGACTATTTCCTCCCTGAATTTTTTTTATATTGCATTCATACGTAGTTAGTGCGAAAAGGAATTAACAAAAAAATCGAAAAAACTATAAATTCAAGTATCGAGCAAATCTACTTTATTAAAAATAAAAATCAGCGCACAGACGCCGCAGACTTTCGATTTATTTCGATCGAAATCAAATTTTTTTTGCTCCGAAAAATTTGCCATTTTTTTTTATCGCAGAAACACACTTCCGATTTTATTCCCACTTTGTAAGAATGCAAAAGTTTGAAGAAAATTTTCGGGAGAATTTCCATGTGCGCGTCAGGCATTCCATCGTTTTCGAGTGTAGATTTGCATACAGGATCTTCAGAGCTGTACGTCGGTAGCGAGAAGTATCAGGTAGCCATCGTATACACGAGCGTTTCAATATGTATGTATTGTAAACTATGGGAAATGCATCCGTATACGATATATATACGTTGTATATCCAGGTATGTGGATATACTCAGCGGTTGCTACCCTAGAAGCTCGAGCAGATTTCTAAAGTCAAGGGTGGCAGGTCGGTGAATCTCGTGGGGGTGGTGTTGGCGACGTTTCTCTCTTCCCTCTGTGTTCGGGCCTCTCGTTCTCTCTCGGAGTCTTTCGCAATACTTCTGTCTACCTTCCTACAACGCTGGTGCTGTCGCGCTCGGCTCCTGTTCCTGCTACTGCAGAGTGCCCCGAAGCTTCTGCAACACGGTAGTCTGCACGCGCTCTCACGTACCAGCAATCTCCGCGATGTATACGAACTATATATACGAAAGGGAGGTTATACGTATATGCGAGTCTCAACGCTGTACCAAGAGATACAACAGAACAGAGGCATGCCGTCGTTGTGTAATACACGCATGTATATTCTCACTCTCGCGTAGTGAGTGTATCCGAAGAGAACGAACTTTTGCTATACCTGTGTTGAATGTCGCGAGAGCTTAATGATCTAGCGAAGCGCGTGCACCGCTCCCGAGACAAGAGGGAAGGAAGTCAAGAGAACGAGAGAGAGAGTGGAAGGGAGAGAGAGATAATAAAAAAAAATGGTAAAGAAGGAGGGAAAGAAGAAGCGCGCGCGCGCCATGCGAAAAATGAGTGTCTGCAACCAACCAGCCAGAGACCCCATTGATATATGCATTATGGAACGTTGTATCGTTATTGTGTTCGGTCTACTGTAGCAGTCATTTTGATAACCGCGGAACGCGGGAAGATTCATAGAAATCGTTTATCTTTTATCATTCGTTGTTTTATCTTCTAAAAAATTGACTCGCTATTTTAATCGCAATTATAATATGCAGAATTGAAATTTAAAAAATTCAGTTGACATTGAAATTTAACAAATTTGTCTATAAGTTTCAGTTTTTTTTTCATGAATATTTTTTTATATTTTATTTTATAAGATGCAGCTGTTGATTAGGCAAGTTGATGTAGAGATCACTTCGTTCACCACCCCCCCCCCCCTTCAAATTCTTGGTTTAAGTTTATCGTAAAGCTGGCGGTTGAGTGATTTAGGTAAAATCAAAGAACTTGAAATTAATATTCCAAAATAAACCAAAACTTCACATGGATAAGATGAGATTTTCTTGGATAAGATTCGCAGCTATTCATTTATTAAAACAATTGTAATATTTTCCGTCGACACTTCTCAAGTTATACAATCACATCTACAATGTTTATTAAAAATTGTTTATAAATTGTTCTTCATTGCCGACTTTAGGGAAATTGTATTATCGGGAAATTGTGTTTTTGGGGAATCTTTCGCAAACCAATTGTCTGCTTACAAAACACCATTATGCCGTACACACGTGAGGTGCTAGTGCTGCCAGACGCAAGCGGATGACGTCGCGAGTTCACGCGAGCCAATGTTTCAACCTTGCAAACAAATGCGTACGGCCTTTTTTTTCGCGGCCATTTTTTCCTAGATGCAGGAAGAGCACCCGCGTTCTTCTGGCTCTGTGGTGATATCGATGACTCATTATTTCAATGACAAAAGTTACAAGAGCACATGCCAGACCTATGCCGAGAATAACCAATGCGAAGACCAAATCGTTCAAAGTCATGCTTCGAGGTTCCGGTTCAACTTCCTCTGAATCAGCTTCGAGTAAACGCTTTTCTTCGACAATAAAATGCAGGGGCATCAAAATACCACCACTAGTGACGATTCCCAGAAATTTGTTGAATATCTCTTCAAAGGGCCAGTAATGTGGCATAATGTGGCTAGAATGCTCCAGTTGAACGCAGTCGCTTAAGTGTAAATTGTAGTGCGGCGCAAAGTCCTTTGTAGTGGGGTCCCATTGCAAACCCGCAGCCGAGGAGTCGTTTAATACATATTTCAGACAATTGTCGTTAGTTGCGTAAGGAACGATTCGATCTTTGGGGAGAACATCTTCGAAAAGTACAAAAAATGATGACGGTGTATAAATCGTGTAACCGAGATCGGCGAGATCTTGTATCGAATTAACTTGTCGAACAGGACTATCTTGTGTTAAGAGAGCGGCCAAGTTACTGACGAAAATTCCTTGCATCGTTACTACGAAGAACAGTAGACAAGCCATATATATCCGCGGTGCTACGTCCCGAGGTTCTCTTGTGAGTCCCAAGCCACAACTTAGACGAACTACATTCAATATTGCGTCCATTAGAGCCTGACGAAGAAAATATTTGAAGAACATCAGGGTAACGAGACAAACGATCCCTATACCGATCCACGAATACCAATCTATTACTAAAATAATCTTTTCCAGTTGCGACCTATTGCCGCGGAATTGGGTTGCCAGATACGCGCACATTGTTTCATGTGGATAGGCAAAAAAGGATCTGTGTGCCATCCTCAATATAGTTAATCGGACTATAAAGGAGTAGGCGTCAAAATCATCCCTCCCTACCACAATTTCCTGATACACATCCACGGCGGTTGCGTTCATATAAACAAGGAAATCGGCAATGTAGGAAGTGACTTTGCTCATTGCAATATAATAACGTCGGCTCTTTGATCGATATTTGCTCGCTTCCCGCGAACAATAAGGCTTAGTGCACACATGGATCATTTTGATCATGAGGCCACCCAAGTTTCGAATTTTTTCATAGTTAAGATTTTTACACATATCCTCGTTTTCATGATATGTGCGAAGGAACCAGTAAAAACTTGGAGTCTTAGGGATGTCTATGTGTCTCTCGGATCGCCAGGGTTTTGGAGCTCCACTTGCAAAAGGATCGAAACCGTACAACACTGTTCCCATTTCATGATGATAGCAGAGCACGTTTCCATTCAGTAGGTTGTAATTATTGAGATTAAACAACAAATCAAGGGTGTCAAGGTCTCCGGAGCATCCAGCGTATCTTTTTTCGGGTGACCAGCCGATTACAAGGATGAATGCCATAGTATTGTAATATCGAGAACTGATTAACGAATCCATTATGTCGTCGTACCGCGTATAATCCGATATCAGTAGTACTGCGATATGAACCTTCTGGTATGTATCACGATGGCCAAGCTCCGAGTAGTCAGCATTATTCATAGGCCTCTTCCTGTCGTCCAACAAAGCCAAAGAAAAGGACCGGCGAGACGACAGTTTATCAAAGAAAGACCCAGGAAAACTTCCGAATACAACGATAGTCTTGTCTCGATTTTCATAGCAATTCGTTAATATGTTTATCTGCAATCAATGGAATCATTAACAAATTTAAATTCTATTTCTAGCGTACATTTTTAAATTTCAACTCCGGCGTACAATTTTTTTCAGTTCAATCTCTTTTCTACCCGTCCCATTTTTTTAATTTAACCCCATTTTTATTATATATCCACAATAGAAATCTACTTACCGCTGCTTCTTCAAGTTTAGCGAATCCGTTCGGATTGTTCGTCTTGACAATCATTTTACCGCAACACATTCCTTCCACTAGCGCCAAAAACACAATCGATAACTTGACGAGATTCATTTTATGTTTTCTTATAAAACTGACGATCTCAAAGTCAACTATCGCGAATCACGGTGCCGATAGTGCCAACGTTGATCGCCGACTGCTCTTGGAATACTCATAGAATTATGTATATTGATACTCGAGGACTCCTGCACTAAATCGTCCTGACGCAAGTCTGAGTATTAATACCATCAATACATTCCGTGTGCGTTGAATCTGAATAATTTATATACTGCATCGACAACAACTGCAAGGTAGCATCGCAGACACACTGGAAACCGACGTTAATATATGCTACTACAGTATTCGTGCAATATGTACCCGTTGTTTCTCGGACAAGTTGCCAGAATAATGATTATTTAATGAGGATTCCATTCTGGCCTTTCGGATAAGCATTCTGATCACATAAAAATCAAAAAAAGAAAAGAAATACAAGTACCGCAAACGATTTTTAGGTAGTTGGATTGGGGTTGCGTTGAGTTTGGGTTTGGGTACCACTGTTCGGATACGTTTTTTGGTGACTTCATGAAAAACGTTACACGGTACTCCTATTCAATTAGTCGAGATCCATAATAATAAAATTACAATAATTGCATAATTACCGACATCGGTGGATGCACGGTCGGTGCGTGGCTTCGGCGATCACCAAGTCAAGCAACTTTGCTGGCGGCCAGTACTTGGATGGGTGACCGCTTAGCCGCGCACCGGCTGGTGCATCAACCGTTGAGCGGGAGGACGGTTCTTCTGAGACCGTGGTGTCCACACTTAAGTAAATACTTTCGCGTGTACACCGGGGAATCAGAAGAATATGGCCGACTGTACTGACACGGGTTTTCCGCAGTTTCCCCGTGTCCTTGGCAAATGCGGTACAGTGTAGCTAAGTCGGCTGCGGCCGCCACGGAAAGTTAGGTTAGCTTAGCGAAGTGCGGGTAGGGAGAGTGTAGGGGGAACAGGGGGGACTATATGTAAAAACCCAACAGGGTATACATGGCAATAAATAGTAACAACCTAGTAACAATAATTGCATAATTTCCAACTCCTTTTCTCCAAAACTCCAAAGCATGCATGATTTCGTGACGCAGGTATAGTAATCCAATCGTAGCATTTGCACGTATGCAGAAATTGATGTCTGCGATAAAGTTTGTAGCACGTGGAAAGCATGTTATGTAATACCATAAATGGATTATCGATTCAATATCGCGCGATTCCGCATTAAGTTGGATACGATTGAGTCTTGAATTCGCTACCCGCTGTACCCTCACGCGTTATTTCACAATGTCGACGTCACTACAGTTCGATGTGTATAAACCTCACGTCATCGACGATATATGACAAATATGATATGTGGAAGATATGCTTTGACTACGAAACAAATCCAAAATTATCAAAAAAATTACACGATTTATGATTTTCTTTCGTCGCGGTCCGCTCGACAATCAGTGTAATTCATTATTGACGCTTTTTATTTATAGACAAGTTGAATTGAATATATATACAGATGATTAATAAAAAAAATATCTCCCCTTCAGAGAATCGAACCCTAATCGCCCGCGTGACAGGCGGGAAGACGCGATGGGTGCAACTGTCCATCGGCTATTCGTAATTTTGACCTATGATTTTGGTAATCGAGATTTTCCAACTATCCAGCGTTATTCGTTACAGAAATATGCATTTTCCTTGGATGTTATCAATTTCCGCGAAATGTTGAAAGTTCGTCAAAAGCTCACAAATTTGAAAAAATGCCGAGAGATAAAACACGTATCCCTTCATAAAAAGCGTCGCAAAGTATCGAATCAGATGATTCGATTTCCGGTTGTATTTTTTTTTCTTCTCGATACATGCAGCAGCGATAAATATAGTTTGTATTATAGTTTAAACATAACATACATATAGTTACACGCCGGACGGAGTAATGATATTGCCAACCTACGTACGTGTACCACGAGCCGAAAGCATCATCGACATTCGCGTCCGGAAATAACGGTGACTCTGGGTCGTCGTTTCACTGGATGAATCGTGGGTGTTAGATCGATAGGATTTCAAAACGGTAGGTGGGCGTTAATGCTTTGAGAGAGTCGAGGACGTAGAGTGAACGAGAGAGAGATATATAGCTCGATCGGGGTGCACAGTCTCGTGTCATACACGTGTGCATTAAACTTCGATCTGTGTGCACCATCGTTGAAGCAAATATATTATACATACACTTGCAAGGAACAAACACTGTTAACCCACTACCGGTACGAAGCGCGTGCATCCCCGGCAAGTCTCATTGTTGCTGCATCAAGCTAATTGTAAGCCGGTGCTCTATGTGCAGCAACACGCGCGAGCAATGATTCACCAACACTACAAGTACCACAGCGATCAAACTTTAGCATTTTTTTTTTTTTTTTTTTTTTTTCGTTGGTAGAAAGAGGCAATGCGCGCTTATGTTGATTCGTAATCCACTTGGAGAATACCGGGAAAGGAAGGACAGTGTACTATGTATACCGATTCTGAAATGAAGTTGGATAATATGATTATAATCTCCGCTGTATGATATCGTTTTATATGTAATGTTTAAAGGGAAAAAAATGCTTTGATCTTTATAAGATTCGATTTCGATAGGGGAATGATAAAATCATATGTTTTTATAAACCCTGAAAAGCCACATATGGATCTTCTGAATTCGAGTTGTTTAAAAAAAATCGTGAATTTCATGAAATTTGTCATTTTAGATCTCATTTAAAGATCTATAACTTCTACAACTTCTACTACATCGATATTGCGCCTAAACATACATCTCCCTTGGATCTTGGCGCTTCGATGTTAATGCAATTAAATTTGTAATTTATTGATTTTTTACAAAATTTCGCAACGATTAGTTTTCTCATTTCATTGTTTTGCTCAATTGATCGAAAATAAAGGTTACGAGTAGCGGAGATAAAAACGAAAAGATGAATGAAAGGATTGAGATAGAATTTCATCTCTCGTGCTGTTGGCGAGGGCACATTATCGATCGTCAGTTAGCAGCAACTTGGCTCGTGTCGCGGACACTCGAATCTCGTTGCCAACTGCAATCTTTGAAATCGCGCTTGGGGAATACGTCGAGTTCTTTTTTTTTTTTTTTTTTTTTTTTTTTCGTCAGAACAGGAGGAAACTACGAGAGGAGATTCTACGACGACCTCGGGAAAACCCCTCCCTACTCTCAGACGGAAAACCAGTCGACGCCGCGTACATCCGGCACGATCGCAGCGATCGGAGCCTCGCAATGCTCGAGACTTTTAATGAAGGTAAAGCTTGATTAACGCTCCACAAGCCCGGTAACCACCGACCAACCCTGTCGAAGCTCTATAGCCCTATAGCAACGGAAGCGTATTATATCCGCAGAAATTTCTCAAAGTTTCACTCGATTTGCCCAGTTGGGGCTTTTGCACGGCGAAAGAGTATGTATATATACGCATGGATGAAAATTTCTCTATCTCCTTCTCGTTCATAACCCTTGACTCACTCGTGCGATGTTGGACTTCGGAAGTACACCGCTCGCTACAGAGGCTCTAGAAACTACGACCGCAAACTCCATGCGCACCGTCTGCTGGCTCGCTGATACACGTCTCTGACTTGTTTCATCTCTCTGTACTATATACGTATATATCAGTATTACAATAATAACACCGCAATAACGAAACACCCCGACGTTCCCCCAAATTTCTAATATAATAACTTATCTAATTTTTATCGCCCAAAAATATTTCTCTTAAACATATTTATCGAGGACTGCGCCTCGCCTCGACTCATTACCGAGCGTTTCCAACGCGATTAATTACGCGGCAATAATGCATACGATAAAAAAATCTCGCGACGCAATATCACTTCGTTATTTCGCGATAAAACATCGTGACACCCCAACTTTCTAGGGGATGATAATTCTGACTGCGAGTCACATTGTTGTCGAGCGATATGAAGCGAAACGCGAACACGTCGGTTCATTCGTTTGGCGCGAAACTGGTGACAGTAGCGTGTCGGCATTGCAGGCCGACAATTTTTTTCACTCGTCTTTTCAAGGCATATCCGACTTTTTTTTGTTTTTAATACGAATAGTAACTTATTTTACTATTAATTTAATACTTGTTACTTAAATTTGAAAAAAAAAAAAAAATTATTTCCGGACATTGATACAAATTATATTTTTTTTTTATACAATTTTAAATCGGATATTCATTTTATTTCTTTTAATCATTCATCGAATAACGTTTATACGGTAAAAAAATGTTGCTATCAAGTTTTATTTCTTAGCTCCGCGGTTTATAGCGCAAAGATACATAAGTCCTTCGGTTTTTATTGTTTTTGGCAAAGATGATGAATATTCATTCATCCAAAAGATATTGCGCTATCTACCGTGTATTATACGGAGGCGGTGAATGTTTGATGTCGGCTGCCACTGTCTCGGCGTTTATTTTCCATACATATATACTAATATTATCGTACAAGAGACATCGTGGACGATTCATGAATTCGCACAGGAAGTACTTGAGGAATGTGTAGTCGGCTACGCGCGTCAAAAGCTTCACGAGACGGAATATTATCGGGGGTGTCGTAAACAAGCCCCGGGAGTCACAGAGCGTGCGATACGCTTGTTGATGTATGACAGAAGCAGAGAGAGGGATGTGTATTTCTATGGCTATTCGTATACGTATATATATACCAAAATTGTGACTCCGTTAGGATATACGTGGTATATCCGGAGCGGGCGATTTAACCGTCGGGCGCAACAAAACCCCCGCGGGGTTGGAACCTCATATTCTTGCGAATAGGGTGGCGGAGGAGAGGCTGCGAGGGATGAGACGAGCGATGGTCGTTTCGATGTCTGAAGAAGCGACGAGAAAGGTAAATGGTGAAATCGATCAAAGACATCCTAACGTTCTGTGAAAGAGTCCTTGATTCACGGTTATGATGCATCGAGAACTCGGGGAATATAGAAACTTCTGTATATATACGCCTTATGCCGTAATATAAAAGTAAACGACTCCGCTATAATACCGCATCGAAGCGATTCGTCATTTTATTTCACTTATATCGTATAATAAACAGCCTATTTATCGGTCGATCGAACGATAAATTGAACGTTCACTTGGCACGAAATACTTCGAATCTTTCAGTCCTAAAATATGCGATACAAGATTGAATATAAATCAATACAATCGAAGTATTCATATATTAACGATAGAAAGTTGTCATTTTTACGCAAATTCATAACTAGTAAGTAGTTTTTCGAGTTTTTTTGTGACGATAAAAAATGCTATTAGATACGCGTAATTTTAATAATTATTTCGATATTTTTCATTGACAATATAGGGGCACTTTAGCTTATATATACATAGATATCCATACTATTGAATAATCCCGAGCAGATTTTACTTGAACAGAAGTACCAATGTATGCACTCGAAAATTCGCGAGGCACTCGAAACAACACTAATTAATTAACAGCTCCGCTACTGAATAAATTATATAACCGGTGAAACGAGATGATAAATTAATATATACATATTATCGCGTGAAAAGACACTTCAATTTCAATGAATTGAATAAATTTAATAAATGTGACGGAAACCGCGAGCAATGAGAGGGCGAAAAAGAGTCGAGTTAAGGAGATAGGGACAAGTGGTCGGTACACCCCGTTGCCTCGTGACAGCGCATAAGACGAACATTATTAGCAACCGTCGCGCGACGTTTCCTTTGGCGCGGAAAATTGCATTCGTATTATCTTCACTTTCGAGAGAATATTTCTCGCCGACGAGACGAAACTTTTGACAAATACAGAAATAAAATTGAATTAAGTGACTTACGAAATGGCGGATGTGTACAAGTATCGCTGTTCGATCGATCATATTTCGTGTTATGAATCAAACGGCGATAGATACACAATGAATTAGAAATAATGATATTTCATCGGTTTATTTCAATCACCAATGATTTTTCCATCACAAACATAAAAAAAGTCTCTAGTGACCATCTCGAGATTTCATCGAATTATCAACATCAACCGTACCATCCCCAGTCGCGTTACTTCGTTCGACGTCGAGCATCGAACGGCTTTTCTCCCGTCCTTAAGGGATTTCTTTTGCTACCGTTACGCCTTAGTGCCCCCAAATGGGCTTATAAATTTACCAAAGGGGTGGAAACGTAAGACGATGAGAAAGCCGTCTGTACCTACAGTAGCCACAACGCGTGTAAATATATATACATACATACTGTAGCTACTTACACTTACTTACGATGCTTCGAACGTCGACTACCTTGCGCACTGTATCTGTGCTTTTCGTCTCACAGTCCTTGTCTCTCTTTCATTTCACGAGACTCTGACGTTGTCCCCTTCATGCAGTAGCAACAAAAAAAAAACATAAAAGAAAAACCCGAGAAAGACAGAGGGTACGAAAGTAACCCTAGAGAATCGTAGACGGAAGAGTCCGGAACGCGTAAATATCCACCTACGTGGCTGCTTTGCTCGTTCTTGTAGTATACCCCACCGTACGTACGTGACTGCTGCGTACCAACACTCTACAGGACTCTCCAGGGACGTGTTAGCTTCGCACGTGATATTCTCATCGGCTACTATCCTAGTCACTGGCTTCACGAAGCTTGCAACGTCTTTAAGAAACGAAAGCTACTCTTCGCACTCCTCCTGCCATTCACTCCATGTCACTGAGATATTTGCAGACCTTCGCACGTACGTAAATTCACAGTCACTTTGTAAACCCTTCGTATGCACTTTCCTTCGCGAACCACCGTCAACCTTGGCCTCTCGAGATTTCCCGACAATGTCAAAAAGATACATTTTAATCAGAATTAAAATCTCATACGAATTTTTTTAATAATATTTCTGCAACAGAGAAACGATTGAAATTTGTCTCTCGTGTATTTCCGAGCACTTCAATCTCGAGGAGAAATCTTAAATGAAAAACTCCGTTCTGAAACTCGTCTTTGTGACACATTTGTCGTCTATATGACTATCCAGAGAATTTCCCATTAAATTCAGTTTCTTTCCATCGTTATTCATTCTTGAATTCTGGAACGTTTGCCTTCACTCTCAGTCGATGTTTTGAATCTCTTGAGATCGGCAGACATACGAATTTTTCGTCGAAATTAAAATAGAAAAAAAATATATAGATGCTGATTTTTTTTTTTTTTTTGTTATCGGAAATTTTTCGTCAGAGAAATCGGAATGATAAAAAAAAAAAGTAGATTTTCAATTTGTAACTTCAATCTCGAGAGAAACCTCGTCATGACAAACGCTGATTCGGAAACTGGGGAAACTCGCTTTTCAGTCGCATGTAACTATTCCGAGAATTTCTCGGAAGGGCGTATAGAACAGAAAAGCTAGTGTCGCGGAAGTCGTGTCTCGGCATAGAACGTTGAACATCCCTTCGACCGGAGTTCCGGCAACGCGTGGGAGAGTTTCGCCGGTGAACGAGAGACTTCGAGTTACCAAACACGTACACAGATGCATCAAGTTCCTCTCTCGTGGGCGGGCGATATAAGGTCGAAGGTAACATTGGGGCGTCACAAGCTTCGTACATACATCGAGAGTTCACTGGAGTTATCATAGCTATAGTATAACTATACATGCATATAAGATAGACATAGAAGCACCGAGCGGCGAGTTTTATACATTTATGATGTCTCTCGATGGTACCCTACATTCTCTCTTGAAAAAAGCTCCGTTTATCTCGAACGCAAAGAGCATATCGTCCAATTTCCTTTCCCGACAACTGTTGAGTTGTTCCTTATTTTTTTTTTTTTTTTTACTCACTTTGTTATCAAGCGCGAGAGCTTTTCGCCATCGACGAAGCGACCGAAACAAGTGCCGATCAAATTTTCTCCCCTGTATCGGATAATCCTTGAGAAAATCCTTAATCTCGGACAATCCGCGTTGTACAAACTTTATCACGAAATATCGTAATTTCGATTTTTATCTTTATTTTACGAGCGATCGGGCGTATGGCGACGGTATCGCGCAATCGTTTCGACTGCTGGTTAATAAAGGAGTTAAGACTCAGTTGTATTAAGCAGCTTGGTAAAAGTTTTCCGTGGATGAAACGTACGCGTAGCTATATGTATAGAGTAATAACTATAAAGAGCGTAAAAGGAAAGTATAGACTAAGCCATGAAGAGCGTAAAAGGTCGAAGAAAAAAAAAGCTTTAAAAGCGTAGACTTCGGATATACATGGTCGATGCAGCAACAACCGCGGATGTAACTTTATCGTTCATCCCCCCCATTGCAAGTCGAATCGTTTCAGCCAAAGACGCGTTCTTTACGTCTCTCCTGTGTACCTCTATCTTTCGAGAAATTGCTATCAACTTCAACAGAAAATTACGACAATCAACACGAAATTCCCGACGACTTTCTCGTTTCTACCGGTGTCTCAGGCGCTATCGCTGCTATTTCGCTTCCCACTTTCCGCCTTCGTACAGTTACCGCGTCTCCGAAGTGCCTTTTAGCCGATACCTTAAGAATTCCCACCGCTCATTCCAATTAATTTGTTTCCAAGTTACAAATTAATTGAAAACGAATCTCTTGTTTACAATTTTACGAGATAAGTTTCACGAGATTGAAATTAATCGGTATTACGCGATTTCCGGAAGGTTTACGTTCGTAGAATCCCAAGTGATAGCCGCGATCCGAATATCAATTCAATTATCCCGAATAAGATAGTCGTGTCTTCGATTAAATTCGGAATTAAACTTCAACAACGTTTGTACCGAGAGTAATCCTATTACGCAAATCACGGATGATATTGTATCCAAGAATAATCGAGATTTCTAGTAGAGAATAGATATTCCAATTTTGTAACGGATATTACTCCTTCTAACAAATCCCTCGACAGATTGTAAGCTTACAGAGGAAATAGATTCTCAAAGACACAA